>JARQOD010000003.1:233106850-233156514 GCA_033576555.1 Oophaga sylvatica | reverse complement strand
TAGCGAACCTTCTAAATCTTTCCAAACTTCTGTGGCATCAGCTATGGTTGCAGTATCTTTCTGCATTTTATCCAACGCAATAGATATTGGCTTTAAACCTTTCCAAAGGTCCTCGCATTTCTCTTCACGCCAAGATTTATACTTTGCTTCGTATTTTAGCATCAATTTTATCCCGATGTGTTTCGCAAATGGACACTAATTTTGACCAGTTGTTAATAAACAGTTCCAAGCATTCAGCCAAGGTATTCCATCTAACATCTTGTGGTAGAACCAACTTCAGTCCTCCCATTTCCTTGTAGGTTTCATGTGCAAAATGATTATTGCGGAAATATTTAACAATTTCTACAACATGTTCTTTGACACCCGAAATATGCAGGTCTTTTGCCAAAAGATGCAACAAAGGGGCAGAACAACCGTATGTAATGACATTTGTGTCATCCTCATGTGCCAGTTCTGCTCGCATTTTTGCCACATTGCTTGCGTTATCAGTAACTAAGCTCCTTACTTTACATCCAAACTGTTCTTGGCATTGGTGAATTGAGTTCTTAGCTATTTCAAGTAAATATTCAGCAGTATGTGAATTTCTAGATGTGTCGATTGTGTCTGTAAGGTAAGTTTCACCATCTTCTGTTGTGACACAAGTGCAAATTATGGGTCATTGTGGATGTTGCTCCAACCATCCAAGCTCATGTTAACAACTTTGTCTTTCAAATATTTTGTACAAGCCGCTCTTTCTTTGTCGTATACAGCCTGAAGATGTTTTCCCTGAGATATCAAATCTACTTGGTGGTTTGTAGCCTGGTCTTATTCCTTCGATCATTTGTACAAACAATGGGTGTTCAACTAGTCGGAAAGAAGAATTGGTGCAAATATGAATTTAGCAATTAATTCATCAAAATGTTCTTTCTGGCTCGTCGTAGTCTTTAAGAGGAATTTTTCTACACTTTGCACGCAAAGTTTTTTGTTGGGCTGCTTGTTGAAGTTGTACCCAGATATTGATTGTCACGTGCAGCACAACCATATTTGACCCTGAAAGCACAGTAATTAAAAATATAATTCGACTGCGTATTTGAAGAAATATAACGAAAATATTTTGAAACAAACTTTTTGAACAATGTAATGGTCCTCGTCCTATAAGGGCTGTCTCAAAAGTTATGCTACTCAAGTTTCCGGTGAAGTTGCTGTAATACTAGTAATATCAGAGCAACTGAAAAAAATTATGTCACAAAAGTTTTGAAAATGTTTTTTTTAAAAAAATGGTCAATTTGGCAGACTTCAAAAGTGAATTGTAGCCTACAATAAAAAAAAAAATAGCGTATACACACTCTTTTATTTTTACTTAACGTTAATCTTCTGTGAAATATTGCCTTAACATAAATTTAAATTCTATACTCCAGAACTAGTGCTAGAAATTTTTCTTTTCATAGACTTTAACCATCCCAGTAAAACGTCTGTTTAAAATAGGTTGTAATTGCCAGACTTACCACTAGTGCTAGGGTCCTGGTGCATAAGAAGCTGTGGGGGTTCATTGACATTAGTTGTATCACTATCAACATCTTCATTTCCCTTCTGGTTGCAGTTTTCATAATGTGATTTCAAACGGCAAACAAGTCCTTGGATATCCTTTTGACAGTATTTGCACTTTGCTCTCCCACCTTTCTTTCCAAGCTCTGCTGGCATCTCAACAAAATGAACCCAAATAGGGTCCTCTCTTACGACCTGCCATGGCTCACGCAGATCACTTCTGAAGTTTGATTGTTACTACAGCCAAGTACTGCTGACTGACTATCCAACAAGTTTGGGCATGTCAACTGAATGGAAAAAGAAACTGAAATCAAGCTACAGAAAGTGAAACCAAGCTAGAAGTGTGGAGTTAATTGAACAATGATTGAAAGTTTTAGATTTTAATCGTGATTTATATTAAAAAAATCTTTTGATTTAAATCAGTGATTTAAATCATGATTAAAATCACGATTTAAATCGATCTGATTTAAATAGAAAAAATCATTTGATTTAAATCATGATTTAAATCGTTGATTTAAATCGGCGTGATTTAAATCAATCCACCCTGGTTTTGGATCATTGTCATGTTGGAACATCCAAGTACGTCCCATGCGCAGCTTCCGGGCTGATGATTGCAAATTTGCCTCCAGTATTTGCTGATAACATGCTGCATTCATCTTTCCTTCAACTTTGACCAAGTTTCCTGTGCCTTTGTAGCTCACACATCCCCAAAACATCAGCGATCCACCTCCGTGCTTTACAGTAGGAATGGTGTTCCTTTTATCATAGGCCTTGTTGACCTCTCTCCAAATGTAATGTTTATGGTTGTGGCCAAAAAGTTCAATTTTGGTCTCCGCTCCAAATTACCTTGTTCCAGAAGGTCTTAGGCTTGTCTCTGTGCTGTTTTTGCATATTGTAGGCAAGATACTTTGTGGCATTTGCGAAGTAATTGCTTTCTTCTGGCCCATTTTTCTCCAAGTGCCTCCTTATTGTGCATCATGAAACAACCACACCACTAGTTTTCAGAGACTCTAGAATTTCAGCTGATGTTATTTGTGGGGTTTTCTTTGCATCCCGAACACAACTGCCAGGAAAATTGTTTGGACAAAATGTTTTGTTGGTCTACATGACGATGGTTTTGTTTTTACAGAGCCCCAGATTTTACATTTGTTAATCACAGTTTGAACGCTACTGACTGGCATTATCAATTCCTTAGATATCTTTTTGTATCCATTTTCTGTTTTATACAGTTCAAGTACCTTTTCCCCGTAGATCTATTGACAATTCTTTTGCTTTCCCCATGACTCACAATCCAGAAACGTGAGTGGCTGGATGAATGATGCAAGAGTCTGTTTGGATCCCAGAAACTCACTCAGTTTTTATGCACACACACTGATTACAAGCAAACAGGTCACAGGTGAGGATGTTACCTTTAGTAACCATTCAAACCCATTTGTTTCAACTTCTGTGCATGTTATCAGGTCAATGTCACCAGGGTATGTAAACTTTTGATCAGGGTCAATTGGATGTTTTGGGTAGTCATTATGATTTAAAAAGAGAAAGCACAGTAGTTTGACAATAAATGGCTTCACCCAACCACTAACCATGAGTAGAGAAAAAGGATTGGTGTTATCATTCATATTCTCTCAAAAAAGATTTCTGCTGGGGTATGTAAACTTTTGAGCATAACTGTATTTTCTGAGCAATTATAAGCTTTTAGAGATGTGTGAATCGATTTTTAGGATTCTGGTCCATTGTCCAGGTCAGTGGAACCTGGCATCTAGATAAGAGCCCATGAATCTCTTACCTTCCTTTGTGGCTTTGAATTAGCATGGGCTGGTGTGATAGCATAACGGCGTCATGTCATCTGGAGACGTCAGAAGGTAAGAGATTTATGGTCCCTTGCCTATAAATCAAGTGCCATTGACCTGGACACTAGACACAGAGTCCTGGTAATCATTCCTATCATCTCTACAAGCTTTCCACTGACATTTGCACAAATGTATTCACTACATATCACTACATATCAAAGTTTTTGGCAAAATGTGACAAAGCCAGCGAATTTGAATTTCAAAAGATCAGCTCATCTCTAGTTATTTGCTCTGCTCTAAATCTTTTCTAATGGCAGCAAGTGATGGGTCAGTGACATAGACCTGTTGTTTCCTAAAGTGCATTGCAGAGTCTTAAGCCCCAATTCATCATAGCTTTTGCACCCTTTTTCCCTCGAGTAAAAAATGGTGGTTCGTAATAGTGACTTTTACTCATCTAATTTGCGCCTCTTTTAAGTTAATGTTACTTAGTTTTATCTGTTTCTTTTTTTACAATGCCCATACCGAATTCCACCTTCTATATACCCATTTCCCTGCCCCAAAGTACATTCTTGGATGCCACCGTTCTTATTAAAGAAACCCTCCCATCAAAGTTTTTACCCTCTTAATACATTGCAATCATCATATTCTATAGCACTATGTTCTAAGCTCTACGTAGAAATAGAAAGTCTTTTTTCCCTTCGTGAGTCATTATTAGAACTACAATTCTACATTGCTACAAAGTCCGTGACAGATGGGAGAAACAGAGCAGCTGGGTCTGGAGTTGAAGAAAGGGTGGAGCTGGTCTGCCAGGGACTTTGCAGTGAAGTAGATTTGTAGTTCTATTGATAACTCTTGCAGTGAAAAGGGAATTCCTGCTTCTACATAGAGCTTAGAAGGATTCAGCTAGTCTGTTTTTAATCATGTGATGTCATAGACATAATGGAAAAGAGAATGATTAACTGGGTAGAAAGGCAAAATGAGCAGTTGTAAGTACACAGTGCTATATAATGTGATGACTCCAATATATTAACCCCTCTCTGCCATCAGACGTACTATTCCGTCCATGTGACCCTGGACCTTATTCCCATGGACGGAATAGTACGTCATGGGCGATCAGCTGCGCTCCCGGGGGGAGCGCAGCTGATCGCCGCCAGGTGTCAGCTGATTATCACAGCTGACACCCGTGACTGTGTGTCAGGAGCGGTCACGGACCGCTCCCGGCACATTAACCCCTGGCACACCGCGATCAAACATGATCGCGGTGTACCCGGGGCACAGGGGAGGATCGCGCAGGCAGGGGGCTCCCTGCGCGCTCCCCTGAGACCCTCAGAGCAGTGCGATGTGTCGCGCTGTTCCGAGGGTCCGTCCTCCCTCCAGGTCCCCGGATCCAAGATGGCGCCGGGGTCCTGCAGGGAGGCGGCTTCCTCAGTGCCTGCTGAGAGCAGGCGCTGGGGAAGCCTGCAGCAGTGCCAGAGCGATCGCTGGTGTGACAGAGTGCTGTGCACACTGTCACACCAGCGATCTGCTAAAATACAGTGATGTCCCACCCTGGGACAAAGTATAAAAGTAAAAAAAATAAAAATAAAAAGTGGTAAAAAAAAATCATAAAAAAAAAAATATATATTCCCCAATAAATTCATTCTTTCCTGTAAATAAAAAAACCAAAACAATAAAAGTACACATATTTGGTATCACCGCGTCCGTAACGACCCCCCCTATAAAACTGTCCCACTAGTTAACCCCTTTAATGAACCCCTTAAAAAAAAAAAAAAAGAAAACGAAGCAAAAAATCAATGCTTTATCATCATACCGCTGAACAAAAAGTGGAATAACACGCGATCAAAAAGACGGATATAAATACATGGTACCGCTGAAAACGTCATCTTGTCCCGCAAAAAACGAGCCGTCATACAGCATCATCAGCAAAAAAATAAAAAAGTTATAGCTCGCAGAATAAAGCGATGCAAAAATAATAATTTTTTATATAAAATTGTTTTCATTCTATAAAAGCACCAAAACATAAAAAAAATGATATAAATGAGGTATCGCCGTAATCGTACTGACCCGAAGAATAAAACTGCTTTATCAATTTTATCACACGCGGAACGGTACAAACGCCTCCCCCAAAAGAAATTCATGAATTGCTGATTTTTGTTCATTCTAACCTCCCAAAAATCGAAATAAAAAGCGATCAAAAAATGTCACGTGCTCAAAAATGGTACCAATAAAAACGTCACCTCGTCCCGCAAAAAATAAGACCTCACATGACTCTGTGGGCCAAAATATGCAAAAATTATAGCTCTCAAAATGTGGTGATGCAAAAAACTATTTTTTGCAATAAAAAGCGTCTTTTTGCGTGACAGCTGCCAATCACAAAAACCCGCTATAAATAGTAAATCAAACCCCCTTTATCACCCCCTTAGTTAGGGAAAAATAATAAAATTAAAAAAATGTATTTATTTCCATTTTCCCGTTAGGGTTAGGGTTGCGGCTAAAGTTAGGGTTAGGGTTGGCGCTAACGTTAGGATTAGGATTAGGGTTGGGATTACGGTTAGGGGTGTGTTAGGGTTAGGTTTGTGGTTAGGGTTGGGACTAGGGTTAGGGGTGTGTTGGGGTTAGGGTTGGAGTTAGAATTGGGGGGTTTCCGCTGTTTAGGCACATCAGGGGCTCTCCAAATGTGACATGGCGTCTGATCTCAATTCCAGCCAATTCTGCGTTGAAAAAGTAAACGGTGCTCCTTCACTTCTGAGCTCTGCCATGCGCCCAAACAGTAGTTTACTCCCGCATATGGGGTATCAGCGTACTCTGGACCACAAGAGTTATTGTGCAATTTGTCCTATTTCTACTGTTACCCTTGGGAAAATAAAAAACTGGGGGCGACAAAATCATTTTTGTAAAAAAAAAATGATTTTTTTGTTTTTACGGCTGTATGTTATAAAACTTCTGTGAAGCACTTGGAGCTTCATAGCGCTCACCACACTTCTAGATAAGTTCCTTGTGGGGTCTGTTTTCCATAATGGGGTCACTTGTGGGGGGTTTCCACTGTTTAGGCGCATCAGGGGCTCTCCAAATGCGACATGACGCCCCCAGACCATTCCATCAAAGTCTGCAATCCAAAACGTCACTACTTCCCTTCCGAGCCCCGACGTGCGCCCATACAGTAGTTTACTCCCACATATTGGGTATCAGCATACTCAGGACAAATTGGACAACAACTTTTGGGGTCCAATTTCTCCTGTTACCCTTGTGAAAATAAAATATTGGGGGCGAAAAAAATCATTTTTGTAAAAATAAAAAGGATTTTTTATTTTTACGGCTGTAGTTATAAACTTCTGTGAAGCACTTCGGGGTTCAAAGTGCTCACCACACATCTAGATAAGTTCCTTGTGGGGTCTATTTTCCAAAATGGGGTCACTTGTGGGGGTTTCCACTGTTTAGACGCATCAGGGGCTCTCCAAATGCGACATGACTCCCCCAGACCATTCCATCAAAGTCTGCAATCCAAAACGTCACTACTTCCCTTCCGAGCCCCGACGTGCGCCCATATAGTAGTTTACTCCCACATATTGGGTATCAGCGTACTCAGGACAAATTGGACAACAAATTTTGGGGTCCAATTTCTCCTGTTACCCTTGTGAAAATAAAATATTGAGGGCGAAAAAATCATTTTTGTAAAAAAAAAAAGGATTTTTTATTTTACGGCTGTACGTTATAAACTTCTGTGAAGCACTTTGGGGTTCAAAGTGCTCACCACACATCTAGATAAGTTCCTTGTGGGGTCTATTTTCCAAAATGGGGTCACTTGTGGGGGTTTCCACTGTTTAGACGCATCAGGGGCTCTCCAAATGCGACATGACTCCCCCAGACCATTCCATCAAAGTCTGCAATCCAAAACGTCACTACTTCCCTTCCGAGCCCCGACGTGCGCCCATATAGTAGTTTACTCCCACATATTGGGTATCAGCGTACTCAGGACAAATTGGACAACAACTTTTGGGGTCCAATTTCTCCTGTTACCCTTGTGAAAATAAAATATTGAGGGCGAAAAAAAATCATTTTTGTAAAAAAAAAAAAGGATTTTTTATTTTACGGCTGTACGTTATAAACTTCTGTGAAGCACTTTGGGGTTCAAAGTGCTCACCACACATCTAGATAAGTTCCTTGAGGGGTCTAGTTTCCAAAATGGTGTCATTTGTGGGGGGTTTCCACTGTTTAGGCATATCAGGAGCTCTCCAAACACGACATGGCATCCAGCCAATTCTGCGTTGAAAAAGTCAAACGGCGCTCCTTCCCTTCCAAACTCTGCCATGCACCCAAACAGTGGTTTATTCCCACATATGGGGTATCAGCGCACTCAGGACAAATTGCACAATAACTTTTGGAGTCTTGTTACCCTTGGGAAAATAAAAATTGGGGTGAAAAAATCAATTTTGTGGAAAAAATATGATTTTTTAATTTTACGGCTCTACGTTATAAACTTGTGTGAAGCACTTGGGGGTTCAAATTGCTCACCAAAGATCTAGATAAGTTCCTTAGGGGTCTAGTTTCCCAAATGGGGGCACTTGTGGGGGTTTCCACTGTTTAGGCACAGCAGGGGCTCTCCAAATGCAACATGGCGTCCAATCTCAATTCCAGCCAATTGTGGTTGGAAAAAGTCAAATGGTGGTCCTTCCATTCCGAGCTCTGCCATGCGCCCAAACAGTGGTTCCTCCCCACATATGGGGTATCAGCGTACTCAGGACAAATTGGACAACAAATTTTGTGGTCCAATTTCTCCTGTTACCCTTGGGAAAATAAAAAATTAGTGACTAAGAGATAATTTTTGTGGGAAAAAAATAGGATTTTTTATTTTCATGCTCGGGCATTATAAACTTGTGTGAAGCACTTGGGGTTCAAAGTGCTCACCAAAGATCTAGATAAGTTCCTTAGGGGGTCTAGCTTCAAAAATGGGGTCACTTGTGGGGGGTTTCCACTGTTTAGGCTCATCTGGGGCACTACAAATGGAACATGACCCCCATCAATGTTTGCATTCCAAAACGTTACTGCTTCCTTTCCAAGCCCTGCCGTGCGCCCAAACAGTTTCCCCCCCCCCACATATGGGGTATCAGCGTACTCAGGACAAATTGGAAAACAACTTTTGGGGTCCAATTTCCTTGGGAAAAATCAAAAATTTGGGACTAAAAAATCATTTTTGTGGAAAATTGTTTTTTTTTTTTTCACACCCAGGCATTATAAACTTTTGTGAAACACTTTGGGTTCAAAGTGCTCACAACAGATCTAGATAAGTTCCTTAGGGGGTCTAGTTTCCAAAATGGTGTCACTTGTGGGGGGTTTCCACTGTTTAGGCATATCAGGGGCTCTCCAAACGCGACATGGCGTCTAATCTCAATTCCAGCCAATTTTAGTTTGAAAAAGTCAAACGGCGCTCCTTCCCTTACGAGCTCTGCCGTGTGCCCAAACAGTGGTTTTCCCCCACATATGGGGTATTGGCGTACTCAGGAGAAATTGCACAACAACTTTATCTGCCCATTTTCTCCTTTTACCCTTGTGAAAATAAAAAAACGTTTGTAAAAGATCATTTTTGTGGCTAAAAAGTTAAATATTAATTTTTTCCTTCCACATTGCTTCAGCTCCTGTGAAGTACCTGAAGGGTTATTAAACTTCTTGAATGTGGTTTTGAGTACCTTGAGGGGTGCAGTTTTTAGAATGGTGTCACTTTTGGGTATTTTCTGCCATATAGACCCCTCAAAGTGACTTCAAATGTGAGGTGGTCTCTAAAAAAATGGCTTTGTAAATTTTGTTGTAAAAATGAGAAATCACTGGTCAACTTTTAACCCTTATAATTTCCTAACAAAAAAAATTTTGGTTCCAAAATTGTGCTGATGTAAAGTAGACATGTGGGAAATGTTATTTATTAACTATTTTGTGTGACATATCTCTCTGTTTTAAGGGAAAAAAATTCAAAGTTTGAAAATTGCAAAATTTTCAAAATTTTCGCCATATTTGCGTTTTTTTCAAAAATAAACGCAAGGTATATCGAAGAAATTTTACCACTAAAGTGAAGTACAATATGTCATGAGAAAACAGTCTCAGAATCGCGAAGATCCGTTGAAGCGTTCCAGAGTTATAACCTCATAAAGAGACAGTGGTCAGAATTGTAAAAATTGGCCCGGTCATTAACGTGCAAACCACCCTTGGGGGTGAAGGGGTTAAAAGGATAAAAACTATGATGGGAGTGCTTCTTTATAGCTTCATTCAGAAGTCCATGTTTTTTTTTTATGGAAAAACATTGACCATTATTCATTATTGTGATTTTTGGGAAATTTTGATCTGGGACTTGGATCAAAAACAGATATATCTCCATGATATTTTGTGGACCATTCGGTGTGAACAGCCCCATAGACTGTAATAGGCATGTGTCTCACTGACATTTGTGTGAAGTTTTAGGATGAAACATCCCAGAATCAGGCATAGGAATCCTTCCATAATTGCTGCTTCCAAAAGGTTCAGGTGATACAGGGAAGATTAGTCAAGTCTTTCTGGGAGTCTAGGAAGTGTCCCCTTTTGAAAAAGCACTGCCCCGAAACGCGCGTCAAGGGGTTGCAGGGGGCGCACAGACTGGACCTTCTGATATGAGTAAGAGTTATCAATAACATATACGGTGTGCATTATGATAATTGATGGTCCATATTGGTCCTGATGATTTAAGAATACTTTGTGGCGTGCACCATTCACTTACACTATGTAAGTGCTAATTAGATTACTTTAATTAACCCTGGTTACTATGTGGTCTGTGCAACCCCTGTATAGTTACCTGCAGTTTGTTCCTCCATTCATCCCTGTATTTTGGGCCATTATCGTTGGCATTTATTGTCTATTAATAAAGTTTTTTGCATTTTTATAAAAGATGTTGTCCATACTCCTTTGTTCTGGTGTGTATTGTTAACTCTTTGGAGTCTTTCATCTATTACTTATGGGCCATTGGGCCGGTTTTGGGATGAAGCAAATTTGCTTCTATTGTACTATATTTATTGTGTTGTATATGACGCTTTGTCTTTATTGGTAAACAGTGTAGCGAGCAAAAAATCGAAACGCCAGAATTACATTTTTTTGATTGCTGCAATAAAATGCAATAACAGGCGATGAAAAGAGCACCAAAATGGTATAAATAAAAACGTCAGATCGGCAAGCAAAAAATAAGCCCTGACCCAGCCCCAGATCCTGAAAAATGAAGACGCTACGGGTCTCAGAAAATGGCAACTTTTTTTTTTACAAACTTTGGAATTTGTTTCACCACTTAGATAAAAAATAACCTAGACATTTTTGGTGTCTATGAACACGTAATGACCTGGAGAATCATAATAGCAGGTCAGTTTTAGCATTTAGTGAACCTAGTAAAAAAGCCAAACGAAAACAAGTGTGCAATTGCACTTTTTTTGCAATTTCACCGCACTTGGAATTTGTTTCCTGTTTTCTGTTCTGTTACATGACATGGTAAAACCAATGGGGTCATTCAAAAGTACAACTCGTCCTGCAAACGCAAGCCCTCATGTAATGCTGCTGCAGTGCAGTATAACGCAACCTCCACCAGGGGATGCTGGTGAGGGAAGAGAGGTTGCACACACAGCGTAACACCACAGAGCAGCAGCACCAGCGCCACCCGGTGGCAAAAGAGAGGTCAGACGGGCCGAGTCAGAAACAGTCAGGACAAGAAGTACCAGAGGTCACAGCAATTCACGTGATCAAATACAAGCCAAAAGTCAGAGCCAGACGGGAGCAGATATAACCGAGATGAGAGACAATAAACAGGTCAGAAGACAAGCCGGGTCACATACTAATTGTCCAAATAGAGGGAGCAAACACTAAGACAAGCAGTCAGGAAAGGGAAGTCATGGGAACAGAGTAAACAGGCTGAGGACAAAACACAGTATCAAGGGGTCAGCTGCTCTAGCCTGGAAGCATGAACTATCACTGACATTGGTCAGCAGGCCACAGCAGATTGAAATAGCCCCACAGAACCCAAAACGAGGCAGAGAATGTTAACCATTGCATGACCAGACTGGGGAGGGAATAACATGAAACAAACCCTGGCATGGATCATGACAGTACCCCTCTCTCAATGGGGGGCCACCAGACCCCCAGTTTTACCTGGATAATGGGCATGAAAGGCCCGGACCAACCGATCCGCATGGACCGAACGCGCTGGCACCCACGACCGGTTCTCAGGACTGTAACCCTTCCAGTGGACAAGATATTGAAGAGAGCGATGGACCATCTGAGAGTCCACAATCCGTTCCACCTCATACTCATTTTGGCCATCCACCAAGACCGGTGACAGGTAGATGAAGACACCTCAAAGGAAGACCCCAACAGTTTCAAAAGGGCTTTATAGAATACGTTGGGGATCCATAGAGATGGTGGAAGACGCAAACAGAAAGCCACCGGATTGACCACTTCCATAATCTCATAAGGACTAGTGATGAGCGAGTAGCATTGTTGCTGGGTCTCCCTGAGCATGCTCGGGTGATCTCCGAGTATTTTGGCGTGCTCGAGATTTAGTTTTTGTAGTCTCAGCTGCATGATTTGCGACATGTAGACAGGCTTAACACATGTGGGAATTCCCTAACAAACAGGCATTCCACGCATGTATTCAAGCTGTCTAGCAGTCGCAAATCATGCAGCTCAGGCGACGAAAACTAAATCTCCGAGCATACCAAAATACTCGGAGATCACCCGAGCAATGAGTATACTCGCTCATCACTAATAAGGACCAATAAACTTAGGACCCAATTTAGCAGAAGGAACATTAAGTCTAATATTCCTGGTAGATAACCAAACCTTATCCCCTACCTGGAATATAGGCCCCACAGACTGTCATTTGTTAGCAAAAAATTTATATTTATCCTGCGCCTCCCCAGTTTTCATCTGAACCTCCTTCCACACCTCCCCCAAACGCCGTATAGCCAAAACTGCCCTGGGAAAATTCCCCAAAATGAGGGTGAAAACCATAAATGCAGAAAAAAGGGGAGGTGCCCGTGGACTGATTAATGTGGTTGTTAAAAGCAAATTCCCTCAAAGGTAAAGAAGAGCACTAATCATCCTGCTGGGCATCGGTCAGACATTGCAAAATTTGTTCCAGAGACTGATTGGTCCTCTCAGTTTGACCATTAGTCTCTGGATGGTAAGCAGACGAAAAGGTCAAACAAAACCCAACCTTTTATAAAACGCCCTCCAAAACTTGGACACAAACTGTACCCCCCTATCCGAGACGACATTCAAAGGCACACTATGCAACCGTACCACATGTTACACAAACAATCTAGATAAAGTTTCAGCATTCGGCAAGGCTGTCAAAGGCACAAAATGTGAGTGCTTGCTAAATCTGTCCACAACCACCCAGATGACAGTATTACCGTTAGAAGGAGGAAGATCGGTGATAAAGTCCATGGACACATGAGTCCATTGTCTATCTGGAATTGGCAAGGGCACCAATTCCCCGGCCGGCCGGTTATGGGAGTTTTTGGCACGAGTACATACCTCACAGGCAGACACAATCCTAACATCCGAGAACAAAGAAGGCCACCAAAACGACCTGTCAATGGCTCTATGGGTGGCCGAGATTCCAGGATGCCCACTCAGGGCCGAGTCATGGAACTCCCGGAGCACCCTGAGATGAAACTGGACAGGCATGAAAAGCTTATAACATGCCTAGACGGAGGAGGAAGAGACTGACCCTCACGAATCTCCTGCTCCAGTACAGCAGAAATCCCAGCCACAACCACCCCATGTTTAAGAATGGAGGAAGGAGGTTCGGGGGGAGATATTGGGTCCAGACTACGAGATAAGGCATCAGCCTTGACATTTTTGGAACTCGGCCGGAAGGTGATAGAGAATTGGAATCGTGAAAAAAAAGTGACCATCTCGCCTGCTTAGGGGTCAACCTTTTAGCAGACTCAATGACAGCCAAATTTTTGTGGTCCATAATTACAGTAATTCGGTGAACCGACCCTCCAAAAAATGCCTCCATTCCTCAAAAGCTAATTTAATGGCCCTATGCTCCCGGTTCCCCACATCATAATTTCTTTCTGCAGGCGAGAACTTCTTAGAAAAGAAAACACAAGGTCTTAAATTGGATAAATTGGCAGGTCCCTGGGACAACACCGGCCCCACCCCCACCTCCGAGGCATCCACCTCAACAATAAACGGTTCAGACGGATCCGGCTAAATCAACACAGGGGCGGACATAAAATATTTTTTTAACAAAGAGAATGCCGCAACTGCTGAAGCTGACCAATTCTTGATATCAGCCCCTTTTTTAGTCAAATCAGTGAGGGGTTTGACCACCTGAGAGAATCCCATTACGAACTTCCGATAATAATTAGCAAACCCCAGGAAGCGTTGCAGACCTTTCAGATCTCTGGATTGTACCCAATCAACAATGGCTTGAACCTTCCTAGGGTCCATCCGGAACCCCTCGGCGGACAAAATGAACCCCAGAAAGAACAGTTCCTGAACAAAAAAATGAACACTTTTCTAGTTTACAAATAAGGAGTTCTACCGGAGCCTCTGGAGAACAGCACAAAGGTGACCCATGTGAGTCTGTTTATCCGGCGAGTAAATTAAAATATCGTCCAGATAAACCACCATAAAACGCCCAATGAAGTCAGCAAAAACATGATTAATAAAGTTCTGGAAAACTGCTGGCACATCAGTCAGACCAAAAGGCATATCTAAATTCTCAAAGAGACCCTCAGATGTGAGAAACGTAGTTTTCCACTCATCCCACTCCCGTATCCGGATAAGGTTATTTGCCCCCCCGGAGATCCAGCTTGGAAAACCATTTGACCCCAGACAATTGGTTGTATAAATCAGGAATAAGTGGGAGAGGGTACATATTTCTCACAGTTATCTTATTTAATTCACAAAAATTGAGGCATGGGCGTAAACCACAGTCTTTCTTTTTTACAAAAAAGAACCCCACCACCACGGGAGAAACAGAAGGGCGAATGTGTCCTTTACGAAGACTGTTGGAGATATATTCTTTCATGGCAACTCGCTCTGAACCAGAGAAATTGTATAAATGGGCCTTGGGCAATTTAGCATTAGGAACAAGGTTAATACTACAATCAAATGGGCGGTGTGGTGGTAAAACCTCAACCTCTTTTTCGGGAAAAACATCCTCGAAGTCCTTCAGGTACTCGGGAATACCCTCCAGACTGACGGATGACACAGATACAAAAACAAAGCAATTACTGGAACAATTAGGTCCCCATTACACAATATCCCTGGACTCCCAATCAATGACCGGGTTGTGCAGTTGTAACCAGGGAAACCCCAACACCAGCCCCACAGGAAGATTGTCCAAAGCAAAACATGAAATTTGCTCCTGGTGAACAGCCCCCACCTTGATAATAAATTCTTCAGAGACAAAATGGATACCGTCCTTAGTGAGGGGTTTAGAATCAATGGCCACAACATTCATGGGCGTTTTCAACCTAACTGTCCTTAACTTGCAATTGGCCACCAATTTAGAGTCGATCAGGTTCACCAATGACCCACAGTCCACAAAAGTCGAAGTGGGCGTAAAACAGTTCCTAACCCCAAGTTCCACATTAAGCAGTACTTTACGAAATGAGGAAAAATGTACCTGAGAGTCTGGGTAACCTCCTTGACAGTTACCCAGACTTAGGCCTTTTTCCGACACCTTGGAAGTCGAAGGACAGGAGGGACAGTCCTTTTTCCAATGTCCCGGAGCACCACAGTAAAAGCAGAGCTTGCCTTCCCGTCTCCTCTCCCTCTGCTTGAGGGTGGTTGCTCCCACCTCCATGGGTTCAGCTTGAGGCACAAACTCTGGCTTGACTGAAAACAACGGGGCCTCCCGTTGCACGACTCCTCTTTCCTGTAGTCTCCAATCCATATGGACAGCCTGCGGCATTGCCTCCTCCAGGGAACTGGGCAGTGGATGAAGAGCCAGAGATGATCAGATAGTCCCCTCCGAAATTGGCACCTGAGCGCTGAGTCGTTCCAGGACACCTCGGGGGCCCATTGCCTAAATTCTGAGCAGTACCACTCAGCAGAGAGCTTTCCCTAAGAGAGACCTATGATTGTGTCATCTGCCAATCTGACCCGGTCAGGTTCATTATAAATTAGTCCCAGGGCCTCAAAGATCCTATCCACAGACACTCTCTTAGGGTCGGTCAGGGGTAAAGAAAAAGCCCAAGACTGCGGACCTTCCCTGAGTAAAGATATAATAATTCCCACCTGCTGACTCTCATCCCCCGAAGATCGGGGTCTAAGGGAAAACAACTTACAACATTCCCTGAACACACAAAACTTTTCCTTCTCACCGGAGAAGGTGTTAGGGAGTTTAACAGAAGGTTCAGGGGAATGCAAAGAAACGTCAGTAACTTCACCATCTTTACTAACAGCTGCCGAGGCAGCACCTCGGGCAGTCTTAACTGTCTCAGCCAACTCCCTCTGTACTTGCTGGTGGGACATAGCCAAAGCCCTATGCTCTACAGACAAATTCTGGATAATTTCTGTCGGGACTGGCTATTTGATCAGTCAAGGTGCTTAGTAGATCCATGACCAGAGAAAAAAAATCAAAATTCCCCTTTAAATGTGCGGTCAGTGGTAATGTAATGCTGCTGCAGTGCAGTATAACGCAATCTCCACCAGGGGATGCTGGTGAGGGAAGAGAGGTTGTACACACAGCGTAATACCACAGAGCAGCAGCACCAGCGCCACCTGGTGGCAAAAGAGGAGGTCAGACGAGCTGAGTCAGAAACAGTTAGGACAAGAAGTACCAGAGGTCACAGCAATTCACGTGGTCAAATAGAAGCCAAAAGTCAGAGCCAGATGGGAGCAGATATAACCAAGACGAGAGACAATAAATAGGTCAGAAGACAAGCCGGGTCACATATCAAGGGTCCAAGTACAGGGAGCAAACATTAAGACAAGCGGGGTGGCAGGAAAGGGAAGTCATGGGAACAGAGTAAACAAGCAGAGGACAAAACACGGTATCAAGGGGTCAGCAGCTCTAGCCTGGAAGCATGAACTATCACTGACATTGGTCAGCAGGCCATAGCAGACTGAAATAGCTCCACAGAACCCAAAGCGAGGCAGAGAATGTTTACCATTGCATGACATCGAATAACATGAAACAAACCCCGACCTGGATCATGACACCTCACATGGCCATTTTGACCAAAAAATAAAAAAGTTATGGCTCCGGAAGAATGGGAGCAAAAAATGAAAATGCAAAACCAAAAATACTCCTGGTCATTGATGGGTTAAATTAGAAACCCACACAGTTTTAAATAAGCCCCAACCAGGGATGCACCCAGAAATTTTATTTTGTAGATTAGGAGATAATGCTAAATAATGCATGTAGTATAATGCTTATGCCCAATAAAAAGTTGTCAGGACACTCGAGGGTGGAAACTGGTGGAGACTCACCACCCCTATCCTCTTCACCCCTACCCTAAAACAGGTAATTTTTGCACAGAAAATCTGCATGTCAACAACCACTTTAATCCCATAACGCCCACCCCACCTACAAAATTCAACAGTAGCCTTAAATTTAAGATAGTGTCCCCTTCCCAACCTAATAAGACCAGGTATCAGCCAACCCAAAAATGAAGCATCTGTTAGATGCGCCAATTCTGGCGCTTAGCCCTGGTGCGTGGCCAATCGGGGTAATGCAGTTATGGGGATGATATCAGCTGCTTAATGTTCACTGAAATCCAGCCCACTGGTTAGTAATGGAGAGGCATCTATCAGATACCCCTATTTCTAACCCAGTAAGTAAAAAGAAGAAAACACAACAAAAAAAATCTTTATTTCAAAAAAACACAGAAAAAAATATTTATTTGAAAATAATAATAATCTTTATTTATATAGCTCTAACATATTTTGCAGCACTTTACAATTCAGAGGTTCGTATACAACAGTCATAAGTAACATAGATGAAGATAATACAATAATTATAGCCAAAATAATGATGACCCTGCTCGTTAGAGTTCACAATCTAAGATGAGGTGGGGGTGACAAAGTACAGGTGCTTATTTACATCTTGAAGGAATGGGGGATAGATAAAGGCTACACGAGCCTGTCATGAGCCAATATCTGTAGTACTTTTGGGTGCGGTGGAATTTGATTGGGAATTATGTTCAGAGAAATAGTGAATGGGCTATATATAAAGGACTTCAATTAGAGAATGTGATAGGCTGCAGTAAACAGGTGTCTTTTTAGGGAGAGCCTAAAACTGTGTAGGTTGTGGTTAGTCCTAATTTATTGTGGTAGAGCATTCCAGAGAATTGATGCAACTCTGGAGAAGTCTTGGAGCTGGGAGTCAGAGGTACGTATTAGTGCAGGTGTTAGCTGAAAGTCATTTTCAGAGCGTAAAGAACAGGTAGGCAGATAAACAGAAATGAGAGAGGAGATGTAGGGGGTGCTGCACTGTGGAGAGCTTTGTGGGTGAGTACAAGCAGTTTAAATTGGATCCTGTAATGCATGGGCAGCCAGTGCAGTTGTAAGCAGGTGCTGAGATGCAGTACGCAGGGATTGCAGAGCAGTATGGTATAACAGTATTATTTATTCTTTTAACAGTAAAGGTTCAAGTAATCTCCTCGCAGGGAGTTCATAAGCAGTGGCAAAGATTTATTAGAACAACAAGGATTAAATAAAATAAGCAGAATGAGTGCAACAGTCTAAGTTTCAAGCAACACTTATCATAGCTCCTGGTGCTACAGTAGTAGTCCACAGTCCGATGGGGGTAGTAGTACCGGCAACGACCGGTGTAGTGTCATCAGGTGGGTTCCAAGGTTAGCGATCCGTCTTCTGGTGGCAGCGGACAGTCTCCGGTTTTACCCACTGAGCCCTAGTCTATAAACCCGCGCAATCAAAGCGGGAAAAGCTGCATAAGCATAAGTCTCTGTACCTAACATGGGTTGATGCATGCAAGCCGGCCAAGGGAACCGCACTTTAATGTCCTGTAACCGGCCCACGCTTCTCTGCATGTCCTATGCTTAGCCGGGTGCATGGCACTTTCCACACTCATTGTCCCGTTGGAGCACTCAGGAGGTCTCGGCCACAGTACGTCGTGGGGCGGCTGCTCGGGGCACCGAGCACGCTGCTCACTGTCCTGCACTCTCCCTGTCGGTGGCAAACTCACTGCTCCTTCGCGTGCTTTCAGCTCTGTCTTACCTTTAAACACGCCCCTGATCCGGGTCATGGGGATTGTCCGATCCCCTATTCCTTCCCCTGGGCAACATGGGACGCAGCCTCGATAGTTCCAGACCTGGCTCACCATAGGTACCTGCAGCCCGGTCTTCCTCCTTACACAGTGACTGGCACAGAGCGGAAGAAACTGAGTAACGATTAGCCAGATAGATGATTCTCGCTGCTGCATTAAGGATGGACTGGAGAGTGGAAAGTCGAGTGAGGAGGAGTCCAATTAATAGAGAATGACAATAGTCAAGGCAGGAGTGGATCAATGAGACACTGAGGGTTTTTGTTGTTTCCATGGTGAGAAGGGGGCAGATTCTAAAGATGTTCTTCAGGTGAAGCAACAAGATCAGGCAAGAGAATGTATATAGGAGGTGAAGGAAAAATTGGTGTCAAACCTAACACCCACGCAGGGAGCCTGCTGCCTAGGCATTATTGTGGTGTCAAATGTGGAAAGGGAGATGTCAGCTCTGGGGAGGTGAGTGGATGGCGGGAACAGAAGAAGTTCTGTTTTGGAAAGGTTGAGTTTAAGACAGAGAGTGTGGACAGACAGTCACTGGTGTCCTGTAGTACAGCGGGGGAGGGGGGGGTAAGATCAGGAGATGAAGTGTATAGGTGTGTGTCACCAGCATAAAGCTGGTACTGAAAACCAGATTTGCTAATGGTCTGTCCAATTGGGGCCATGTAGACAGAAGATGGGCAAAAACTGAAGCCCGAGGAACCCCAATAGTGAGAGGAAGAGAAGAAGAACGATAAACTGAAGAAGATAGGAAGAGAACCAGGAAAAATTAGTGTCCTTTATGCTCCACTCAATAGGCTTAGAGAGTAGGAGGTGGTAGTTAACAGAGTCAAAATCTGCAGAGGTCAAGAAGAATGAGCAGAGAGTGGTGACCATTACATTTTGCTGTCAAAATGTTGTTGGTCACTTTGATGAGTGCAGTTTCTGTAGAATTTAGGGGGCAGAAACTGGACTGTGACAGATGTAGGAGACAGTGAGTGGAGATGTAACGGGTAAGTCAGGAGTAGACCTGGTGCTTCAAGAGTTTAGAGATTAAGGGGAGATTGGAGAGTGGTCTGTAGATATTTGTGCAGGATGGGTCAAGAGAGGTTTTTTTAATAATGGTGTAATGATAGAGTGTTTGAAGGAGGAGGGAGAGATTGAAGATTTTAGTTGGGTGAGCAGTGACGACTGGAGAGAGAGACTGGAGTATGTATGAGGGAATGGGGCTAGTAGTGTATGTACAGTCATGGCCAAAAGTTTTGAGAATGACACAAATATTAATTTTTACAAAGTCTACTGCTTCACTTTTTCTAATGGCAATTTGCATATACTCCAGAATGTTATAAAGAGTGATCAGCTTAACAGCAATTACTTGCAAAGTCAATATTTGGCTAGAAAATGAACTTTATCCCCCAAAACACATTTCAACATCATTGCAGCCCTGCCTTAAAAGGACCAGCTAACCTCTTTTCAGTGATTGCTCCATTAACACAGGTGTTGGTGTTGATGAGGACATGGCTGGAGATCAATCTGTCATGATTAAGTAAGAATGACACCACTGGACACTTTAAAAGGAGGCTGGTGCTTGGCATCATTGTTTCTCTTCTGTTAATCATGGTTATCTCTAAAGAAACACGTGCAGTCATCATTGCAATGCACAAAAATGGCCTAACAGGGAAGAGTATCGCAGCTAGAAAGATTGCACCTCAGTCAACAATCTATCGCATCATCAAGAACTTCAAGGAGAGAGGTTCCATTGTTGCCAAAAAGGCTTCAGGGCGCCGAAGAAAGACCAGCAAGCGCCAGGACCGTCTCTTAAAAGTGTTTCAGCTGCGGGATCGGGCTACCAGCAGTGCAGAGCTTGCTCAGGAATGGCAGCAGGCAGGTGTGAGTGCATCTGCACGCACTGTGAGGCGGAGACTCTTGGAGCAAGGCCTGGTCTCAAGGAGGGCAGCAAAGAAGCCACTTCTCTCCAGAAAAACATCATGGACAGACTGATATTCTGCAAAAGGTACAGGCAGTGGACTGCTGAGGACTGGGGTAATGTTATTTTCTCTGATGAATCCCCTTTTCGATTGTTTGGGACATCAGGAAAACGCCTCATTCGGAGAAGACAAGGTGAGCGCTACCACCAGTCTTGTCTCATGCCAACTGTTAAGCATCCTGAAAGCATTCATGTGTGGGGTTGCTTCTCAGCCAAGGGAATCGGCTCTCACAGTCTTGCATAAAAACACAGCCATAAATAAAGAATTGTACCAGAATGTCCTCCAAGAGCAACTTCTCCCAACCCTCCAAGAGCAGTTTGGCGATCAACAATGCCTTTTCCAGCATGATGGAGCACCTTGCCATAAAGCAAAGGTGAGGTGATAACTAAATGACTCAGGGAACAAACCATAGAGATTTTGGGTCCTTGGCCTGGAAACTCCCCAGATCTTAATCCCATTGAGAACTTGTGGTCAATCATCAAGAGACGGGTGGACAAACAAAAACCTAAAAATTCTGACAAAATGAAAGCATTGATTGTGCAAGAATGGACTGCTATCAGTCAGGATTTGGTCCAGAAGTTGATTGAGAGCATGCCAGGTAGAATTGCAGAGGTCCTGAAGAAGAAGGGTCAACACTGCAAATATTGACTTGCTGCATTAACTCATTCTAACTGTCAATATAAGCTTTTGTTACTCATATGTTTGCAATTATTATATTTCTGTCTGTGATAAAAACATCTGTCAAACACACATAAAAACCAGAGGGCAGCAGATCATGTGAAAATATAATATTTGTGTCATTCTCAAAACTTTTGGCCATGACTGTAGTAGGACAAGAAAAAGAGAGGAGCCTGGAGACTTCTTCTTCTGTGACTGAGTTAAATGTCGATAGTGAGCCAGAGGAAATGGATATTTTCTATTTCTCCTTAACCCCTTCACCCCCAAGGGTGGTTTGCACGTTAATGACCGGGCCAATTTTTACAATTCTGACCACTGTCTCTTTATGAGGTTATAACTCTGGAACGCTTCAACGGATCTTCGCGATTCTGAGATTATTTTCTCGTGACATATTGTACTTCATGTTAGTGGTAAAATTTCTTCGATATAACTTGCGTTTATTTTTGAAAAAAACGCAAATATGGCAAAAATTTTTAAAATTTTGCAATTTTCAAACTTTGAATTTTTATTCCCTTAAAACAGAGAAATATATCACACAAAATAGTTAAGAAATAACATTTCCCACATGTCTACTTTACATCAGCACAATTTTGGAACAAAAATTTTTTTTTGTTAGGAAGTTATAAGGGTTAAAAGTTGACCAGCGATTTCTCATTTTTACAGCAAAATTTACAAAGCCATTTTTTTTAGGGACCACCTCACATTTGAAGTCACTTTGAGGGGTCTATATGGCAGAAAATACCCAAAAGTGACACCATTCTAAAAACTGCACCCCTCAAGGTACTCAAAACCACATTCAAGAAGTTTATTAACCCTTCAGGTGCTTCACAGTAACTAAAGCAACGTGGAAGGAAAAAATGAATATTTTACTTTTTAGCCACAAAAATTATCTTTCACAAACTTTTTTTTTATTTTCACAAGGGTAAAAGGAGAAAATGGACAGATAAGGTTGTTATGCAATTTCTCCTGAGTACGCCAATACCCCATATGTGGGGGAAAACCACTGTTTGGGCACACGGCAGAGCTCGTAAGGGAAGGAGCGACGTTTGACCTTTTCAAACTAAAATTGGCTGGAATTTAGATTGGATGCCATGTCGCGTTTGGAGAGCCCCTGATGCTCCTAAACAGTGGAAACCCCCCACAAGTGACACCATTTTGAAAACTAGACCCCCTAAGGTACTTATCTAGATCTGTTGTGAGCACTTTGAACCCTCAAGTGTTTCACAAAAGTTTATAAAGCCTGGGTGTGAAAAAAAAAATCAATTTTCCACAAAAATGATTTTTTAGTCCCAAATTTTTGAATTTTCCCAAGGAAATTTGACCCCAAAAGTTGTTGTTCAATTTGTCCTGAGTACGCTGATACCCCATATGTGGGGGGGGGAAACTGTTTGGGCGCACGGCAGGGCTTGGAAAGGAAGTAGTAACGTTTTGGAATGCAGACGTTAATGGGGGTCATGTTCCTTTTTGCAGTGCCCCAGATGAGCCTAAACAGTGGAAACCCCCCACAAGTGACCCCATTTTGGAAACTAGACCCCCTAAGGAACTTATCTAGATCTTTGGTGAGCGCTTTGAACCCCCAAGTGCTTCACACAAGTTTATAATGCCCGGGCATGAAAATAAAAAATCCTATTTTTTTCCCACAAAAATTATCTTTTAGTCACTAATTTTTTATTTTCCCAAGGGTAACAGGAGAAATTGGACCACATAAGTTGTTGTACAATTTGTTCTGAGTATGCTGATACCCCATATGTGGGGGGGAACCACTGTTTGGGCGCACGGCAGAGCTCGGAATGGAAGGAGCACCATTTGACTTTTTCCAACCAAAATTGGCTGGAATTGAGTTTGGATGCCATGTTGCATTTGGAGAGCCCCTGATGTGCCTAAACAGTGGAAACCCCCCACAAATGACCCTATTTGGGAAACTAGACCCCCTAAGGAACTTATCTAGATTTTTGATGAGCAATTTGAACCCCCAAGTGCTTCACACAAGTTTATAACGTAGAGCCGTAAAATTTAAAAATCATATTTTTTCCACAAAAATGATCTTTTCACCCCAATTTTTATTTTCCCAAGGGTAACAAGACTCCAAAAGTTATTGTGCAATTTGTCCTGAGTGCGCTGATACCCCATATGTGGGGGTAAACCACTGTTTGGGTGCATGGCAGAGTTTGGAAGGGAAGGAGCGCCGTCTGACTTTTTCAACGCAGAATTGGCTGGACGCCATGTCGTGTTTGGAGAGCTCCTGATCTGACTAAACAGTGGAAACCCCCATAAATGACACCATTTTGGAAACTAGACCCCTCAAGGAACTTATCTAGATGTGTGGTGAGAACTTTGAACCCCCAGGTGCTTCACTAAAGTTTATAACGTACAGCCGTAAAATAAAAAAATCTTTTTTTTTTTTTACAAAAATGATTTATTCGCCCCCAATATTTTATTTTCACAAGGGTAATAGGAGAAATTGGAACCCAAAAGTTGTTGTCCAATTTGTCCTGAGTACACTGATACCCAATATGTGGGCGAAAACTACTGTATGGGCACACGTCGGGGCTCGGAAGGGAAGTAGTGACGTTTTGGATTGCAGACTTTGATGGAATGGTCTGGGGGCGTCATGTCACATTTGGAGAGCCCCTGATGCACCTAAACAGTGGAAACCCCCCACAAGTGACCCCATTTTGGCAAATAGACCCCACAAGGAACTTATCTAGATGTGTGGTGAGCACTTTGAACCCCGAAGTGCTTCACAGAAGTTTATAACGCACAGCCGTAAAAATAAAAAATCTTTTTTTTTTTTACAAAAATGATTTTTTCGCCCCAATATTTTATTTTTACAAGGGTAACAGGAGAAATTGGACCCCAAAGTTGTTGCCCAATTTGTCCTGAGTACGCTGATGCCCAATATGTGGGAGAAAACTACTGTATGGGTACACGTTGGGTCTCGGAAGGGAAGTAGTGACGTTTTGGATTGCAGACTTTGAAGGAATGGTCTGGGGGCGTCATGTCGCATTTGGAGAGCCCCTGATGCGCCTAAACAGTGGAAATCCCCAACAAGTGACCCCATTTTGGAAAATAGACCCCACAAGGAACTTATCTAGAAGTGTGGTGAGCGCTATGAAGCCCCAAGTGCTTCACAGAAGTTTGTAATGTACAGCCGTAAAAACAAAAAAATAATTTTTTTTGTACAAAAATGATATTTTCGCCCTCAGTTTTTTATTTTCCCAAGGGTAACAGAAGAAATAGGACAAATTGCACAATAACTCTTGGGGTCCAGAGTACGCTGATACCCCATATGTGGGGATAAACTACTGTTTGGACGCATGGCAGAGCTCAGAAGTGAAGGAGCACCGTTTGACTTTTTCAACGCAGAATTGGCTGGAATTGAGATCAGACGCCATGTCACATTTGGAGAGCCCCTGATGTGCCTAAACAGCGGAAACCCCCCAATTCTAACTCCAACCCTAACCCCAACACACCCCTAACCCTGGTCCCAACCCTAACCACAAACCTAACCCTAACACACCCCTAATCCCAACCCTAACCCTAATCCTAACTTTAGCGCCAACCCTAACCCTAACTTTAGCCGCAACCCTAACCCTAACCCTAATGTGAAAATGGAAATAAATACATTTTTTTAATTTTATTATTTTTCCCTAACTAAGGGGGTGATAAAGGGGGGTTTGATTTACTATTTATAGCGGGTTTTTATGATTGGCAGCTGTCACGCTAAAAGACGCTTTTTATTGCAAAAATAGTTTTTTGCATCGCCACATTTTGAGAGCTATATTTTTTGCATATTTTGGCCCACAGAGTCATGTGAGGTCTTATTTTTTGCGGTACGAGTTGACGTTTTTATTTGTACCATATTTGAGCAGGTGACATTTTTTGATCGCTTTTTATTTCGATTTTTGGGAGGTTAGAATGAACAAAAATCAGCAATTCATGAATTTCTTTTGGGGGAGGCGTTTTTATTGTTCCGCGTGTGGTAAAATTGATAAAGCAGTTTTATTCTTCGGGTCAGTACGATTATGGCGATACCTCATTTATATCATTTTTTTTATGTTTTGGCGCTTTTATAGAATAAAAACAATTTTATATAAAAAATAATTATTTTGCATCGCTTTATTCTGCGAGCTATAACTTTTTTATTTTTTCGCTGATGATGCTGTATGGCGGCTCGTTTTTTGCGGGACAAGATGATGTTTTCAGCGGTACCATGTTTATTTATATCGGTCTTTTTGATCGCACGTTATTCCACTTTTTGTTCGGCGGTATGATGATAAAGCATTGATTTTTTGCTTCGTTTTTTTTTTTTTAAGGGGTTCACTAAAGGGGTTAACTAGTGGGACAGTTTTATAGGGGGGGTCGTTACGGACGCGGCGATACCAAATATGTGTACTTTTATTGTTTTGTTTTTTTTATTTACAGGAAGAAATGAATTTATTGGGGAATATTTTTTTTTTTTTTATTTATTTTGGATTTTTTTTTATAACATGTTTATTTTTATTTTTTTAACTTTTTTACTTTGTCCCAGGGTGGGACATCACTGTATTTTATCAAATCGCAGGCACTGAGGAAGCCGCCTCCCTCCAGGACCCCGGCGCCATCTTGGATCCGGGTCCTGGGAGGGAGGAAGCCCTCAGAACAGCGCGATCACATCGTGCTGGTCTGAGGGTCTCAGGGGGGCGCGCAGGGAGCCCCCACCCTGCGCGATCCTCCCCTGTGCCCCCAGTACACCGCGATCATGTTTGATCGCGGTTGTGCTAGGGGTTAATGTGCCGGGAGCGGTCCGTGACCGCTCCTGACACACAGTCACGGGTGTCAGCTGTGATAATCAGCTGACACCCGGCGGCGATTAGCTGCGCTCCCCTCAGGAGCGCAGCTGAACGCCTATGACGTACTATCCCGTCCATGGGCAGAATGGCACGGGTTTTATGGACGGGATAGTACGTCTAATGTCAGAGAGGGGTTAAAGAGGCCAGATCATTAGTAGAAATGTCTGATAGGGGCCTTCGCTTTAAGGCCATGTTCACACATTCAGTATTTGGTCAGTATCTTACATCTGTATTTATCACCCACTCCTTGTTTTGGCTTATAAATACTGAAGTTGTGACATGTTTCTATTCTACTTTTACTCTGATTGTTCCACTCCTGGTTTTCGCTTATAAATACTGATGTAAAATACTGACCATACACTGAATGTGTGAATGTGGTCTAAGAATGAAGAGGGAGTGAAAGGTGTCAAAGAGTTTTTTTGGGTTGCTGGATAGTCAGGAGATCCGGGTGGTGAAGTAGACCTGTTTGGCAAGGTGAATGGCAGAATTATGGGTTCTTAACATAAATTTGTAGTGGATAAAGTTTTTCTAGTGTGCAAGTTTTCCTCCATACGCGTTCGGAACTCCTAGAGCATCGCAGAAGAAATCGAGTTTGCGATGTGAGCCAGAGCTGTTTTACTCTGTGTTTGGAGGTTCTAAGGGTAAGGGGCACTATTTGTTCCAGGGTGCTTCTGAGAGTGTCGTTGTAGTGATTTACAACCAGATCAGCACAGGAAAAAGAGGAGATTTGGGACAGTGATGAGTGTAGGGTGTCTGTAAGTTTATGTGTGATAGGTAGGAGTGTTCTGGGGTGGGCAAGGATTTGTGATCATGAAGGAGAGAATGTTGTGGTCAGAGAGGGGAAGAGGCGAGTTATCTTGGTAGGAGATTGAACAGAGCTGAACAAAGACCAGATCAAGGGTGTTGGTCTTTGTGTGTCTCAGAGGTTGAAAAGTGTGCGAGGCCAAGAGAAGTGGTTAGAGATAGAAGCTGGGAAGCAGATGGGGAGGTGGGGCTGTTTATAGGTATGTTGAAGTCTCCCAGGATAAGGGTTGGTAATTCTGAGGCCATGAAGTGCGGCAGCCAATCCTAAAAATGGTCAAGGAATTGGGTGGGTGAGCCTGGAGGATGGTATACGACCGCTACTCTGAGGGAGAGGGGATGGAAGAGCCTGATGGTGTGGACCTCAAAGGAAGAGAATGAGAGTGCTGGAACTGGGGAGGATGACCTGGAAAATGTATCATCGGAACAGCAGTATGCCAACTCCACTTCCAAGTCTGTTTGCGGGTCTTGGAGAATGGGAAAGATGTAAGCCGCCATTAGAAATAGTGCCAGGGGAGACAGTGTCAGAATCGTGAATCCAGGTTTCAGTGAGGGCAAACATGAAAAAAAACTCCCAAGAATTTCCATCTTTCCCCAATTTCTTAAAAAAAAAAAAATTATAATAATAATAATAATAATAATAATAATCCACAGGGGCCGCCGTAATCCATAATAAGGCGATCCCATGACGATCCCAGTCTTCTTCATCCAGTTTATGGCGTTCCATTCAGAGACGCTGCGCTCTGTGAGACCAGGCCGAACTGAGGTAGTCAGTACGGTTATCTTGGTTCTCACAATGGTAGCACTGCTGTTAATAGAGGTGATCTTACTGACATTTCCTCAGTTCACAGCGGCTGGTTCTCACGAGGGCAGCCGGACTAATGAGCAACCGCGAGTTTGGCACTCCGTCACTCATCAGTTCGGCACTCGAGCTGCCGAGAGACCTGGTGGCTGTAAGCTCAGGTAAATATGCAAAACGAGAAATTGATCTCCAGCGATGAAAAGCTCAAATTCAGTGGTAAAAGTAAAAAAAACTTAGCTTTTGATTAGTCCAGTAAAATAGTACATACAGTGTAGGTAACAGCACAGATAGTCCACACAAGTGAAACCGACGTGTTTCAGCAAAAAGCCTTAATCATGGTGTGGTTCTCACGAGGGCAGCCAGACTACTGAGCGTCCGCGAGTCCGGCACTCAACAGTTCGGAACTCGAGCTGCCGAGAGACCCGGTGGCTGTAAGCTCAGGTAACTATGAAGTCTTCTACTGAGAACTTTCTCAGAACGAGACTCCGTAGGATTCAATGGGCGTTGTGGGACATTTCACTATTAGATTACAGTCGGAACTTCCTGGATTTTATTTTTAATTATTAAATGGGTAAACAAGGGAGTGTGAGGTGTCTTTATTGAAATAAAGTATTTTTTCTGTGTGTTAATTTATTTTTACTACTAGGTTAGTAATGGTGGTCTGTGTTTTTTTAACTATTCACTTACTGAGTTAGTTATGGGGTGTCTAATAGACGCCGGCCCATTACTAACCTTTGGGCTTGATGTTAATGGACATTACACAGCTGCTATTTTTAGGCTGGGTAGGACCAAATATCCAGGACCCTCCCCAGCCTGGGAATACTAGCCACCCCAGCTGTCTGCTTTACATTGGCTGGTAATCAAAAATGTGGGGAACCCCACACCATTTTTAATTATTTAATTAATTTTAAAAAAGGCAAGGGGCCCCTCTATTTTTGTTAACCAGTCAAGAAAAAGCAGAAAGCTGCATTTGGCATGGAAACCCCGATGCAAGTGCTCAGCATAGAGATAAATGTGATCCAAAATCTTATGTAAAATGTTCCCAATAAAAGCTTCAACTCAATACACAAAAATATCCCCACTCAGATCCACCATCTGTCAATAAAAATTTAGGGGGCTTCCACGTTACTGGTAGAACAAAGGTTCTGGAAAAGCAAAATTCATCCTTGCCCCAAAAAGAAATAAAGTAAATGCACTCCCAAATCTTAATGCCCATTCCTTTCTGAGCCCGACGGTGTGCCTAAACAACAGTTAGAATTCACATGTATGGCGTTTCTGTAGCAATTAGTGTTGAGCATTCCGATACCGCAAGTATCGGGTATCGGCCGATATTCGCTGTATCGGAATTCCGATACTTAGTTCCGATATTTTTCCTATATCGTATACCGGAATCGGAAGTTCCCATAATTCTTTGAGAGGCAATGTGATTTTAGTCAGCCAATGAGGAATCTTATGAAGTGTGGGCACATCCTGTAATGCTGCGGTCATCTTAACTAATGGCATGGCTGTGATTGGCTGCTGAAATGATGTCAGAATGCACTATAAAAGGCGCCGCCTCCATTTTAGCGTCACTGTGCTGTGAACTCAGTTAGGGACAGAACGCTGCTGTGCTGACTCTGAGGGACAGTTAGACATTGCGATTTTGTGTACTCTACTGTGCTTTAGGCAGGCTAGTTTACCAACCACTGTGTAAAGCTTCCTTTTGCCAGTGTTGTTTTAACAGCTCTGTGCAAGGTGTCTGTGAGAGTGCAGGTGACGCTGCAGTTTGCTCTGCATCCACCGCTGTTTGTAGGCATCTGCACGTGTCACTCACTGACTCTTTTTTTTATTTGATTTTGTGTAATTGGTGCAGCTCCATTATATTTTAAAAAATCTAATCTATTAGTGTGACGCGCTTCCATCTGTATACAATACATTGGTTGCAAACACTATAGAAGTAGACAAAGGGGCCTTTCACAGCTACTGAACAGTTGTGTTTCAGTGTTCACTGTAGTCTGTGAGCTTTTCATTTTTTGAGTGCAGATTACGCTCCAGTTAGTTCTTCAACCACTGCTGGTTGTAGTCTGCTGAGCGTGTGTCACTGCCTCATCCTTCACTAATTGGTGCTGCTCCATTATATTTGAAAAAAATCTAATCTATTAGTGTGACGCGCTTCCATCCGTATACAATACATTGGTTGCAAACACTATAGAAGTAGACAAAGGGGCCTTTCACAGCTACTGAACAGTTGTGTTTCAGTGTTCACTGTAGTCTGTGAGCTTTTCATTTTTTGAGTGCAGATTACGCTCCAGTTAGTTCTTCAACCACTGCTGGTTGTAGTCTGCTGAGCGTGTGTCACTGCCTCATCCTTCACTAATTGGTGCTGCTCCATTATATTTGAAAAAAATCTAATCTATTAGTGTGACGCGCTTCCATCCATATACAATACATTGGTTGCAAACACTATAGAAGTACACAAAGGGGCCTTTCACAGCTACTGAACAGTTGTGTTTCAGTGTTCACTGTAGTCTGTGAGCTTTTCATTTTTTGAGTGCAGATTACGCTCCAGTTAGTTCTTCAACCACTGCTGGTTGTAGTCTGCTGAGCGTGTGTCACTGCCTCATCCTTCACTAATTGGTGCTGCTCCATTATATTTGAAAAAAATCTAATCTATTAGTGTGACGCGCTTCCATCCGTATACAATACATTGGTTGCAAACACTATAGAAGTAGACAAAGGGGCCTTTCACAGCTACTGAACAGTTGTGTTTCAGTGTTCACTGTAGTCTGTGAGCTTTTCATTTTTTGAGTGCAGATTACGCTCCAGTTAGTTCTTCAACCACTGTTGGTTGTAGTCTGCTGAGTGTGTGTCACTGCCTCATCCTTCACTAATTGGTGCTGCTCCATTATATTTGAAAAAAATCTAATCTATTAGTGTGACGCGCTTCCATCCGTATACAATACATTGGTTGCAAACACTATAGAAGTACACAAAGGGGCCTTTCACAGCTACTGAACAGTTGTGTTTCAGTGTTCACTGTAGTCTGTGAGCTTTTCATTTTTTGAGTGCAGATTACGCTCCAGTTAGTTCTTCAACCACTGCTGGTTGTAGTCTGCTGAGCGTGTGTCACTGCCTCATCCTTCACTAATTGGTGCTGCTCCATTATATTTGAAAAAAATCTAATCTATTAGTGTGACGCGCTTCCATCCGTATACAATACATTGGTTGCAAACACTATAGAAGTAGACAAAGGGGCATTTCACAGCTACTGAACAGTTGTGTTTCAGTGTTCACTGTAGTCTGTGAGCTTTTCATTTTTTGAGTGCAGATTACGCTCCAGTTAGTTCTTCAACCACTGCTGGTTGTAGTCTGCTGAGCGTGTGTCACTGCCTCATCCTTCACTAATTGGTGCTGCTCCATTATATTTGAAAAAAATCTAATCTATTAATGTGACGCGCTTCCATCCGTATACAATACATTGGTTGCAAACACTATAGAAGTAGACAAAGGGTCCTTTCACAGCTACTGAACAGTTGTGTTTCAGTGTTCACTGTAGTCTGTGAGCTTTTCATTTTTTGAGTGTAGATTACGCTCCAGTTAGTTCTTCAACCACTGCTGGTTGTAGTCTGCTGAGCGTGTGTCACTGCCTCATCCTTCACTAATTGGTGCTGCTCCATTATATTTGAAAAAAATCGAATCTATTAGTGTGACGCGCTTCCATCCGTATACAATACATTGGTTGCAAACACTATAGAAGTACACAAAGGGGCCTTTCACAGCTACTGAACAGTTGTGTTTCAGTGTTCACTGTAGTCTGTGAGCTTTTCATTTTTTGAGTGCAGATTACGCTCCAGTTAGTTCTTCAACCACTGCTGGTTGTAGTCTGCTGAGCGTGTGTCACTGCCTCATCCTTCACTAATTGGTGCTGCTCCATTATATTTGAAAAAAATCTAATCTATTAGTGTGACGCGCTTCCATCCGTATACAATACATTGGTTGCAAACACTATAGAAGTAGACAAAGGGGCATTTCACAGCTACTGAACAGTTGTGTTTCAGTGTTCACTGTAGTCTGTGAGCTTTTCATTTTTTGAGTGCAGATTACGCTCCAGTTAGTTCTTCAACCACTGCTGGTTGTAGTCTGCTGAGCGTGTGTCACTGCCTCATCCTTTACTAATTGGTGCTGCTCCATTATATTTGAAAAAAATCAAATCTATTAGTGTGACGCGCTTCCATCCGTATACAATACATTGGTTGCAAACACTATAGAAGTAGACAAAGGGGCCTTTCACAGCTACTGAACAGTTGTGTTTCAGTGTTCACTGTAGTCTGTGAGCTTTTCATTTTTTGAGTGCAGATTACGCTCCAGTTAGTTCTTCAACCACTGCTGGTTGTAGTCTGCTGAGCGTGTGTCACTGCCTCATCCTTCACTAATTGGTGCTGCTCCATTATATTTGAAAAAAATCTAATCTATTAGTGTGACGCGCTTCCATCCGTATACAATACATTGGTTGCAAACACTATAGAAGTAGACAAAGGGGCATTTCACAGCTACTGAACAGTTGTGTTTCAGTGTTCACTGTAGTCTGTGAGCTTTTCATTTTTTGAGTGCAGATTACGCTCCAGTTAGTTCTTCAACCACTGCTGGTTGTAGTCTGCTGAGCGTGTGTCACTGCCTCATCCTTCACTAATTGGTGCTGCTCCATTATATTTGAAAAAAATCTAATCTATTAGTGTGACGCACTTCCATCCGTTATACAATACATTGGTTGCAAACACTATAGAAGTACACAAAGGGGCCTTTCACAGCTACTGAACAGTTGTCTGCAGTGTTCACTGCAGTCTCTGAGGAATAACCACACTTAGGCCTTATAACTTTTCTGACTTTCTTTATCAATCTACCAAGATGAAGACGGCAGGGAGTAAGGCACGTGGTCGTGGCCGTGGAGTTTCAGCAGGGAGAGGACATGGGGATTCTGTGCCTGCTGCTGCCGCACCCAGTGACACAGCATCCACCAGTTTTCCCCGTGAGCGTTCCTTTATGCGCACTTTTGTAGGAGCTCAGCGTACCCCCCTGCTGCGGGAAGAACAAATTGAAGCCGTTGTTGGTTGGATGGCAGCCAATGCATCGACTTCAATTGCTTCCACCTCCTCTCAGGACCACAGCACTGTTGAACAACCATCTGTCTCTTCACCGCCTGCCAAATTGCCCAGGCAGTCAGAGAGTTCTGAACTGGAGCCAGCTGAGTCTCTGCTTCTGTTCTCAGAATCTGTTGGCTTGCAAACAGGGGCCCAGCCAAGCAGCATTCTGGAATGTGAAGAAGAGGCAGTATACAGTGATGCGCAACAGCTGTGTCTCTCTGAATGTGAAGAGGCGGGTGAGCCAGTGCCGATGGTCAGCACACCGCAGAACGCATCTGATGATGATGAGACTCAGGTGCCATTTTCTGTTGAGCAAGGTGCTGACCAGACCACCCAACAGCAGCAGGTGTTGGAAGAGGGTAGTGGAGATGATGAGGTCCAAGACCCAACATGGCGTGAGGAACAGGAAGGTGGTGGTAGCAGCTCTGAGGAAGAGATTGCCCCAACGGTCCAAACAGTAGGGAGAGGTAGGCTGCAGACTCGGTTGCCTGTAGCCTTCAGTTTGGCACCCGTTCGTAGCAGTTCTCTTCCAACAGCCAAACCGGGCGCTCCCAGGACTTGCACTGCGTGGTCCTTTTTTGACACACTTGCAGATGATATTTGCTATGTCAAATGCAAGCTGTGTAATCAAAAAGTTAAAAGAGGTAAAAATATCAGTAACCTCAATACCACAAATATGTGGAAACATGTACGGACAAAGCACGTGGTTGAGTTCCAAAGACACACTGGAGATGTAGGCCAACCTACAGCAGCACCTACATCTTCAGCTCGTGTTGGAGCCTCTTCCTCCAGCTCACACACAGCTGGTTCGGCTTCCTCACAGGATCGCCATGGAAGAACCTCTGTCACTGTTGTCCAGAGACCCAGTGTTATTCCACCCACAGCTGCAAGTTCCCTGTCATCCTCACACTCCCAGGCCACAAAACAGCCATCGGTAGCACAGGCATGGGATAAAAGACGGCCATACTCGGCAAACCATCCACGAGCACAGGCTCTGAATGCTGGCATTGCAAAACTCCTGTCCCTTGAAATGCTGTCATTCAGGCTGGTGGAGACTGACAGTTTCCGTAACTTTATGGCATTGGCAGTCCCACAATACAATGTGCCCAGCCGATTTTATTTCAGCAGGCAAGCCGTCCCTGGTCTGCAAAAGCATGTCGAGGGAAAAATTAAACATGCGCTACTAAACGCCGTCAGTAGCAAGGTCCACCTGACCACCGATGCGTGGACCAGTACCCATGGCCAGGGACGATACCTTTCCCTCACTGCCCATTGGGTCAATGTTGTGGAGCCGGGTACAGATCTTGCGAGTGGCGCTGTACGTGTTCTGCCAACTCCAAGGATTGCAGGAATCAAGTCTGTCCACATTGACTCCTCCTCCTACTCCAGTTCCTCAGAATCATCGCTGCAGGAGCCGTCACGGTCTACCTCCACATGGACCCGTGAACGCTTACCTGATGCGACCGATATGAGCACAGCCGTGGCCAAACGTCAACAGGCCGTCCTGAAATTAATTTACATGGGGAATCGAAGCCACACAGCGCAGGAGCTCTGGAATGCCATCAAGCAGGAGAGCGACGTGTGGTTTTTGCCAGCGAATCTCCAGCCAGGCTTGGTAGTGTGTGACAATGGCCGAAATCTGGTGGCAGCTCTGGGCCTTGGCAACCTCACTCACATACCATGTCTGGCACATGTGCTCAACTTGGAGTTTTTTGAGGGACTATCCGGATCTTGATGCACTGCTGCACAAGGTCCGCCTAGAGTGCGCTCACTTGCGACGTTCCAGCATGGCCAGATCGCGCATTGCAGCTCTGCAACGCAGATTTCGCCTTCCTGAACATCGCATCATATGTGACGTGCCCACCAGGTGGAATTCCACGTTACATATGTTGGAGCGGTTGTGTGAGCAGCAGCCAGCAGTAATGGAGTATCAGCTGCATCAGGCGCAATCAACTCGCAATTTGCGTCCTTCACACTTCACCACTACTGAGTGGGCCTCTATGAAGGACATCTGCCACGTTTTGCGTGCGTTTGATGAGTCAACGCGGATGGCGAGTGCAGATGATGCACTAGTCAGCCTGACTGTCCCCCTTATCTGCCTGCTTCAAAAAACACTGCAAGCAATAAGGGATGAGGTTTTGGAAGAGGTGGAGGATGAGGAGTCACAAATTCCATCACCTTCTGGACAGTCAGCGCAACGTGGTTCCTCACAAAGGGCTGGGCAGTGTTCACTTTGTGAGGAGGATGAGGAGGAGTCAATGGAGGAGGAAGACATCGCTCCAGAGGGAGGTACACAACGCTCTAGTCAGTATGTAGAGCGAGGGTGGGGTGATGCAGAGCAGGCAGAGATGACGCCTCTTGCAGGGGACACCGTTTCTTGGCCAGTTGGGAGTCTGCAGCACATGGTTGATTTCATGCTGCAGTGCCTGAGAAACGACCGCCGCATCGCCCACATTCTACCACGTCTGATTATTGGGTGTACACCCTCCTAGACCCTCGCTACCGGGACAACTTACAAAGCCTCATCACACCGTTGAACCGGGAGCGTAAATTGCGGGAGTACCAAGACACACTGGTGCAATCCATAATGTTCTCCATTCCACCCGAGAGCACTGCTACTGCTTTACAAAGCAGCTCTGTGCGTCGAGGCAGTGGAGACAGCTCTGCAACAAGAGGGAGCACAAGCAGCGCATCTGCACAGGGCAAGACCAGTATGTTCCAAATGTGGCGAAGTTTTGTGGCAGCGCCACCAATGTCTACACCATCCGAGACGGCTCCAGTCAGCAGGAGGCAACGTTTCTGTAAGATGGTGACAGACTACATGTCTTTCCCTCTCAGTGTACTCCCAGATGGCTCTTCCCCATTCAAGTTTTGGGTCTCTAAGCTGGATACATGGCCAGAGCTTAGCCAGTATGCATTGGAGGTGCTGGCTTGCCCTGCTGCCAGTGTATTATCGGAGCGCGTCTTTAGTGCCGCAGGTGGTGTACTAACAGACCGTCGCATGCGACTATCCTCCGATAATGTAGACCGGCTTACTTTTCTGAAAATGAACAAGGCATGGATCTCGCCAGAATTTGTCTGTCCGTTTTCAGATTAAATAACTGGTTCGCAACGTTATCCATGTCTCCTGTTATGTTCATCTTTCTACCACCTGAACTTTACTCCCTGTGCTACAACACTGCCAGTTGCTGCTCAGAAGTGTCGTGTCCACAGACCAATACACAAGCTATAGTGTTAGTGGGGTTCAGTAACGCCAGCTGTTCCCCTGCTGTGTGTCCGGCAACAAGTCTCCTGTTCCCTACACATGCACAGAAAAACCCATGTCGAACATGCTCCAAATAGGGAAGAGCCGTCACCCTGATTGTTATGCTTAAAACATGAAATTGTGAAGTTTTCCAGGCCTAGAATGATAAATTTTTATGACAAATATGGACAAATAATAATTTGTCATCACAGCGCATATCTGCACATGTCTATTAGAAATGGTAACAAAAACTAAAACATAGTCTTCACTTTTTGAAATTAATGCATAAAAGTACATTTCATACTTATCAATTAATGCTTTTTAAGGAACTTTATCTGTACCTGTAAGATAATGCAGTCAATGGATGTACGAATCATAAAATCCTCATCATCATCATCACGAGTTTTATTTATGACAGACATTATAAAATACACATACTGATGCCAACTGTAACTTCACACACCATATATGAAATGCCCAGCATCTAAACCTGGTAATAATGTGCAATAATAAATTATTACATCTAGAAAGTGCATCATGCATACTGACAATAGGTAGTTATACCTGCAAGTGCTGTTGAAACAACCACAACAGATATAAATTAATAATGGTATATAGGTATCACAGTGCATAGTTACTCATGGACAATGTCGATGTAATACTGTACCTCAATAAAGTCAGCGTCAACCATTATGCTTGTTAGTCTTGTAGATTGTTAAAGAGGGAACGTTCTTTTTTGTTGGTCATAGGTGGAGTATTAGACAGTAAATGATTATTGCTGTCGTATTTTTGGCGTCCCTAGGGCGCAATAACGCTGCGTAACATCACATTTTATAGAGTCATATAATTGACACACGCTACTCTACCCTACGCGTGACAGTAGGAAGGTAGTGTTGACGGATAAAGCCTTGCGCAACCAGACATGCTTTTACCCTCTTCAACACTGTCCAAGAAAAAAATGTATGATTGCAGCCGCAGACTTTATTGACGTACAGTATAACATCGCCATTACCCATCAGAGGCTGTCCACTGTCTGATACAGACATAGAATATACCTTTGTTATCCGTAGCCTTTCTTTCACCTACACTTGCAGGCACACACTTAAATTGTGACAATGCATTATGTTTTTTTAAATGGTTATTTTTTATCGTACATTATTGTCTTCACATTGATGAGTCCATGCTGGACATGTCATACATGCTGTACAAAGTAACGATTTCATTAACTTAAATAATTGAAATGTCTGTGACTGTCACATCTAAACTGCAATGATGATGATGATGAGTGACGATTACAAAATCCATTGTCTTCACTATGTTATGGTTTAACATAGCGTTCCTTAAGCATTATTCATAAATACAAAAATGGACTTTTATTGTTAAATTTACAACACTATATTTTGTAACCAATTTTTTGGGTGGTGTGTTGTTCCATTTCTTGTTGGCATGTGCATATATGCGTTTATATTTGCAGTGTCTTTATTTTTATTCTTGAAGTTAGGAAACATGTGTATCTTCGTACTGTGTTAGCCATTAGATAGAAAAATATTTAGACTTGAGAGTCCACAGTGGTTGATACCTTTGAATGGATAACTGAAAAGATGGTAACAAATTGCAAGCTTTCGAGGCTACTCACGTCTCTTCATCAGGCAAAGACTAAAACAAAAAATGAAGCATCACATATTTCTATACACAACAGGACACAGGAATAGTGCAATAGGTAAGACAAGTAAGTGACGTGTAGCAGAACTGTCATTATCATAGAGGGATGAACATAAATATTGGAACAGTTCCTAGATAAGGATAGAAAGTTTTATTGCTCTCTGATTGTGGTCTGGTTTTGTGTTTTCATGCCCCTGGAAGGGCAGAGACGCAGATTCCTTAATTGATATAGAATGACATAAATCCGTGTGATCTATTCATTCCATCACTAACAGTGTCAAAGGTCATGATGAGCTTATATTCTGAAACCTTTGTATCTTTCTCATATTTGAATTTATATTTTAATACCAGTAATTCCATATCCATCATGCTATGACCGGGCATACAAAAGTGTTTTGCCACAGGTAAATCCATTATTTTTTGACTTATCGTGTGGCGCTGATAATTCATCCTTGTTCTCATTTTTTGGCCGGTCTCCCCTCACTTGTCCCTCCCTCACTTGTCTTACCTATTCCTGTGTCCTGTTGTGTGTAGAAATATGTGATTCTTCATTTTTTTTTTTAGTCTTAGCCTGATGAAGAGACCTGAGTAGTCTTGAAAGCTTTGAATTTGTTACCATATTTTCAGTTAGCCATTAAACGGTATCAACCACAGAGGACTCTGAAGTATAAATATTTTTCTATTCTTGGAATTGAAATTCATCATTTTATTGTCCTAGTAAAACTTAATTTATTCTTGTTTGAAGTACATACATTTGCAATGGCCACGTAACAAGGCAATAACTCAATATTTTGTGCCTACACCCTCCTTGACCCTGGGCTTCAACAGCGCCAGTTGCTGCTCAGAAGTGTTAGATGCACAGATGAAAACAATCGCTGATGTGTTTGTGGGGTTCAGTAACGCCTGCTGTACCCCTGCTGTGTGTAATGTATGTAGTACAGTTCATATAGCGTCTTGTGCTTGGGTGCGATGAAAACACAGGAGTCACAGGTTTGATATAGAAAAGTCCTGTATTACTTCATACAAGTTGGCAGAAATAGTCACACAGTTTGCAGACACAGAAACAGGAGACACAGCAGGCCAGAGTAATCTAAGCTCAGCAATCACTCTCCAATACAGATTCAGGATCTTCTTCTCTGTTACCGTAAGTCCATGCAAACGTGGGTCTTTCAAAGAGCAGGGTTCAGAGTCCACAAGTGCTTCAGAGTTCCTCAGTAGGAATAGCTGGAGTACAAGGTCCAAGGCTTACAGGAGTCAAGTCACAGGTTCACTGCAGGCTAGATTCTGAAGCACTGATTGCTCAGCTGTGGCTGCTTAAGAAGCAAAGGAGAGAATCAGGGCGGGAACATGCAAGCTGGAAACTCCATTTTGACTGAGGGCAAGATAGCTGCAGCAAGACAGAAAGTAAAATGGCTGACGAACAAACTGAGTTTCAGGAATATATACATAGAACCTTACATTACTCCCCCCTTAAGGACAACCTCCGGATGACCTCAGACCAGGCTTGTGCGGGTACCTCTGATGAAACTGACGGAGCAAGCGAGGAGCATTAACGTTATTGACCGGTTCCCATGAGTTGTCCTCCACTGGGTAGCCCTGCCATTTAATCAGATATTGTAACTGATTTCTATACAACCTGGAATCTAAAATCCTTTCCACCACAAATTCTTCCTGACCATCGACTAGCACTGGGTCAGGGCAAGGAGAAGAGCGTCCAGGAAACGTATTGGGTGTCGCAGCCTTTAGTAGGGATACATGAAAGACAGGGTGGATTCTCATAGTTCTGGGCAGTTGAAGACGACAAGCAACGGCACTTATAATTTTACTGATTTTATAGGGTCCAATGTACTTATGTCCCAACTTAGACGATGGAATCCTTAACTTAAGATTTCTGGTTGAGACCAAGTCTCCTACCTTGAAAGCTGGTGCAGGTTTACGAAATTTATCTGCTGCTTTCTTGTACCTTTCTTGAGCCGATTCCAGATTTTCCTTTAGAAGATCCATATTCTTCTGTAAAGACGTGATTCTTTCAGCCACTGCTGGTAAAGGCGTTTCTATGGGAAATCGTGGTAGAATGTTAGGATGATAACCTAGATTAGAGTAAAAAGGAGACTGTTTAGTGGAGGCACTCTGAGAGTTGTTATACGAGAACTCAGCTAATGGAAGTAGATCCACCCAATCATCCTGTAGGTGGCAGATAAAGCAGCGGAGATACTGCTCCAGGGTTTGATTGGTTCGTTCGGTCTGTCCATTAGTCTGGGGATGAAAAGCAGAAGAAAGGTTTACTTTAATGTCCAATGCTGCACAGAAATTTTGCCAAAACCTAGAAGTGAATTGCACCCCTCGATCCGAAATAACCTCATCCGGTACTCCATGTAAGCGAAACACATCTTTAATCATCAAATCTGATGTCTGTTTTGCAGTGGGTAAGCCGACACAAGGGATAAAATGAGCTGCCTTTGTTAGACGGTCAACCACCACTAGAATGGTGTTCTTCCCCTGAGAGGTTGGTAACTCCACAATGAAGTCCATAGAAATGGATCCCCACGGGCGGGACGGGGTGGGAAGAGGCTGTAACAGACCAGTTGGTGAGGAGCGAGGTGTTTTGCATCTTGCACAGACCTCACATGAAGTGACATAATTCAAAACATCCTTCCTGCAAGTGGGCCACCAAAAGAAACGAGAAAGAAATTCCTGTGTCTTTAGAATTCCTCTATGCCCAGCTATCTTGGAATCGTGAATGAGTTGCAATACTCTTAATCTGACTGTTTCAGGAATATACAGACGTTGTCCCTGAATCCACACACCATTCTTAAAGACAAGACTTACGTCCCTTGGGGGTTGTGCCAAAAAGGAATCCGCATGGTATGCTTCCTTGATGTCCTTAAGTAGGTCTTGATTATGAATTACTCCTAGGAATCTAGAGTCAGGAAGAATAGTCTTAGGAGGAGTAATTGGACGTGTCTCTGCTGAGTAAATCCTAGAGAGTGCATCAGCCTTTCCATTGCGCGATCCTGGTCTATAATAGATGATAAAATTAAATTGGTTTAAGAAAAGATTCCAGCGAGCCTGGCGAGGAGTCAGGCACTTAGCCGACCTGATAAACTCAAGGTTACGATGGTCTGTCAGGACGACTATTTGCTGTGCAGCTCCCTGAAGAAGGTGTCTCCATTTTTGAAGGCGGCAATAATGGCCAACAACTCTCTATTGCCCACATCGTAGTTCCTCTCAGCCGAAGACAACTGCTGGGAAAAGAAGGCACAGGGATGCAAGACATTCTTCTCACCTGTTCTCTGAGAGAGCATAGCTCCAACGGCACAGTCTGAAGCATCCACCTCTATTATGAAGGCAAGCTCGGGGTTGGGATGTACTAGGATAGGTGCAGTGGTAAATTTATCTTTTAGACGGGAAAATGCTTCCTGGGCTTGGGGAGTCCAGGAAAACCTAGACTCTTTCCGGGTAAGTTGAGTGATAGGTGACACTACCTCAGAGAAATTTCTAATGAAACGTCTATAGAAGTTGGCAAACCCGATGAAGCGCTGTACCTCCTTCACATTTCTAGGACTTGGCCAATCCTTGATGGCTTGGGTTTTGCTTCCATCCATACTAATTCCTTGTGTGGACAGTACATACCCCAGAAATTGAATTTCGGTCCTATGGAATTCACACTTTTCAAGTTTGATGTAAAGATGATTTTGTCTTAGACGTTCCAAGACCATTCTCACATGTCCATGATGTTCCTCTGTGGAGTTAGAAAAAATTAGAATATCATCCAAATAAATTACCACGAATGTATCTAGGAGATCCCTGAAGATGTCATTCACCAAGTGTTGGAAAGTGGCTGGGGCGGTACTCAGACCAAAAGGCATAACTAGATATTCAAAGTGTCCATAGCGTGACCTGAATGCAGTCTTCCATTCATCCCCAGGTCTAATACGGACTAAGTTATAGGCCCCACGAAGATCTAGTTTAGAAAAAATTTTGGCATGTCGCACTCTCTCCAATAACTCAGGGATTAAAGGCAATGGATAACGGTTTCTAATAGTAACCTTATTGAGTTCCCTATAGTCTACGCATGGTCTCAGAGATCCATCTTTCTTCTTTACAAAGAAGATGGGTGCACCTGCAGGAGATGAAGAGGGGCGTATGAAGCCCTTGGCTAGATTTTCATCTATGTAATCCTTTAAAGCCTTTAGCTCGGGCCCCGCCAGGGGGTAGATCTTACCAAAAGGTATCTCTGCTCCAGGCAATAATTCAATTGGACAATCATATGGACGGTGAGGAGGAAGCTGGTCAGCGTTCTTCTTGTCACATAAATCCACATAGTCCTGGTATACAGCTGGTAGTTCAGGGACTGACATGATTCCTTTAGGAACAGAGCAAGCTGAAACTTTTGGACTCATCTGTTTCTCTGGAAAGTGTAATTCCTTGGTCTCCCAGTTAATGGTAGGATTCTGAGCCTGCAGCCATGGTAGCCCTAGAATAATGGGAAAGTGGGGAGAAGAGATAAGCATAAAGGACAGTTTCTCTTGATGATCTTTACCCATAAGAACCCTCAAAGGCTCTGTTTCCTGATCCACTGGTCCAGAGGTCAGCAGGGAGCCATCCACAGTTTCCATCTGTACTGGAGTAGCCTTCTTCACTGAACGTATTCCCTGTTTCAGAGCAAAGGAGACATCCATAAATTTCCACTTGCCCCTGAGTCGATCATAGCAGAGCTAGACACCCAAGCTGAGTCAACCCAGAGTTTGATGGAAAGAAAGCAATGAGAATTGTTTTTCTTACAACTCAGCTGGGACACCGCTGAGGAAACTTGAAAAATGGCAGCGTTTACACAGTCAACGTCCTCAGAGGTAACGGAGTTTAAGTCCGAGAAATCAAGATCTGTTGCTGCAGATCTCTCTGGAGCCTGAGGCTCGGACCTGACAGATCCCCTCTCGCAACACTCACAATGAATGAGTGCTGCAGTAGTCTTACGAGAATGGCTGGGGCAGTTTATAATGAAGTGCCCTGACTTACCACAATAGAAACATAGATTCTCCTTAAAACGATGTTCCTTGCGTGCATCACTAACCCGTCGTTGTAAAGAGTCTACCTGCATGGGTTCAGGTTCAGGTTCCCGTGTAATCCTACTCAAAGGTTCCTTAGCTGGAGAGGAAGGTAGGAAAAGGTTAGTGCGATTGCTTTCGAACCATCTCTCTTGCCTGCGTTCAGTCAGACGAGTATCAATACGGATGCAGTAGTTAATAAAGTCACCTAACGTAGTGGGAGGGTCGGCACGAGCAAGTTCATCCTTAATCAGTGGAGATAACCCCTTTCGAAAAAATAGATTTTTGAACTGTCCCAGGTGGTATCAAGGGCCCATCTCCTGAAATCCAAGGCATATTCAGCTACCGAGTGCTTACCTTGGCGCAAAGCTAACATGGCTGCTTCAGCTGTTGCACCTCGATTGGGGTCATCAAACACCTGCCCCATGGCTGAAATAAAATCATCAAGGTGATTCAAACAATCATCCTCAGTCTCAATCAGAGGGTTTGCCCACATTAAAGCCTTGTTGGTAAGCAACATAATTATAGTAAGCACCTTAGATCGTTCAGTGGGAAATTGTGAAGCATGTGCAGAAGAAAAAAGATTGCATTGATTAATAAATCCCCTGAATTTCTCACGTTCACCGCCAAAACGAAAAGGGGGCAACTTGGGAATCCCAGCACTCGGGGGCTACGGCAGGAGCCTGGACTCGCCCCTCTAGAACCTCAATCCTGGCTCGCAAATCCTGGGTAGTCTGTCCAACCACTTCAAATTGTGATTATTGAGGTCCTGTAGATTTGTAAAACGGGTCTTTATATTCTGCAAATCTGCAAGGATATTATCAGTCACTCCGCAAAGTTCCTTTATGCGGGCCTCCATTTTCCAGATCTTTTAAGACAGGATTACTGGAAGAAGAGGAGAGAAAAAAAAACAATAGTGTTCACCTGTGGCAACACTGCAGAGAGAAAAAAAAATTAAGGGAACTGCTCACCTGGAATGGTTGTGAGAAGTCACAACCACTATCATCACAGAAAGTTTCAACCAGACATCTGATATCCAGAGTTACAGCAGACAAAAAAGAGAAAAGAAAGGAAAAAAAAAAAAAAAAAAAAACAATAGTGTTTACCTGTGGTAACACTGCAAAAAGAAAAAACTTAAGGGAATTGCTCACCTGGAATGGTTGTGAGAAGTCACAACCACTGTCATCACAGAAAGTACAACCGGACGTCTGATATCCACAGTACAGCAGACACAGCCTTCCAGACCCAGCAGACACTAACGTTTTGGCTTCAGAATCTTGTAATGTATGTAGTACAGTTCATATAGCGTCTTGTGCTTGGGTGCGATGAAAACACAGGCGTCACAGGTTTGATATAGAAAAGTCCTGTATTACTTCATACAAGTTGGCAGAAATAGTCACACAGTTTGCAGACACAGAAACAGGAGACACAGCAGGCCAGCGTAATCTAAGCTCAGCAATCACTCTCCAATACAGATTCAGGATCTTCTTCTCTGTTACCGTAAGTCCATGCAAACGTGGGTCTTTCAAAGAGCAGGGTTCAGAGTCCACAAGTGCTTCAGAGTTCCTCAGTAGGAATAGCTGGAGTACAAGGTCCAAGGCTTACAGGAGTCAAGTCACAGGTTCACTGCAGGCTAGATTCTGAAGCACTGATTGCTCAGCTGTGGCTGCTTAAGAAGCAAAGGAGAGAATCAGGGCGGGAACATGCAAGCTGGAAACTCCATTTTGACTGAGGGCAAGATAGCTGCAGCAAGACAGAAAGTAAAATGGCTGACGAACAAACTGAGTTTCAGGAATATATACATAGAACCTTACACTGTGTGTCTGGCAAAAATTACTGCTGCTAACTACAACTTCAACTTCAAACGTCTCATACTAGGCCTCTGCCTACACCCTCCTTGACCCTGGGCTTCAACAGCGCCAGTTGCTGCTCAGAAGTGTTAGATGCACAGATGAAAACAATCGCTGATGTGTTTGTGGGGTTCAGTAACGCCTGCTGTTCCCCTGCTGTGTGTCTGGCAAAAATTACTGCTGCTAACTACAACTTCAACTTCAAACGTCTCATACTAGGCCTCTGCCTACACCCTCCTTGACCCTGGGCTTCAACAGCGCCAGTTGCTGCTCAGAAGTGTTAGATGCACAGATGAAAACAATCGCTGATGTGTTTGTGGGGTTCAGTAACGCCTGCTGTTCCCCTGCTGTGTGTCTGGCAAAAATTACTGCTGCTAACTACAACTTCAACTTCAAACGTCTCATACTAGGCCTCTGCCTACACCCTCCTTGACCCTGGGCTTCAACAGCGCCAGTTGCTGCTCAGAAGTGTTAGATGCACAGATGAAAACAATCGCTGATGTGTTTGTGGGGTTCAGTAACGCCTGCTGTTCCCCTGCTGTGTGTCTGGCAAAAATTACTGCTGCTAACTACAACTTCAACTTCAAACGTCTCATACTAGGCCTCTGCCTACACCCTCCTTGACCCTGGGCTTCAACAGCGCCAGTTGCTGCTCAGAAGTGTTAGATGCACAGATGAAAACAATCGCTGATGTGTTTGTGGGGTTCAGTAACGCCTGCTGTTCCCCTGCTGTGTGTCCGGCAAAAATTACTGCTAGCTACCTAATCATGGTGAAAAAAACATGACATCTCAAAGTGTCTAGTGCTACACATAGATATGAGGCTACACCCTGATTTCTAAGCTGTAAACATTTGAAACGTCAACTTTCAAACCATAAAATGATTTGTCTTTGTCACAAATCTGTAACAAAATAATTGTGACATATTATTACAGATATGCACATGTCGAAAACAAATGCAAACACAAAAGCCTACTTATGCTATAGGATACTGATGGTCAACCTTGTCACTCCATAGCTTAGACAAATCCAACTCACATCATGATGACTCAAATGCTGCAATGTTGGAAGTGCATAATGTGGGTTGAACTTTGACAACTGCTGCAGTGCGAAGGTTATACTTCAGTGTTCTTCCCTTTGAAATAAAAGCATACAAGTAAATATAATAATCCAATGTTGATTAAGGGACGTGATGTACACCTGTAATATTGTGCAAACAATGCATGTAGGAATAGTCCTCTTCAACATTACTTATATTTGTGTCATTTTAAAAAATACATATTTGATTAGAAAGTTAACAGCCCATATCATAAAGGTCCTTCATGTAAACATGATAATCGCTAACAAAAATCATGCATTACCTTGGTAAAGTCAATAGTGCATAGTCACAATAGCAAGATATATACCTGTAAGTGGTGCTGAAAGAACGACAACTGATAGAATACGTGAATGATATATATTTATCAGACTGAATAGCGACATCTGTACAATGTCGATATAATACTGTACCTTAACAAAACAGCTGTGTCACACCTCACACTCGTTTTTCTTGTAGCTTGTTATGTAATAGGGCACATGCGTGTATGTTTCATCATAGGTGCATGTTTACTGAGTAAAGCAGTCATGACAACGCCTTTGTGTTGTCGGTACGCTTGCGATGATGAACGATGCGCACCGTGAATGTTAGTCTGCGTCATAAGACGTACAGACGCTCCAATACCCAACGCGTCACAGCAGGAAGCCAGTCTGTGCGTCCAAACAAAGGCGCAACCATACATGCACGTAACCTTTTATAAAGCTAGATAAAAAAAAGGATGTAGTAGTAACGCACACTTTATTGAGGTACAGTATTACATCGCCATTCACCATCTGTGGCTATGCAGTCTCATCTATATATACCTTATCTATCCGTTGTCATGCTTGCAAGTCCACAGTCAGGCATAAATATCTGTTTTCACTCTGCACTATGCACTTTTTAAATTTTTGTTTTGTTAATATAAATGATTGGCACATATTATCAGTATTACATGATGGAAATTTTAGATATTTTTTAAAAATTTTTAGTGATATTATTCACCAAATGTAAAGTTTTATGAATGTCAAAGAAAACTTGTAATGCTGATTATGTTTTTAAGTCAGCCATTCATTGTCTACACAATAAAAATGGTGTACATACTGTTACTTACCCATCATTAATGGATTCTGATGTGTACTTGTATGCTTTTATTTTAAACCGTATAGCAGATTACTTAACCTATTTTAATTGTGGTTTGCATTGCTTTTCAACATGTTAATGTATGCGTTTATGTTTGTAAATTATTAATTTACATATATTTTTTTAAGTTAAATCATCATCTTATGGTACTAAAGTTTATATTTCTCTTGTTTGGAGTATAGACATTTTTAATTGACACGTAACAAGGAAAATACTTGATATAGTATTTAAACATCCTCCTTGACCCTGGGCTACAAACCGCCAGTTGTTGCTCGGAAGTGCTGTTAGCACAGTCTACACTTGCTCCTGTGTTACTGGGGTTCAGTAATGTCAGCTGTTCCCCTGCTGTGTGAACGGCAAAAAGTCCTGCTGCCTCCACCCTGTTCTCTTCTCATCCCTGGGCTACAACACCGCCAGTTGTTGCTCGGAAGTGCTGTTAGCACAGTGAACACTTGCTCCTGTGTTACTGGGGTTCAGTAATGTCAGCTGTTCCCCTGCTGTGTGAACGGCAAAAAGTCCTGCTGCCTCCACCCTGTTCTCTTCTCATCCCTGGGCTACAACACCGCCAGTTGTTGCTCGGAAGTGCTGTTAGCACAGTGAACACTTGCTCCTGTGTTACTGGGGTTCAGTAATGTCAGCTGTTCCCCTGCTGTGTGAACGGCAAAAAGTCCTGCTGCCTCCACCCTGTTCTCTTCTCATCCCTGGGCTACAACACCGCCAGTTGTTGCTCGGAAGTGCTGTTAGCACAGTGAACACTTGCTCCTGTGTTACTGGGGTTCAGTAATGTCAGCTGTTCCCCTGCTGTGTGAACGGCAAAAAGTCCTGCTGCCTCCACCCTGTTCTCTTCTCATCCCTGGGCTACAACACCGCCAGTTGTTGCTCGGAAGTGCTGTTAGCACAGTGAACACTTGCTCCTGTGTTACTGGGGTTCAGTAATGTCAGCTGTTCCCCTGCTGTGTGAACGGCAAAAAGTCCTGCTGCCTCCACCCTGTTCTCTTCTCATCCCTGGGCTACAACACCGCCAGTTGTTGCTCGGAAGTGCTGTTAGCACAGTCAACACTTGCTCCTGTGTTACTGGGGTTCAGTAATGTCAGCTGTTCCCCTGCTGTGAACGGCAAAAAGTCCTGCTGCCTCCACCCTGTTCTCTTCTCATCCCTGGGCTACAAAACCGCCAGTTGTTGCTCGGAAGTGCTGTTAGCACAGTGAACACTTGCTCCTGTGTTACTGGGTTCAGTAATGTCAGCTGTTCCCCTGCTGTGTGAACGGCAAAAAGTCCTGCTGCCTCCACCCTGTTCTCTTCTCATCCCTGGGCTACAACACCGCCAGTTGTTGCTCGGAAGTGCTGTTAGCACAGTGAACACTTGCTCCTGTGTTACTGGGGTTCAGTAATGTCAGGTGTTCCCCTGCTGTGTGAACGGCAAAAAGTCCTGCTGCCTCCACCCTGTTCTCTTCTCATCCCTGGGCTACAACACCGCCAGTTGTTGCTCGGAAGTGCTGTTAGCACAGTGAACACTTGCTCCTGTGTTACTGGGGTTCAGTAATGTCAGCTGTTCCCCTGCTGTGTGAACGGCAAAAAGTCCTGCTGCCTCCACCCTGTTCTCTTCTCATCCCTGGGCTACAACACCGCCAGTTGTTGCTCGGAAGTGCTGTTAGCACAGTCAACACTTGCTCCTGTGTTACTGGGGTTCAGTAATGTCAGCTGTTCCCCTGCTGTGTGAACGGCAAAAAGTCCTGCTGCCTCCACCCTGTTCTCTTCTCATCCCTGGGCTACAAACCGCCAGTTGTTGCTCGGAAGTGCTGTTAGCACAGTGAACACTTGCTCCTGTGTTACTGGGGTTCAGTAATGTCAGCTGTTCCCCTGCTGTGTGAACGGCAAAAAGTCCTGCTGCCTCCACCCTGTTCTCTTCTCATCCCTGGGCTACAACACCGCCAGTTGTTGCTCGGAAGTGCTGTTAGCACAGTCAACACTTGCTCCTGTGTTACTGGGTTCAGTAATGTCAGCTGTTCCCCTGCTGTGTGAACGGCAAAAAGTCCTGCTGCCTCCACCCTGTTCTCTTCTCATCCCTGGGCTACAACACCGCCAGTTGTTGCTCGGAAGTGCTGTTAGCACAGTGAACACTTGCTCCTGTGTTACTGGGGTTCAGTAATGTCAGCTGTTCCCCTGCTGTGTGAACGGCAAAAAGTCCTGCTGCCTCCACCCTGTTCTCTTCTCATCCCTGGGCTACAACACCGCCAGTTGTTGCTCGGAAGTGCTGTTAGCACAGTGAACACTTGCTCCTGTGTTACTGGGGTTCAGTAATGTCAGCTGTTCCCCTGCTGTGTGAACGGCAAAAAGTCCTGCTGCCTCCACCCTGTTCTTTCTCATCCCTGGGCTACAACACCGCCAGTTGTTGCTCGGAAGTGCTGTTAGCACAGTGAACACTTGCTCCTGTGTTACTGGGGTTCAGTAATGTCAGCTGTTCCCTGCTGTGTGAACGGCAAAAAGTCCTGCTGCCTCCACCCTGTTCTCTTCTCATCCCTGGGCTACAACACCGCCAGTTGTTGCTCGGAAGTGCTGTTAGCACAGTGAACACTTGCTCCTGTGTTACTGGGGTTCAGTAATGTCAGCTGTTCCCCTGCTGTGTGAACGGCAAAAAGTCCTGCTGCCTCCACCCTGTTCTCTTCTCATCCCTGGGCTACAACACCGCCAGTTGTTGCTCGGAAGTGCTGTTAGCACAGTGAACACTTGCTCCTGTGTTACTGGGGTTCAGTAATGTCAGCTGTTCCCCTGCTGTGTGAACGGCAAAAAGTCCTGCTGCCTCCACCCTGTTCTCTTCTCATCCCTGGGCTACAACACCGCCAGTTGTTGCTCGGAAGTGCTGTTAGCACAGTGAACACTTGCTCCTG
>JARQOD010000003.1:233029210-233106750 GCA_033576555.1 Oophaga sylvatica | reverse complement strand
TTAGGGTTAGGGTTAAAATTAGGGTTACGGTTAGAATTAGGGTTAGGGTTGGAATTTGGGTTAGGGTTGAAATTAGGGTTAGAATTAGGGTTAGGGTTGGGATTAGGGTTAGGCTTGTGGTTAGGGTTAGAGTTAGGATTAGGGTTAGGGGTGTTGGGGTCAGGGTTGGGTTCAGGGTTAGGTTGTGGTTATGGTTAGGTTTGGGATTAGTGTTACGGTGTGTTTGGGTTGGGGTTATGGTTAGGGTTTGGATTAGGGTTAGGGGTGTGTTGGGGTTAGGGTTGTGGTTAGGGGTGTGTTGGCGTTAGGGTTGGAGTTAGAATTGAGTGGTTTCCACGGTTTAGGCACATCAGGAGGTCTCCAAACGCGACATGGTGCCACCATTGATTCCAGCCAATTTTGCATTCAAAAAGTCAAACAGTGCTCCCTTTATTCCGAGCCCCGATGTATGCACAAACAGTGGTTCCTCCCCACATATGGGGTATCAGCGTACTCAGGAAAAATTGCACCACAACTTCGGGGGTCTAATTTCTCCTGATACCCTTGGGAAAAAAAAAATTGGGGAATAAAAAAATTATTTTTGTGGAATAAAAATGATTTTTTATTTTCACAGCTCTGCGTTATAAACTTCTGTGAAGAACTTGGAGATTCAAAGTGCTCACCACACATCTAAATAAGTTCCTTGGGGGGTCTAGTTTTCAAAATGGGGTCACTTGTGGAGGTTTCTACTGTTTAGGCACATCATGGGCTCTGCAAAATTAACATGACGCCCGCAGACCATTCCATCAAGTCGGACCATCAGTTGTGTTGTGCAGAAGTCTGGTGGATACACAGCTGATAGTCCTACTGAATAGACTGTTAGAATTTGTATAATGGCAAGAAAAAAGCAAAGTAAAGAAAAATTCGTGTCCATCATTACTTTAAGAAATGAAGGTCAGTCAGTCCAAAAAATTGGGAAAACGTTGAAAGTGTCCCCAAGTGCAGTTGCAAAAACCATCAAGTGCTACAAAGAAACTAGCTCACATGAGCACCGCCCCAGGAAAGGAAGACCAAGAGTCACCTCTGCTTCTGAGGATAAGTTTATCCGAGTCACCAGCCTCAGAAATCGCAGATTTACAGCAGCTCAGATTAGAGACCAGGTCAATGCCACACAGAGTTCTAGCAGCAGACACATCTCTACAACAACTGTTAAGAGGAGACTTTGTGCAGCAGGCCTTCATGGTAAAATAGCTGCTAGGAAACCACTGCTAAGGACAGGCAACAAGCAGAAGAGACTTGTTTGGGCTAAAGAACACAAGGAATGGACATTAGACCAGTGGAAATCTGTGCTTTGGTCTGATGAGTCCAAATTTGAGATCTTTGGTTCCAACCACCGTGTCTTTGTGTGACGCAGAAAAGGTGAACGGATGGACTCTACATGTCTGGTTCCCACCGTGAAGCATGGAGGAGGAGGTGTGATGGTGTGGGGGTGCTTTGCTGGTGACACTGTTGGGGATTTATTCAAAATTGAACGAGCATGGCTACCACAGCATCTTGCAGCGGCATGATATTCCATCCGGTTTGCGTTTAGTTGGACCATAATTTATTTTTCAACAGGACAATGACCCAAACACCACTCCAAGCTGTGTAAGGACTAAGAAGGAGAGTGATGGGGTGCTACGCCAGATGACCTGGCCTTCACAGTCACCAGACCTGAACACATTCGAGATGGTTTGGGGAGAGCTGGACTGCAAAGTGAAGGCAAAAGGGCCAACAAGTGCTAATCATCTCTGGGAACTCCTTCAAGATTGATGGAAGACCATTTCCGGTGACTACCTCTTGAAGCTCATCAAGAGAATGCCAAGAGTGTGCAAAGCAGACATCAAAGCAACAGGTGGCTACTTTGAAGAACCTAGAATATGACATATTTTCAGTTGTTTCACACTTTTTTGTTAAGCATATAATTCCACATGTGTTAATTCATAGTTTTGATGCCTTCAGTGTGAATGTACAATTTTGATACTCATGAAAATGCAGAAAAATCTTTAAATGAGAAGGTGTGTCCAAACTTTTGGTCTGTACTGTGTGAGGTTCCAGCGTACTCAGGATAAACAGGACAACTACTGTCAGGAGTCGAATCCAGTACCTCTTGTCCACTGGCCAGCAGCTCTACCATCTGAGCTATTCTGCTGGCTGCAAAGTTCCTTGCTGAACCCAGATACCATTGACTGTTCTTCCTGATTGGCTACACCTAGTGCTCTCTTGATTGGGCCTCTGATTGCCAATTACACACCCTATATAAACCTGGCCCTGTGGGTGTGTCATTGCGAGATTATTGAGCTCCAAGCCTTTAGTCAAGCGTTTCCTGCTGATCCATTGCTACAAACACTGCTCTCCTGTGAACCGACCTCGGCCTGCCTTCTGACTACGCTCTCCGCCTGATCCATTGCTACAAACACTGCTCTCCTGTGAACCAACCTCGGCCTGCCTTCTGACTACGCTCTCCGCCTGATCCATTGCTACAAACACTGCTCTCCTGTGTACCGACCTCCGGCTGCCACCTGACTACGTTATCTGCCTGCTCCTCTGTTACCGAACTGCCTTTCCTGTGTACCGACCTCCGGCTGCCACCTGACTACGCTACCTGCCTCTGCTTCCCCTAGTGTTTGCAGTAACATCGGCTCCAACCCAGACGGGATCTTGACAACTACTTTTGGGGTTCAATTTCTCCTGTTACCCTTATGAAAATAAAAATCGTGGGCTAAAAAAATCATTTTTTGAGGAAAAAAATGATTTTTTTTTCATGGCTCTGGGTTATAAACTTCTGTGAAGCACTTGGGGGTTCAAAGTGCTCACTACACATCTAGATAAGTTCCTTGGGTGGTCTAGTTTCCAAAATGGGTTCACTTGGGGGAGTTTTCACAGTTTAGGCACATCAGGAGCTCTGCAAACGTAACATGATGCCCGCAGACCTTTCCATCAAATCAGCATTTCAAAATGTCACTACTTCCCTTCCGAGCCCCGACGTGTGTCTATACAGTAGTTTTCTCCCACATATGGGATATTAGCGTGCTCAGAACAACTTGGACAACAACTTTTGGGGTCTAGTTTCTCCTTTTATCCTTGGGAAAATAAAAAAATTGGGGACTAAAAGATCATGTTTGTGGAAAAAATATGATTTTTTTTATTTTCATGCCCGGACGTTATAAACTTCTGTGAAGCCTTTGGGGGTTCAAAGTGCTCACCACACATCTAGATAAGTTCCTTGTGGGGTCTAGTTTCCAAAAAGGGGTCACTTGTGGGGGGTTTCTACTGTTTAGGCACATCAGGGGCTCTGCAAACGTAACAGGATGCCCGCAGACCATTCCATCAAGTCGGCATTTCAAAGCTTCACTACATCCCTTCCGAGCCCTGACGTGTGCCCAAACAGTGGTTCTCCCCCACATGTGGGGTACCAGCGTACTCAGGACAAACTGGACAACAACTTTAGGGGTCTAATTTCTCCTATAACCATTGTGAAAATAAAAAATAGTGGGCTAAAAAATCATTTTTTGAGGAAAAAAAATGTTTTTTTATTTTCACGGCTCTGCGTTATAAACTTCTGTGAAGCACCTAGGGGTTCAAAGTGCTCACTGTGCATCTAGATAAGTTCCTTAGGGGGTCTAGTTTCCAAAATGGGGTCATTTGTGGGGGAGCTCCAAAGTTTAGGCACATTTTTTTCACAAATAAACACAAAAATTATCGACCTAAATTTACCACTAACATGAAGCCCAATATGTCACGAAAAAACAATCTCAGAATCGCTAGGATCCGTTGAAGCGTTCCTGAGTTATTACCTCATAAAGGGACACTGTCAGAATTGCAAAAAATGGCAAGGTCTTTAAGGTCAAAATAGCCTGGGTCATGTAGGGGTTAAATAAGTTAGATGACTTTATCCAAGAAGTAGGAGATCGACATGTTAAGCATACCGAGGTGAGGAGACTTAAAGCCGCAATGCTGCTCTGGGAAATATGCTAATTATCTCTTCATAGAGGAAGAGAGCTAGAACTCTAGTGCCACCTATTGGAAAGTAGCAATCCTACAAGTCAATGTTGACCCTTTAACGAGCCTTGTCACATGACCTAGGATAATAGCCAAACCAGAATCTCAATTTGCATGACACTGTGTTTCGGGGTACTGCCCCTCGTCAGTGCAAAGCGGAGATCTGGTTTGGCTGTATGAGAGGCGTCAGACCGTTATCCAAGAAGTATCTATAACTTTATAAACTCAGTAATGGGGACAAAGTGCAATACTAAGATATTTCCACAAGGTGTCACTATGTATTTGCAGCACTGTGTCAAGCACTTGCTCTGACTGCAAAGAACTTTGCAAAATCACAAGTTCACTTCTGTGTTTTAATATTTCACCTATTACAGACATCTGAATAATTGGCCTATAATTCACTGGCATTATGGAAAAAGACGGCAACACTTTTACTAAACAAAGTTATTTTGCTAAATCAAATGGTAATATTGAAAACAATTGTAACATCTAATCAATGATTGTTTAGAAATTGTGCTTCCTTCTCAACCTTAAACTGAAAGATTTCTTGCCAAAGAAAGATTATTTTTGCGTGTGTTTTTGCTGTTCCTAGGAAGGAAGGCATTATCTTCTAATGCTGCAAGATGTGGAAAACTTGCCATGTTTATTTAATAAATATTGTTTCTTTTTAGGCATTTTATTCTGGAAGGATTCAGCGTGACACTGGAAATTAGGTCAAGGTTTTAGACTTTGTATCTAGCCATGCATCAAAATTTATTTTGCTAAAAACCTGGCAAATTAGCTAAAACACCATTCTATATTGCAATGGTCTATGTATATACTGTATATCCACTTGTAAGGGTGATCGCAGCTGTTATGTCTTGCTGCATGTTTCCGTAATGCCTCCTGACATGTTGCCCATTGGCGACATGATTTTACAGCCAAATGGTGCCATTACTGGGCATCTCAGTTAGCAGAGTTCCGCAACATGCAACAAAATGTAGATCAAAACTTTGTAACTGATTTATGATTTGCCTTTTTTAAGTCGCTTTTCTTTTTTTGTGTTGTGCTATACATTGAAATTTTTTTGCAGCAAATTCTTCAAAATGGCACACGTGGTTCATGAATTTTGTCCAAATTGCAAAATGCTCGGGAACACACTAAAAACTGCAATTAACCCTGCCGATTCCTGTATAGACCAGAGATCCTGACCCTGCAGTCCCTGGTGGTTCCTGCCATAACGACAAACTGGATGATGGAGACTCAGACCTATCCTGCCTGATAGGCAGTCTAGTACTTCATGTTCCTCCTAAAGAACCAGAGGGCAGAGCAGAGTGCAAATTACCTACAGATGGGAAAGTGTGCTGAAATAGAAAGAGATCCCAGAGTGAGTAAAACAAACCATGAAATACAAATAAAGGATTAAGTACGTCCTATTAGAGAATATGCCGCTATACTTCCTAAAAAGAAACAGAAGATAGGAGCAGGGTGAAAATAATAAACAGCAGGGAGATCAACCCTAGCTGGTCTTTCACTGACTGGTTTAAACTACAGCTGTATTGATGGACATCCAAATGAGACTATCACCAGCAGGAAATACCAGCAGTGGGAAAGTATATAAATATGCACCCGAAAAGTGATAGGAAAGGCAAATGAATAATTGAAAACATCTGTTACCTTAAAAAGACTGAAGCAAATGTAGCAGAAACTAAACATCCAGAAGAAAGTGGAAAAGTGTATCTGCTGTGGCTCAGCGGACAGAGAAGCCAACCATAAAGCGAAGGCTCCAGGGTTTCGAACCCTGACAAATGACAGCATATTACTCGAAAAACACACACAATTTGTACCAAATAATTAGATGGAAATAAAATAACTGCGGGGAACCACTGGTGTACATTTGTGCCAAAATTTTGTAAATTTTTTTAAAGTCACAATTGATGAATCAGCCAGAAGCAGGGGACATATTTGTATCTGGGATATAGATGTACACAGATGGTAATTCAACAGCTGTCACAGGGAAGCAACAAAAGTAATGGTTACAGATTCTTAATAAGGCAACATGCTTGTTGGTTTCAGATTCTCACAGGAGACAACAGGCAGTATAGACAACAGAGGTATAGAGTTGGAATGCATACAGTTGTATCACTTTATTGTACTTCAGACTCTATGATTGTACCTGTCACTTCTGTTTGCTAGCAATCTCTGCAATGTCTTTAGTAATGCAGCATAGCAAAAAAATGGGCTTATTAAGCAAAGCTTTTATGCCAGAAAACTAGAATAAAAGTTTGAATAGTCACAAAATTTGTGTGCAATTTGGAATTGTCCAAACATTTTCTTGACTTTTGGTGTTTTCAAGTCAGCTCGAATTTGCTTTGCCAAAATGGGTCGAGTTTGGGAGGAGCCCAGGTGGTACGTCCATCAAATTCATCAAAAGTGACTGCATTTTGTACATCAGAAATTCTATTCCAGTCCTTGATTAGACACTTGCCACTCTGAAAAGATGACAAATTAATTAAAGGCAATGCGCCTCTTAATGAATTTGGTGCCCTCTACTCAGCACGACTAGCATAGCGTGAGCATGCGTTATCCCAGTCTTTAATGAATTGCCCTCAAGGCTTTTTTCATAGCTCTACTCAAGTCTCTGCTATTCTTAGCAATGCCATGCAGTTGCTCTTGTCAGGCAATATGCAGCCCCCATGCATCAGTCCATCACGCACAGGCACAAGTCATAACCAGGCACCTGCTTTAGACTGCTTTGGTGTGGCAACCTAGACACGCTACTCTCAACTGTGGCGATTCCGTGATCATATCACAGCTCATTTTTGCCCAGTCGACAGATGTGCTCTTCCTAGGAACACTAGTTTCACAAAAACTGTGTAGTGCAATCTGGCTGCCAATCACCTGACAAATTAGCTAAATGCTCGTTTTCTAAAATGATCTTCTGGTTTTCTTAATAGATCATCAATCTTGGCACAAGGGGAAGACACTGACAGCTTGGGGCCCCTGTGCAAGAAATGTGTCTGGGCCCCCTTCCTGCCCGGCATGCTGCTTATGATGAGGGCAATCTGGCCATGGGACCCCCGGAGCCTCGGGCTACGAGTAACAGGCCAAATTGCCCTTATTTTTACTGCCCTCAAGCAGGGGCATACATAGCAATCACAGGGCCATATAGGAAAAGTTCTGTGCCTCCCCACACATCTAGGAATCGGTTCTGCTGGTTCCAGTCATACTTGCAGTCAGGTGACAACTAGTGTCCTCTGTCTCAGTGAATAGAACACTGCAGATGTGGCTGACACTCTAGTTGGCACATGACAGCAAGCGTGCAAAGCGCATCCTTGTGGTTATGTGATAACTGCTGGAACTGGCAGAGCCTGACCATGTATATATTATATTACATTGTATATCTGGTGTCTGTATCATCTGCAGGGCCGGCTCCAGGTTTTTATGGGCCCCGGTCGAAAGAGTCTCAGTGGGCTCCCTTAACACAGACCACGATTCATGATGCACAGATACTGCAGAGAAATATGGGTATAGCACAAGGCCAAACACTTCTCTTCTTCCATTACATGACTGATATCTATTGTAAATTGTACAATAGCTCAAAAACCGTCAAATCCTCACAGCGCACAGTACAGACCGGACAGTACAGTCCTCCATACAATATTATGGGCACCACATAGTCTCCCCCTCATCACCCATATAATACCCCATGCAGGATGTCACCCCGCCATCCCCCATATAATGCTCCATACAGAATACTGGACCCAATATAATGCTCCATACAGAATACTGGACCACATATAATGCTCCATACAAAATATGGAGCTCTCCTCTACACTGAGCTGTGTTCTGCACTGTTACGGCTCAGGAAAGGGCGCTGTGGAAAGACTCCCATTATCATCATCATTGCCTGCCCATTATCATCATCATTGCCTCCCCTCATCATCATTGCCTGCCCATCATCATCATCATTGCCTCCCTATCATCATCATTGCCTCCCCATTAATATCATCATCATCATTGCCTTCCCATTATCATTGCCTCCCCATCATCATCATTATCATTGCCTCCCCATTAATACCATCATCATCATTGCCTTCCCATTATCATTGCCTCCCCATCATCATCATTATCATTGCCTCCCCATTAATATCATCATCATCATTGCCTTCCCATTATCATTGCCTCCCCATTAATATCATCATCATCATCATTGCCTTCCCATTATCATTGCCTCCCCATTAATATCATCATCATCGCCTCCCCATTAATATCATCATCATTGCCTTCCCATTATCATTGCCTCCCATTAATATCATCATCATCATTGCCTTCCCATTATCATTGCCTCCCCATCCTTATCATCACCTCCTCACCACCATTACTGCCTCCCCCCACCACCATCACACATACAGCACTGCAGGCAGCACTCTCTCACATACACACACACACAGGCAGGCACACACACACGCACACACACACACACACGCCTCACCTGTCCGGCGTCCGCGCGCTCTCTGCCACAGCCGGCCGCTGAATGATGACTTCATTCAGCGGCGCTGCTGTGAGAGAGGAAGCACCAGCGCAGGCGCCCACTGGAGCTCGGAGCTGCGGCAGCGGAGGCACGGGGAGAGGTGAGTATTGTGCCGGCTGCTGCCGGGGCCGTGAGCAAGCGGGGGGGGGCCCAGTGGCGGCGCTGACACCGCTAACGGGCGCCGGGGTGCCCGACGGCGAGTGGGCCCCCCACCTGCTCAGGGCCCCGGCACTTGCCCGGGTATGCCGGGTGCTGACGCCGGCCCTGATTATCTGGTATCTGCTCTTTTCGTTGTCTATAGAACTGATGGAAAGAGCCAAGCGCAGCACTCAGCAACTCTATAGATAATGAATAGAGCCAAGGCCGAGCATGCACAACTCTGCTCCATCCAGGATGAGACTGCAAACCCCCGTTCTCACAATCTCCGGGGGCCCAGTGGTCTAATCCTTGACGATCAGCAAGTTATCCATGATCCAATGGATCTGGGATAACTTCATTATTTGGTTAATAACCCTTTAAAGAGTCAGATTGATTTTCCTATTCTTTACAATTACAGTGTCATACATGACACCCCGAAGAAGTAAAGGTCCGCACAGCGAGGGAACCAACTCTCTGCACAGGTGTCATGCAGGAATGCCACAATTATGCGTTCAGCAATGAGTGCTCCATAAGCCAGGGTGCCTCTCCAAAACGAGCAGTCACAATGGATTCCAATAAAGAAGAAAACGGATGGCACTCACCGGTAAAAGTCACTTTTTATTCCAACATTTTAAAACATCGGAGTCGGGATAATGGGAGCAGGAGTGGACTAGACGACGGCCGTTTTGCGCTGCAGTAGCGCTTCTACGGGTCACTTCTGTAGAAACGGCCGTCGTCTCCTCCACTCCTGCTCCCATCCTCCCGACGCCGATGTTTTAAAATGTTGGAATAAAAAGTGACATTTACCGGTGAGTGCCATCCGTTTTCTTCTTTATTAGTATCACACATGAACCCAACACAAATATGTTCACATATACATACACATATATCGTACGTACGTACACACATACACACAGACACACAGGTATACCTATACAGTATACGCATATACACACACATATACCGTACATACATATACGTGTACATACACATATACTGTATATACACCCACAGATACACATACATACACTGTACATAAATATACACCGTAAATACATATACACATATACTGTACATACATACACACACATATACATATGCATATACCGTACATACACACAAAGAGACACACACATATACATACACACTTATAAACATATACAGTATACACGTATACATACACATATACTGTACATACATAAGCACATACACAGATACTTACACATATACATAAACTCACACACATATACATATACCGAACATACATGCACACACATAGATACACATACACATATAAAAACATATATGAGCTCATACATACATACACATATGTACATATACAAATACACACATACTAATGTATGACATCAAGTGTTCAGATGAGCCGTGGAGGAGGTCAGCCTCATAGTTCAGAGATCAGCTGGAGAGGACAGATTCAGACTCATTGTGTGGGATGGGGACACAGCAAAGAGGATTTCTCTAGCAACCTTCCACGACAGCATAGGAGGTTGTCTCCATGCCCTAATGGGGGACAGGACGCACAAAAGAGGTTAAAAAGCCCCTCCCACCTCCCTCTCACCAGTGTTTTTCCTGTCCCCCATGGGGCAGGGAGAGGTTATCGGTATGCTGTGTGGCCGGCTGCTGCAGCTACCTGTAAATCCTGATGCCGGACAGCGGTGGTCGGTCAGCTTTGCCCTCCTCCTCAGATGCTGTTCCCGTCTTCCTGCAGGACTTCGGGACCTTCCTGGCCCACCTGCACCCCTTCTGGGGTAAAGCGGGCCAGTGATCCTCTGCCGGAGGCCTCCCGCAGCCCTCCGGCCTCCTCCTCTACCTGGTGTGCGCACGGCACCAGCGTCCCGGAAGTGGATCCTCTGGTCGGAGGTCACTTTCTGTGTATGCGTTCCTATGGAGCACAGGCCGCTTCCGGCGGCTTTTTTCCAGGCGCTGACCGCTCGCTGATGCATACAGCTCGCCCAAATCGAGGGCCTGCTCTGGACCTTGGAGGAAGGGGAAACTCTGTTGTCGCTGGGGGCTGTGTTATGGCTACATAAACCGGCCAGAAGACGCCGACAGGTAAGACAAATGATCCTCTGTCAGTATGGACAGTGCTTCCTGCCCTGCATCTGTAGAGCCCAGCGCAGCCCCAGCCACAGTGAGTGTAGTGGGGGGGTCCTAATGGTGGTAAGCAGGGAGGATCAATTATGAATGATGCTTCTCTTCTTATCTTATAGGAAGACAAGCCTTCCCATAAAAGCACCACTAAACCCGTTAAATGCGGCATCTGCAGCAAAAGACTCTCTACGTCATGGAAGAAAAAGCTGTGCCAGGCGTGCACAGATAGTATAATCAGAGCAGAGCACCCCTCTCTAATTGATGAGATTCGTAGTTTGGTCAAGCAGGAGGTTCAGTCTTCGCTAGCTGCCCTTGCCCCCCTTCCACACCCACCTCCGCCGCTGCCTTCAGCTTCATCGCTAGGTCCTCCGCCCACAAAAAAGCATACGCTTCAGTTTGATTCTGGGTCCAAGTTAGAACAGTCATATGATTCGGGCTCTGAAAGGTAGGAAGAGTCAGGGGGCCTTAGAAGTACGGAGGTCAGGAGATATCTTTTTTCTTCAGACTATATCGAAGAACTGGTCAGTGCCATTCGGGCCACTATGGGGTTGGAGGAGGAGCAGGTTTCTCAGTCGGCCCAGGATAAGATATTTGGAGGGCTGGAGGGGTCTAAGCAAGCGGGGTTCCCGGTGCATAAAACCATTCAGGATATGATCTCACAGTAATGGGAGTTCCCAGAAAAGCGCTATTCCTCCCATTCTGAATTCAAACACAGGTGTCCCTTTGAGGACACCTTTAATCTAGATACATCGAAAGTGGATGTACAAGTGAGTCGGGTAGTTAAAAAGACTATCCTCCCCTTTGAAGATGTATCACAATTGATTGAAAGACCTGATGGACCGTAAAATAGAGAGCCTTCTAAGGAAGGCCTGGGAAACCTCAGCCACTGCTTTAAAATCTGCTGTTGCCTCTACATGTGTCTCATGATCCCTCTTTAGGTGGCTGGAGGAGCTAGAGAATCATATCTCTCAAGGTACCTCAAGGGGAAAGCTCCTCGACTCACTTCCCATCCTTCAGAGAGCTACGGGATATTTGGCAGATGCCTCTATGGAGACAAATCGTACCTCTGCCACAACACTGGCACAGTCCAACTCTGCCAGGCGAGCCCTATGGCTCAAGATGTGGAGCTGGGATGTTACATCTAAAATTAGGCTTTGCTCCATACCCGTTAAGGGTGAACTCGTCTTTGGCCCAGCTCTAGACGAAATCCTCGAGAGAGCCACTGATAAGAAGGAAGCTCCTCCAGGAAGAGATTTTTTTTGAGCCCCCAGAACCAGGCCCTGCAGACAAAGGGCAAAGGAAAGACGGGGTGGTGGAGCTACGCGAAGGGAAGGGGTAGGAACATCCCCGTTCCCCAGCAGCAGCAATAGCAGGAGAAAATGACTCCGACCCCGTTGGGGGAGGCTCTCGAATTTCCTACACATTTGGCAGTCGCTTTCCAGCTGCCGTTGGGTCCTCAATGTCATCAAAGAGGGCCTTCTACTGGAGTTCGAGTCTTCCCCTTCCAGGGGTCTGAGGGTTACCTCCCTACCATCTCGGGAGGCCCAGGCAATCCTAACAGCGGGCATAAAAGACCTGGTTCGCTCGAATGCAGTCTCCCTGGTTCCCATGGAATAGCATGGGGAAGGTCATTACTCCAGGCTATTCCTAGTAAAATAACCTACAGGGGAGGCGAGGATAATAATAAACTTTAAGTCCCTCAATCAGCATATCGTATACCGCAAGTTCAAGATGGAGTCGGTAAAAACTGCCATTCCGCTAATAACCACTCACTCCTTCATGGCCACAATAGACCTGAAGGATGCATATTTCCACATCTCGGTGCATCGTTGCCACAGGAAATAACTGAGATTTGCGGTTTAGGAGAGTTCAGAAACAAAACACTACCAGTTCAATTTGCTCCCCTTTGGCATATCATCAGCTCCTAGGGTGTTGTCAAAGGTCATGGTGGAGGCGGTTTCCCATATCCGAAGCCAGGGTATATGCGTAGTCCCGTACTTGGACGACTTACTAATAATAGGCGCCTGTTATCGAGCCCTACAAGAACAAGTGGAACACACTCTGGACATTCTTCGTTCCTTAGGATGGGTTCCAAACATAAAGAAGTCCTGCCTTCAGCCGGCTCAGAGAAGAAGATTCCTAGGGGTGCTGTTGGATGCGAGAAAGTAGATGTCCTTTCTTCCAAAGGACCATCAGGTGTCCATGATCAAGAAAGCAAGGAGTTTCAGCAAACATAACTCTTCAACCCTTCTAGGGTCAATGACATCATGTGTAAGGTTCTGTGTACATGTTCCTGAAACTCAGTTTTTCCGTCAGCCATTTTACTTTCTGTCTTGCTGCAGCTGTCTTGCCCTCAGTCAATATGGAGTTTCCAGCTTGCATGTTCCCGCCCTGATTCTCTCCCTCTTGCTTCTTAAGCAGCCACAGCTGAGCAATCAGTGCTTCAGAATCAAGCCTGCAGTGAACCTGTGACCTGACTCCTGGAAGCCTTGGACCTTGTACTCCAGTTATTTCCTATTGTGGAACTTTGGAACACTCGTGGACTTTGGAACCTTGCTATTTGATAAATCCACGTTTGCATGGACTTATGGTAACAGAGAAGAGATCCTGAACCTGTTGTGAGAGTGATTGCTGAGCTTAAGTTACTCTGGCCTGCTGTGTCTCCTGCTTTTGTATCTGCAAACTGTGTGACTATTATTGCCACTTGTATGAAGTAATACAAGACCTTCTATATTGAACCTGTGACTCCTGTGTTTTCATCGCACCCCAGCACAAGACACTATATGAACTGTACTCCTTACATTACAAGATTCTGAAGTCAAACGTTAGTGTCTGCTGGGTCTGGAAAGGCTGTGTCTGCTGTAACTGTGGATATCAGATGTCCGGTTGTACTTTCTGTGATGACAGTGGTTGTTACTTCTCACAACCATTCCAGGTGAGCAATTCCCTTAAGTTTTTTTTTTTTCTCTGCAGTGTTACCACAGGTAAACACTATTGTTTTTTTTTCTTTTCTCTTTTGTGTCTGCTGTAACTGTGGATATCAGATGTCCGGTTAAACTTTCTGTGATGATAGTGGTTGTGACTTCTCACAACCATTCCAGGTGAGCAGTTCCCTTAATTTTTTTTTTCTCTCTGCAGTGTTACCACAGGTAAACACTATTGTTTTTTTTTTTCTCCTCTCCTTCCAGTACTCCTGTCTTAAAAGATCTGGAAAATGGAGGCCCGCATAAAGGAACTTTGCGGAGTGACTGATAACATCCTTGCAGATTTGCAGACTATAAAAACCCGTTTTACAAACCTACAGGACCTCACTAATCACAATTTGCAAGTGTTTGGACAGACTGCCCAGGATTTGCGAGCCAGGATTGAGGTTCTAGAGGAGCGAAGTCCAGGCTCCTGCCGTAGCCCGAGTTCTGGGATTCCTAAGTTGCCCCCTTTTCGTTTTGGCGGTGAACGTGAGAAATTCAGGGGATTTATTAATCAATGCAATCTTTTTTTTTCTGCACATGCTTCACAATTTCCCACTGAACGATCTAAAGTGCTTACTATAATTATGTTGCTTACCAATAAGGCTTTGATGTGGGCAAACCCTCTGATTGAGACTGAGGATGAATGTTTGGATCATCTTGATGCTTTCATTTCAGCCATGGGGCAGGTGTTTGATGACCCCAATCGAGGTGCAACAGCTGAAGCAGCCATGTTAGCTTTGCGCCAAGGTAAGCACTCGGTAGCTGAATATGCCTTGGATTTCAGGAGATGGGCCCTTGATACCACCTGGGACAGTTCCGCCAAAAAATCTATTTTTCGAAAAGGGTTATCTCCACTGATTAAGGATGAACTTGCTCGTGCCGACCCTCCCACTGCGTTAGGCGACTTTATTAACTATTGCATCCGTATTGATACTCGTCTGACTGAACGCAGGCAAGAGAGATGGTTCGAAAGCAATCGCACTAACCTTTTCCTACCTTCCTCTCCAGCTAAGGAACCTTTGAGTAGGATCACACGGGAACCTGAACCTGAACCCATGCAGGTAGACTCTTTACAACGACGGGTTAGTGATGCACGCAAGGAACATCGTTTTAAGGAGAATCTATGTTTCTATTGTGGTAAGTCAGGGCACTTCATTATAAACTGCCCCAGCTGTTCTCGTAAGACTACTGCAGCACTCATTCACTGTGAGTGTTGCGAGAGGGGATCTGTTAGGTCCGAGCCTCAGGCTCCAGAGAGATCTGCAGCAACAGATCTTGATTTCTCGGACTTAAACTCCGTTACTTCTGAGGACGTTGACTGTGTAAACGCTGCAATTTTTCAAGTTTCCTCAGCGGTGTCCCAGCTGAGTTGTAAGAAAAACAATTCTCATTGCTTTCTTTCCATCAAACTCTGGGTTGACTCAGCTTGGGTGTCTAGCTCTGCTATGATCGACTCAGGGGCAAGTGGAAATTTTATGGATGTCTCCTTTGCTCTGAAACAGGGGATACGTTCAGTGAAGAAGGCTACTCCAGTACAGATGGAAACTGTGGATGGCTCCCTGCTGACCTCTGGACCAGTGGATCAGGAAACAGAGCCTTTGAGGGTTCTTATGGGTAAAGATCATCAAGAGAAACTGTCCTTTATGCTTATCTCTTCTCCCCACTTTCCCATTATTCTAGGGCTACCATGGCTGCAGGCTCAGAATCCTACCATTAACTGGGAGACCAAGGAATTACACTTTCCAGAGAAACAGATGAGTCCAAAAGTTTCAGCTTGCTCTGTTCCTAAAGGAACCATGTCAGTCCCTGAACTACCAGCTGTATACCAGGACTATGTGGATTTATGTGACAAGAAGAACGCTGACCAGCTTCCCCTCACCGTCCATATGATTGTCCAATTGAATTATTGCCTGGAGCAGAGATACCTTTTGGTAAGATCTACCACCTGGCGGGTCCTGAGCTAAAGGCTTTAAAAGATTACATAGACGAAAATCTAGCCAAGGGCTTCATACGCCCCTCTTCATCTCCTGCAGGTGCACCCATCTTCTTTGTAAAGAAGAAAGATGGATCTCTGAGACCCTGCGTAGACTATAGGGAACTCAATAAGGTTACTATAAGAAAACCGTTATCCATTGCCTTTAATCCCTGAGTTATTGGAGAGAGTGCGACATGCCAAAAATTTCTCTAAACTAGATCTCCGTGGGGCCTATAACTTAGTCCGTATTAGACCTGGGGATGAATGGAAGACTGCATTCAGGGCACGCTATGGACACTTTGAGTATCTAGTTATGCCTTTTGGTCTGAGTACCGCCCAGCCACTTTCCAACACTTGGTGAATGACATCTTCAGGGATCTCCTAGATACATTCGTGGTGATTTATTTGGATGATATTCTAATTTTTTCTAACTCCACAGAGGAACATCATGGACATGTGAGAATGGTCTTGGAACGTCTAAGACAAAATCATCTTTACATCAAACTTGAAAAGTGTGAATTCCATAGGACCGAAATTCAATTTCTGGGGTATGTACTGTCTACACAAGGAATTAGTATGGATGGAAGCAAGACCCAAGCCATCAAGGATTGGCCAAGTCCTAGAAATGTGAAGGATGTGCAGCGCTTCATCGGGTTTGCCAACTTCTATAGACGTTTCATTAGGAATTTCTCTGAGGTAGTGTCACCTATCACCCAACTTACCCGGAAAGAGTCTAGGTTCTCCTGGACTCCCCAAGCCCAGGAAGCATTTTCACGTCTAAAAGATAAATTTACCACTGCACCTATCTTAGTACATCCCAACCCGAACTTGCCTTCATAATAGAGGTAGATGCTTCAGACTGTGCCGTTGGAGCTATACTCTCTCAGAGAACAGGTGAGAAGAATGTCTTGCATCCCTGTGCCTTCTTTTCCCAGCAGTTGTCTTCGGCTGAGAGGAACTACGATGTGGGCAATAGAGAGTTGTTGGCCATTATTGCCACCTTCAAAGAATGGAGACACCTTCTTCAGGGAGCTGCACAGCAAATAGTCGTCCTGACAGACCATCGTAACCTTGAATTTATCAGGTCGGCTAAGTGCCTGACTCCTCGCCAGGCTCGCTGGAATCTTTTCTTAAACCAATTTAATTTTATCATTTCTTATAGACCAGGATCGCGCAATGGAAAGGCTGATGCACTCTCTAGGATTTATTCAGCAGAGACACGTCCACTTACTCCTCCTAAGACTATTCTTCCTGACTCTAGATTCCTGGGAGTGATTCATAATCAAGACCTACTTAAGGACATCAAGGAAGCATACCATGCGGATTCCTTTTTGGCACAACCCCCAAGGGACGTAAGTCTTGTCTTTAAGAATGGTGTGTGGATTCAGGGACAACGTCTGTATATTCCTGAAACAGTCAGATTAAGAGTATTGCAACTCATTCACGATTCCAAGATAGCTGGGCATAGAGGAATTCTAAAGACACAGGAATTTCTTTCTCGTTTCTTTTGGTGGCTCACTTGCAGGAAGGATGTTTTAAACTATGTCACTTCATGTGAAGTCTGTGCAAGATGCAAAACACCTCGCTCCTCACCAACTGGTCTGTTGCAACCTCTTCCCACCCCGTCCCGCCCGTGGGGATCCATTTCTATGGACTTCATTGTGGAGTTACCAACCTCTCAAGGGAAGAACACCATTCTAGTGGTGGTTGATCGTTTAACAAAAGCAGCTCATTTTATCCCTTGTGTCGGCTTACCCACTGCAAGACAGACATCAGATTTGATGATTAAAAATGTGTTTCGTTTACATGGAGTACCAGATGAGGTTATTTCGGATCGAGGGGTGCAATTCACTTCAAAGTTTTGGCAAAATTTCTGTGCAGCATTGGACATTAAAGTGAACCTTTCTTCTGCTTTTCATCCTCAGACTAATGGACAGACGGAACGAACCAATCAGACCCTGGAGCAGTATCTTCGCTGCTTTATCTGCCACCTACAGGATGATTGGGTGGATCTACTTCCACTGGCTGAGTTCTCTTATAACAACTCTCAGAGCGCCTCCACTAAGCAGTCTCCTTTTTACTCCAATTTAGGTTATCATCCTAATATTCTTCCTCGATTTCCCATAGAAACGCCTTTGCCAGCAGTGGCTGAAAGAATCACGTCTTTACAAAAGAATATGGATCTTCTAAAGGGAAATCTGGAATTGGCTCAGGAAAGGTACAAGAAAGCCGCAGATAAATTTCGTAAACCTGCACCAGCTTTCAAGGTAGGAGACCTGGTCTGGCTGTCAACCAGAAATCTTAAGTTAAGAATTCCATCATCTAAGTTGGGACATAAATACATTGGACCTTATAAAATCAGTAAAATTATAAGTGCTGTCGCTTGTCGTCTTCAACTGCCCAGAACTATGAGAATCCACCCTGTCTTTCATGTATCTCTACTAAAGGCTGCGACACCCAATACGTTTCCTGGACGTTCTTCTCCTTGCCCTGACCCAGTGCTAGTCGATGGTCAGGAAGAATTTGTGGTGGAAAGGATTCTAGATTCCAGGTTGTATAGAAATCAGTTACAATATTTGATTAAATGGCAGGGCTACCCAGTGGAGGACAATTCATGGGAACCAGTCAATAACGTTAATGCTCCTCGCTTGCTCCATCAGTTTCATCAGAGATACCCACACAAGCCTGGTCTGAAGTCATCCGGAGGTTGTCCCTAAGGGGGAGTAATGTAAGGTTCTGTGTACATGTTCCTGAAACTCAGTTTTTCCGTCAGCCATTTTACTTTCTGTCTTGCTGCAGCTGTCTTGCCCTCAGTCAATATGGAGTTTCCAGCTTGCATGTTCCCGCCCTGATTCTCTCCCTCTTGCTTCTTAAGCAGCCACAGCTGAGCAATCAGTGCTTCAGAATCAAGCCTGCAGTGAACCTGTGACCTGACTCCTGGAAGCCTTGGACCTTGTACTCCAGTTATTTCCTATTGTGGAACTTTGGAACACTCGTGGACTTTGGAACCTTGCTATTTGATAAATCCACGTTTGCATGGACTTATGGTAACAGAGAAGAGATCCTGAACCTGTTGTGAGAGTGATTGCTGAGCTTAAGTTACTCTGGCCTGCTGTGTCTCCTGCTTTTGTATCTGCAAACTGTGTGACTATTATTGCCACTTGTATGAAGTAATACAAGACCTTCTATATTGAACCTGTGACTCCTGTGTTTTCATCGCACCCCAGCACAAGACACTATATGAACTGTACTCCTTACATTACATCATGCATACAGTACAGTCGGTGCCTTGGGCACAAGCCCATTCCAGGCTTTTTCAATACCACATTCTGGGGAATTGGAACGGCGACCACCGCTCTTTGAACAGGAAGGTACTCACCACAGGAAGAGTCAGAACATCCCTGTTATGGTGGATAAATCCCAAGAATTAGGGCAAAGGCGTGAACTGGGTGCAGTCCCCCCTGGTCTCGGTGACTACGGATGCCAGCAAAAAAGGTTGGGGAGCTATGGTAGACCAGGTCCCATACCAGGGGTTATGGAGCCTGGAGATGAGTTCAAGATCTTCCAACTGCAGAGAGCTAAAGGCCATAGAAGAAGCCCTACTAGCAGCAGTAGGCCAGGTCCAGGGTCGGCATGTCAAGGTGTATTCCGACAAAATGACTACGGTAGCCCATCTAAAACACCAGGGGGGCACGAAATTCAGCAGCCTGAAAAGAGTCTCAGAGAAATTATTTTCTTGGGCCGAGAAACACCTCGTCTCGTTATCAGCGGTCCACCTGAAGGGAAGTTCCAATCTTCAGGCAGATTTTCTAAGCAGACACAATATGCAACCGGGCGAATGGAGTCTGAATGCGAGAGTTTTCCAGACACTGGTGTACAAGTGGGGCCTTCCAGAAGTAGATTTCCTATCATCTGGTCGACATTCCAAAGTGAAGAAGTTTTCTCCCTGAACCCCAGGGACAAATCTCTGGGAGTAGATGCCTTTGCCCACAAATGGACCTTCAAACTGGCTTACGTCTTCCCCCTTCCTTTCTTATCAGTGACCGGGCAGAAGATCAGAGAAGATCGAACCCCTACTATATTAGTGGCCCCAATGTGGCCGAAAAGGAGCTGGTTCGCACTGATAAGAGAATCCAGGTAGACGGTCCGGTACACTTGCCCTAGAGAGAAACCTCCTACTACAGGGCCCGCTACATCACCCGAATCTTCTGGGATTAAAATTGGCTGCCAGGTTACTGAGGCCCAAATACTAAAAAGTAAAGGTCTTTCGGATTACAGTAATCGCTACCCAGCAGGGTTCAAGGAAAGCAGTCACCAACGCCATATATAATAAATATGGAAAAAGTTTTCTTCATGGTGTCTTCCGGTTCCTCCCGACCCAGCACGCCCGAATATTTCCCGCATTCTGGACTTCTACAGAAGGGGCTTGAATTAGGCCTTAGGCCTAGTACCCTAAAGGTGCAGGTGGCAGCCTTAAGTTCGATGTTTGATCAAGACTTGGCTAGCCACCGCTGGATAAGAAGGTTTATGACCTCGGCTACCAGACTACATCCAAAGAAGCAACCTATGGTTCCTCTGTGGGACCTGAATATTGTTCTTAAAGGGCTTACAAAGCCCCCATTTGAACCTCTGGCAGAATGTTCATTACAGCTTATTTCATATAAAGTTGCCTTTCTCATAGCAATCACATCAGCTAGACGAATAGGGGAACTGCAGGCCCTATCGGTCAGAGATAACTGTAAGAGACGATTCCATAGTTCTTTCCCTGAATGCATCCTTCTTACCGAAAGTGGTGTCTGACTTTAACAGATCTCAGAAAATTACTCTTCCCTAATTTTGCCAGAATCCAGCAAATCCTTGAGAGGAAGAATTCCATACGCTGGATGTGAGGCGGATAGTCTTGCATTACTTAAGCCTTACTAAAACATGGAGAATAGACCAGAACTTGTTCATCCATCCGTCAGGTAGAGATAAAGGTAGAAAGGTGACCAGGAATACAATAGGAAACTGGATTAAGAATGCCATCTCCGAGACATATTTGGCGCAGGGTAAAACTCCCTTGACTAACATTAAAGCTCACTCAACGCGATCCACGTCAGTATCCTGTGCTGAAACGGGCAGGCGCATCCTCCGAGCAGATCTGCAGGGCTGTAACTTGGTCTTCGCTTCATACTTTCATTAAACATTACAGGTTGGACCTTCTGTCCAACAGTGATTTAGCTTTTGGCCGCAAAGTGCTTCAGGCTGTTGTCCCCCCCAGTGCAGTATAGGTTGTTATTCCTCCTATGCTGTCGTGGAAGGTTGCTAGAGAAAATAGAAATAGTCTTACCGGTAATTTGGTTTCTAGAAACCTTCCACGACAGTACTAATTCCCTCCCTATATTCTTGGATAATTCTGAGGATGTGAAGGTAACTGGTACTATGGTGTACGTTATAATTCACTGGTGAGAGGGAGGTGGGAGGGGCTTTTTAACCTCTCTTGTGCTTCCTGTCCCCCATATGGGCATGGCGACAACCTCCTATGCTGTCGTGGAAGGTTTCTAGAAACCGAATTTCCGGTAAATCTAATTCTATTTACCGCTCCTTTCTGCATATTGTCCCATGCAGTGAGCCGTCCTCCCCAACCTCTTCTCTGTGAGATGCTGCAGCCTGCTGGAAATGGAACAGTGGAGAGAGCAGAAGACACACTGTAAGTCCTGCTCTTCCTCCACTGCTGTCCCCAGTGTGCTGTGCGGCCCGGGCCTCCTGATTAAAGGTGAATACTCACCATTGGAATGTGCCATGCAGGAGGACCGAGATGGCAGCCAATGAGCGCTCTCATCAGTATGGTGGGGAAAGCGTTCATTGGCCAGCGTCTCGCCCTGCATGACACGCCAACTTTTTGAATTCTCGCGCTCTCCCCGGTATCCACTTGATTACAAGAGTTAGTGAGAGGGGCCCGATACCTGCATGCACCAGGCATCTCTCACTCCCGCCTGTAATCTTGACTGAGTGGCCCCATAGCAGCTGCATGGTCTCCATCATGGTCTCCTCCACCTCTGGGCCCTGGTGCAGTTGCCCTGGCTGCACCAGCAGTATATCCGCTCTTGCTTGGCACTACAGCGTCCGGTGTAGACAGGACCTGTGATACTGAGATCAATGACAGACTAAGTGAGCCGCCCTCCCAGGGCCATGGGGGTACTCGGATCCGAGCCCATTAACTCCTATGGGGGATGTCACGGCAACACAGCTCAGTCCGTGGCCCTGGGCGCTCACCCTTAATGTGGGATATTTACAGGGGAATAATTGTTGGTATGGGGATTCGTGACGCCACCTGTGGTACCTGGTCAGGGTGACCAGCACTGCTGTGCAGATCCACTGAAGGGCTGGTGTTGTGCAGCTAGATGTTAGGCCTCCCACAGGTGAGGCTGAGTCCTTCAGGGCAGGTAGATGTATAGGGATGCAGGATGGAAGGGAACCCGGCAGTTAGGGCTAAGAAGAGGGACACACACAAGTCACTTTGGTACCTTTACTGAAGATGTTGCAGGCACATCCCGGGGCACTGTAGGGTGAAGGGTGCACATCCAGATTCTCCCACTGAGTAGGTGTGTGGCCTCCTGTCCTTGCCTTTCTGTAATGAAGTCCTGGCCTGCATGTAGCTGGGCCTAACTTAGTTGAGCTGTTGAGACTCCTCTGCCTCCGTTTACTACTTTTTCCACTTGCCTTCGGCCTACTCGGGCCCTCACACGACTACACATTCTGGCAGTTGGTGGGCTGCCTCTTTGCTGCTCTCAGCGTCGGCACGCTCCTGGCTCTCAACTTGAGCTATGGAGTCCCTTACTGCAAACTCCACTCGTCTGCTCTGTCTGCAGACTACTCACTTGTCTCAGCTCTGACTAGACTGGAATGGATTCGACTCCACTCTACCAGACTCCACTAAACTGAACTGAACTGAACTTACTGCTGACTGCAGCCTACTCAAATCTGAACTCTCTTCCTATCTTCACCCTCCTTTTATATAACTAACAGGCTCCCTCTGGTGGTCTTAGGGATGGGTGAAGATGTGTGTGTGCATTAGGACCTCTAGTGGTTAAATCTTTTAGTGCACCCTTCCAGGAGATGTGGGAATCCTAGCACAGCTGGGACTCCACATAAGCACATAGAATGATCTATGACTGATCTTTCTGTGTGCATGTATTGCACAGCCTGTGTGTCTAAACAGGCTATTAGACAACCACAAAACATGTAGCTGATTGGTGGTCATTTAACATTACCGGTCGCCTTGCTTGAATTCACTTTAAGCCTCTGTAGTGGTAATCTTTTTCCTTACTTAACATTAACAATACTTTATTGTAAATGAACTGGTCTTCTCCACCTGGGACAAACTACTGTACTCTGGCAGGCAATGCATTAAAGGGAATGAGTTAGCTGGATTTCACCCCCAAACTAGTTATGTGTATGTAGCTCTTTCAGAGACAAGTCCAATAATACCTTTAAATGGCTAATCTGTTCCTTTGTTACTAATAATTCAGAATTTGAATTGATCAGCAAATGTGACTGAAGTGCTTTGGACACGTGGAAGCACTTCCCAAGCCTGGGTCACTCTAATTCTATTCCTCGCTCAGCGCTGCCTTCTCATGCGTGACTGACAGCTGACGGGCTAGAAGTCACACAATAAAAAAGCTGCTAGTCAAGCAAATCAAAGCATTGTTGGGTTTCAATAGAGCTGGAGTGACAAGGACTTAGGTAGTGCTTCCACATGTTCAAAGCACTTTAGCCTCTTTTGCATATTGATTCAAACACTGATTTCTCAGTAATGGAGGAATAGACCGGTCATGTAAAGGTATAGCAGGATTTGTCTTGGAAAGAGCTACACATGCATATAAATAGTTTAAGGGTGAAATTTTAACAGATTCCAATTAACTAATTTGAGGACACTGTGCAATCCTTGTTCTTTACAAGAAGCACCTAAGACATTACTATCACTACTCAAAAGTAGGAATAAAACTTATGCTTTTTTGGACCGGAAGTGTTTTCCTACTTTCTGTATTGTCGCTGAAATCACCAATCACTCACATTTCACAGCAATTTCTTTTGCACATTAGTGGGGTATATGTGCAATCACAGTGCATGAAACGGTTTGCCCTAGAAGAGCTAATATTTCTCTACTAATACTAATTGTTGATCCTTTGGACCAAAATTTCGGAAAATATCTTTACACATTGACATAATTATTCATGTTATTTTCATCTTAAAAACCATCTAAACCTTTATTGAAATGAGCAATGGTTCCAACTGTGACCAACACCTGAGGTCTCTGTATCACAGATTAAGGCAGGAGTCACACTAGCGATGAATACGGACGAGTGCTATGCGATAAAACATCTCGGGCGTATTCAGCGTGCGTGTCAAATCGCAGCATGCTGCGATTGTCACCGACACTCTGCCAAGTCTCGACGTGCTCGCACCCACATAAGTCTATGGGTGTGAGTGACACAGCACACATCACTCGCTGGCAATAGAGGAGATGGTGAAATTAGTTTCTCCGCCTCCTCAGCAGCTGTGCTCTGATCCGCGAGAGGCTTGGAGCACAGTAGCATGACACTCGGCTCCCGCACGCAGCAGAGTAGGAGCCGAGGGTCATTGACATATTACATCCGATGCTCTTGCATCGGATGCCATACGCAAGTGTGACCCCAGCCTGATAGTTCTTATGGTAAATAACCTTGTTTCCTTTAAGGATTGAATGTGTCTTTCCCCAGATGGAGGGAGTGCCCTCTTGTCTTTTGAGTTTTTTTTTTTTTTTTTTACAAGAAACAGCTTTTGACCATGCTTTTAGAATGGGCCATTTATGTACTTGTACTAGTTAATCTTATGTCACCTTACACATCTGTTCTCAATACTAAATAAATATATTTCTTTTTTATCTTTCCTCATAACAAAACCTTCCATGCACCTTATCAGCTTTGCAGCTTTTTTTTCTAGCTCTTGAGCTTCCTTTCTATTAACGTCATGTATCAATAATTGTACTACGTATTCCAGATGAGGTTGTACTAATGCTTTGCAAAGTGGTAGTAATACAACTGTGTCTTGCAAGTTCATAACTCTTTATTAACGACAAGATCCTGCTGGCTTTAGAAGCTGCTAATTGACATTACATGCTGTTTTTTATTCTGTGATGTACAAGTACTGTACATCCAGATCCTTCTCTACAAGTGACTTTCCTATTTTTACCCACCCACAGAACATGTGATGCCCACATATCATTAGTGTTTCGTCTGTCAGAGACTACAGGCCCAAAATGGCTACCTCAGATAGACTTCACGCAAGTCACTCTGTTTTAAGGAATACTAAAGGAGAGAAAAGCGCAAATAGGGTCTTATCCGATGAATGATGAAGAAGGGTATACAATCAGATTGCACTCTCCTGAAGTATCTTTACGTTAGCACATAGAATCTCATCAGAGTTGACAGCTGCTGCAGCTCCACTGGTCAAATCGGTGACCAAGTATTAGGGTTAACACTGGAAAAATTTGTGAATGACACCCGCACTGCTGTACAAATTCTGGTCCACACAATTTAGGGATAAATATGATGGTTTATTCTCTCAACACGTTTGAAGTCATGTGTTCGAAATGTTTATTTACTGTCATGTGTTGTACCATGTGTCGGACTTTTGAACTTTGACTCTGTCTGTCATGTGATTTCCCTTTTGGCGCCAGATTTGAATCTATTTAAAAAGTATGTACTGTTATTGTACGTCTATAGCATCTCCTGAAGAAGTCTTTTTGACTGTGAAACCTCGTTGAGTGAATAAACCTTCATATTTATCCCTAAATTGTGTGGACCGGAATTTGTACAGCAGCACTGGTGCAATCCATGAATTTTTCCAGTTTTAACACAAGCCACTCTGTTTGGCATATACCAGAGGAACCCCAGCCTTCACCCTTTAATCCCTGTATAGGGATCTGGTCTAATAACGGGGTCCACAAGATCGCTTCATGGAAGGGCTGTTGTCAGGAAGAGCTAACGAGGGCAAGAGAATGGTCAGGTACTGGACTCAAAACCAAAAGAGCAGCAAAGGTACAGAATTGTCATGCAGGAGAAACATCAATAAACAAGCCAAGGTCAAAACAGGGAACACATACACTTTACAGGATCAGAACCCACAGACCGAAACCAGAAGAGCACAAAGCTATATCTGGCAACTTCCAGCACCAAGCTGGAAGCTTTAGTAGGGCACGGCGCTATGCAATTGGCTATTGCAAGCAGCTGATAACTTCAGCTGCACAGAACACACATCCATACTGTCAGACTGGAATGCACTGCAGGTCCCAGCCACTCTAACCTTAGTAGCTGGATAGAGCCTATGCCGTCCAGAGGTTCTGGTTCCAACATCTTTTTTTATCACCAATGCCGCATGCAGAATGAATACAGCAGGTCTTGGCAACAGAAACAGATGTCACAGGAGTGGGTCCTGGTGGAAATGTGACACCATGTGGGTGAGTATACAATTCTGCACATTGAAATTCATATGCAAAGTGGATGCCCAAATACTCAGTTTGTCCAAGTCAGCCTGTAACCTATGAACATCTTTCATAGACTACAATATACTATACAGTTTGGTGTCAAAACCCAGGACAAAAACATAATAAGCAAATACCCTGCAGTAAATAAATAAACAGTAATAGTTCATGAAAATAACATAGGGTGCCTCGTTAACAAAACATTGATCAAAAAATGTAAAAGCCATCCACCATGTCATGATGACCATATTCGGAAAGGTCCTAACTAGTGATGAGCGAGTATACTCGCTGCTCGGGTTGTCCAGAGCATGCTCGGGTGGTCTCAGAGTATTTGGAAGTGCTTGGAGATTTAGTTTCTGTTGCCGCAGCTGCATGATTTCTGGCTGCTGGACAGCTTGAATACATGTGAGGATTGCCTGTTTCTTAAGGAATCCCTACATTCAGGCTGTCAAATAGCTGCACATCATGCAGCTACGGCAACAGAAACTAAATCTCCGAGCACTTCCAAATACTTGGAGATCACCTGAGCATGCTCGGGAAAACCCGAGCAACGAGTATACTCGCTCATCACTAGACCAAACCTCTAACATTAAAATCTTTGCATTTGTCAAGTGACGTGCATGTGAATAAGGGTTGAGAAGGACTGAACCCGACTAGTAGACACGCAGCCATGGGGAACCACATGAATATAATGTCCAGCTCAAAGAAAAGACAGGCCACATGTTTATATACACTGAGTGCAAACAATCTGTTATGATTCGGTAGCCGAGGAGGACAGCAGCAAAAACAGACAGGCAACCAGACAACGGAGAGGTTGGTAACTAGCGGATTGCAGACCCTTAAACTGACAGCACAACTAGAAGCAGCCGTGGGACGTGCCTATGGTGCCCTAGATGCCTCGAGAGATAACTAAGCCTAAAGACAGAAAGGGGAAAGGTAACTGCCCCGGAGTAGAGCCCCCAAAGGAATAGGTAGCCCCCAAACATATATTGGCGGTGAGACAAGATGAAATACAAACACAGGCAGAAAATAGAGTGAGCAAATTCTGGGGCCCAATCTGTCTAGATAGCACAGGACAGGAAAGAATACTGTCTGCAATCCGGTAAAAACTCTAAGAAAAACTCCAACACATTGATATACAAAAATACTGAGACCACACTATCTCTCCACCGCTAGATCAGAACTCCAGTGTAACTGGTAGCAAATAAGCGGATACTGATATAACAGGGAACTGAAAATACAAAACAATAGCAAATCAGAAACAGAGGCCAGCACAGGCCCCAGCAGGGGAACCTGGCTGTACAAACTCCAGGAGGGCAGAAAACTGAGAGACAAAAACGAATGCCACAGAAATAAACAGCAAATAACTTATCTGAAAATTGCAGGACAAGTAGGAAGCAAGCTGACTTCCAAATAGGACCAGGAAGAACAACTAATCACCGGCGAGGATCATGGGAAGGTTACTCACTTAAATCTCCCCAGTCATCAACACCAGATTGCCAATCATCGCTCCCAGCTGATGAACCTCTGTCAGACAAAGCAGCTTCATTACTATCAGCAGACACCAGAGGGAGCCCAAGCTCAGCAGTCAAATCCAGAGCGTTCACAACACAATCTGAGCGAAAAAATCTAAAGAGATGAAACGGGAATATAAGTTGGTGTGCATTCAGCATGTAAGCGCATGTTCACACTGACCTCTAAAAAGACAAAACCCAAGACAAAAGCATAATAAGCAAATACATTTCCTGTAAGAAATGGGCAGCATGATTTAGAGTTTGGCTGTTATGGCAGCCATGGATGTCTTATTCTGAAATGCAGCAGCATTTCAGAGAAAACGTATTAGTCCAAAGTAGGTCCCTTGTTGGCTACTCCATGCCTCGATCTCTTAGCATACCAGTCTCTGCCTAGGTATACACATGGGAATATACCTGTCAGTTAAGAGGAGTGGGAGGAGAGAAGCCAGGTACCCATCTAGGAATAGTCATCCAAGATGCATCTTCGGCTAGCTTTTCAGAGAATAACATTCACATCTGCCATAACGCAACCAAACTCTGATTAATGCTGAAGTTTGATCAGCATGAATTAGATGACAAATTCCCTTTAAAAAATGAAGCAAAGGGGTTAATATTCAATAACTGTCAATTAAAGCTTGTTTCAAATGCATGTTACAAATGGCGAGAGGAACAAAAGCCATTGCCAAACAAGACCTGGCAACAACTTATCTCCTGAGAACACAAATATCAGGCTTTGAGATGGAAGCGCTTGACAGTCAGGAAGTCTATATGAGATAGTTATGTGGCCCCATGAAAATCTGTGGCTTAGTCAAAGATTCTTCTAATATGTTGAGGCAACCTTTATGTGTTTATCTGTTGGGACGCACAGGGTCCCAGTGATCAGCACTGTTTCTTTGTGGCATTGGGGTCTTGGGTTCAAATTCTACTAAAGACGATTGGTCTCATGGGGGTACATGTAGTATAGGTAGAATAGGACACTGTACATCAAAAAATTCGGCTTGTGTTTTGGTTAGAACCATCTTTAATAATTTTGTCCAATTCTAATTTGAATACTACAAGCACAAACAACAATATTTTATCAGCAGCCAGACATTTCATTTCCAATCATTTACGTAACATAGCTTCAGGTATGTGCAATAGAACAGATTACGACGAGATCATTTCGGGGAAGAGACATCAGACGGTGTCTCCTTACACGTGAAGCCTTCTGGATACACAACCTTGACACTCAAACACCTAACGGTATAAACATAATGAAATTATGTTTCATTATTAATGTCAAGTATGTTTGTAAATTTCTTTGTGTTTTATATTTTTGTATCTAATTATTTTTAATCAGTTTTCACTTGACTTTTTTATGTATAACATATATGTTGATTAATGACCTGCAATATTTCATGTAATTTGTTCAAACATGTGGATTTGTCATCCTTCACTTTAAAACATTGTGGGTTTTGAAGGTTAGCAGTTGTGATAAAGGTCGTTTTGTGATCAAAATGCGTCGCTGTGCTTCATCTGTACGAGTTTGGTTCAGGAGCATCCAATATGTTTTAACATGAATTGAATAAATTTTGGATTTTTTTTTTACGAGCTGGAGCATTCAAAGCTTTTCATGGAAAAATCTCTGTCTGTAAAAAAAAGAACAAGTTGAATGTTGTTGCATATTTTGATGGTGTTACTGACAAAACCATTTTAGGCTGTCAGACATACAGTTGTGCTCTTACCACTTCCCAGACGTAAACTGGAGCTTGACTGGAGACAAAGATGCATTGATGTTTTGAGAAGGAGGCACATGCATTTACAACAAAAAACTATCTTGAAAGAAACTTTCTGTTACTTTCCATTTCTCTTGTGAGACCATCTCACCTCTTTTAACTTGTGAAAATGTTCAGACAGGTGAATAATACTTCTAGTTTGCATATGAAAAATACATTGGTACTATCTGTCATTCTCTTAGCCAAAGAGCAGTGAAATACAAGTCCACATTATATTGTGTAGTAAGATAACTCTAAAACAGGTGTAGTCTACCTTGTGTAGAAAAACTAAAAGGTCTTCTTGTGCATCATATGGTTGTTAAGTTCCTGCAGATCTATTTAATAATATACAAACTGGACTTCTGTAGTCTGGAGATAAACATTGTCTACTGTTTTTCTACTACTAGATACAATCGTTCTATTTCCATGCTGCAGACAATAAAGGAGTTTGGAGACTCTCTGTCTACTGAGGTTGATTTCATTTAACTCATTGGTAACCAACATTTAAGAAATAAATACATATTTTCCAGTCTGTAAGCCTTTTTGTAACCAAATCAATTTGTATATTTTTAGCATTTATTAAGGCCAGTGGCAATAGAGAAGGTGCGACATTATTGCACAGATTGGTGCTGCGTCTATGTCCATCTGAAGACAAAATAATTTGATGTTTTTTATCTTTATTTTTCTTGCATTACCATGCTATTGTTTGCTAACATTTAGTAGACAATTCATTTTGCTTAAGAAATACAGAATAAAACTGAAATGCTGCAAAAAATGTGTGACTTTTGGTGTTTTTATGTCAGCTTTGCCAACTTTTTGAAAGTGGGCAACGCTTAGTGGGGACGTCGGTGTTGTTGAGCATGGTTAACAAATTCCTCATAATTTATGCCACAAAAGTGATGTAAACAATGTCAAAAATGTACAATGTTAGAAATGTGCTCCACTCCAATCTGGAGTATAATTCTTATGCTGATGCCTGAAAACTGAAAGGCACACCAAATTCATGTAGAAGTTCATGCTTATTAATATGTTTGCTGCATCTAATGCTATAACACTCTAGAACAAGACTTTTATACACAATGTCAGTTTCAATGAAAGAGCCACATAGTGCATGTGTTGAGTTGCCGTAGTCTCGACTGAGCTGCTATCTGGAACTTTGCAGACAAGGGGTGTCCCAGCCCCAGTGTGCTGTAGGGTGTGGGGTGCATCATATTCACTTGTAGGCCACAAGCCTCCTCTGCTTCCAGGCTTCTGTCTTCAGGAGCCGCTGCACACAATGCATGGGACACCAGGTTCTTTGCAACTTTTACTAAACAGTAGAGATGAGCGAAACCATACATGTCCGTGTTCGGCGGGTTCGGGAGTGCTTTTTTTTTTAAAGTTCGGTTTGGACCTGATCCTCACATTAGTCAATGGGGAACTGAACTTCAGAGCTGTAAAATGGCTATAAAATGGTAATCGTAGCGCCTAGGGGGCTGCAAATGGCAGCAAAATGGAGGTAAAAGCTGAACAATCTCCCTGTAATCAAATGGTGATAGGAAAATGACTTGAAGTGGTTAGTTCAACATAGTAATCATGGTAAAATAGGTAGTAAATGAGTAACACAAAAATTTGAACAGTGGCCCCACAGAGACTGAAGTTTGCTACCGCCAGTCCAGTTAAAAATGTCATGCACAAAGCATGGAGCATAGTATTCCCACAGAAGCAGCTTACAAACTTCACCCATAGAGCAAGGGTCACAGTATCTCCACATAAGATTGTTAAAAATTTCAACCATAGAGCATGGGGAACAATATCCCCACATTTGAGTATTAAAAATGTCAGCCACAGAGTATTTGGAACAATACCCCCACAGAATATTTTAGCAAATTTCAGCCTCAGAGCATGGGGTACAATACCCCCTGTGAGGAACTAAGCCGACCGCCACACGGTAGCCCGGGTATCACAGCTTCTGATCCCACCGCTGCCACCAATTGTGAGGGACGCCCCTTTTCCTCCCACATCACCAATGGGACGTAACTCCACAGGTACAGCTCTCCAGCGCCCCCTTTGTTTCTCAAATCAGTAAGGGAACTGCACCTAGAGCAAATGGCCGCCGGGGAGGGTGCCCTGTTACCCACTGGGTATTCTAAGATTCGTAATCAGAGTAAAAGCATCAGCCCAAGATTAATTTTATGGTTTAATTGCCTTAAGGGCGCACTAGATAATTACAGAAATATACAGTAAAAGCTATACAACGTAATTACAATGGATTTGCAGTCAGAGTAAAATACAACGATAATGATACAAGGCTTAGAGGTATTAGCTAGAGATCAATATTACCGGGTTGTATGGTCATGGGGAGGCAGGGAGCTCTGCCGTCCCCAGGTAACAGTCTTCAGTTGCTGGACAGTCCCCAAAGCATGTGCTGCTGCTCCCTTGGCAAGGCAAATCAAATCTGTCCCTTGTGCTTCTTGCTGCTGTGAGAAAATGGATTGGGAGCAGCCTGTTCATGGCTACAGTTCTTAAACCTGCTAGGCCCCTCCCCTTTGCTTTGAAGCACGCATATTAACTGGCCTGCAATTCATATGGAGCAGGAAACACTGGCCTGAGTCTGAGCCATTCAACATACCAATGACCATCCCATTCAGACACTGGCCTAAACCAATTAGCATACTAAAGCCCTTTTGATTCATAGTGGACATCAAAACCGGTCGTACTGGATATGCTAACAGGCCCTGTGTAGTTAGCAGTCTGTGGCTCTGTGAACTGACAAAATGGAGGCTGGTATAGGCCTTATCTAAGATGGTGGCGGTCCCGACCTCACACCTCCCTGCTTTTGAGGGTGCTAGGGGGTATCACATTCCTGTGTTCCCCCGTGCGCCCTACCGCACCCTCTCCTTGGCTAGGGTGGCAGATCCAGGAGGATTTCTGACTCTCTTTCCTCTGGAAGGTTGCACACTGGGTGGGCATAAGCCTCCCGCTCATGATGGGCCTTCATCATGTTCACATGGAAGGCCTTCCTCCTTCCACGGGTGTGGTCCAGGGTGACCAGGTAGGTGACGGCGTTGAGCTGCTCGTGCACGAGGTATGGACCCTCCCAGGCCGCCTGAAGATTGTTTTGTGGTACGGGGACCAGTACCCACACCTTTTGACCCACCTGGTAGGTCCGCTCACAAGCATTCTGGTCGTACCATCACTTCTGGTCAGCCTGAGCTTGGGTCATATTGTCATGCACCAGCCGTGTCAAGGCCATCATTCGGTCCCGGAAGCGCACGACATACTCAATGACCGACACTCCAGGGGTGGCTAAATCCCCTTCCCATGCTTCCTTCACCAGAGAAAGGGGCCCCCGTACACGTCGCCCGTACAGGAGCTCAAAGGAGGAGAACCCCGTTGAGGCCTGTGGGACCTCCCGGTAGGCAAACAGCAGGTGTGGGAGATACCGCTTCCAGTCTCTCCCGTGGGAGTCGACCAACATCTTCAGCATCTGCTTTAAGGTGCCATTGAACCGCTCACACAAGCCATTGGTCTGTGGGTGATACGGGCTGGCCACCAGATGTTGCACCTGTACCTGCTTACAGAGAGACTCCATCAGCTGCGACATGAACTGGGTCCCTCGGTCGGTGAGCATTTCCTTGGGAAACCCAACTCTGGAGAAAATCTCCAGTAAGGCAGTGGCCACTTTGTCGGCCCGAATGGACGACAAAGCTACCGCCTCCGGGTACCGGGTGGCATAGTCCACTACCGTTAGTATGAAGCATTTCCCGGAGCGGCTGGGAGTGGACAGAGGTCCAATGAGATCCACAGCCACCCTCGAGAAAGGCTCTTCAATGATGGGCAGAGTTACCAGTGGGGCTTTGGGGCGCGGCCCCGCTTTCCCCACCCTCTGACAGGTGTCACACGAACGGCAGTAGGCTATCACCTCGGTCCTCATTCCAGGCCAGTAGAAATGCTGAGCTAGCCTGGCCCTGGTTTTAGTGATCCCTAGGTGTCCGGCCATTGGAATCTCATGTGCGATCCTCAACAATTCCGCCCTGAACGGATGGGGTACCACTAACTGTCGGTCCCTGGGCCACGCCTCCGGTGAACCCTGCTGAACCGTCACCCGGTACAGCCGTCCCTGGTCCCAGACCACTCGCTCGCGGTCTGACTCCAGGGGAGGCTGTGCCGCCTGCTCCTTGAGAGTCTTCAGGCTAGTGTCAGCTTCCACCGCTGCCTGAAATCCCTGACTTGATGTGGCAAGAATTGATGAAACTGCCATGTCCTCTGTTAGTTCCCGGGATCTGTCTCCTGGCTACTGTCTGACTCGGCAGCCACTTGGTCAGAGAGGGGGAAACCGTCGGACCTCCGCGAGGCTCCTTGGGCTTCAGCGCTCCCACTCCTGGTAACAGCGGCCACGACCGCTGAGACCACGGGTAGCGCCTGCTTTCCCTCGTCCCCTGACCAAGTCGCCGGGTCAGGCAGACTTCCCTGACTTCCTGACATCCCGGATGTGGGGAACTCCTGCCCTGGGGTCTTACCTGGTGGCTCCTCTCCCGGGACGCCCCCTCCCCCCAAGGCCTGTTCCTCTTCCTGCAGGGGCCCTAGACTCAGCAGGCTGGGTTCACTTAGGGGCCCTACACTGCCCATAGCAGCCCCTCCCCCACCTCTGAGCTCTCCCGTGCAGCCTCCTCACCTGTCCTCACTGTGAGCCCTGTGTGTGTAGTGTCAGTGCATGGCTTACCATCAGGTCTCACTCCCTCCTCCACTGTTGGAGGCACATTCAATACATTAACATTAGCATTCACAGTAGTGTCATGACATTCTTGGGGAGCCGAACTTGGGGTTCAGTGGCCACATACTGGGACACTAGCCGCCCCAAATCGGTCCCAAGCAACACATTTGCAGGAATATTCGGCGTTACTCCCACCTCCCGCATCCCCCTCCCGGCGCCCCAGTCCAAATACACCTTGGCAACGGGCAGCGCCGGTTCAACGCCTCCAATTCCGGAGACGGAAAGGGTTTTCCCAGGTACCAAGTCTTGAGGGGACACCACCTCAGGGCGTACCACGGTTCGTTCAGCGCCTGTGTCCCGCAGTCCCATGACCGCTGAGCGGCCGATGGTGACGGGTTGGTAATTGTCTAGGGACCTCCCACCACCCCCTCCCACACACAAAACAGTGGTCGGTTTCTGGGACAGGGATGGGGCCTTCTGGCGCTGGGGACACGCAGCCTTAAAGTGTCCTGGCTGATTGCAATTATGACAACGTCTGGGTTCTGTTCCTGGCCTGGAGAGGGCAGCCGGGGGTACACCCCTTGCACTCTGGGGGCTGGATATGGGGCTGGGGCAGGATTGGGCTTACCCCCTATCCAGGTGCTGCTGGCAGGCTTCTTTGGCTCCGGCGCCCTGTTGTTGGCATACTCGTCTGCCAGGGCGGCTGTAGCAGAAGCCCCCTTTGGTTTCCGGTCACTGAGGAACTGCTGGAGGTCCTCTGGGCAGTTCCACAAGAATTGTGTGACGCTTCCCACGGCTGCGGGGCGTAGGGACATGGCATAGCTTGCCTAGCTAGCCAATGCTCCCACGCCGCCAGTCCACGACGACGTGAGGCATGAGTCCCAGATGGTAAGAGAATGTGGACCCACTGGACCACGGAGGGAGACCCGGGCCTGCCCGGACTAGGGAAGGGCGGCGACCGGGATCCGTGGCAGCTGAGCATGTGGGCAAGGTGGCGACCTGCAGGACTAGACAACACCGCACAACTTCAGGTAAGAAGAAACATAAAGTTTACTTAAAGAAACACAGTACATAAACAGAACATAAGACCGGGCTCCCGATTCCGCACATCAGAGAAGGGTACACGACTCAGGATCACAGACGAGTGCAGGGTGACATCACGGGTAGATGCAGTCCAGGGTTATCTGGCACGGGCATACTTGGGCGGCCTCTCTCTCAGGCCTCAGGCGTAGCACAGGCTCAGCAGAAGAACATCAGACACCGACCTCAGACAGACTTCAGACGATGGCAGGGTCATCACGGGTAGATGCAGTCCAGGATCATCTGGCACGGGCATACTAGTATGGCCTCACTCTCAGGCCTCATGCGTAGCACAGGCAATGGACTCCGGACATCTGGCACCGATCAGCAGGCTCCGGACATCTGGCAACGATCGGCAGGATCCGGACATCAGGCAGGAAGGATAGGATCCGGACATCTGGAAGTGGTCATCGGACATCGGATATCTGGCCATGGTCATCAGGGAGGACACGGTCCTCGGACTCCGGACATCTAGTATCGATCTGAAAAGGAACCCCAGCGGTCTGGTGCAAGCCCCGCCAGGCTCAACGGGAGCTGGCCGGGAATTGCACAGAAGCTGAGCACAGAGTAACGGAAACTCAGCACACATCGGACTCCTCCTTCCAAGATGAACTCAGGTTATATAGCAAGGATTCACAGTCACTGGCACAGGGTTCAGGACACAGCAGGATTTCAGGAACATAACACAGAGGACACAGTTCAGACAGTCAGGTACAGGATGCGATCCAGGATCAGGGGTTCAGGTAATTAGACACAGCAGGAACAGGCCTGGATATACAGCCTCCAGGAACGGCGATCTGGGTAATCAGCCCCCAGCATAGGCGGAAACACAAGACACAGTTCAGACATTCAGGTACCGGGTTAGATCCAGGATCAGGGATTCAGGAAACAAGATACAACAGGAACAGGCCTGGATATGCAGCCTCCAGGAATGGCGATCTGGGTACTCAGCCCCAGGCAGAAACACAAGACAGGACAAGGGGAATCAGCTCTCCAGAGCTGATCAAACTCAGAGCAGGAGCTGAACACACAACCACATACGGCTAGGTTCAGAAATTCAATGTGGATTCAATGTGAAGCTCTGGCAACGCCCATCAGGGCTGGGGAACTTTATATATGAGCTGCTTCACAGCGATAGGCTGGAGCAGTAATTCTAGTACACACCCAATCCTCATAAAAGCAGGACAGGTGTGGGCCGCGCCCCCTATGCAGAGCCAGACAACTCATTACAGAGGAACAACTGACAGTGGCTGCTGCCACACACGTAGTAAATCATGCACCATTGCAGAGGACTTTGCAACCTACGGATGGTCTTCACAGCAGGCCAGGCGCCTGACAGAAGCTGCTGCCACACACGTAGTAAATCATGCACTATTGCAGAGGACTTTGGAACCTACGGATGGCTTCTGCAGCAGGTCAGGGACCACACATGCGGGTGGTCATGCAACGCAGCGGAGACACTCACGCAAGTACGGCCACGCAGCAGAGCTGGGAACTGAGCAGCATCCATACAGGTAACAGACAACAGTATCCCAGCTGGTTAGGGGGAAAGGAGCAAAAGGGTTAATGCAAAAGACATGCAGAGTAACGCTGGAAAACAAAGTACAGACAATACCAGCGTTACAAATTGCTCCATGACAAACAGTTCCTGGACCTCCTGGCGGGTAGTGAGTAGTGTTGAGCGATACTGCTCGATATCTAAAAATATCGGATCGGAATGGTATCGCCGATATCACTAAATATCGGCGATATCCGATTCCGATACCGGAAGTCCCATGTAAGTCTATGGGAACAAAATATCGCAACTAAAAAAAACCTTTATTTCCTTGTAAACACTAAATATACACACATAGAATACATATATATATATACATGTCATTGTGACATATATATATATACATATATGTATAGTTTATACACTTCTACATAGTAAAATATCCTCTGATTCAATTGCCGGGTAAAGCCGGCTTCTGTGAAAAGACAGAAGCACCCGACATGAAATGACACTTGGTGTACACAGGGTTAACCATGTCTTTTCATGTCGTTTGCAATCTGATTTGCACAAACAATTACATCAGTCTATGTGTGCAAAATTTCACACCTGTAGGGTTAATTAAAGGTGTAAATTCGTTGTAAAAAAAACGGACTTTTTTGCTACGAATTTACACCTTTAATTAACCCCTACAGGTGTGAAATTTTGCACACATAGACTGATGTAATTGTTTGTGCAAATCAGATAGCAAAGGACATGAAAAGACATGGTTAACCCTATGTACACCAAGTGTCATTTCATGTCGGGTTCTGCATTTTCACAAAAGCCGGCAATTGAATTAGCGGCTATTATGCTATGTAGAAGTGTATGAACTATAAATATATATATATGTGTCACAAATTCAATGACATGTATATATATATATATATATATATATATGAGGTGTAAAATTGTTTAAAAAAAATGCGTGGGCTCCCGCCCTATTTTCGCAACCAGACAGACAAAGCCAGCGAATGGGGGCAGATAATAATAGCCCAGAGAGGGACCATTATTTTTGGCCCCCCCTGGCTACTAACATCTGCCCCCAGACACCCCAGAAAAGACAAATCTATAATTAGATTCGCCCTTTCTGGCACTTTGCCCGTCTATTCCCATTGCCCTGTAGCGGTGGCGAATGGGTTAATAAGGGGTTAAAATGACCTTGCAATTGAAAGGTCACTTTAAGCCAGGTTAATAATTGAGAGCTGTCAATTAGACAACTATCAATTATTAATCCTATTGTATGAAAGAAAAATCAAACACACACACTTTAATAAAAAAGTTTAATGAAATAATCACACAGTTTTTGACCATATTTTATTTACCTGCTAAAACCATTTCCTGTAATAAAAATAAAATAATAAAGCAAAATTATTCTTACCTATCCCATGCACAGTCAGGTCCCACGGTGTAATCCTTCAGAAAGGGTTAATGTTTACTGCAGGGATCGCAGCTAATGCTGCAGCCTCACAATAAACCCCCAAATGAATGAGCTCCTCTCCTGGCTGACAGGAGAGGAAGTGGAAAGCTTAATTGATTGCTTTCCACTTTCACTTCAGGTCAGCCAGGGACACCATCAGTGACGTCAGAGGGAACTGATTAACAAAAATAGGGGTTCCCTTCGAAAAAAAAATGGCGTGGGGTCCCCCCTATTTTTGTTAACCAGCCAGATGAAGCAGACCGCTGAGGCCTGGATTTTCAGGCTGTTAAGGAGCCAAGATCCATGGACCTTGCCAGCCTGATAATACCAGGCCACAGCAGTCTGCATATCTTGGCTGATTAACAAAAATAGGGGATCCCCTCGAAAAAAATTGGCGTGGGGTCCCCCCTATTTTTGTTAACCAGCCAGATGAAGCAGACCGCTGAGGCCTGGTTTTTCAGGCTGGTAAGGATCCAATATCCATGGACCTTGCAAGCCTGATAATACCAGGCCACAGCAGTCTGCTTAGCTTGGCTGGTTAACAAAAATAGGGGATCCCCTCGAAAAAAAAACGGCGTAGGGGTCCCCCTATTTTTGTTAACCAGCCAAGTAAAATGCAGACTGCTGCGGCCTGGTATTAAAAGACTGTCAAGGCCCATGGATTTTGGCCCTCAACAGCCTGATAATACCAGGCTACAGCAGCCCCACATTTGGCGCATCAAAAGATGTGCCAATTGTGGCACTTTACCCGCTCTTCCCACTGCCCTGTAGCGGTGGCAAGTGGGGGTAATAAGGGGTTAATGTCACCGTTGATTGCACGGTGACAATAAGCCCGGTTAATAATGGAGAGGTGTCAATAAGACACCGATCCATTATTAATCCCAAAGTTATTAAATGTTTAAAAAAAAGACACAGCAAGAAAAAAGTCTTTTAATGAAATAAAAGAGACAACACAGTTTTCATTTATTTTATTGTACTCTCATTCCTGCGACGCCATCGATCTCCTGTAAAAAAAGAAAAAAAAAAAAACCAACAGTATACCACCTGTCCGACGCAGTCCATAGTAACGAGTGTCCCACGACGATCCAGCTCTGCTACATCGCAATGACAGGCAGAGCCTGTCATCGCGACGCAGCACAGCTGATTACCTGCTTCCCCGGCGGTGACGTTATCGGACTGACTGCTTTACGGCCGGGATTACCCAGCAGTCACTGCAGTTATCGCGAGAAACTGCATGTGACCGCCGGGGAGAAGAGGATGGCGGCCATGAAGCAGTCCAGGCCGTGACCGCCGGAGATCTTCTGCCAGGTAAGTGCCGCTGACTCCTGACAGACCCGACCGACGGACACTGACAGTGACAGACCCGACCGACGGACACTGACAATGACAGTGACAATCCCGATTCCGGTATCCGATATGACGAAAATATCGGTACTCGGAATCGAAAGCCCGATACAGCTAATATCGGCCGATACCCGATATTTGCAGTATCGTATCGCTCAACACTAGTAGTGAGCTCTAGACTCGAGGTCCAGTGCTCCGCCGCTCTCAGCAGGGCCCGCATGTGGTCGGTCCAGGTGTCCTTTGAACCCCACTGCAGGCTCCTGAACTTCCTGCGGTACGACTCCGGGGTGAGGTTGTAGTGCTGGATCAGGGCCCGCTTGATGCTGTTGTAGTCCTGCTCCTCCCGGCAGGTAAGTCCCCCAAAACTTCCAGGGACTTACCCCTCAAACGGGGGGTCAGATACCTTGCCCACTGATCCAGGGCCAGATGATGTTGGAGGCAGGTCCTCTCAAAAGCAAGCAGAAAGGAATCCAGGTCTCCATCCTTTTCAAGTAAGGGAAAGTCCTCCACCCGGACCTTGGAAGCCCTTGTCTCCGGTGGGCCTGGTGCGTCCAGCGGGGGCCCGTGCTGAGCCATCTCCAGTCGGTGCCGGCGCTCCACAGCTTCACGGCGTTCTGTAGCCTGCAACACACGTTCTGTATGCTCACGCTCTGCCGCTGCTTGCTCCCGCTCCGCAGCTTCACGAGTTCTGCTTGCTCACGCTCTGCTGCTTTCTCTGCCGCCACCAGGAGTCTGTCATAGGCGGTGTCATTACCAGCCTCGAGCTGTGCCATAGCCGCTTGGAAGAGGGCCTCCGATCTGGACAGGCTGGGACGGGCAGGGGGTGGACAGTCCACTGTGAGACTGAGCACGGGGGTCGGGCTCCTTGGGGAGCCCTGGCTGAGCTCCCCCTCATCGGTATCAAACCCCTCATAGGCCACAGCATTGGCCTCAACCTTTGCCCTACTCCTGGTGACTTCCGCCATCTTGGGAACCTTTGGTTACTGAAACAGCTGCAACCCCGACCTTGCACACAACTTATTATATTTACACTCTGACCGTCTAGTGCTGGGCTGACCTTAAACTCCAGCAGTCAAAGTACCGCTGGTAGTCTCTAGTGTCTGGGAGTAGGGGTCCCACGCACACTATTACTCTGATCCCACTGCTGCCACCAATTGTGAGGAACTAAGCCGACCGCCACACGGTAGCCCGGGTATCACAGCTTCTGATCCCACCGCTGCCACCAATTGTGAGGGACGCCCCTTTTCCTTCCACGTCACCAATGGGACGTAACTCCACAGGTACAGCTCTCTGGCGCCCCCTTTGTTTCTCAAATCAGTAAGGGAACTGCACCTAGAGCAAAAGGCTGCCGGGGAGGGTGCCCTGTTACCCACTGAGTATTCTAAGATTCGTAATCAGAGTAAAAGCATCAGCCCAAGATTAATTTTATGGTTTAATTGCCTTAAGGGCGCACTAGATAATTACAGAAATATACAGTAAAGCTATACAACGTAATTACAATGGATTTGCAGTCAGAGTAAAATACAACGATAATGATACAAGGCTTAGAGGTATTAGCTAGAGATCAATATTAACGGGTTGTATAGTCATGGGCAGGCAGGGAGCTCTGCCGTCCCCAGGTAACAGTCTTCAGTTGCTGGACAGTCCCCAAAGCATGTGCTGCTGCTCCCTTGGCAAGGCAAATCAAATCTGTCCCTTGTGCTTCTTGCTGCTGTGAGAAAATGGATTGGGAGCAGCCTGTTCATGGCTACAGTTCTTAAACCTGCTAGGGCCCTCCCCTTTGCTTTGAAGCACGCATATTAACTGGCCTGCAATTCATATGGAGCAGGAAACACTGGCCTGAGTCCGAGCCATTCAACATACCAATGACCATCCCATTCAGACACTGGCCTAAATCAATTAGCATACTAAAGCCCTTTTGATTCATAGTGGACATCAAAACCGGTCGTACTGGATATGCTAACAGGCCCTGTGTAGTTAGTAGTCTGTGGCTCTGTGAACTGACAAAATGGAGGCTGGTATAGGCCCTATCTAAGATGGTGGCGGTCCCGACCTCACACCCCCATAGACAATTTTTAAAAATATCAGCCTCAGAGCAGGGGTGCAATACCAAAACAGAAGATTTTTACAAATTTCAGCCACAGAGGAGGGTGAACCCCCATAGACACTGATTCAAATTTCACCCCAAGAGGCAATGGTGCCAGAAATCTTGTGGAGGTAGTAAAGGATAGGGTGCTGAAAAAGGAAACAAAATGGGGGCAAGAGCAAGACAATTACCCTGCAAACAAATGTGGATAGGGACAATTTTTACAATTCTGACCACTGTCAGTTTATGAGGTTATAGCGCTGGAACGCTTCAGTGGATTCCACTGATTCTGAAAATGTTTTGTCATGACATATTGTACTTCATGTTAGTGGTAATTTTTTTTATATGACTTGCATTTATGAAAAAAATGGGAAATTGGCAAAAATTTAGAAAATTTTGCAATTTTCAAACTTTTTATTTTTGTGCCCTTAAATCAGTCATGTCGCACAAAATAGTTAATAAATAACATTTTCCACATGTCAACTTTACATCAGCACAATTTTGTAAGCATATTTTTATTGTTAGGATGTTATAAGGGTTAAAAGTTGCCTCACATTTGAAGTGACTTTAAGGTGCCTATATGACAGAACATACCACAAAGTGACACCATTCTAAAAACTGCACTCCTCAAGGTGCTCAAAACCACATTCAAGAAGTTTATTAACCCTTCAGGTACTTCACGAGAACTAAGTAAATGTGGAAAGAAAAAATGAACATTTTACTTTTTTCACAAAAAATTTACTTTAGACCCAAACTTTTTTATTTTCACAAGGGTAACAGGAAAAAATGGACCACAAAATTTGTTGTGCAATTTCTCCTGAGTATACAGATACCCTGTATGTGGCGGAATGCCACTTTTTGTGCGCATGGCAGGGCTCAGAAGGGGGGGATCACCATTTGACTTTTTGAATGCAAAATTGGCTGAAATCAATGACGGGCGCCATGTTGCGTTTGGAAACCCCCTGATGTATCTAAACAGTGCAAAATCCCCAATTATAACTCCAACCCTAACACAGCCCTAACCCCAACCCTAATCCCAACACATCCTTAACCCTAATCCCAACCCTAACCGTAATCCCATCCCTAACCACAACCCTAAACACAACCAACATCCTCAACACAACCCTAACCCCAACACCACAACTGTAATCCCAACCCCAAACCCAACACAACCTTAACCCCAACATAACCTAACCCCAAGCCCAACCCCAACCTAACCCCAACCTTAACCCTAGCCTCAACCCTAACCCTAGCCCAAATTATAAGCCTAGCCCCAACCCTAACCCTAGCCTCAACCCTAACCCTAGCCCTAATTCTAACCCTAGCCCCAACACTAACCCTATCCCAAATCCCAACTTTATTCATAGCTCTATCTCTAGCCCATCCCTAACCCTAGCTCTAACCCCAACTCTTACCCTAGTCCCAACCCTAACCCTAGTACAACCCTAACCCTAGCCCCCACCCTAACCCTTGCCCCAACCCTAACCCTAATGGGAAAATTTAAAAAAAAATGCATTTTTTTATTTTATTATTTTTACCTAACTAAGGGGGTGATAAAAAGGGGTGTTAGGGTTTGAGCTCCTGCTGCTGCACAAGCAGAGTCTCAAACCAGTCCCGCTGCGGTCCCCATTCGTCTCCGGCCACAGTGGAGCCTGCTCAGCAGAGACGTCGGTCCCAGCATCTTGCCCATTCCAGTACTGTGCAGAGACATACTGCTGCCTCTCCTGGATCTGCTATTATAGCCAGTGCTGGAGCAGATGTCTATGGGACGAAATTCTGCGTTTCCCCTTCTGAGCATGCCCAGGGTAAGATCTCTCATCGGAGATCAGGGGTCACATGTTCAGGTACTGCAGCAGCTCCTATTGGTCCGCCAGGAAGGTCCTGAAACTGCATGTGTTTTGGAACAGTTTCTCATTGGTCCTTGTTTCTGGCAGGTCCTGTAGCTGTTGCTATAAAAGGGTGGCATGGCTGGGCCGCCATGCGCTAATATCAATTGTCATATGCTTTGCGCCAGTGTGGTAATGCGTGTGTGTGGTTAGGGCCCGGCTGAAATAAGCCCCTAGAATACCGACTTAATCGGTGAGGAGTTTGGTATGCTAGCTGGTCAGGGTCGGTGTCCTAGATGCCCTAGATTACTGGCATAACTGGTGAGGAGCTGGATTGCCGTATTCAGGGCCTGGCGTTCAGACGCCATAGATTGCGAGTGTCTCCCGCGAGGACATTAGCGCATGATCACGTTCTATGTTCGCTTAGCAGTCAACTGTGTACCTGGGTGCCTGACAGGACACAGAAGTTTGTCTCAGCGGCTCTGTGACATAACAGGGTTCGCTTTCAACGCTAGACAGCGCCCTAGCGTGTTTATTTTGCGACTCAGTGGTGTTAAGTGAGTTCGCACACATCGCCATATAGCGCTGCGGCACTCCTTCTAGCCGCTCTGTGGAATAACAGAGTTCGCACATATTGCCACAGCGCGTTACGGCGTTTATTTTGGCGACTCTGCGGGATAACAGAGTTCGCTTCTTGCGCCATTTTACTATCAGCAGGCTCCGCCTGCACGGTGGACCCGGGCTGCGAACGCACCTATTTACATCATATATTTGGTGCGTTCCGCAGACCCTAACATAATATTAGCACCAGGGTCTGGCTAGTAAAATGGCGGATGTCCAGCGTCTACCGCAGTACATCCAGCAGCTGGAGGGTAGGTTGGTGGCTCTTGAGCGCACAACCTCAGCTGTGGATGTTACTGCAGTCGCTGTTCAGGCTGCTAGCATGGCTGCAGCCAGTTTGTCCTCTGCCTCCTCTGCCTCTACATTATCCCACCTCCCACTTCCTGACAAGTTTGCCTGTGACAGCAAGCAATGTCGGGGATTCGTGAGTCAGTGCTCTATACAGCTCGAGCTTCTGGCTGCACGTTTCCCCACGGATTGGGCACAAGTGGGTTTTGTACTGTCTCTACTCTCGGGCAGAGCGTTGGAGTGGGCAACGCCGCTGTGGGATCGTGACGATCGTGTGGTGCGGAGTGCTCCTCGTTTCCTGGAGGCTCTTAAAAAGGTCTTTTTAGGACCTCAGGTCACCCACGATACGGCGCTACAACTGCTGGCATTGGCACAGGGTTCGTCTTTGGTCAGTCAGTTTTCCGTCCAGTTTCGGACTCTGGCCTCAGATCTAGACTGGTCGGATAAAGTTCTCATTCCAGTCTACTGGCGAGGACTGGCTGACCATGTTAAAGACGCTTTGGCTACCAGGGAGATTCCCGCCACACTGGAGAAGCTTATCTCCATATCACGCTATCTACCCGCATCGACCTCCGTTTTCACGAGCGGAGGTTGGAGCGGGCCCAGTGTAGGAACAGGATTCGGTTGGCTCCCACCTTTGCCACACCTCTCGAATCCCCCGATCTGGCGTCCGAACCCCAAAAGGCCACAGAGGTTCCTCGTGCAGGACCTAAGTCTCGAGTCGTCTGAGTATCTGTGGTCTGTAACCTTTGTCAGCAGGCAGGACACTATGCCAACAAATGTCCACAGCGATAGGGGAAGCGATCGCGTCTAGTGGCCCTGGGAGGAGGTTCACTAGAGACAGCGGCATTTTCCTCCAAGATGACATTTAAAGGGACAGTCACTGTGGACTCTTCCACACTTACAGTCGAGCTTTGTGTGGACTCAGGAGCAGAGGTGAATTTCATGTCATCCACCTTTGCTCGTCGCCACGCAATACATCTGGTAGCGCTCGACAAACCAGTGACTGTCCGGGTAGTGAATGGGTTGACATTGCCCTCACCAATTACACATCAGACTGTCCCTCTTACTTTGTGTGTACCCCCTTCCCATCAGGAAATTATTTCCCTTCTCGTCCTTCCCGAGGGAATAGATGAAATTCTACTGGGAGTACCCTGGCTCCGTTCCCACTCCCCTCATATTGAGTGGACCTCCGGTAGGATACTTGGTTGGAGTGAGTCATGTAAGGACAGATGTGTCAGGGAGTGCATTCAGGTTACCACTACAGAGATACCCGCAGATCTTTCTCCTCTTCCCAAGTGCTATCAGTCATATGCAGACGTGTTCTCTAAAAAGGCTGCGGAGACTCTGCCGCCCCATCGTCCCTACGACTGTCCTATTGACCTCTTGCCTGGAGCAGAACCTCCTCGGGGAAGGGTCTATCCCCTCTCTCTTCCTGAGATGGAGGCTATGTCTCAATATATCCAGGAGAATCTGGCAAGAGGGTTCATTAGGAAGTCGGTGTCACCAGCAGGAGCGGGGGTCTTCTTCGTGCAGAAAAAGAGTGGAGAATTACGTCCGTGTATAGATTACAGAGGTCTTAACGCCATCACCGTTAAGAATAAGTACCCGTTGCCCCTGATCTCTGAGCTCTTTGATAGGCTCCGGGGAGCACGGGTATTTACTAAATTAAATCTGCGTGGTGCTTATAACCTGATTCGCATCCGTGAGGGGGACGAATGGAAGACGGCTTTTAATACCAGGGATGGTCATTATGAATACCTGGTGATGCCCTTCGGGCTCTGTAATGCCCCAGCCCTTTTCCAAGACTTTGTCACTGATATCTTCCGGGATATGCTTTCCACCTCTGTAGTAGTCTATCTGGATGATATTCTCATCTTTTCTCCAGATAATGACTCTCACTGGAGGGATGTCTGCAAAGTCTTCGACCTGTTATGGCGAACTGCCTCTATGCAAAGTTGGAGAAATGCATGTTTATGCAGGAGTCTTTACCTTTCCTGGGTTATATCATCTCCGCCCAGGGATTGGCTATGGATCCTGTAAAACTACAGGCTGTGATGGATTGCAAGAACCCCATTCTCTTAAAGCGGTGCAGCGTTTTATGGGGTTCATTAATTACTATCGCCAATTCATTCCCCACTTCTCCACTTTGGTAGCTCCCTTGGTAGCCCTCACCAAGAAGGGAGCCAATCCCAAATTGTGGTCAGAGGAGGTCTCCAAGGCCTTTACTTCAATTAAGTCCCATTTTGCTAGCGCTCCCATCTTACATCGCCCCGAGGTTGATAAGCTTTTTTATTGGAGGTCGATGCCTCATCCGTTGGTGCTGGAGCAGTCCTTTTTCAAAAGGATGCTCAAGGTCGGAAACATCCTTGTTTCTTCTTTTCCAAGACCTTCACACCAGCGGAGAGGAATTATTCCATTGGGGATAGGGAGTTGCTAGCCATGAAGTTGGCCTTTTCCGAGTGGAGATATCTCCTGCAGGGGGCTCGCTTTTCCCTTTCAAGTTTTCACTGACCACAAAAATTTGGCCTATTTACAGACCGCCCAGCGGCTAAATTCTCGTCAGGCCAGATGGCCCTGTTCTTCTCCTGGTTTCATTTCACCCTCCATTTCCTCTCCGGTGAGAAGAACATTCGGGCCGATGCGCTTTCTCGCTCCGTGGTGTCCTCTGAGGAGGTGGAGGAGGAGCCTCGGTTGATTGTCCCCACAGAGAGCCTAAGAACTGTGGCTCCGGTTTCGCTTGAGTCTGTGCCTCCGGGCAAGACTTTTGTGCCCACCAATTTGCGACCGGAGGTACTCTCTTGGGCACATTCGTCCAGGGTGGGTGGACATTTTGGGGCAAAAAGGACATCTGAGTTGCTGGCAAGGACATACTGGTGGCCACATATGGTCCGTGACATCAGGGAATACGTTCAGGCGTGCGTCTCCAGCGCCAAGAATAAGTCCCCTCGATAACGGTCAGCTGGGCTACTTTTCCCTTTACCGCTGGCAGACAGGCCTTGGGAGATGGTCGGGATGGATTTTGTGGTGGGCTTACCCAAGTCTCGGGGCTGCACCATCATCTGGGTGATAACCGACCACTTCTCCAAAATGGTGCACTTAGTGCCGTTACCACGGTTACCGTCTGCACGGGCGTGGCAGCATTGTTCATTAGGCATATTTTCCGCCTACACGGTATGCCAGACAAAATTTTCAGTGATCGAGGTCCCCAGTTTGCGTCTCGGTTCTGGAGAGAGCTGTTCATTTACTCAGCATTGAGTTGAATCCCTCCTCTGCATACCATCCCGAGACGAATGGGTTGGTAGAAAGGGCCAACCAGACCTTGGTCACATGTTTGCGACATTTTGTCTCTGCCAGGCAGGATGACTGGGCATCCTTGCTACCGTGGGCTGAGTTCGCTTTAATAATGCTGTGGCTGACTCCACCGGACAGACCCCATTCCTCCTGAACTATGGTCAGCATCCGCGGATACCAGTGCCCATGCCCGTGTCTTCCGCCGATTCCAGGGTGGCAGACTGGGCTGTGGACGCATGGGACATTTGGTACCGCACACAGGATGCCATTCAGGCCTCCAAAGAGAGGATGAGGTCTTCGGCCGATGCCTATCGGCGCCCCGCTCCTACATTTGCTCCGGGTGACCTAGTGTTGCTTTCTGCCCAAAACATCAGGCTATGTGTAGAGTCCACCAAGTTGGCACCTTGCTTTTTGGGCCCCTTTAAAGTTCTTGAGCAGGTGAACCCGGTGGTTTACCGCCTAGCCCTTCTGCCTCGCCTTGGTATCACCGACACCTTTCACGTGTCCCTCCTGAAACCCGTGGCCATTTCCCGGTTTTCCGAGTCATCTGCTGGGACGTCGGGTTCATCTACTGACGATCATGAGGTGAACGCCATTGTTGGGTGCAAGGTGGTACGAGGCAAAAAGTTTTATTTGGTGGATTGGAGGGGTTATGGGCCTGAGGATAGGTCCTGGGAGCCTGCCGAGCATGTTCACACTCCGCAGCCTTTGAACGCAGCAAGGCCCAAAGAAGGGGGGGCCCTAGGATTGGGGGTAATGTTAGGGTTTGAGTTCCCGCTGCTGCACAAGCGGAGTCTCAAACCAGTCCCGCTGCGGTCCCCCATTCGTCTCCGGCCGCAGTGGAGCCTGCTCAGCAGAGACGTCGGTCACAGCATCTTGCCCATTCCAGTACTGTGCAGAGACTTACTGCTGCCTCTCCTGGATCTGCTATTATAGCCAGTGCTGGAGCAGACGTTCTTGGGATGAAGTCCTGTGTTTCCCCTTCTGAGCATGCCCAGGGTAAGATCTCTCATTGGAGATCAGGGGTCACATGTTCAGGTACTGCAGCAGCTCCTATTGGTCTGCCAGGAAGGTCCTGAAACTGCATGTGTTTTGGAACAGTTTCTCATTGGTCCTTGTTTCTGGCAGGTCCTGTAGCTGTTGCTATAAAAGGGTGGCATGGCTGGGCTGCCATGCGCTAATATCAATCGTCATATGCTTTGCGCCAGTGTGGTCATGCGTGTGTGTGGTTAGGGCCCAGCTGAAATAAGCCCCTAGAATACCGACTTAATCGGTGAGGAGTTTGGTATGCTAGCTGGTCAGGGTCGGTGTCCTAGATGCCCTAGATTACCGGCATAACCGGTGAGGAGTTTGATTGCCGTATTTAGGGCCTGGCGTTCAGACGCTATAGATTGCGGGTGACTCCCGCGAGGACATTAGCGCATGATCACGTTCTATGTTCGCTTAGCAGTCAACTTTGTACCTGGGTGCCTGACAGGACACAGAAGTTTGTCTCAGCGGCTCTGTGATGTAACAGGGTTCGCTTTCAACGCTAGACAGCGCCCAAGCGTGTTTATTTTGCGACTCAGTTGTGTTAAGTGAGTTCGCACACATCGCCATATAGCGCTGCGGAACTCCTTCTAGCGGCTCTGTGGAATAACAGAGTTCGCACATATTGCCACAGCGCGTTACAGCGTTTATTTTGGCGACTCTGCGGGATAACAGAGTTCGCTTCTTGCACCATTTTACTATCAGCAGGCTCCGCCTGCACGGTGGACCCCGGGCTGCGAACGCACCTCTTTACGTCATATATTTGGTGCGTTCCGCAGACCCTAACAAGGGGGTTGATTTACTATTTTTTTTGATCACTGTGATAGGGTCTATCACAGTGATCAAAATGAACCAATAGGAAAAATCTCCTATTGTTGCCGAGTACTGGCCGGCAGATCTCGTCGGGCGCACTGGCCATGCGCCCGCCAGTCTTCCGAGAAGATGACATGGAGGGCTCAGGGACTGAGCCAGAGGGTCCAGGGATGCCGGAGGTACCAGGGGGGCTCAGAGGACCACATTTCTCTCTCCTCTGGCATGCTAGATCATATCAGAGAAGAGAGAAATGAATGGGAAATCAGAATTTTTTTGCGATCGCCATTATTCAGTGAATAACGGCGATCACATGACTGGGGACGGTAATAACCAACCTGAATCATGTTCTCCAGGGTCTCAGCTACCACCGGTAGCTGAGACCCTGGAGATTTTCCGATGATGGGGGGGGGGGGCGCTATAACCTTATTTATCAGCGCTGTTAAAAAGCGACGCTGAGGAATAAGTACCCTTAACTGCCGCCGTTAAAAGGCTTATCGGCGGTTGTTAAGGGGTTAAAGGGGTTCTGTTGTGAGGGGATAGATGAAGGTTCTTGCACCCCTCTACAAATGGGGATAGGGCACAGACATAAAATAAAATTAAAAAAAAATCTTTATCCAGGAGGCTGAGGTCCAAGTGTAGGTGGAGGTGGATGTGGTGATGTATGTATAAGAGCCTAAGTAGAATGTAGCCAACCAGTTTTTTTTGTCAGTTTTATCTCTTTTTGGCATTTTTTTATTTTTAAGGGGGAGTAATGGAAATAACAGAGCATAAAATGCAAAACCAAACAATTATTTTGAACAGGGAGGTCAAGGTCCAAGTTGAGTATGAGGTACAGGTGATGTAGGGAACACACCCCCGGAAGAAGATAGGCGGAACGTGCAACGGGGTGAGGGACGCAGCCGATATTTCAACCTTCATGCATGTACTCAGGTACTTAAAATTCTCTTAACCACATATAATAACTATCATGTGAATGTAATGTTTACACAGCACTACTAACGATTTAAAACACCAGTTTCTGATTGTGTGCACTATGCACTTTAAATGTAATATTTGTGCTTATATGTACTAATATATGTACTTATTTTGCTATACATACAAATTTATGTCGTGAGTGACTATTCAGCACTATCTGTAGGAGTGTAATTGATAACACCCTTTTCGTGAGTGTTATGAGATATTTCTCTAAAGTATTATTTGCACAATATACACCCATAAATTAATTTAATTCATATATGCAACTGATCTATTAGCTTCTAATCTATAGATATCTTTATAATTCGACTGTGTCCTCCTTATGTCATGAGGCACCATGTTTTAATTATTGTCTCTATTTTTTAATCATACAAATAAAGAATTGTTCTTTTATTCATACACTTCTTGACTCTGGACTTCAATGTGGTGTCTGTATTGAGCTATGTTAAGTGAAGTGTGACCTTGCTAGTTTAAGGTTATTTGGACTAATATGTTTGCATAGAAGTGGGATAGTAATGTTGATGATGGCATCATCAGCACTGGCCATGTTGGAGAAATATTCAAAGCAGCACAAACATGGCACACGTCGCACCTAAAGTCCCTCTTATTCGTGGTGAAGTGGCGTTCCACCGAGCGACTCGTTCATGCGTGCTGCTGATATGCCACTATTGCGTGCTGCTGCTTATGCATTCTCTCCAGCATATGCAAGGTGGAGTTCTACCTTGTTCATACATCACATATATATGAAGTGATGAGCTGGAAGGCAGACGTGACACTGCAGAGCAGACAGGCGAGCAGCAGGGTGAGAACATTGAAAGTGGGCGCACACTGCCTGCACTTTCATCAGCAAATCAGAAATATTTGGGTAGTTCTTGAGGAAGCTCTGCCCCACCAAGTTCAGCATATGCGCCAACCAAGGGATGTTAGTCAAGCCGGCTAGGCCCAGAGATGCTACCAGTTTTTGCCTGTTATCGCAAATCACCAGGTCAGGCTTGAAGTTCACAGGCACCAACCATTCATCTCTCTGCTGTTTTAACCCCATCCACAGCACCTGCACAGTGTGCTCTGTCCCCAAACAAATTTGTTGCAGGACAGCCTGTTGGCATTTCACTCTGGCTGTATAAGGTGGCCAGGGTGGCTGTAGTGGCAACGGGCTGTACGGTTCCCACACCCTGGCGCCACACAGATAAAACACAATACCCCTTCTGCTGCATATGCAGCGCACGCAGCAAAACACTTACATTCACTGTCAGGGTCCTTTCAAGTTCTATCATTCCAGGTCTGCATTTCCAAGCTCCACAAAACATCTCATAGACACAGTTCTTTTCCAACAGTTGAACTTTACTAAATAGCAGGGCATCCATTACACTTGCAGTACAGGTTTCACACAGAGACATCCTCTGAGCTTTCCCTGCCTTCTGGGCAGCCTCTATCTTTCCTGTCAGCTCTGTCTTTCTTCTTCAGGCATCCCTGCCTTATCTCTAAACAATCTCTGTCCCATCCGTGCCTTCAGTCCCACCAGCTCCCTGCCATCCCCTCATCTGGTTCCAATAGGGAAAGGTGCCAGGATCGCCATCTCAGCTACTCCTGCCCCAGTCGTAGACCCCGGATCCTTCCTAGGACGGTCCTCCTTGAACAGGTGCCCGCCTGCACGATCATCAGCATAGGGCCCCTTCCTGCTGTAGTAGTTCTATCCCCATGGCTGGCAGACTGTCTTTTTCACTGCTCCCTACACCTTGCCCTGGGAAAGGCTGCCCAGGCTCTGCTCTCTAAACAGGAAGTGTCTGTCCATATTTCCCTAATGCTCTGCATTGCCTTATGGCAGCCAGAGCAGGCTTTTAGGTCAGTCTACACCATGCTGCAATGGCACACAGGAACAGGTTTTTAGGGAAGGCTACACATTGTTGCTATGGCACACATGAACAGATTTTTAGGGCAGTCTACATAACGCTGTTATGGCACACAGGAACAGGCTTTTAAGGCAGTCTACACAATGATGCTATCGTACACAGGAACAGGCTTTTTAGAGCATTCTACACAACGCTGCTATGGCACACATGAACAGTCTTTTTGGGCACAGAGTACAAGGCTTATATGGCACACAACACGAGGCTGATATGGCACAGAGAACCACACATACAGTGCACAAGGAATAGAATGGCAGTGCAACCCGTGACCTGACCAATCGCAGCCATGCCAGTACTTGACATTCCTATGATGGCTTCGGAAGTGCACAAAACCCAACGGCTTGTTGAATGGCTGTGCATAAGCCTTTCTATAAGCTTTATTTCCGAACATTATTATGAACTTTTTGAAAAAAGTCCTTGTTTGGGGTCAGTGCATAGATGCTAAAGTCCGATACGAATCCCGAACTTTAAAGTTTGGATTCGCTCATCACTACTAACAGTGCAAGTTTGTCAGGTGGGTAAGGGTGGAATATGGCACAGCAATTCGCTCTTTCTTCCTCCTTGGTACATTTCCTCTTTAGTCCTGCTACCTGTTCGCTCTGGACTAACCCCAAGCCCACTGATTTTGTCAGTCTGAGGGATTTTTCGTTGTCCACTTCTGCAGTGCACCAGGGACCATCCACCTGTCCCGCACATAATTCCACATCCACCGACCTCATGATGTCAGAAGACCAGGCCCTGCCTGCTTACACTATCATGATTCACCTGTAATCCCTGTGAGAAAGGGCAGTAACATAACCACATGTGTGCGGTTTGCATACTTGCAGTCATGTGCTGACTAGTGTTGAGCATTCCGATACCGCAAGTATCGGGTATCGGCCGATATTCGCTGTATCGGAATTCCGATACTTAGTTCCGATATTTTTCATATATCGTATACCGGAATCGGAAGTTCCCATAATTCTTTGAGAGGCAATGTGATTTTAGTCAGCCAATGAGGAATCTTATGAAGTGTGGGCACATCCTGTAATGCTGCGGTCATCTTAACTAATGGCATGGCTGTGATTGGCTGCTGAAATGATGTCAGAATGCACTATTAAAGGCGCCGCCGCCATTTTAGCGTCACTGTGCTGTGAACTCAGTTAGGGACAAAACGCTGCTGTGCTGACTCTGAGGGACAGTTAGACATAGCGATTTTGTGTACTCTACTGTGCTTTAGGCAGGCTAGTTTACCAACCACTGTGTAAAGCTTCCTTTTGCCAGTGTTGTTTTAACAGCTCTGTGCAAGGTGTCTGTGAGAGTGCAGGTGACGCTGCAGTTTGCTCTGCATCCACCGCTGTTTGTAGGCATCTGCACGTGTCACTCACTGACTCTTTTTTTTATTTGATTTTGTGGAATTGGTGCAGCTCCATTATATTTTAAAAAAAATCTAATCTATTAGTGTGACGCGCTTCCATCCGTATACAATACATTGGTTGCAAACACTATAGAAGTAGACAAAGGAGTAGCCTTTCACAGATTGTGGACAGTTGTGTTTCAGTGTTCACTGTAGTCTGTGAGCTTTTCATTTTTTGAGTGCAGATCACGCTCCAGTTAGTTCTTCAACTACTGCTGGTTGTAGTCTGCTGAGCGTGTGTCACTGCCTCATCCTTCACATTTTTCTCTAATTGGTGCTGCTCCATTATATTTGAAAAAAATCTAATCTATTAGTGTGACGCGCTTCCATCCGTATACAATACATTGGTTGCAAACACTATAGAAGTAGACAAAGGAGTAGCCTTTCACAGATTGTGGACAGTTGTGTTTCAGTGTTCACTGTAGTCTGTGAGCTTTTCATTTTTTGAGTGCAGATCACGCTCCAGTTAGTTCTTCAACTACTGCTGGTTGTAGTCTGCTGAGCGTGTGTCACTGCCTCATCCTTCACATTTTTCTCTAATTGGTGCTGCTCCATTATATTTGAAAAAAATCTAATCTATTAGTGTGACGCGCTTCCATCCGTATACAATACATTGGTTGCAAACACTATAGAAGTAGACAAAGGGGCCTTTCACAGCTACTGAACAGTTGTGTTTCAGTGTTCACTGTAGTCTGTGAGCTTTTTATTTTTTGAGTGCAGATCACGCTCCAGTTAGTTCTTCAACCACTGCTGGTTGTAGTCTGCTGAGCGTGTGTCACTGCCTCATCCTTCACTAATTGGTGCTGCTCCATTATATTTGAAAAAAATCTAATCTATTAGTGTGACGCGCTTCCATCCGTATACAATACATTGGTTGCAAACACTATAGAAGTAGACAAAGGGGCCTTTCACAGCTACTGAACAGTTGTGTTTCAGTGTTCACTGTAGTCTGTGAGCTTTTCATTTTTGAGTGCAGATCACGCTCCAGTTAGTTCTTCAACCACTGCTGGTTGTAGTCTGCTGAGCGTGTGTCACTGCCTCATCCTTCACTAATTGGTGCTGCTCCATTATATTTGAAAAAAATCTAATCTATTAGTGTGACGCGCTTCCATCCGTATACAATACATTGGTTGCAAACACTATAGAAGTAGACAAAGGGGCCTTTCACAGCTACTGAACAGTTGTGTTTCAGTGTTCACTGTAGTCTGTGAGGAATAACCACACTTAGGCCTTATAACTTTTCTGACTTTCTTTATCAATCTACCAAGATGAAGAAGGCAGGGAGTAAGGCACGTGGTCGTGGCCGTGGAGTTGCAACAGGGAGAGGACGTGGGGATTCTGTGCCTGCTGCTGCCGCACCCAGTGACACAGCATCCACCAGTTTTCCCCGTGAGCGTTCCTTTATGCGAGCTTTTGTAGGAGCTCAGCGTACCCCCCTGCTGCGGGAAGAACAAATTGAAGCCGTTGTTGGTTGGATGGCAGCCAATGCATCGACTTCAATTGCTTCCACCTCCTCTCAGGACCACAGCACTGTTGAACAACCATCTGTCTCTTCACCGCCTGCCAAATTGCCCAGGCAGTCAGAGAGTTCTGAACTGGAGCCAGCTGAGTCTCTGCTTCTGTTCTCAGAATCTGTTGGCTTGGAAACAGGGGCCCAGCCAAGCAGCATTCTGGAATGTGAAGGAGAGGCAGTGTGCAGTGATGCGCAACAGCTGTGTCTCTCTGAATCTGAAGAGGCGGGTGAGCCAGTGCCGATGGTCAGCACACCGCAGAACGCATCTGATGATGATGAGACTCAGGTGCCATTTTCTGTTGAGCAAGGTGCTGGCCAGACCACCCAACAGCAGCAGGTGTTGGAAGAGGGTAGTGGAGATGATGAGGTCCAAGACCCAACATGGCGTGAGGAACAGGAAGGTGGTGGTAGCAGCTCTGAGGAAGAGATTGCCCCAACGGTCCAAACAGTAGGGAGAGGTAGGCTGCAGACTCGGTTGCCTGTACCCTCCAGTTTGGCACCCGTTCGTAGCAGTTCTCTTCCAACAGCCAAAAAAGGCGCTCCCAGGACTTGCACTGCGTGGTCCTTTTTTGACACACTTGCAGATGATATTTGCTATGTCAAATGCAAGCTGTGTAATCAAAAAGTTAAAAGAGGTAAAAATACCAGTAACCTCAATACCACAAATATGTGGAAACATGTACGGACAAAGCACGTAGCTGAGTTACAAAGACACACTGGAGATGTAGGCCAACCTACAGCAGCACCTACATCTTCAGCTCGTGTTGGAGCCTCTTCCTCCAGCTCACACACAGCTGGTTCGGCTTCCTCACAGGATCGCCATGGAAGAACCTCTGTAACTGTTGTCCAGAGACCCAGTGTTATTCCACCCACAGCTGCAAGTTCCCTGTCATCCTCACACTCCCAGGCCACAAAACAGCCATTGGTAGCACAGGCATGGGATAAAAGACGGCCATACTCGGCAAACCATCCACGAGCACAGGCTCTGAATGCTGGCATTGCAAAACTCCTGTCCCTTGAAATGCTGTCATTCAGGCTGGTGGAGACTGACACTTTCCGTAACTTTATGGCATTGGCAGTCCCACAATACAATGTGCCCAGCCGATTTTATTTCAGCAGGCAAGCCGTCCCTGGTCTGCAAAAGCATGTCGAGGGAAAAAATTAAACATGCGCTACTTAACGCCGTCAGTAGCAAGGTCCACCTGACCACCGATGCGTGGACCAGTACCCATGGCCAGGGACGATACCTTTCCCTCACTGCCCATTGGGTCAATGTTGTGGAGCCGGGTACAGATCTTGAGAGTGGCGCTGTACGTGTTCTGCCAACTCCAAGGATTGCAGGAATCAAGTCTGTCCACATTGACTCCTCCTCCTACTCCAGTTCCTCAGAATCATCGCTGCAGGAGCCGTCAAGGTCTACCTCCACATGGACCCGTGAACGCTTACCTGATGCGACCGATATGAGCACAGCGGTGGCCAAACGTCAACAGGCCGTCCTGAAATTAATTTACATGGTGAATCGAAGCCACACAGCGCAGGAGCTCTGGAATGCCATCAAGCAGGAGAGCGACGTGTGGTTTTTGCCAGCGAATCTCCAGCCAGGCTTGGTAGTGTGTGACAATGGCCGAAATCTGGTGGCAGCTCTGGCCCTTGGCAACCTCACTCACATACCATGTCTGGCACATGTGCTCAACTTGGTCGTGCAGAGTTTTTTGAGGGACTATCCGGATCTTGATGCACTGCTGCACAAGGTCCGCCTAGAGTGCGCTCACTTGCGACGTTCCAGCATGGCCAGATCGCGCATTGCAGCTCTGCAACGCAGATTTCGCCTTCCTGAACATCGCATCATATGTGACGTACCCACCAGGTGGAATTCCACGTTACATATGTTGGAGCGGTTGTGTGAGCAGCAGCCAGCAGTAATGGAGTATCAGCTGCATCAGGCGCAATCAACTCGCAATTTGCGTCATTCACACTTCACCACTACTGAGTGGGCCTCTATGAAGGACATCTGCCACGTTTTGCGTGCGTTTGATGAGTCAACGCGGATGGCGAGTGCAGATGATGCACTAGTCAGCCTGACTGTCCCCCTTATCTGCCTGCTTCAAAAAACACTGCAAGCAATAAGGGATGAGGTTTTGGAAGAGGTGGAGGATGAGGAGTCACAAATTCCATCACCTTCTGGACAGTCAGCGCAACGTGGTTCCTCACAAAGGGCTGGGCAGTGTTCACTTTGTGAGGAGGATGAGGAGGAGTCAATGGAGGAGGAAGACATCGCTCCAGAGGGAGGTACACAACGCTCTAGTCAGTATGTAGAGCGAGGGTGGGGTGATGCAGAGCAGGCAGAGATGACGCCTCTTGCAGGGGACAGCGTTTCTTGGCCAGTTGGGAGTCTGCAGCACATGATTGATTTCATGCTGCAGTGCCTGAGAAACGACCGCCGCATCGCCCACATTCTCACCACGTCTGATTATTGGGTGTACACCCTCCTAGACCCTCGCTACCGGGACAACTTACAAAGCCTCATCACACCGTTGAACCGGGAGCGTAAAATGCGGGAGTACCAAGACACTCTGGTGCAATCCATAATGTTCTCCATTCCAGCCGAGAGCACTGCTGCTGCTACTGCTTTACAAAGCAGCTCTGTGCGTCGAGGCAGTGGAGACAGCTCTGCAACAAGAGGGAGCACAAGCAGCGCCTCTGCACAGGGCAAGACCAGTATGTTCCAAATGTGGCGAAGTTTTGTGGCAGCGCCACCAATGTCTACACCATCCGAGACGGCTCCAGTCAGCAGGAGGCAACGTTTCCGTAAGATGGTGACAGACTACATGTCTTTCCCTCTCAGTGTACTCCCAGATGGCTCTTCCCCATTCAAGTTTTGGGTCTCTAAGCTGGATACATGGCCAGAGCTTAGCCAGTATGCATTGGAGGTGCTGGCTTGCCCTGCTGCCAGTGTATTATCGGAGCGCGTCTTTAGTGCCGCAGGTGGTGTACTAACAGACCGTCGCATGCGACTATCCTCCGATAATGTAGACCGGCTTACTTTTCTGAAAATGAACAAGGCATGGATCTCGCCAGAATTTGTCTGTCCGTTTTCAGATTAAATAACTGGTTCGCAACGTTATCCATGTCTCCTGTTATGTTCATCTTTCTACCACCTGAACTCTACTCCCTGTGCTACAACACTGCCAGTTGCTGCTCAGAAGTGTCGTGTCCACAGAACAATACACAAGCTATAGTGTTAGTGGGGTTCAGTAACGCCAGCTGTTCCCCTGCTGTGTGTCCGGCAACAAGTCTCCTGTTCCCTACACATGCACAGAAAAACCCATGTCGAACATGCTCCAAATAGGGAAGAGCCGTCACTCTGATTGTTATGCTTAAAACATGAAATTGTGAAGTTTTCCAGGCCTAGAATGATAAATTTTTATGACAAATATGGACAAATAATAATTTGTCATCACAGCGCATATCTGCACATGTCTATTATAAATGGTAACAAAAACTAAAACATAGTCTTCACTTTTTGAAATTAATGCATAAAAGTACATTTCATACTTATCAATTAATGCTTTTTAAGGAACTTTATCTGTACCTGTAAGATAATGCAGTCAATGGATGTACGAATCATAAAATCCTCATCATCATCATCACGAGTTTTATTTATGACAGACATTATAAAATACACATACTGATGCCAACTGTAACTTCACACACCATATATGAAATGGCCAGCATCTAAACCTGGTAATAATGTGCAATAATAAATTATTACATCTAGAAAGTGCATCATGCATACTGACAATAGGTAGTACTAGTTATACCTGCAAGTGCTGTTGAAACAACCACAACAGATATAAATTAATAATGGTATATAGGTATCACAGTGCATAGTTACTCATGGACAATGTCGATGTAATACTGTACCTCAATAAAGTCAGCGTCAACCATTATGCTTGTTAGTCTTGTAGATTGTTAAAGAGGGAACGGTCTTTTTTGGTTGGTCATAGGTGGAGTATTAGACAGTAAATGATTACTGCTGTCGTATTTTTGGCGTCCCTAGGGCGCAATAACGCTGCGTAACGTCACATTTTATAGAGTCATCTAATTGACACACGCTACCCTACCCTACGTGTGACAGTAGGAAGGTAGTGTTGACGGATAAAGCCTTGCGCAACCAGACATGCTTTTACCCTCTTCAACACTGTACAAGCAAAAAATGCATGATTGCAGCCGCAGACTTTATTGACGTACAGTATAACATCGCCATTACCCTTCAGAGGCTGTCCACTGTCTGATACAGACATAGAATATACCTTTGCTATCCGTAGCCTTTGTTTCACCTACACTTGCAGGCACACACTTAAATTGTGACAATGCATTATGTTTTTTTTAAATGGTTATTTTTTATCGTACATTATTGTGTCATCACATTGATGAGTCCATGCTGGACATGTCATACATGGTGTACAAAGTAACTATTTTATTAACTTAAATATTGAAATGTCTGTGACTGTCACATCTAAATTGCAATGATGATGATGATAAGTGACTATTACAAAATCCATTGTCTTCACTATGTTATGGTTTAACATAGCGTTCCTTAAGCATTATTCATAAATACAAAATGGACTTTTATTGTTAAATTTACAACACTATATTTTGTAACCAATTTTTTGGGTGGTGTGTTGTTCCATTTCTTGTTGGCATGTGCATATATGCGTTTATATTTGCAGTGTCTTTATTTTTATTCTTGAAGTTAGGAAACATGTGTATCTTTGTACCGTGTTAGCCAGTAGATAGATAAATATTTAGACTTGAGAATCCGCAGTGGTTGATACCTTTGAATGGATAACTGAAAAGATGGTAACAAATTGCAAGCTTTCGAGGCTACTCACGTCTCTTCATCAGGCAAAGACTAAACCAAAAAATGAAGCATCACATATTTCTATACACAACAGGACACAGGAATAGTGCAATAGGTAAGACAAGTAAGTGACGTGTAGCAGAACTGTCATTTTCACAGAGGGATGAACATAAATATTGGAACAGTTCCTAGATAACGATAGAAAGTTTTTATTGCCCTCTGATTGGGGTCTGGTTTTGTGTTTTCATGCCCCTGGAAGGGCAGAGACGCAGATTCCTTAATTGATATAGAATGACATAAATCCGTGTGATCTATTCATTCCATCACTAACAGTGTCAAAGGTCATGATGAGCTTATATTCTGAAACCTTTGTATCTTTGTCATATTTGAAGTTATATTTTAATACCAGTAATTCCATATCCATCATGCTATGACCGAGCATACAAAAGTGTTTTGCCACAGGTAAATCCATTATTTTTTGTCTTATCGTGTGGCGCTGATAATTCATTCTTGTTCTCATTTTTTGGCCGGTCTCCCCTCACTTGTCCCTCCCTCACTTGTCTTACCTATTCCTTTTGTCCTGTTGTGTGTAGAAATATGTGATTCTTCCTTTTTTTTTTTAGTCTTAGCCTGATGAAGAGACCTGAGTATTCTCGAAAGCTTTGAATTTGTTACCATATTTTCAGTTAGCCATTAAACGGTATCAACCACAGAGGACTCTCAAGTATAAATATTTTTCTATTCTTGGAATTGAAATTCATCATTTTATTGTCCTAGTAAAACTCCATTTATTCTTGTTTGAAGTACATACATTTGCAATGGCCACGTAACAAGGCAATAACTCAATATTTTGTGCCTACACCCTCCTTGACCCTGGGCTTCAACAGCGCCAGTTGCTGCTCAGAAGTGTTAGATGCACAGATGAAAACAATCGCTGATGTGTTTGTGGGGTTCAGTAACGCCTGCTGTTCCCCTGCTGTGTGTCTGGCAAAAATTACTGCTGCTAACTACAACTTCAAACGACTCATACTAGGCCTCTGCCTACACCCTCCTTGACCCTGGGCTTCAACAGCGCCAGTTGCTGCTCAGAAGTGTTAGATGCACAGATGAAAACAATCGCTGATGTGTTTGTGGGGTTCAGTAACGCCTGCTGTTCCCCTGCTGTGTGTCTGGCAAAAATTACTGCTGCTAACTACAACCTCAACTTCAAATGTCTCATACTAGGCCTCTGCCTACACCCTCCTTGACCCTGGGCTTCAACAGCGCCAGTTGCTGCTCAGAAGTGTTAGATGCACAGATGAAAACAATCGCTGATGTGTTTGTGGGGTTCAGTAACGCCTGCTGTTCCTCTGCTGTGTGTCTGGCAAAAATTACTGCTGCTAACTACAACTTCAACTTCAAACGTCTCATACTAGGCCTCTGCCTACACCCTCCTTGACCCTGGGCTTCAACAGCGCCAGTTGCTGCTCAGAAGTGTTAGATGCACAGATGAAAACAATCGCTGATGTGTTTGTGGGGTTCAGTAACGCCTGCTGTTCCCCTGCTGTGTGTCCGGCAAAAAATTACTGCTAGCTACCTAATCATGGTGAAAAAAACATGACATCTCAAAGTGTCTAGTGCTACACATAGATATGAGGCTACACCATGATTTCTAAGCTGTAAACATTTGAAACGTCAACTTTCAAACCATAAAATGATTTGTCTTTGTCACAAATCTGTAACAAAATAATTGTGACATATTATTACAGATATGCACATGTCGAAAACAAATGCAAACACAAAAGCCTACTTATGCTATAGGATACTGATGGTCAACCTTGTCACTCCATAGCTTAGACAAATCCAACTCACATCATGATGACTCAAATACTGCAATGTTGGAAGTGCATAATGTGGGTTGAACTTTGACAACTGCTGCAGTGCGAAGGTTATACTTCAGTGTTCTTGCCTTTGAAATAAAGCATACAAGTAAATATAATAATCCAATGTTGATTAAGGGACGTGATGTACACCTGTAATATTGTGCAAACAATGCATGTAGGAATAGTCCTCTTCAACATTACTTATATTTGTGTCATTTTAAAAAATACATATTTGATTAGAAAGTTAACAGCCCATATCATAAAGGTCCTTCATGTAAACATGATAATCGCTAACAAAAATCATGCATTACCTTGGTAAAGTCAATAGTGCATAGTCACAATAGCAAAATATATACCTGTAAGTGGTGCTGAAAGAACGACAACTGATAGAATACGTGAATGATATATATTTATCAGACATCTGTACAATGTCGATATAATACTGTACCTTAACAAAACAGCTGTGTCACACCTCACACTCGTTTTTCTTGTAGCTTGTTATGTAATAGGGCACATGCGTGTATGTTTCATCATAGGTGCATGTTTACTGAGTAAAGCAGTCATGACAAACGCCTTTGTGTTGTCGGTACGCTTGCGATGATGAACGATGCGCACCGTGAATGTTAGTCTGCGTCATAAGACATACAGACGCTCCAATACCCAACGCGTCACAGCAGGAAGCCAGTCTGTGCGTCCAAACAAAGGCGCAACCATACATGCACGTAACCTTTTATAAAGCTAGATAAAAAAAGGATGTAGTAGTAATGCACACTTTATTGAGGTACAGTATTACATCGCCATTCACCATCTGTGGCTATGCAGTCTCATCTATATATACCTTATCTATCCGTTGTCATGCTTGCAAGTCCACAGTCAGGCATAAAATATCTGTTTTCACTCTGCACTATGCACTTTTTAAATTTTTGTTTTGTTAATATAAATGATTGGCACATATTATCAGTATTACATGATGGAAATTTTAGATATTTTTTAAAAAATTTTAGTGATATTATTCACCAAATGTAAAGTTTTATGAATGTCAAAGAAAACTTGTAATTCTGATTATGTTTTTAAGTCAGCCATTCATTGTCTACACAATAAAAATGGTTGTACATACTGTTACTTACCCATCATTAATGGATTCTGATGTGTACTTGTATGCTTTTATGTTAAACTGTATAGCAGATTATTTAACCTATTTTTTAAATTGTGGTTTGCATTGCTTTTCAACATGTTAATGTATTCGTTTATGTTTGTAAATTATTAATTTACATATATTTTTTTAAGTTAAATCATCATCTTATGGTACTAAAGTTTATATTTCTCTTGTTTGGAGTATAGACATTTTTAATTGACACGTAACAAGGAAAATACTTGATATAGTATTTAAACATCCTCCTTGACCCTGGGCTACAACACCGCCAGTTGTAGCTCGGAAGTGCTGTTAGCACAGTCTACACTTGCTCCTGTGTTACTGGGGTTCAGTAATGTCAGCTGTTCCCCTGCTGTGTGAATGGCAAAAAGTCCTGCTGCCTCCACCCTGTTCTCTTCTCATCCCTGGGCTACAACACCGCCAGTTGTTGCTCGGAAGTGCTGTTAGCACAGTCAACACTTGCTCCTGTGTTACTGGGGTTCAGTAATGTCAGCTGTTCCCCTGCTGTGATAACGGCAAAAAGTCCTGCTGCCTCCACCCTGTTCTCTTCTCATCCCTGGGCTACAACACCGCCAGTTGTAGCTCGGAAGTGCTGTTAGCACAGTCTACACTTGCTCCTGTGTTACTGGGGTTCAGTAATGTCAGCTGTTCCCCTGCTGTGTGAACGGCAAAAAGTCCTGCTGCCTCCACCCTGTTCTCTTCTCATCCCTGGGCTACAACACTGCCAGTTGTAGCTCGGAAGTGCTGTTAGCACAGTCTACACTTGCTCCTGTGTTACTGGGGTTCAGTAATGTCAGCTGTTCCCCTGCTGTGTGAACGGCAAAAAGTCCTGCTGCCTCCACCCTGTTCTCTTCTCATCCCTGGGCTACAACACCGCCAGTTGTAGCTCGGAAGTGCTGTTAGCACAGTCTACACTTGCTCCTGTGTTACTGGGGTTCAGTAATGTCAGCTGTTCCCCTGCTGTGTAACGGAAAAGTTGCTGCCTCCACCCTGTTCTCTTCTATCCCTGGGCTACAACACGCAGTTGTGCTGGAAGTGCTGTTAGCACAGTCTACACTTGCTCCTGTGTTACTGGGGTTCAGTATGTCAGCTGTTCCCTGCTGTGTAACGGCAAAGTCTGCTGCCTCCACCTGTTTCTTCTATCCTGGCTACAACACGCGTTGTGCTCGGAAGTGCTGTTAGCACAGTTACACTTGCTCCTTGTTACGGGGTTCAGTAATGTCAGCTGTTCCCCTGCTGTGAAGGCAAAAAGTCTGCTGCCTCCACCCTGTTCTCTTCTCATCCTGGCTACAACACGCCATTTTGCTCGGAAGTGCTGTTAGCACAGTCAACACTTGCTCTGTGTTACTGGGGTTCAGTAATGTCACTGTTCCCCTGCTGTGTAACGGCAAAGTCCTGCTGCCTCCACCCGTTCTCTTCTCATCCCTGGGCTACAACACGCCAGTTGTGTCGAAGTGCTGTTAGCACAGTCACACTTGCTCCTGTGTTACTGGGGTTCAGTAATGTCAGCTGTTCCCCTGCTGTGTGAACGGCAAAAAGTCCTGCTGCCTCCACCCTGTTCTCTTCTCATCCCTGGGCTACAACACGCCATTGTGCTCGGAAGTGCTGTTAGCACGTCTACACTTGCTCCTGTGTTACTGGGGTTCAGTAATGTCAGCTGTTCCCCTGCTGTGTAACGGCAAAAAGTCCTGCTGCCTCCACCCTGTTCTCTTCTCATCCTGGGCTACAACACCGCCAGTTGTGCTCGGAAGTGCTGTTAGCACAGTACACTTGCTCCTGTGTTACTGGGTTCAGTAATGTCAGCTGTTCCCCTGCTGTGTAACGGCAAAAAGTCCTGCTGCCTCCACCTGTTCTCTTCTCATCCCTGGGCTACAACACCGCCAGTTGTAGCTCGGAAGTCTGTTAGCACAGTCTACACTTGCTCCTGTGTTACTGGGGTTCAGTAATGTCAGCTGTTCCCCTGCTGTGTAACGGCAAAAGTCCTGCTGCCTCCACCTGTTCTCTTCTCATCCCTGGCTACAACACGCCAGTTGTGCTCGGAAGTGCTGTTAGCACAGTCACACTTGCTCCTGTGTTACTGGGTTCAGTAATGTCAGCTGTTCCCTGCTGTGTAACGGCAAAAAGTCCTGCTGCCTCCACCCTGTTCTCTTCTCATCCCTGGGCTACAACACGCAGTTGTTGCTCGGAAGTGCTGTTAGCACAGTCACACTTGCTCCTGTGTTACTGGGGTTCAGTAATGTCAGCTGTTCCCTGCTGTGTAACGGCAAAAAGTCCTGCTGCCTCCACCTGTTCTCTTCTCATCCCTGGGCTACAACACGCCAGTTGTTGCTCGGAAGTGCTGTTAGCACAGTCTACACTTGCTCCTGTGTTACTGGGGTTCAGTAATGTCAGCTGTTCCCTGCTGTGATACGGCAAAAAGTCCTGCTGCCTCCACCCTGTTCTCTTCTCATCCCTGGGCTACAACACCGCCAGTTGTTAGCTCGGAAGTGCTGTTAGCACAGTCTACACTTGCTCCTGTGTTACTGGGGTTCAGTAATGTCAGCTGTTCCCTGCTGTGATAACGGCAAAAGTCCTGCTGCCTCCACCCTGTTCTCTTCTCATCCCTGGGCTACAACACCGCCAGTTGTTGCTCGGAAGTGCTGTTAGCACAGTCACACTTGCTCCTGTGTTACTGGGTTCAGTAATGTCAGCTGTTCCCCTGCTGTGTGAACGGCAAAAAGTCCTGCTGCCTCCACCCTGTTCTCTTCTCATCCCTGGGCTACAACACCGCCAGTTGTTGCTCGGAAGTGCTGTTAGCACAGTCTACACTTGCTCCTGTGTTACTGGGGTTCAGTAATGTCAGCTGTTCCCCTGCTGTGTGAACGGCAAAAAGTCCTGCTGCCTCCACCCTGTTCTCTTCTCATCCCTGGGCTACAACACTGCCAGTTGTTGCTCGGAAGTGCTGTTAGCACAGTCTAACACTTGCTCCTGTGTTACTGGGGTTCAGTAATGTCAGCTGTTCCCTGCTGTGATAACGGCAAAAAAGTCCTGCTGCCTCCACCCTGTTCTCTTCTCATCCCTGGGCTACAACACCGCAGTTGTTGCTCGGAAGTGCTGTTAGCACAGTCAACACTTGCTCCTGTGTTACTGGGGTTCAGTAATGTCAGCTGTTCCCCTGCTGTGATAACGGCAAAAAGTCCTGCTGCCTCCACCCTGTTCTCTTCTCATCCCTGGGCTACAACACCGCCAGTTGTAGCTCGGAAGTGCTGTTAGCACAGTCTAAACTTGCTCCTGTGTTACTGGGGTTCAGTATGTCAGCTGTTCCCCTGCTGTGTAACGGCAAAAAGTCCTGCTGCCTCCACCCTGTTCTCTTCTCATCCTGGGCTACAACACGCCAGTTGTGCTCGGAAGTGCTGTTAGCACAGTCTACACTTGCTCCTGTGTTACTGGGGTTCAGTAATGTCAGCTGTTCCCCTGCTGTGTAACGGCAAAAAGTCCTGCTGCCTCCACCTGTTCTCTTCTCATCCCTGGGCTACAACACCCCAGTTGTTGCTCGGAAGTGCTGTTAGCACAGTCAACACTTGCTCCTGTGTTACTGGGGTTCAGTAATGTCAGCTGTTCCCCTGCTGTGTGAACGGCAAAAAGTCCTGCTGCCTCCACCCTGTTCTCTTCTCATCCCTGGGCTACAACACTGCCAGTTGTTGCTCGGAAGTGCTGTTAGCACAGTGAACACTTGCTCCTGTGTTACTGGGGTTCAGTAATGTCAGCTGTTCCCCTGCTGTGTGAATGGCAAAAAGTCCTGCTGCCTCCACCATGTTCTCTTCTCATCCCTGGGCTACAACACCGCCAGTTGTAGCTCGGAAGTTCTGTTAGCACAGTCTACACTTGCTCCTGTGTTACTGGGGTTCAGTAATGTCAGCTGTTCCCCTGCTGTGTGAACGGCAAAAAGTCCTGCTGCCTCCACCCTGTTCTCTTCTCATCCCTGGGCTACAACACCGCCAGTTGTAGCTCGGAAGTGCTGTTAGCACAGTCTACACTTGCTCCTGTGTTACTGGGGTTCAGTAATGTCAGCTGTTCCCTGCTGTGATAACGGCAAAAAGTCCTGCTGCCTCCACCCTGTTCTCTTCTCATCCCTGGGCTACAACACTGCCAGTTGTTGCTCGGAAGTGCTGTTAGCACAGTCAACACTTGCTCCTGTGTTACTGGGGTTCAGTAATGTCAGCTGTTCCCCTGCTGTGTGAACGGCAAAAAGTCCTGCTGCCTCCACCATGTTCTCTTCTCATCCCTGGGCTACAACACCACCAGTTGTTGCTCGGAAGTGTCATTGGCACGGGTACTCACTCCTACCCAGACTGGTTACAGCACGCCATCTGTTTACTGTCAGTGTAAACGTCACTTAGCCTCCAATAAGTTGTCCTGTCGTGTTGCGGTCGGGTTAGCCGACTCTATGGTGCTTGGAGTTTAGGTGCTTCCTATGTGTGCTGTGGGATATGCAAATAAAGGCTGTTTCCGTTGTGACAATAGGACAATCACCCACTGTAGTACTGTGGGATTCGGTAACTGCGGCCGGCTCGCGGCCTGTCATCTTAAATTTCCATGGGTACCTTCTGCTACCCGTCCGGGTTCCAGTACCGTCAGCTGGTTCTCCGCAGTGCCTTTGGCCTAGGTGCCTCCATCTCGGTATCCGAGTTCCAGCAACGTCTGCTGGTCCTTGGTAGTGCTTTGGAGCACAGGTACCTCCTGCTTAGTAACCGTGTCCCAGTAACGTCAGCTGGTCCTCGGTTGTGCCATTGGCTCTTTTCCTTCTGCTGCCCCTCCGGGTTCCAGCACAGTCAGCTGGTCCTCGTTACTTGCATTGGCTCTTGTACCTTCTGCTACCCGTCCGGGTTCCAGTACCGTCAGCTGGTTCTCTGCAGTGCCTTTGGCCTAGGTGCCTCCATCTCGGTATCCGAGTTCCAGCAACGTCTGCTGGTCCTTGGTAGTGCTTTGGAGCACAGGTACCTCCTGCTTAGTAACCGTGTCCCAGTAACGTCAGCTGGTCCTCGGTTGTGCCATTGGCTCTTTTCCTTCTGCTGCCCCTCCGGGTTCCAGCACAGTCAGCTGGTCCTCGTTACTTGCATTGGCTCTTGTACCTTCTGCTACCCGTCCGGGTTCCAGTACCGTCAGCTGGTTCTCTGCAGTGCCTTTGGCCTAGGTGCCTCCATCTCGGTATCCGAGTTCCAGCAACGTCTGCTGGTCCTTGGTAGTGTTTGGAGCACAGGTACCTCCTGCTTAGTAACCGTGTCCCAGTAACGTCAGCTGGTCCTCGGTTGTGCCATTGGCTCTTTTCCTTCTGCTGCCCCTCCGGGTTCCAGCACAGTCAGCTGGTCCTCGTTACTTGCATTGGCTCTTGTACCTTCTGCTACATTTACAAATTGAAGATTTTTTCAATGCTTTTTTGGGTAATCACTCTGGATCTCCAACAATGAAAACGACGACCCTGATGACCACCCCGAAGAAGATGACAACCACAAGGACGACGAGCATCAAGCCAACCAGCCTAAACACCATCACAAAGAAGAAATAAAAGATTACCAAACAGGACTAAGAAGGTTAAGACAAACTACAAGATACAGAACAAGAGACTTAAGAACAATAAGCAGAAGATCAAAAAGCAGAAGAACATGAAGTATAAGACCAAAATGAAGAGCAAAATATATGCTCTAAATTCTAAGCAGAAGAAGACTAAGCAGTGTATGGGGATGAGTCCGTTCCTCCTCGTGGTGCCCCTGGAAAATGCCTGCTGATGCAGGCTAAACTGAACACGGACAAATACTGTTGTAATTTAAATCTTTTGTGACAGCAAGAACGGAAGGATGAAAAATTCATACTTTGACAGATTACAAGTACAGGATTCTCTGTCACAAATAAGAATATGATGAAGAAGATGAAGTACAATATGAATAAGAATAATAGTTTAATAAGAAGAATCTGAGTAATGTTAACAAAAAGATGAATAGCAAGAAGTTTAAGAAGAAGATAAAGAAGGTGAAGATGAAGAATAATTTGATGAAAAAGATGATGCTGCTGAAGATTATGAAGGAGAAAGTGTGTGAAAAGTTAAAAAGGTGAAGAGCATGGAAGTTGTGAAATATACATATTTGCCAAAATAGAAAAAACGTTAACAACATTGTCAATTTCTTCGTCAATCCGAACATCTTTAAAAAAAAAAAATATTTATGCTATTCCATTTGATTGGGTTAAACATCTATGCCTTTAATGTCTCCTCAACCTTCCACAATACATTGTACATTACTCTTTGTTGTTTTCCTTCATGTACAATTAACCAACAAGGCAAGAATGGGGTTTTTTTAATTCCGATATTTTGTTCCCATAGACTTACATGGGACTTCCGGTATCGGTATCGGGTATCGCCGATATTTTAATGGTATCGGCGATACCATTCCGATTCCGATACTTTTGGATATCGGAAAGTATCGCTCAACTCTAGTGCTGACTAGTGTTATCTGGATGCTTTCAATTCTCTTCTATTTAGAGATTGCGACCATAAATATGCAAATTGCATACATATGGTCATGTGACCGCTCAATCGCACAGGGCACACAGTGAATAATGGCAGTGTGCAGTCATATTGAGTGACCTCAAACTTTCCTTATTAGGCCACATTCACATGTTCAGTATTTGGTCAGTAGTATTTTACAACAGTATCTGTAAGCCAAAACCAGGAGTGGGTGATAAATACTGAAGTGATGACGTGTTTCTATTATACTTTTCCTTTGATTGTTCCACTCCTGATTTTGGCTTACAAATACTGATGTAAATGTTGGCAGCGGATTACTCATGATACTCTCCAAGCGTGTGACAACAGAGCTTCTTTATTCAGGAACAAACAGGAACAATATATGATAAGCTTAATAGATCAGGAGTAAATCATTTGTGTGTCTCTCTGTGCAGCATCTACAGCAGGCTGCTTCTCTCATACACAGACACAGGAAAACAGGAAATAGAGTCACATGCTCTTCCTGTGTGAGCCTCTGGGAGTTTTATTGTTGTTCTAACTTTATAAACAGCATACAAATCTAGCAACTAAACACTCATAGACAGGAATGGAGTTGTTGCACTAAAAATATTCCATCAGTAAAATACTGACCAAATACTGAGCGTCTGAACGTGGCTTTAGACTGGACAACCCGTTTACATTTTAGGCTTGTTTAAACCTTGGATTGGTTAACATCCTGCATATTTATTGTGGAATTTTTGCTGTGAAATCTGCACCAAAAAGTTGCATTCAACATGTAACACGTGCTTACTTTGTCTCATATTATAGTGTGGAGTTACAGTATTTGAGTGTGCAAATTGCCTCTTCAGTATAATATTTCTTTTATGTATTAACTCAGCCAAAATGCATAAGGGCCACGTATTTCTTGCGAAAACAGGAGTACATTCTATGGAAAGATTCTTTGCAAGTCAATTACTACCAATTACCAAAGTAAAGCAATAATGACTTCGTAGTATTAAGTAAAGAGATTCTACCACAAAATAAACCCAAAAGAGAAAACACGCACTTGGAAACGCTCAATTATAGATTCTTAGATCCTTACAGGATAGCTCTCATTTCTCACAAATATCACTAATTTAGAAAATAACAAACTAACAAAAGGCCATATCTATTACAACTTAATGGTTGTTAATGGCAGGGATTGTACTCACTGATGTAAATTGTAATATGGGGAGACTATGAATAATGAGATGTGGTGAAGGCACTCTCCGAATGTCTGACCTCGGGAGCAATATACACAGACAAACTTGCTAGGAATTTCCATGCTGTCTCTACAAGATATCTGCTAATCGTATTTAAGCCCTTTCTGTCATCAGACGTACTATCCCGTCCATGTGACCTGGGACTTAATTCCTAGGGACGGGATAGTACATCATAGGCGATCAGGGGAGCGCAGCTGATCGGTGCCGGGTGTCAGCTAATTATCACAGCTGACACCCTGCACATTAACCCCTGGCACACCGCGATCAGACATGATCGCAGTGTACCGGGGGCACAGGGAAGCATCACGCATGGAGGGGGCTCCCTGCGCGCTCCCCTGAGGCCCTCAGAACAGCGCGATATATAAATATAAATAGTAAATCAAACCCCCCTTTATCACCCCCTTAGTTATGGAAAAATAATAAAATTAAAAAAATGTATTTATTTCCATTTTCCCATTAGGGTTAGGGTTGCGGCTAAAGTTAGGGTTAGGTTGGCGCTAAAGTTAGGATTAGGGTTAGGATTAGGGTTAGTGGTGTGTTAGGGTTAGGTTTGTGGTTAGGGTTATGGTTAGGGTTGGGACTAGGGTTAGGGGTTTGTTGGGGTTAGGGTTGGAGTTAGGATTGGGGGATTTCCACTGTTTAGGCACATCAGGGGCTCTCCAAATGTGACATGGCGTCTGATCTCAATTCCAGCCATTTCTGCGTTGAAAAAGTCAAACGGTGTTCCTTCACTTCTGAGCTCGCCATGCGCCCAAACAGTAGTTTACCCCACATATGGGGTATCAGTGTACTCAGGACAAATTGCACAAAGACTCTTGGGGTCCAATTTCTTCTGTTACCCTTGGGAAAATAAAAAATTGGGGGCGAAAATATCATTTTTGTAAAAAAAAATTATCTTTTTGTTTTTACGGCTGTACGTTATAAACTTCTGTGAAGCACTTGGGGATTCATAGCGCTCACCACACATCTAAATAAGTGCCTTGTGGGGTCTATTTTCCAAAATGGGGTCACTTGTGGGGGGTTTCCACTGTTTAGGCACATCAGGGGCTCTCCAAACGCGACATGACGCCCGCAGACCATTCCATCAAAGTCTGCAAACCAAAACGTCACTACTTCCCTTCCGAACCCCAACGTGTGCCCAAACAGTAGTTTTCTCCCACATATTGGGTATCAGCGTACTCAGGACAAATTGGACAACAACTTTTGGGTCTAATTTCTCCTGTTACCCTTGTGAAAATAAAATATTGCGGGAGAAAAAATCATTTTTGTAAAAAAAAAAAAAAAAAGATTTTTTATTTTTACGGCTGTACGTTATAAATTTCCGTGAAGCACTTCGGGGTTCAAAGTGCTCACCACACATCTAGATAAGTTCCTTGTGGGGTCTATTTTCCAAAATGGGGTCATTTGTGGGGGGTTTCCACTGTTTAGGCACATCAGGGGCTCTCCAAATGCGACATGACGCTCGCAGACCATTCTATCAAAGTCTGCAATCCAAAACGTCACTACTTCCCTTCCGAGCCCCGACATGTGCCCATACAGTAGTTTTCTCCCACATACTGGTATCTGCGTACTCAGGACAAATTGGACAACAACTTTTGGGGTCCAATTTCTCCTGTTACCCTTGGGAAAATTAAAAGTTGGGGACTAAATATTTGTGGAAAAAATATGATTTTTTTATTTTCATGCTTGGGCGTTATAAATTTTAGTGAAACATCTGGGGGTTCAAATTTTTCACCACTTCTAGAAAAGTTCCTTGAGGGGTCTAGTTTCTAAAATGGTGTCATTTGTCGGGGATTCCACTGTTTAGGCAGATCAGGAGCTCTCCAAACACGACATGGCGTCCAGCCAATTCTGCGCTGAAAAAGTCAAACGGCGCTCCTTCCCTTCCAATCTCTGCCATGCACCCAAACAGTGGTTTACCCCCACATATGGGGTATCAGCGTACTCAGGACAAATTGCACAATAACTTTTGGAGTCTTCTTACGCTTGGGAAAATGAAAATTGGGGTGAAAAGATAATTTTTGTGGAAAAAATATGATTTTTTAATTTTACGGCTCTACGTTATAATCTTGTGTGAAGCACTTGGGGGTTGAAATTGCTCACCAAAGATCTAGATAAGTTCCTTAGGGGGTCTAGTTTCCAAAATAAGGGTCACTTGTGGGGGGTTTCCACTATATAGGCACATCAGGGGCTCTCTAAATGCAACATGGCGTCCAATCTCAGTTCCAGCCAATTTTGGTTGGAAAAGTCAAATGGTGGTCCTTCCATTTCGAGCTTTGCCGTGCACCCAAACAGTGGTTCCCCCCCACATATGGGGTATCAGCGTACTCAGGACAAATTGGAGAACAACTTTTGTGGTCCAATTTCTCCTGTTACCCTTGGGAAAATAAAAAATTGGTGACTAAAATATAATTTTTGTGGGAAAAAAATAGGATTTTTTATTTTCATGCCCGGGCATTATGAACTTGTGTGAAGCACTTGGGGGTTCAAAGTGCTCACCACAGATCTCGATAAGTTCCTTGTGGGGTCTATTTTCCAAAATGGGGTCACTTGTGGGAGGTTTCCACTGTTAGGCTCATCTGGGGCACTGCAAACAGAACATGACCCCATCAACGTCTGCATTCCGAAACGTTATTACTTCCTTTCCAAGCCCCGCCGTGCGCCCAAACAGTTCCCTCCCCCCACATATAGGGTATCAGCGTACTCAGGACAAATTGGACAACAACTTTTGGGGTCCAATTTCCTTGGGAAAAATCAAAAATTTGGGACTAAAAAATCATTTTGGTGGAAAATTGTTTTTTTTTTTCACACCCAGGCATTATGAACTTTTGTGAAACACTTGGGAGTTCAAAGTGCTCACAACAGATCTAGATAAGTTCAATAGGGGTCTAGTTTCCAAAATGGGGTCACATGTGGGGGGTTTCCACTGTTTAGGCGTATCAGGGGCTCTCCAAACGCGACATGGCGTCCAATCTCAATTCCAGCCAATTTTGGTTTGAAAAAGTCAAACGGCGCTCCTTCCCTTACGAGTTCTGCCGTGTGCCCAAACAGTGGTTTTCCCCCACATATGGGGTATTGGCGTACTCAGGAGAAATTGTACAACGACTTTATCTGTCCATTTTCTCCTTTTACCCTTGTGAAAATAAAAAAAGTTTGTAAAAGATCATTTTTGTGACTAAAAAGTTAAATATTCATTTTTTCCTTCCACGTTGCTTCAGCTCCTGTGAAGCACCTGAAGGGTTAATAAACTTCTTGAATGTGGTTTTGAGTACCTTGAGGGGTGAAGTTTTTATAATGGTGTCACTTTTGGGTATTTTCTGCCATATAGACCCCTCAAAGTGACTTCAAATGTGAGGTGGTCCCTAAAAAAAATTTTGTTGTAAAAATGAGAAATCGCTGGTCAACTTTTAACCCTTATAATTTCCTAATAAAAAAAAATTTTGGTTCCAAAATTGTGCTGATGTAAAGTAGACATGTGGGAAATGTTATTTCTTAACTATTTTGTGTGAGATATTTCTCTGTTTTAAGGGAATAAAAATTCAAAATATGAAAATTGCTAAATTTTCAAAATTTTTGCCATATTTGCATTTTTTCAAAAATAAACACAAGTCATATCGAATAAGTTTTACCACTATCGTGAAGTACAGTATGTCATGAGAAAACTTTCTCAGAATCGCCAAGATCCGTTGAAGCGTTCCAGAGTTATAACCTCATAAAGAGACAGTGGTCAGAATTGTAAAAATTGGCCCGGTCATTAACGTGCAAACCACCCTTGGGGGTTAAGGGGTTAAGAGTTGAGAGAATTTTACTATTGAATCCAAATATCACATACACACTAATAAATATTTCATGGACTTTATGTTTTTGTACCATTTAATAATTAAGGGGGTTCTTCATGGTTAAAAAATACAAATACAACATTTTTTATTACACTGCTTTTTATCCATGAAGCAAGGAAGAACCAACATGAAACACTAAAGCAATAAAGAAGCTTTGGGAAGCCCCAGGGCCTAGATTCAATGGATCACAAAGAAGCAATGGCTTATTCCTAGTGAATAGTGAGTGTGCTCGTCACTGCTTGATACTCGATTGATCATCCGAGTGCTCAGGCATGCTTGTTACTTGATCAAGTATTGCGAGTGCTCAAGCGCCATGTTGAAGTCCCCAGCCAAGGTAAAGCTGACAGCCGGGGGCTGATATTATCAGGCTGGGAAGGTCCATGGATATTGGTCTGTTCCCAGCCTAAAAATACCAGCACACAGCCGCCCCATTGGTGCATCACATTAGATACCCTAATTCTTTCATTTTCCCTGTCTCTTCCTGATTGCCCTGGTTGGTTGGTAATCAAGGTAATATTTTTTTGGATTTATTTCAGCTGTGTAGTGTCAGCTGACATCAAACCCATTGGTTACTAATAGAGAGGCTTCTATCAGACACCCCCTTTACTAGCCCAGTAAGTTAAAAGAAAAAGCAAACACAACAAAAAATATGCTATTTAAAGGGAAGGTACCATAAAAAATGTTTTCTTTTAACAATTGAAAATTGATAAGTATTAATGTTTTAATTTATGTTAAATATTATAATTTTTTCTTAATGAAGTAAAATATGAAAAATAATTAAAAAAGGTTTGGTATTACCACTTTTAAACATTAGGGGAAGCTGCTGAAATTTGCAATGAAAACTTAGTGTACAACTATCTCACATTACAGCTGCAATAAATGTGGGCTGAATCTGCTGACATGTGTGTGACATCACCACTCTCCGCTCCTTCTGGTGAAAGGATGAAGTTTAGGATCACGATGTGGAGCCATTATTTTGTTGACTGCAAAGTGGTACTGACAAGTAGACATGTTCACCGAGGACGGCAGGCATCTCTGATTTTGTTAGTTGGTGTTGCTCTCTGTATCATAAGCCGGGGTTAGATTTGTAAAGTGTATCACATGCGAGAATAGATACGCTTAGAGAAATAGATGCTGGGATTAGATACAGGGCTAAGTGTAGTTTATCACGTGATGGGTTTAGATATTGAACTCAGCGGAGTGTATCACACAGGATGGGACTAGATATGCAGTATCTATTGTATGTAATGTGTGACCAGCGTCGGACTGAAGTAGTTTGGGCCCACCAGAGAAAATCATTCTTGGGACCCACCATGCTTAAGGGGTAATAGCTGAAGAGTCTTCCCCCGGCTTCCATCTAGTCAAACATCCTTTTAGGTAGCAGATAATTTTGTGTAAACAAGACAAGTTCTGCCGAGAACAATAATATTCTATAAACACAGAAAGATTGCATAAATTAGACATGTGCCACATACACACAACTAGACATATGACACATACACACCAGTCACACGCTAGACATATGACACATATGCACCAGTCAGACGCTAGACACATGACACATACGCACCAGTCACACCCTAGACACATGACACATACGCGCAGGGTCGGACTGGCCCACCGGAGAACCGGAGGATTCTCCGGTGGGCCCTGGCATCTGGGGGCCCCTGGCACCTGCTGGCATACAGGGGCCAGTTGCCTAGGGCCCCCGCTGCTCCAGGGGCCCCCAGCCGGTGGCGTGTCGCTAATAGCGGCACACCACGCAGCTGCCATGGGGGCCCCGTGCCAGCGGAGCAGCAGCGGGTGACAGGAGGCAGGAGCCCCTGTCCCCGCTGCTAAAGAGAAATGAATATTCACTGCTTCCCACGCCCACATGGGCATGGGAAGCAGTGAATATCATTACTTAACTGTCACCCGCTCCAACCGCTGAGCGCCGCTGTCATCACGTCCTCTCTTGCTGCAATGTTCAGGCAGAGGGCGCGATGATGTCATTAGTGAGCGCCGCGCCCTCTGCCTGAACATTCACTGCCGGAGGACCGAAGACAGCGTCGCTCAGCAGTGGACCCGGGGACAGGTAAATATCGCAGGTGCCCAGGACACCAGCACCTGGCCCCCAGCGATGAGAGGTGAGTATGTCTTTTTTTTTTTTTTTGCAGCATCTATGGGGCACAGTGGAGCATCTATGGGGGCATAATCTGTGGAGCATTTATGGGGGCATAATCTATGGGGGCATAATCTGGAGCATTTATGGGGGCATAATCTATGGGGGCATAATCTGTGGAGCATTTATGGGGCATAATCTATGGAGCATCAATGGGGGCATAATCTAAGGAGCATTTATGGGGGCACAATCTATGGAGCTTCTATGGGGGCATAATCTAAGGAGCATCTATGGGGGCATAATCTAAGGAGCATCTATGGGGGCACAATCTATGGGGGCATAATCTATGGGGGCATAATCTGGAGCATTTATGGGGCATAATCTATGGGGGCATAATCTGTGGAGCATTTATGGGGGCATAATCTGTGGAGCATTTATGGGGGCATAATCTATGGGGGCATAATCTGTGGAGCATTTATAGGGGCATAATCTGTGGAGCATTTATGGGGGAATAATCTAAGGAGCATTTATGGGGAATAATCTATGGAGCATCTATGGGGCATAATCTAAGGAGCACTTATGGGGGCATAATCTATGGAGCATCTATGGGGGCATAATCTAAGAGCACTTATGGGGGCATAATCTATGGAGCATTATGGGGGA
>JARQOD010000003.1:232942860-233029110 GCA_033576555.1 Oophaga sylvatica | reverse complement strand
CTAAGTGTAGTTTATCACGTGATGGGTTTAGATATTGAACTCAGCGGAGTGTATCACACAGGATGGGACTAGATATGCAGTATCTATTGTATGTAATGTGTGACCAGCGTCGGACTGAAGTAGTTTGGGCCCACCAGAGAAAATCATTCTTGGGACCCACCATGCTTAAGGGGTAATAGCTGAAGAGTCTTCCCCCGGCTTCCATCTAGTCAAACATCCTTTTAGGTAGCAGATAATTTTGTGTAAACAAGACAAGTTCTGCCGAGAACAATAATATTCTATAAACACAGAAAGATTGCATAAATTAGACATGTGCCACATACACACAACTAGACATATGACACATACACACCAGTCACACGCTAGACATATGACACATATGCACCAGTCAGACGCTAGACACATGACACATACGCACCAGTCACACCCTAGACACATGACACATACGCGCAGGGTCGGACTGGCCCACCGGAGAACCGGAGGATTCTCCGGTGGGCCCTGGCATCTGGGGGCCCCTGGCACCTGCTGGCATACAGGGGCCAGTTGCCTAGGGCCCCCGCTGCTCCAGGGGCCCCCAGCCGGTGGCGTGTCGCTAATAGCGGCACACCACGCAGCTGCCATGGGGGCCCCGTGCCAGCGGAGCAGCAGCGGGTGACAGGAGGCAGGAGCCCCTGTCCCCGCTGCTAAAGAGAAATGAATATTCACTGCTTCCCACGCCCACATGGGCATGGGAAGCAGTGAATATCATTACTTAACTGTCACCCGCTCCAACCGCTGAGCGCCGCTGTCATCACGTCCTCTCTTGCTGCAATGTTCAGGCAGAGGGCGCGATGATGTCATTAGTGAGCGCCGCGCCCTCTGCCTGAACATTCACTGCCGGAGGACCGAAGACAGCGTCGCTCAGCAGTGGACCCGGGTGACAGGTAAATATCGCAGGTGCCCAGGACACCAGCACCTGGCCCCCAGCGATGAGAGGTGAGTATGTCTTTTTTTTTTTTTTTTGCAGCATCTATGGGGGCACAGTGGAGCATCTATGGGGGCATAATCTGTGGAGCATTTATGGGGGCATAATCTATGGGGGCATAATCTGGAGCATTTATGGGGGCATAATCTATGGGGGCATAATCTGTGGAGCATTTATGGGGGCATAATCTATGGAGCATCAATGGGGGCATAATCTAAGGAGCATTTATGGGGGCACAATCTATGGAGCTTCTATGGGGGCATAATCTAAGGAGCATCTATGGGGGCATAATCTAAGGAGCATCTATGGGGGCACAATCTATGGGGGCATAATCTATGGGGGCATAATCTGGAGCATTTATGGGGGCATAATCTATGGGGGCATAATCTGTGGAGCATTTATGGGGGCATAATCTGTGGAGCATTTATGGGGGCATAATCTATGGGGGCATAATCTGTGGAGCATTTATAGGGGCATAATCTGTGGAGCATTTATGGGGGAATAATCTAAGGAGCATTTATGGGGGAATAATCTATGGAGCATCTATGGGGGCATAATCTAAGGAGCACTTATGGGGGCATAATCTATGGAGCATCTATGGGGGCATAATCTAAGGAGCACTTATGGGGGCATAATCTATGGAGCATCTATGGGGCATAATCTATGGAGCTTCTATGGGGGCATAATCTAAGGAGCATTTATGGGGGCATAATCTATGGGGCATCTATGGGGGCATAATCTAAGGAGCACTTATGGGGGCATAATCTATGGAGCATCTATGGGGGCATAATCTATGGAGCATCTATGGGGGCATAATCTATGGAGCTTCTATGGGGGCATAATCTATGGAGCATCTATGGGGGCATAATATATGGGGGCATAATCTATGGAGCTTCTATGGGGGCATAATCTAAGGAGCATCTATGGGGGCATAATCTATGGGGGCATAATCTAAGGAGCATCTATGGGGGCATAATCTATGGGGGCATAATCTAAGGAGCATTTATGGGGGCATAATCTATGGAGCATCTATAGGGCATAATCTATGGGGCACAATCTATGGAGCTTCTATGGGGGCATAATCTAAGGAGCATCTATGGGGGCATAATCTATGGGGGCATAATCTAAGGAGCATTTATGGGGGCATAATCTATGGAGCATCTATAGGGGCATAATCTATGGGGGCACAATCTATGGAGCTTCTATGGGGGCATAATCTAAGGAGCATCTATGGGGGCACAATCTATGGAGCTTCTATGGGGGCATAATCTAAGGAGCATCTATGGGGGCATAATCTATGGGGGCATAATCTAAGGAGCATTTATGAGGGCATAATCTATGGAGCATCTATAGGGGCATAATCTATGGGGGCACAATCTATGGAGCTTCTATGGGGGCATAATCTAAGGAGCATCTATGGGGGCACAATCTATGGAGCTTCTATGGGGGCATAATCTAAGGAGCATCTATGGGGGAATAATCTATGGAGCATCTATGGGGGCATAATCTATGGGGGCATAATCTATGGAGCATCTATGGGGGCATAATCTATGGAGCATCTATGAGGGCACAATCTATGGATTATCTATGGGGGCATAATACATGGGCAGCATATGGGGCACAATCTATGGAGCATCTTGTGGGGCATAATACATGGGGCAGCATATGGGGCATAATCTCATTTTCCACCCTAGGCTTATACTCGAGTCGATAAGTTTTCCCAGTTTTTTGTGGCAAAATTAGGGGGGTCAGCTTACACTCGGGTATATATGGTATCTATCATCTATCTATCTATAATATATATATATATATATATATATATAGCATTATACCCTATGAGGGGGGGCAGCATTATCCTCTATGAGGGGGGCAGCATTATCCCCTATGAGGGGGGCTGCTTTATAATCTATGAGGGAGGCTACCCCAACTCCTGCTACATAATTAAGACATGTACTACCTTATATTATACCCTGATATTAGTGTGTTTTACTGCACAATTGGTGGTCTTGTATTTATTTCTATGTAGCTACATAGTGGGCCCCAAAAATTATTTTCTCTGGTGGGCCCAAGGTGTTCCAGTCCGACGCTGCATACGCACCAGTCACACCCTAGACACATGACACATACGCACCAGTCACACCCTAGATACATGACACATACGCACAGTCACACGCTAGACACATGACACATACGCACCAGTCACACGTTAGTCACATGACACATATGCACCAGTCAGACGCTAGACATATGACACATACGCACCAGTCACACCCTAGACACATGACACATACGCACCAGTCACACCCTAGATACATGACACATACGCACCAGTCACATGCTAGACACATGACACATACGCACCAGTCGCACGTTAGACACATGACACATACACACCAGTCAAACGCTAGACACAAGACACATACGCACCAGTCACACGCTAGACACAGGACACATACGCACCAGTCACATGCTAGATGCAGGACACATACACACCAGTAACGTTAGACACATGACACATACGCACCAGTCACACGCTAGACACAGGATACATACGCACCAGTCACACGCTAGATGCAGGACACATACACACCAGTCACACGTTAGACACATGACACATATGCACCAGTCACACGCTAGACACAAGACACATACGCACCAGTCACACGCTAGATGCAGGACACATACACACCAGTCACACGCTAGACACATGACACATACGCACCAGTCACACGCTAGATGCAGGACACATACACACCAGTCACACGCTAGACACAGGACACATACGCACCAGTCACACGCTTGACACAGGACACACAACACACCAGTCACAAGCTAGACACAGGATACATACACCCCAGTTACAGGCTAGACATATACACACCATTCACACACTAGACACATGATACACACACACGTACTAGACACATTACACACACCAGTCACACACTAGACACAGGATTAGAGATGGGCGGAACCCTAGATTTTCGGGTCCGGCCGAACAGTTAAAAAAAGTCCAGGTTTGGGTACCAGAATAGTACCCGGACCCCATTCACTTGAATAGGAGGTCCGAACATCCAAAGTTTGCCACGCTGTCATGTGCAAAACAGTGCAGCAAACACTGCTTCTGATTAGCAGTAAAATCATTACCGCTGGTCAGACAGCCGCTGTTCCCACGCTGTCAAATGGCAGCGTGAGCCCACAGCTGTGATCGGAGGTAAAAAGTTTACCTTCGGTCACTGGCATCAGCTAATGAACTTCTGCTCCCATCAGCCTACGCCTGCTGCTGCTAATAACAGTGAGAATAGATGGGTCCCCAGGCTGTTTATTTAAATTTAAATAATTTTTAAAAAATCACATGGAGTCTCCCCTCACATGGTTACCGCTGGTCACTGAGGCTGCATTCACAGCTGAGCCCCTGAACTGCGGTGACCTCGGTGAGATCCCACTAGCACAGTGAGAAAGTCCCATGGTGCAGCACTGAGCTCAGAGAGTTCACCACAGTTCACTTTGAGAAATTTCTCCCAGTGAACTCACTGCACTGAGGCTTTTTCTCACTCCACCTCTCATCATCCCCCCTTTCTCCACAAAGCCCCTCATCAACCCCTTTTCCACAAAGCCCCTCATCAACCCTTTTTCCACAAAGCCCCTGATCACCCCCCCCTTTTCCACAAAGCCCCTCATCACCCCTTTTACATAAAACTCCCCATCACCCCCCCTTTTCCATAAAACCCCCATCACCCCCCTTCCACAAACCTCATCATTCCCCCTTTTCCACACAACCCCTCATCATCCCCCTTCTTTACACAGCCCCTCATCATCCCCCTTCTCCATACAGCCCCTCATTATCACCTTCCCCATGCAGCCCCACTCAAGTTACATCAACCCTTTCAAAATACATTCTCTGACCACTCACACTGAGTCCTGGGTCCTTATTCTCATCTGTACACAGCTCTATTGTGCAGCCCTTCAGTCCTCTCCTCACAGGGCTCCAAGGGGCAGCTCCTCATTTCCCTCCTCTGGACTACAGCAGCCTCAGCAGTATTCTGCTTCCTGCTATCGAGTCTTCACTAGACTGAAGTAGGCTCCGACCCTTCCGGTGACATCATTCCCTCAAAAAATCTACTCCGTTCTAGATGCTCCTGTGCTGTGTGTGCAGTTTCACAGTCAGCTGAGTCTGTGATTGTGCCAGCTTTGCTGTGCGTGCATTATTCCATACCCGATGCTGGTGGGCGTGTGTGCTGCTCAACAACAAGTGATGTGAAGTGAGTGCTTTCTCATCACCTGCTGCTGCCGGCTTCTATTGATTTCATCGAGCACTCCGCAGCTGAGAGAGCGGTGAGCGCAATGAGATCAATAGAAGCAGCATCAGCAAGTGATGAGAAAGCACTCACTTCTAGTGTTGAGCGATACGATACTGCAAATATCGGGTATCGGCCGATATTGGCTGTATCGGAATTCCGATTCTGAGTTCCGATATTTTCGTCAGATAGGATACCGGAATCGGAATTGTCACTGTCACTGTCAGTGTCCGTCGGTCGGGTCTGTCAGGAGTCAGCAGCACTTACCTGGCAGAAGATCTCCGGCGGTCACATCCCGGACTGCTTCATGGCCGCCATCCTCTTCTCCCCGGCGGTCACATGCAGTATCTCGCGATAACTGCAGTGACTGCTGGGTAATCGCGGCCGTAAAGCAGTCAGTCCGATGACGTCACCGCCGGGGAAGCAGGTAATCAGCTGTGCTGCGTTGCGATGACAGGCTCTGCCTGTCATTGCGATGTAACAGAGCTGGATCGTCGTGGGACAATCGTTACTATGGACTGCGTCGGACAGGTGGTATACTGTTGGTTTTTTTTTTTTAATTTTTTTACAGGAGATCGATGGCGTCGCAGGAATGAGAGAGTAATAAAAAAAATGAAAACTGTGTTGTCTCTTTTATTTCATTAAAAGACTTTTTTCTTGCTGTGTCTTTTTTTTACACATTTAATAACTTTGGGATTAATAATGGATCGGTGTCTTATTGACGCCTCTCCATTATTAACCGGGCTTATTGTCACCGTGCAATCAACGGTGACAATAACCCCTTATTACCCCGCTTGCCACCGCTACAGGGCAAGTGGGAAGAGCCGGGTAAAGTGCCACAATTGGCACATCTTTTGATGCGCCAAATGTGGGGCTGCTGTAGCCTGGTATTATCAGGCTGTTGAGGGCCAAAATCCATGGGCCTTGACAGTCTTTTAATACCAGGCCGCAGCAGTCTGCATTTTACTTCGCTGGTTAACAAAAATAGGGGGGATCCCCACGCCGTTTTTTTCGAGGGGATTCCCTATTTTTGTTAACCAGCCAAGCTAGGCAGACTGCTGTGGCCTGGTATTATCAGGCTTGCAAGGTCCATGGATATTGGATCCTTACCAGCCTGAAAAACCAGGCCTCAGCAGTCTGCTTCATCTGGCTGGTTAACAAAAATAGGGGGGACCCCACGCTAATTTTTTTCGAGGGGATCCCCTATTTTTGTTAATCAGCCAAGATATGCAGACTGCTGTGGCCTGGTATTATCAGGCTGGCAAGGTCCATGGATCTTGGCTCCTTAACAGCCTGAAAATCCAGGCCTCAGCAGTCTGCTTCATCTGGCTGGTTAACAAAAATAGGGGGGACCCCACGCCATTTTTTTTTCGAAGGGAACCCCTATTTTTGTTAATCAGTTCCCTCTGACATCACTGATGGTGTCCCTGGCTGACCTGAAGTGAAAGTGGAAAGCAATCAATTAAGCTTTCCACTTCCTCTCCTGTCAGCCAGGAGAGGAGCTCATTCATTTGGGGGTTTACTGTGAGGCTGCAGCATTAGCTGCGGTCCCTGCAGTAAACATTAACCCTTTCTGAAGGATTACACCATGGGACCTGACTGTGCATCGGATTGGTAAGAATAATTTTGCTTTATTATTTTATTTTTATTACAGGAAATGGTTTTAGCAGGTAAATAAAATATGGTCAAAAACTGTGTGATTATTTCATTAAACTTCTTTTTTATTAAAGTTGTGTGTTTTGATTATTCTTTCATACAATAGGATTAATAATTGACAGTTGTCTAATTGACAGCTCTCAATTATTAACCTGGCTTAAAGTGACCTTTCAATTGCAAGGTCATTTTAACCCCTTATTAACCCATTCGCCACCGCTACAGGGCAATGGGAATAGACGGGCAAAGTGCCAGAAAGGGCAAATCTAATTAGAGATTTGCCCTTTCTGGGGTGTCTGGGGGCAGATGTTAGTAGCCGGGGGGGGGGCCAAAAATAATGGTCCCTCTCTGGGCTATTATTATCTGCCCCCACTCACTGGCTTTGTCTGTCTGGTTGCGAAAATAGAGCGGGAGCCCACGCATTTTTTTTCAGCAATTTTACACCTCATATATATATATACATGTCATTGAGTTTGTGACACATATATATATATATATATATATATTTATAGTTCATACACTTCTACATAGTATAATAGCCGCTAATTCAATTGCCGGCTTTTGTGAAAATGCAGAACCCGACATGAAATGACACTTGGTGTACATAGGGTTAACCATGTCTTTTCATGTCCTTTGCTATCTGATTTGCACAAACAATTAAATCAGTCTATGTGTGCAAAATTTCACACCTGTAGGGGTTAATTAAAGGTGTAAATTCGTAGCAAAAAAGTCCGTTTTTTTACAACGAATTTACACCTTTAATTAACCCCTACAGGTGTGAAATTTTGCAAACATAGACTGATTTAATTGTTTGTGCAAATCAGATAGCAAACGACATGAAAAGACATGGTTAACCCTATGTACACCAAGTGTCATTTCATGTCGGGTGCTTCTGTCTTTTCACTGAAGCCGGCTTTACCCGGCAATTGAATCAGAGGATATTTTACTATGTAGAAGTGTATAAACTATACATATATGTATATATATATATGTCACAATGACATGTATATATATATATATATGTATTCTATGTGTGTATATTTAGTGTTTACAAGGAAAGAATGGGGTTTTTTTAGTTCCGATATTTTGTTCCCATAGACTTATATGGGACTTCCGGTATCGGTATCGGGTATCGCCGATATTTTAATGGTATCGGCGATACCATTCCGATTCCGATACTTAGGGATATCGGAAAGTATCGCTCAACACTTCTCACTTCACATCACTTGTTGTTGAGCAGTGCAGACGGCCGCCAGCACAGGGTATAGAATAAAGCACTCACCACTGGGTGCACGCGATCCGAATACAGGGTAGAGCAGGCACTAATGTGAAGGAGGCAGGAATTGTGGTGCGAGTGAGGGGGCGGGCCCACTGGAGGATTCTCTGATCTCCCGATGGGCCAGTCCGACACTGTGTGTGACCCCACTATTTTCACTTCTATGGGAGCAGTAGTGTAATGTCTAATTCCGCTCCATCTACAATATTACTACTACCATAGAAGTCGAGGGAGCAGAGTCACACATTACACTACTGTTCCCATAGAAGTGGAAGGAGCAGGGTCACACATGAGACAGCTGCTCCCATAGAAGTAGAGACAGTTGGGTTATACTTACACCACTGCTCCTATATAAGTAGATGGCGTAGAGTCATGCATTACACCACTGTTGCCATAGAAGTGGAAAGAGCGGGTCACACATTACACCACTGCTCCTAAAGAAGTGGACAGATCAAGGTCACACACTTCTAAGGAGCAGTGGTGTAATGTGTGTCCTTAATCCATTTACTTCTATGGGAGTAGTAGTGTAATGTGTGATGCCGCTCTGTCGACTTCTAAGGGAGCAGTGGTATAATGCGTGACCCTGCTCCATCCACTCCTATGGGAGCAGTGCTGAAATGTGTGACCTCGCTTTATCCACTACATTGCTACTCACATAGAAGTGGACAGAGCAGCGTCACACATTAATTGCCCTCTCCTCCCCAAAAAAATAATATTCACCGGGCTCAGGGAAGAGCATATTTCATAACTTTGCAGCCCTTACAAAGTAATTTTTATCCTATTGGACCCCCTAGATTCTCCATATAGTCCAATGAGTTCCACATAGTGCTCCACAGTATAATGGCCCCACCAAGTGCACCATACAGTATAATTGTCCAACATAGTGCTTTACAGAATAATGGTCCCTCATAGATAGATAGATAGAATAGATAAATAGGATAGAATATATTGACATCCTGTAGACATATAATTTCACAAGCCCACTACATATAATTAATTTTCATCTTTTAGTGCTTTCAGGTGGAACTAAATGGCGTTTAGTCCAGTTTACCCTAATAAATAGTGTTGAGCGATACGATAATGCAAATATCGGCTATCGGCCGATATTAGCTGTATCGGCCTTTCGATAATTCGTTTCGATATTTTCGTCTTATCGAATACCGGAATCGGATTTGTCACTGTCACTGTCTGTGTCCGTCGGTCGGGTCTGTCACTGTCAGTGTCCGTCGGTCGGGTCTGTCAGGAGTCAGCGGCACTTACCTGGCAGAGGATCTCCGGCGGTCACGTCCTGGACTGCTTCATGGCCGCCATCCTCTTCTCCCCGGCGGTCACATGCAGTTTCTCGCGATAACTGCAGTGACTGCTGGGTAATCCCGGCCGTAAAGCAGTCAGTCCGATGACGTCACCGCCGGGGAAGCAGGTAATCAGCTGTGCTGCGTCGCGATGACAGGCTCTGCCTGTCATTGCGATGTAGCAGAGCTGGATCGTCGTGGGACTGTCGTTATGGACTGCGTCGGACAGGTGGTATACTGTTGGTTTGTTTTTTTTCTTTTTTTACAGGAGATCAATGGCGTCGCAGGAATGAGAGTACAATAAAAGAAATGAAAACTGTGTTGTCTCTTTTTATTTCATTAAAATACTTTTTTCTTGCTTTGTCTTTTTTTTATGCATTTAATAACTTTGGGATTAATAATGGATCGGTGTCTTATTGACACCTCTCCATTATTAACCGGGCTTATTGTCACCGTGCAATCAACGGTGACATTAACCCCTTATTACCCCGCTTGCCACCGCTACAGGGCAAGTGGGAAGAGCCGGGTAAAGTGCCACAATTGGCACATCTTTTGATGCGCCAAATGTGGGGCTGCTGTAGCCTGGTATTATCAGGCTGTTGAGGGCCAAAATCCATGGGCCTTGACAGTCTTTTAATACCAGGCCGCAGCAGTCTGCATTTTACTTGGCTGGTTAACAAAAATAGGGGACCCTTACGCCGTTTTTTTTTCGAGGGGATCCCCTATTTTTGTTAACCAGCCAAGCTAAGCAGACTGCTGTGGCCTGGTATTATCAGGCTTGCAAGGTCCATGGATATTGGATCCTTACCAGCCTGAAAAACCAGGCCTCAGCGGTCTGCTTCATCTGGCTGGTTAACAAAAATAGGGGGGACCCCACGCCAATTTTTTTCGAGGGGATCCCCTATTTTTGTTAATCAGCCAAGATATGCAGACTGCTGTGGCCTGGTATTATCAGGCTGGCAAGGTCCATGGATCTTGGCTCCTTAACAGCCTGAAAATCCAGGCCTCAGCGGTCTGCTTCATCTGGCTGGTTAACAAAAATAGGGGGGACCCCACGCCAATTTTTTTCGAGGGGATCCCCTATTTTTGTTAACCAGTTCCCTCTGACGTCACTGATTGTGTCCCTGGCTGACCTGAAGTGAAAGTGGAAAGCAATCAATTAAGCTTTCCACTTCCTCTCCTGTCAGCCAGGAGAGGAGCTCATTCATTTGGGGGTTTACTGTGAGTCTGCAGCATTAGCTGCGGTCCCTGCAGTAAACATTAACCCTTTCTGAAGGATTACACCGTGGGACCTGACTGTACATCGGATTATTAAGAATAATTTTGCTTTATTATTTTATTTTTATTACAGGAAATGGTTTTAGCAGGTAAATAAAATATGGTCAAAAACTGTGTGATTATTTCATTAAACTTCTTTTTTATTAAAGTGTGTGTGTTTGTTTTTCTTTCATACAATAGGATTAATAATTGATAGTTGTCTGATTGACAGCTCTCAATTATTAACCTGGCTTAAAGTGACCTTTCAATTGCAAGGTCATTTTAACCCCTTATTAACCCATTCGCCACCGCTACAGGGCAATGGGAATAGACGGGCAAAGTGCCAGAAAGGGCAAATCTAATTAGAGATTTGCCCTTTCTGTGGTGTCTGGGGGCAGATGTTAGTAGCCGGGGGGGGCAAAAATAATGGTCCCTCTCTGGGCTATTATTATCTGCCCCCACTCACTGGCTTTGTCTGTCTGGTTGCGAAAATAGGGCGGGAGCCCACGCCTTTTTTTTCAGCAATTTTACACCTCATATATATATATACATGTCATTAAATTTGTGACACATATATATAATATATATTTATATTTATAGTTCATACACTTCTACATAGTATAATAGCCGCTAATTCAATTGCCGGCTTTTGTGAAAATGCAGAACCCGACATGAAATGACACTTGGTTTACATAGAGTTAACCATGTCTTTTCATGTAGTTTGATATCTGATTTGCACAAACAATTACATGAGTGTAAGTGTGCAAAATTTCACACCTGTAGGGGTTAATTAAAGGTGTAAATTCGTAGCAAAAAAGTCCGTTTTTTTACAACGAATTTACACCTTTAATTAACCCCTACAGGTGTGAAATTTTGCACACATAGACTGATGTAATTGTTTGTGCAAATCAGATTGCAAACGACATGAAAAGACATGGTTAACCCTATGTGCACCAAGTGTCATTTCATGTCGGGTGCTTCTGTCTTTTCACAGAAGCCGGCTTTACCGAATCAGAGGATATTTTACTATGTAGAAGTGTATAAACTATACATATATGTATATATATATGTCACAATGACATGTATATATATATATATATATCTATGTGTGTATATTTAGTGTTTACAAGGAAATAAAGGTTTTTTTTAGTTGCGATATTTTGTTCCCATAGACTTACATTGGACTTCCGCAATCGGAATCGGATATCGACGATATTTAGTGCTATCGGCGATACAATTTCGATACGATATTTTTAGATATCGAGCAATATCGCTCAACACTACTAATAAATAAATAAATGAAAAAATTTACGTGTGATACCTTCTATTTTTGGTAACCAGCCAAGGTAAAGCAGAGAACTGTGAGCTGATATTGTCAGTCTGGGAAGGTCCCTGATTATTGGGCCCTTACCAGCCTAAAAATTCCAGCCTGCAGCTGTGCCAGTATTGGGGCATCACATCAGATGCTACAATTTTGGCACTTTGCTCGGTTCTTTCCGATTGCCCTGTTGTGGTGGCAATCGTGGTAATGGTTGCTCTGGTTGTTCACAGCTGTGAATTGTCAAAAATCACAGTTAACTTCAAGCCCTGGGGTTAGTAATGGAGAAGTGTCTATCATTTCTCACCCAGTAATAAAAAAAACCCCACACAGCCAGAAAATATATTTTATTTGAAAAAAACACTCCCTCAAAACTATCCCTGGTTCACCAATTTATTTAAAAAAAAAATTAAAAAAAAACATGCAGGTCCGCCGTATTTCATCGAATCTACTGTAGTCCACAAATGAAAACCTGAAAAACATAAAAAGAGAGAAATAGAGACAAGAAAGACACTATCCCTTGTTCACCTATTAGAAAACAAAAAGTTTCCATGCAGGTCCAGTGTAGTCCATGGCGCTCACATAATGATCCCCATAGTAATATATTGCACCACACTATAATGTGCCCCACATAGTGCTCCACAGTATAATAGCCCCATATAGTACCCTATAGTATAATGGCCCCATATAGTGAGCCACATTATAATGTACCTCACATAGTGCTCCACAGAATAATGGTCCCATATAGAGCCCTATAATATAATGACCTGATATATTGCTCTACAGTATTATGGCCTCATATATTTCTCCACAGTATAATGCGCCCCATATAGTGCTCCACAGTATAATGGCCCCATATAGAGCACAACAGTATAATGGCCCATATAGTACTCCATAGCATAATCGCTTCATATAGTGCCCCACAGTATAATGGCCTCATATAGTACCCCACAGTATAATGGTCCCCATATAGTGCATCCTGGTAAATGTTCCCTCATCCGGGTATATTGCCCCCAGCCTGTTATATGACCGCTATCCTTGTATATGACCCCATCCTAGTATATGTCCCTCCATCATGGCCCCCATCCTAGTATATGTCCCCATCCTTGTATATGGCCCCATATATTCAAAGCATAGAAAAACAAATAAATACTTGTACTCACCTTCCCTCCACTCCCATGCAATGCAGTATCCACTTATGTATGTTCAGAGCACAACTGTCACGTCGCCATTGGATTCAGTGGCTGGTGTTCTTGCCTCGGCCGCTGGGAGGCGCTGGACTCCTTCGGCTGGTGGTGCCGGTGATAGGAGAGCGGTATCCTCATATGGTTCCCTCCTTTGACGCCGGCCTCTGTCGCTGCGCATCGCCATGTTTCACCTGTGGGTAATGTTGGCGACAGAGAAGGGGTCCCTGCGCAGGCGTCTGGTGGGCGTAGGCTTTGCTCTTCTGTCAGAGGTGAAGTGGTTGGTGTTAGTCATGCATCACCATCTGGCCTGGTTCTGAGAGCGGTCCAGATGAGGTCATCAGACTGTGAGCCTGTGAGAGGTAGCCATACCCTTCAAATGCCTTGGAGCCTGGCTTGCAGGCCGCCAGATATAGTCTTGGTTCCCCAGTGTGCTAGTTTGTTTTGCTATTGTATTTTTGACCTTTGCCTGGACTTTGTACCTTTGCTGTCCACCTGGTTTTGACTTTAACTTAAGCCTGAATTTCTGACCCTTCTACTGCTTGCCGATTTTGTACCTCTGCTGTCCTCCTGGTTTTGACTTTAACTTTAGCCTGAATTTCTGACCCTTCTACTGCCTGCCGATTTTGTACCTTTGCTCCCCTCCTGGTTTTGACCCTTGGACTTCTGACTACGCATTTGGTCTTGCCTTTTATTCCCTTCCTAGCGTCCTTCCTACTCCGGTCCACTGCTCTCATAGGCAGCTACCCCCTGGGCTTTGCTGTAATTCCAGATCCCGGAATAGGGGTAAAGGGTCTTGGGGTTTCTTGGGGTGCTGTCTTACCTGCAGTTCAGACCTGCAGTGGGCGGACGTCACAACAGCAGAGTGATTATTTTACTGCTGTGCTCTAAACAAGTTGGCAGTGAGCTGTTATCGCAGCCTGTACTGTAATAATGATCACAGGCTGCGATCACCTTTCCCTGCCGCCGCCGATACTCACCTTACCCCGGACATCTGGTCTCTGGCACCTCGTCTCCCTGTAGGCTCCTGTCACTGCACGCACTGAGCAGTGTGTGCGATGACAGGAGTAAAGTGGAGCCCTAAGCACACACTGATGGCTACATAAAGATGGCTGTGACCTCCTCCCACAGCTGTGACCTTGGCAGCTCAGGTCACAGCTAAGGCAGCCTCAATACAAGAGATGAGGTTAGACGATGACCGCAGTCTCTTATGTCCAGGGGTGCCATATTTGAGGTGCTAGCAACTGAGCTAAGCTTTCTATGACTATGGCCACAAGTAATAGATAATCTTCTAACCCTGCATATTAAAAATGTATTACTATCCTAATGTCTAATGATGCATATACATGTTGCACAATAGCACAATTGACCAGGAGTCTGTAAGATCATATGTACAAATCAGGTTAGCTGTAATATTAAAGTCTAAAAGAAGTATTTACACGGACTGAGGCCATAAATATCTATGATACATGTGACTACTATCTGCCTGCCTGCTGCATAGTTTTTGTTATCACTGTCTGTCCCCCTTTTTTGATTAATTTAACATATTATATGTACTTTTAATATGTTATCCAACTTTAATAAAATTAACTATTTTACATCATTTACAGTGCCTTGCAAAAGTATTCGACCCCCTGGAACTTTTCAACCTTTTCCCACATATCATGCTTCAAACATAAAGATACCAAATGGTAATTTTTGGTGAAGAATCAACAACAAGTGGGACACAATTGTGAAGTTGAACAAATTTATTGGTTATTTTACATTTTTGTGGAAATACAAAAACTGAAAAGTGGGGCGTGCAATATTATACGTCCCCGTTAACTTAATACTTTGTTGCGCCACCTTTTGCTGCGATTACAGCTGCAAGTCGCTTGGGGTATGTCTCTAACAGTTTTGTACACCGAGAGACTGAAATTCTTGCCCATTCTTCCTTGACAAACAGCTCGAGCTCAGTGAGGTTGGATGGAGATCATTTGTGAACAGCAGTTTTCAGCTCTTTCCACAGATTCTCGATTGGATTCAGGTCTGGACTTTGACTTGGCCATTCTAACACCTGGATACGTTTATTTGTGAACCATTCCATTGTAGATTTTGCTTTATGTTTGGGATCATTGTCTTATTGGAAGACAAATCTCCGTCCCAGTCTCAGGTCTTCTGCAGACACCAACAGGTTTTCTTCAAGAATAGTCCTGTATTTGACTCCATCCATCTTCCCATCAATTTGAACCAGTTTCCCTGTCCCTGCTGAAGAAAAGCAGGCCCAAACCATGATGCTGCCACCACCATGTTTGACAGTGGGGATCGTGTGTTCAGGGTGATGAGCTGTGTTGCCTTTATGCCAAACATATAGTTTGGCATTGTTGCCAAAAAGTTAAACTTTGGTTTCATCTGACCAGAGCACCTTCTTCCACATGTTTGGTGTGTCTCCCAGGTGGCTTGTTGCAAACTTTAAACAACACTTTTTATGGATATCTTTGAGAAATGGCTTTCTTCGTGCCACTTTTTCATAAAGGCCAGATTTGTTCAGTGTACGACTGATTGTTGTCCTATGGACAGACTGTCCCACCTCAGCTGTAGATCTCTGCAGTTCATCCAGAGTGATCATGGGCCTCTTGGCTGCATCTCTGATCAGTCTACTCCTTGTTTGAGATGAAAGTTTAGAGGGACGGTCAGTTCTTGGTAGATTTGCAGTGGTATGATACTCCTTCAATTTCAATATGATTGTTTGCACAGTGCTCCTTGGGATGTTTAAAGTTTTGGAAATCATTTTGTATCCAAATCCGGCTTTGAACTTCTCCACAACAGTATCACGGACCTGCATGTTGTGTTCCTTGGTCTTCATGATACTCTCTGTGCTTCAAATAGAACCCTGAGACTATCACAGAGCAGGTGCATTTTTACGGAGACTTGATTACACACAGGTGGATTATATTTATCATATTAGTCATTTAGGACAACATTAGATCATTCAGAGATCCACAATGAACTTCTGGAGTGAGTTTGCTGCACTGAAAGTAAATGGGCAGAATAATATTTCACGCCCCACTTTTCAGTTTTTGTATTTCCACAAAAATTTAAAATAACCAATAAATTTCATTCAACTTCACATTGTGTCCCACTTGTTGTTGATTCTTCACCAAAAATTAACATTTGGTATCTTTATGTTTGAAGCATGATATGTGGGAAAAGATTGAAAAGTTCCAGGGAGCCGAATACTTTCGCAAGGCACTATAGCTGAAGATATGCTCCTTTTTGGTCATTTTTTGATTTGCAATTCTTATGTTTGGAAGGATCACTTTCTTATTAATGAGGATATGTGTTGGTTACTTATTTGAGGTGTGTAAGTGTCATGCTCAGGCACACCCCCCCAAATGAAATAGCTGCCCCCCGGTGACCAAAGTAAAAATTAATAAATAAAAACTGTTAAAGTTAAATTTTGTATTAAAAATAATTGATTATATACGGTAATCAATAATTATTAAGACAACATGAAAAATTGCGGCACCTTCTCTTTAAAAAAAAGCTCCTGACTCCCAGGTTCACCAAATTATTAATAAAAATAAAAGCCATGACGGTCTAAAGTAGTCCAAGGATTCCAACGTAATCCACAAATGGCAACCTGAAAGACTTAAAATGAGAGAATTAAATAAATAAAGACAAGAGACAGTTTCCTGTTCATCAAATTATTAACTCTGCAGATCTGACGTAATCTATGGTGTTCTCACGACATCCACCAATTCTGTAGTACAACATGTGGAGCCTCCTTCTAGGAACAAAGCTTCATTGGTAGAGTTGAGCGATACTTTCCGATATCCAAAAGTATCGGATCGGAATGGTATCGCCGATACCATTAAAATATCGGCGATACCCGATACCGATACCGATACCGGAAATCCAATGTAAGTCTATGGGAACAAAATATCGTAACTAAAAAAACCCCATTCTTTCCTTGTAAACACTAAATATACACACATAGAATACATATATATATATATATATACATGTCATTGTGACATATATATATATATATATATATACATATATGTATAGTTTATACACTTCTACATAGTAAAATATCCTCTGATTCAATTGCCGGGTAAAGCCGGCTTCTGTGAAAAGACAGAAGCACCCGACATGAAATGACACTTGGTGTACATAGGGTTAACCATGTCTTTTCATGTCGTTTGCTATCTGATTTGCACAAACAATTACATCAGTCTATGTGTGCAAAATTTCACACCTGTAGGGGTTAATTAAAGGTGTAAATTCGTTGTAAAAAAAACGGACTTTTTTGCTACGAATTTACACCTTTAATTAACCCCTACAGGTGTGAAATTTTGCACACTTACACTCATGTAATTGTTTGTGCAAATCAGATATCAAACTACATGAAAAGACATGGTTAACTCTATGTAAACCAAGTGTCATTTCATGTCGGGTTCTGCATTTTCACAAAAGCCGCAATTGAATTAGCGGCTATTATACTATGTAGAAGTGTATGAACTTAAATATATATATATATGTGTCACAAATTCAATGACATGTATATATATATATATGAGGTGTAAAATTGCTGAAAAAAAATGCGTGGGCTCCCGCCCTATTTTCGCAACCAGACAGACAAAGCCAGTGAGTGGGGGCAGATAATAATAGCCCAGAGAGGGACCATTATTTTTGCCCCCCCCCCGTCTACTAACATCTGCCCCCAGACACCCCAGAAAGACAAATCTATAATTAGATTTGCCCTTTCTGGCACTTTGCCCGTCTATTCCCATTGCCCTGTAGCGGTGGTGAATGGGTTAATATGGGGTTAAAGCCACCTTGCTATTGAAAGGTGACGTTAAGCCAGGTTAATAATTGAGAGCTGTCAATTAGACAACTATCAATTATTAATCCTATTGCATGAAATAAAAATAAAACACACACACTTTAATTAAAAATCATTTTAATGAAATAAAGACACATGTTTTTGACCATCTTTTATTTTACTGCAAAAACCATTTCCTGTAATAAAAATAAAATAAAAAAGCAAAATTATTCTTACCTATCCCATGCACAGTCAGGTCCCACGGTGTAATCCTTCAGAAAGGGTTAATGTTTACTGCAGGGACCGCAGCTAATGCTGCAGCCTCACAGTAAACCCCCAAATGAATGAGTTCCTCTCCTGGCTGACAGGAGAGTAAAGGCTGGGTCTCACATAACGATACACCAGCGATCCCGACAACGATATGCACTTGTCAGGATCGCTGGTGTATCGCTACATGATCGCTGCTGAGCTGCCAAACAGGCAGCTCAGGCAGCGATCTGGGACAGCGACACTGCGGGTAACATCGCTTAAGGGCCCGTCTCACATAGCGATATCGCTACCGTGATCGCTGCTGAGTCACTAGTTTTGTGACGCAGCAGCGAGCTCACCAGCGATATCGCTGTGTGTGACATTCAGCGACGATCAGCCCCCCTGCCGGGTATCGCTGATCGTCGCTGAAATGTCAGGACCTTTTTTTGATCGCTGGTTTCCCGCTGACAGGCACGCATCGCTGCTTGTGACAGGCGGGAGACCAGCGATCCGCTGGTAACCAAGGTACACAGCGGGTTTCCAGGCGCGGGCCTGTGCCTAGAAACCCGCTGTGTACCTTGGATACCAGCGCCCTGATGCAGGGGAGCTGGTATCCAAGGTACACAGCGGGTTTCCAAGCGCTGCGCGGTGCCTGGAAACCCGCTGTGTACCTTGGTTACCAGCGGATCGCTGGTCTCCCGCCTGTCACACGCAGCGATGCGTGCCTGTCAGCGGGAAACCAGCGATCAAAAAAATGTCCTGACATTTCAGCGACAATCAGCGATACCCGGCAGGGGGGCTGATCGTCGCTGAATGTCACACACAGCGATATCGCTGGTGAGCTCGCTGCTGCGTCACAAAACTAGTGACTCAGCAGCGATCTCGGTAGCGATATCGATATGTGAGACGGGCCCTTAAGTGGAAAGCTTAATTGATTGCTTTCCACTTTCACTTCAGGTCAGCCAGGGACACAATCAGTGACGTCAGAGGGAACTGATTAACAAAAATAGGGGTTCCCTTCGAAAAAAAAATGGCGTGGGGTCCCCCCTATTTTTGTTAACCAGCCAGATGAAGCAGACCGCTGAGGCCTGGATTTTCAGGCTGTTAAGGAGCCAAGATCCATGGACCTTGCCAGCCTGATAATACCAGGCCACAGCAGTCTGCATATCTTGGCTGATTAACAAAAATAGGGGATCCCCTCGAAAAAAATTGGCGTGGGGTCCCCCCTATTTTTGTTAACCAGCCAGATGAAGCAGACCGCTGAGGCCTGGTTTTTCAGGCTGGTAAGGATCCAATATCCATGGACCTTGCCAGCCTGATAATACCAGGCCACAGCAGTCTGCTTAGCTTGGCTGGTTAACAAAAATAGGGGATCCCCTCGAAAAAAAAACGGCGTAGGGGTCCCCCTATTTTTGTTAACCAGCCAAGTAAAATGCAGACTGCTGCGGCCTGGTATTAAAAGACTGTCAAGGCCCATGGATTTTGGCCCTCAACAGCCTGATAATACCAGGCTACAGCAGCCCCACATTTGGCGCATCAAAAGATGTGCCAATTGTGGCACTTTACCCGGCTCTTCCCACTTGCCCTGTAGCGGTGGCAAGCGGGGTAATAAGGGGTTAATGTCACCGTTGATTGCACGGTGACAATAAGCCCGGTTAATAATGGAGAGGCGTCAATAAGACACCGATCCATTATTAATCCCAAAGTTTTTAAATGTTTAAAAAAAAGACACAGCAAGAAAAAAGTCTTTTAATGAAATAAAAGAGACAACACAGTTTTCATTTTTTTTATTACTCTCTCATTCCTGCGACGCCATCGATCTCCTGTAAAAAAATAAAAAAAACAAACCAACAGTATACCACCTGTCCGACGCAGTCCATAGTAACGACTGTCCCACGACGATCCAGCTCTGCTACATCGGAATGACAGGCAGAGCCTGACATCCCGGCGCAGCACAGCTGCTTACCAGCTTCCCCGGCGGTGACGTCATCGGACTGCTTTACGGCCGCGATTACCCAGCAGTCACTGCAGTTATCGCGAGAAACTGCATGTGACCGCCAGGGAGAAGAGGATGGCGGCCATTAAGCAGTCCGGGATGTGACCGCTGGAGATCTTCTGCCGGGTAAGTGCCGCTGACTCCTGACAGACCCGACCGACGGACAGTGACAGTGACATTCCGATTCCGGTATCCGATATGACGAAAATATCGGTACTCGGAATCGGAATTCCGATACAGCCAATATCGGCCGATACCCGATATTTGCAGTATCGGAATGCTCAACCCTATTCATAGGTCACTCCTGGTCAGGTTGCGCTCTGTGTGACGTCAGTAACAGTTCTGACATCACTGTTCTCGCCGGTCTCTGGAGCACAGCTTGGCCTATGAAGCTTCATTCTCAGAATGAGGCTTTGTAGGTTGTACTACAGATCGGTGAATATCGTGGGAACGCCATGGATTACGTCAGAGCTGCGGCATGTACTAAGTCGAGATCCTTGGACTAGTTTGGACCAGCATAGTTCTTTTATAATAATAAATTCGTAAAACAGGGAATTGGGGAGTGTTTTTGAAAATAAAAACTTTTTGGGTGTGTTTTTTTTCCTTTTAACTTACTGGGTTAGTAATGGGGGTGTCTGATTGACGCCTCTCCATTACTAACCCATAAGCTTGATGCTGGCTGACACTACACAGATGACATCAATCCCCAAAACTACTCCCCTGATTGCCAATTCACCAGGTCAATCGGGAAGAGCCAGGCAAATTGCCAAATTTGAGCTATGTGATGTGCCAATCTGGTGAGGGTGTAGGCTGGTATGTTTAGGCTGGGAACGGGTGAATGTCCATGGACCTTCCCAGCCTGATAATATCCGCTTCCAGCTGTCTGCTTTACCTTGGCTGTTTATCAGAAATAGGGGGGACGCTACGTCATTTTTTTCATTAATTTAAGTTTTTAATAAATAAATAAATGGATGAATGAAAAAAATTAATGTCAAAATGTAAAAAATGTAAATGTCAAAAATAAAAAAATTACAGTTACTTGGGATAAGCGAACCTGAACAGTAAAGCTCATAGTTTGTACTGGACAACTAGTGTCTGGTACCGAACTCAGAACACGGACTTCCAGATGGACTCCAAAAGGATGTTCGTGTTACTGTTCTGGTTCGCCAGCCTAGGAAAACTTGTTGACAAGTATTGACATGTCTGTGATTGGCCGGCGCACCATTTGAACCAGCCTGCATAAAGGCTGGATCACATGTTGCTCTGCCATTTTGACGCCTAGTGCCATAACGGCCTGGTGTACAGTCTCATAAGAGCCTGGTACAGTGTGCCCTCACTGCCTCGTGTAGCGTGCCATAACAGCCTTGTGGGGAGTGGCATAACAGCCTTGTGTACAGTGCCATAACAGCCTGATGCAGCATGCCCTTAATACAGAGGCATGGTCCGTAATGTAGCCTGTTGTAGCATACCTGTAATACAGGCTGGTGTAGCATGCCCGTTAAACAGCCTGGTGTAGCATGACCGTAATACAGGCTGGTGTTTAGTGTGCCCTAATCCAGCCTCTTCTCTACTAGGAACTTTTTTAGGGGAAAAACATGAGAAGAGCATCAAATAGGGGATGTGGATGGAGTCATGGAGCTGTGGTGATGGTGTAGCTGCTGCAGGGGAGGACATGATCGATCTGTGCCTGTTACATGTCCAAGTGCAACACCTTCCTCAGGTGCACGCAGGCGACAGGACGTTCTACATCACTTCGTAGGCCTGAGTACTGCTACACGAATAGTGAGGCCAGAACATATTGAGGAAATGTTGGATTGGATGGCTAATAGTGGCTCCAGTTCTTTTGCATTGTCTTCTACTTGGTCCCCTTCAAAAAGTGCAAAGTTGGAACCTGAGGACCATGGTCATCCGGTTTTCACCTCAGCCCCTTGAAAAGCTGCCAAGCAGTCTGAGTTGCAATTCATCCATCAGTCTCTTCTGCTTTTTGATGACTACACTGACTGGGGTTACGTGGTCCATCCACCTAGTCCTGCCCCAGAATTGGAAGGGACTGTGTGCACTATTGCCTATCCACTTGTTATTTTGGAGGATGAGTTCATGGGAGGGATAGGGCACATGGTCAGCGTACCACCACAGCACATCTCAGAGGATGACGAAACACAGTTGCCAACTGCAGTATCTTTCTGCTTTGCGCAGACCAGAAATGAGGGCAGGGGTGAGAATTGGGTGGAATATGATGCGGGGGATGAGGAAATTTTAGACCCCCACATGGAGAGAAGGCCAGTGACGTGTACAGTTTGGAGGAAGAGTAGGTACTCGCATGGCGCAAGTAACACAGTAGTGGAAGAACAATGCAGCTGAGGCACCACCACCAATTCAGAAAGCAAGGTTAGCATGGCCAAAATGTGTCAAAACATTCTCAGCACACCTCAACATCTTATACGGTTCATAATAGCAGGAAGCAGTGTTACAACAACATGGTAGAAGAGTACATGTTGTATATATGTCTCTGCATACTAAGTGATGGGTCTGCCCCATTTAATTTATCGGTCTCCAAATTGACCTGAGCTTGTCCTTTATGCCTTGAAGGTGATGGCCTGCCCTGTGGCAAGTGTACTGTCAGAATGTGTGTTTAGCTTGTCAGGGGGTGTGATCACAGACATGCGCATGTGCCTGTCCACAGTCAACGTGGTGGAGCTAATATTCATTAAAATGAACCAGGCATGGACTCCACAGGATTACAGTCATGGCCAAAAGTTTTGAGAATGAAACAAATATTACATTTTCACATGATCTGCTGCCCTGTGGTTTTTATCTGTGTTTTGACAGATGTTTTTATCACAGACAGAAATATAATTGCAAACATATGAATAACAAAAGCTTTTATTGACAGTTAGAATGAGTTAATGCAGCAAGTCAATATTTGCAGTGTTGACCCTTCTTCTTCAGGACCTCTGCAATTCTCCCTGGCATGCTCTCAATCAACTTCTGGACCAAATCCTGACTGATAGCAGTCCATTCTTGCACAATCAATGCTTTCATTTTGTCAGAATTTTTAGGTTTTTGTTTGTCCACCCGTCTCTTGATGATTGACCACAAGTTCTCAATGGGATTAAGATCTGGGGAGTTTCCAGGCCATGGACTCAAAATCTCTATGTTTTGTTCCCTGAGCCATTTAGTTATCACCTTTGCTTTATGGCAAGGTGCTCCATCATGCTGGAAAAGGCATTGTTGATCGCCAAACTGCTCTTGGAGGGTTGGGAGAAGTTGCTCTTGGAGGACATTCTGGTACCATTCTTTATTCATGGCTGTGTTTTTAGGCAAGACTGTGAGAGAGCCGATTCCCTTGGCTGAGAAGCAACCCCACACATGAATGGTTTCAGGATGTTTAACAGTTGGCATGAGACAAGACTGGTGGTAGCGCTCACCTTGTCTTCTCCGAATGAGGCGTTTTCCTGATGTCCCAAACAATCGAAAAGGGATTCATCAGAGAAAATAACTTTACCCCAGTCCTCAGCAGTCCATTGCCTGTACCTTTTGCAGAATTCAGTCTGTCCATGATGTTTTTTCTGGAGAGAAGTGGCTTCTTTGCTGCCCTCCTTGAGACCAGGCCTTGCTCCAAGAGTCTCCGCCTCACAGTACGTGCAGATGCACTCACACCTGCCTGCTGCCATTCCTGAGCAAGCTCTGCACTGCTGGTAGCCCGATCCCGCAGCTGAAACACTTTTAAGAGACGGTCCTGGCGCTTGCTGGTCTTTCTTGGGCGCCCTGGAGCCTTTTTGGCAACAATGGAACCTCTCTCCTTGAAGTTCTTGATGATGCGATAGATTGTTGACTGAGGTGCAATCTTTCTAGCTGTGATACTCTTCCCTGTTAGGCCATTTTTGTGCATTGCAATGACGACTGCACGTGTTTCTTTAGAGATAACCATGGTTAACAGAAGAGAAACAATGATGCCAAGCACCAGCCTCCATTTAAAGTGTCCAGTGGTGTCATTCTTACTTAATCATGACAGATTGATCTCCAGCCATGTCCTCATCAACACCCACACCTGTGTTAATGGAGCAATCACTGAAAAGAGGTTAGCTGGTCCTTTTAAGGCAGGGCTGCAATGATGTTGAAATGTGTTTTGGGGATAAAGTTCATTTTCTAGCCAAATATTGACTTTGCAAGTAATTGATGTTAAGCTGATCACTCTTTATAACATTCTGGAGTATATGCAAATTGCCATTAGAAAAAGTGAAGCAGTAGACTTTGTAAAAATTTATATTTGTGTCATTCTCAAAACTTTTGGCCATGACTGTAGTCCATAACTTTGGATGACTAGACAACTAAAAAAGCACAAAAACAGTGTTGACTACCTCTTCCTCTGCCTCTTCCACCTACACCACCATGTCCACCTCCACCTCCTCCACCAACTCAAAAATTTAATTTTTTCTTTATTCATCAAGTGTTACTTTTTTGTGTTATATAACACTCAAGAAAATAGTTGAAAAATTTTCCTGGGTTAAATTTCTTATCCATACACTATTCTGTGTTCTGGAGTAAATTGTAACACTTAACCCCAAGATTTTTTTTTCGGTTTTGCATTTTCGTTTTTCGCTCCCCTTCTTTCCAGAGCCATAACTTTTTATTTTTCCATCAATATAGCCATGTGTTTTGTGAGACAAGTTGTACTTTTGAATGACACCTTTGGTTTTACCATGTTGTGTACCAGAAAACGGGAAAAAAATTCCAAGTGTGGTGAAATTGCAAAAAAGTGGAATCCCACACTTGTTTTTTGCTTAGATTTTTTTACTAGGTTCACTAAATGCTAAAACTCACTGGCCATTATGATTCTCCAGGTCAATACGAGTTCATAGACACCAAACATGTCTAGGTTCTTTTTTATCTAAGTGATGAAAAAAAATTCCAAACTTTGTTAAAAAAAAAAAAAATTGCACCATTTTCCAAGACCCATAGCGTCTCCATTTTTTGTGATCTTGGGTCTGATGAGGGCATATTTTTTGCATGCCTAGCTGATGTTTTTAGTGATACCATTTTGGTGCAGATACGATATTTTGATTGCCTGTTATTACATTTTAATACAATGTCACGGCGACCAAAAAAAAAGTTCTGGCATTTTTAATTTATCGCTACGCCATTTAGCGATCAGATTAATCTTTTTTTGATAGATCGGGCGATTCTAAACACAGTGATACCAAATATGTGTATGTTTGATTTTATTTTTATTGTCTTATTTTGAATGGGGCGAAAGGGGGGTGATTTAAACTTTTATTTTTTTTATTTTTTTAATATTTTTAAAAACATTTTTTTACTTTTTGCATGCTTCAATAGTCTCCATGGGAGACTAGAAGCTGCCACTACCCGATCGGTCTACATAGAGTCGATGATCAGATTGCCTCTATGTAGCAGAATTACTCACTTGCTGTGAGCGCCGGCCACTGGGTGGCGCTCATAGCAAGCCGGAACTGGCAACCATAGAGGTCTCCAGGAGACCTCTGGCTGTCATGCCAACGAACTGGTGACCCACGATCACGTGATGCGGGTCACGGGTAAGTGTATTTCCAGCACGATTGCCGAAAGCACTTGTTAAATGTCGCTGTCAGCATTTGACAGCGACATTTAACTAGTTAATAGCCGCAGGTGGATCTTGATTCCACCTGTGGCTATTGCGGGCACATGTCAACTGTTCAAAACAGCTAACATGTCCTGGGAAAGATGTGGGCTCACCGCCAGAGCCCACATCAAAGGGAGGGAGTCCGACATCAGCATAAATGTACGCCCGATGTTGGAACGGGGTTAATAGATAACATTTCAAAAAAGTGTTTAAATAGTGGCAGGGTTAAATTTCTCACCCATACACTATTCCGTGTAGTGTGGTACATTTTTGTGATATTCAAGTATAACACTGCAAAAAGTGTTAAAAAAAATTGCTGGATTAAATTTCTCATCCATATACTATTGTCATTCAGGCGTCTTTGCATGATCGTCCTTATAATTTTTTCCTGGTTTTATACTTTGTGCAAAGCCTTTATGAGTGTAAGAGTAAAGCAATTACACTTTAAAAATATTTGAATGAGGCCTGCCAGTTGTTGCCTTTCAGGGGTCTATGAATGACCATCCTTATAATTTTTTCCTGGTTTGTACTTTGTGCAAAGCCTTTATGAGTGTATAAGTACATAAAATACACTTCCAAAATATTTACGTTCCAAATTTATTTATGGATTCAATTAGTCATCCATGCAGTGTAATGCGGCTGTTGGTACATTATGGTGGTATGTAAAAATGGCAAAAAATCGTTAAAAAATATGGCTGGATTAAATTTCTCACCCATACACTATTCTGTGGTCTGGGTTAAATTTCTGTGATATCCAACCCTCCAAAAAGACGTTCAAAATGTTATCTCAATTCAATTACTCATCAAAACAGTAATAAGTGTTCTGGGGTACATTTTGTTGGTATAAAACACTATAAAAAATTAATAAAAAATGTATCGGTATTATATTGCGCATCCATTGAGTATTACGTGTTGTTGGGTACATTGTTCACAAATTTTTCAGTATTATAGTGCTCATCCATAGGATATTACATTTTTTGGGTAATTTCTTCTATTTTCTTACTATTGCACCAACAGTTGTCTCCTGAACCAGCGTCTTAATTATGGTTTTGTAGCCCATTCCAGCTTTGTGCAGGTCTATGATCTTGTCCCTGACATCCTTATAAAGCTCTTTTGTCTTGCCATATTCTAGAGGTTAGAGTCTGACTGATTAATTGAGTCTGTGGACTGGAGTCTTTTATAAAGGTGACTATGTAAGACAGCTGTCTTTAATGCAGGTAATGAGTTGATTAGGAGCACCTAACTGGTCTGTAGGAGTCAGAATTCTTAATGGTTGGTAGGGAATCGAAAACTTATTTCTCACTGCAAATGCAAATGAATTTATATAATTTATACAATGTGATTTTCTGGATTTTATTTTTTGATATTCTATCTCTCAATGGTAAAATTAACCTACCCTTAAAATTATAGACTGTTCATGTCTTTGTCAGTGGGCAAACTTACAAAAGCAGCAAGGGATCAAATACTTATTTCCCCCACTGTATGTGCTCGTAAGAGATGAAGGATATTTGGGCCTTATGTATGATTGAAGACGAGATATAATTTTCTTGAGAAACAATAAAACAGAGTTGCAGTAAATTATAAGTTTTTTTGCGGCTTAGTTTTGTGACACCAGAGAACTAATTTAGGTGGTAGAGGTCGTGTGATCTCAGGTGTTTTTGCAATTAGTAGAGTTGGTATTTTTTAGGGTTTTTTGGATTGCAGTAAGTGTCCTTCCTATCGTTTTCTGTCCAGGTAGATTGGGCCCCAACGTTTGCTCATACTATTTTCTGTCTGTGTCTGTATTTCCTCTTGTCTAACCGCCATTACATGTTTGGGGGCTTCCTGTGTTCTTTGGGGATCTGCTCCGGGCAGATAGCTTTCCTCTTTCTATCTTTATGTGTAGTTAACCTCTCAGGTTGTGACGAGGCGTCTAGGACCAACGTAGGAACGCTCCACGGCTGCCTTTAGTTGTGGTGGTTAGTCAGGGTACTGCAATCCAGTAGATTCCAACATCTCTGGTGTATTGCCGTTTTTGCCTGCTCTCCTCAGCTACCAAATCATAACAGTATCACCGGCCAAACTGAAAATTATGTGGTACTCAACAGAAGGGAAAAATAGTAAAAGGAAAAAGAAAAAAGGAAGTTGTCAGAAATTTTTTTTTTTCCCTCTGTTTGTTGCATTTTTTCCCTCTTTTTCTCTGGGTGCTGAGGAGGATTTTTTTTCTCTCAATAGAGTTTGCACAGTTGTCTGGCCGTGTGGATCAGCTTACCACTGAAGTTCGGAGTATTGATACCTATCTTGCTAGGTTGCCGGTTGTGAAACCTAGGATCCCCATGCCAGATTTATTTTTGGGGGATCGAGCTAAATTTCTGAATTTCAAAAATAACTGTAAGTTGTTTTTTGCCTTAAAACCTAAGTCCTCAGGGAACGCAGCACAGAAGGTTCAAATTGTCATATCTCTCCTGCGCGGCGACCCTCAGGATTGGGCTTTTTCCCTGACACTTGGGGACCCTGTTTTGAGTAATGTTGATGCATTTTTCTGGCTCTGGGGTTATTGTACGATGAACCTAATGTCACTGATCAAGCTGAAAAAACCTTGTTGGCATTAAATCAGGGGCTTGAGGACGCTGAGTTGTACTGTTAGAAATTCCGAAAGTTGGCAGTCCTGACCAAATGGAATGATGATGCTTTGGCAGCCCATTTTCGGAAGGGTCTGTCAGAGAATGTAAAAGATGTTATGGTGGGTTTCCCTGCTCCCTCTGGTCTCAATGATTCTATGTCATTAGCGATTCAAATTGACAGACGTTTGCGTGAGCGTAGAGGTATGCGTGGAATAGTGTTGCCTTGTGAACCAGCTTCTGAGTCCATGCAGTGTGATAGAGTGGCTTCTGGTACACAGCGTCATGAGTTTCGAAAACGCAATGGGTTATGTTTCTACTGTGGTGACGCCTCTCATGCTATTTCAGTCTGCCCTAAGCGGGGAAGACGTTTTGCACGCTCAGTTGTCTTGGGTAGTGTTCAGACTAAATTTCTGTTGACTGTTACCCTGATTTGCTCCCTGTCCACATTTTCTGTTCAGGCTTTTGTTGATTCGGGAGCAGCTATTAACCTGATGGATTTTGATTTTGCTAAACGTTGTGGGTTTCCCTTGATACCCCTACGGAAGTCCATTCCCCTACTGGGATTAATTCTACCCTTTTGACTGAGAATAAACCCCAGTTCTCTACTCAGGTGATAATGATGGTTGAACCTGATCATCAGGAGAGTTGCAAATTTTTGGTGCTGTATAATCTGCATGACATTATTGTACTGGGTTTCCCTTGGTTACAGTCTCATAATCCTGTTTTGGATTGGATATCTGTGTCTGTGACCAGTTGGGGCTGTCAATGTGTTAATGCCAACACTCCTGTTTTTTCTGCCTCTCCCCAGGCTCAGATGTTCCTGACTTTGTGACTGATTTTTCTGATGTGTTTAGCGAAAGTAAATCTGCATCCTTGCCCCCCCATAGGAGCTATGACTGCGCTATTGAATTAGTGCCTGGTAGTAAATTCCCTAAAGGTCGCCTTTTTAACTTGTCTGTACCTGAACATGATGCTATGCGGTCTTATATCAAGGAGTCATTGGAGAAGTGTCATATCAGACCATCCTCTTCACCCTTGGGTGCCGGTTTTTTCTTTGTGGCCAAAAAGGATGGTTCATTAAGGCCGTGTATTGATTATCGTTTCTTGAACAATATCACTGTGAAATATCAATATCCGTTACCCTTGATTTCTGACCTGTTTTCCAGGGTGAAAAGTGCTACTTGGTTTACCAAGCTTGACCTCAGGGGGGCGTATAACCCTATTCGCATTAAGCACGGGGATGAATGGAAGACGGTGTTTAATACCCCAGAGGGGCATTTTGAGTACCTAGTGATGCCCTTTGGGCTCACTAATGCTCCTTCCGTCTTCCAGTCCTCCATGAATGACATTTTCAGGGATTTTGTGGATAAATTTCTGATTGTTTATTTGGATCATATCTTGATTTTTTCCAATGACTGGGACTCTCATGTGAAACATGTTCGGACTGTGTTCCAGATTTTGAGAGAGAATGCTCTGTATGTGAAGGGATCAAAGTGTCTTTTTGGCATACAGAGGATCTCATTTCTGGGGTTCATTTTGTCTCCGTCTGTTATTGAAATGGACCCGGTCAAGGTTCAGGCCATCTGTGATTGGGTCCAACCTACTTCATTAAAGGCTCTTCAGAGATTCTTGGGTTTTGCCAATTTTTATCGTAAATTTATTGGTAATTTCTCTGTTATTGTTAAACCATTGACTGATTTGACCAAAAAGGGTTCTGATGTGGTGAATTGGCCTCCTGAGGCAGTCTCTGCGTTTCAGGAACTTAAGCAGAGATTCACTTCTGCTCCTGTTCTACGGCAGCCTGATTTTTCTCTGCCATTTCAGGTGGAGGTTGATGCCTCTGAAATTGGGGCAGGTGCCGTTTTGTCCCAAAGAGATCCAGAGACCTCTAAAAGTAACCCTTGTGCCTTTTTCTCTCGAAAATTTTCTCCAACTGAACGTAATTATGACGTGGGTAATCGGGAGTTATTGGCCATGAAGTAGGCTTTTGAAGAGTGGAGACATTGGCTGGAGGGAGCCAAACATCAGGTGGTGGTCCTCACGGACCATAAGAATCTGGTTTATCTGGAATCAGCCAAGCGACTTAATCCTAGACAGGCCAGGTGGGCCTTGTTTTTCACACGTTTTAATTTTGTGGTTTCCTTTCTTCCTGGCACTAAGAATGTTAAGGCGGATGCCCTCTCGAGGAGTTTCCTTGCGGACTCTCCTGAGTTATCTGATCCTGCTGTTATTTTGAAAGAGGGTGTAGTTCTTTCCGCCATCTCGCCCAATTTGAGACTGGCTCTGGAAGGGTGTCAGGAGGATAAACCCGAGCGCTGCCCTATTGGGAAATTGTTTGTCCCAGACCGGTGGAAAAAGAGTGTGATGTCTGAGATTCATTGTTCCGCGTTGGCCGGTCATCCCGGAATTTTTGGTACCAGAGACTTGGTTAGTCGGTGTCACGCTGTCTAATGATATGTGTACGATGTCAGTAAACTATTCTTACAGAAACAACACTCTATACAACATATAGTTTAGCAACATCAGCATGTAAATATAGAATAGATTTACCTGACACGATATCCGTTGAACTCAGGGTTAATCTTGAGGACTTGATACGCTGTCACAGGAAAGAGGAGGACCAGGGTCTAACCTGACCCTAAAACTGGGGTCCTAACTAATCCCTCACCTTGGAGGATACTGATAATGGTTCAGAGGTCCAAGTCTCCAGCCTAACCTAGTCTCCTATCAGTCCCTGAACCCTGTAATCAGTCCTAAGAAGGAACCTGATTACCACCAAAGGGATATGGGCTGATCTCTGCTAAATACACAGATTAGACATATAGGACAGACTGGAGAAAACACAGACTCGCATACACACTCAAACACAGAAGGAACATAAATGGTCTGGGATATAAAACTCTAAGCAAGTTGAGCTTAAAACAACTAAGGAGCTCTTTAACTTAAGTCTATACAGATTCAATCCTATCTGTGGTCTGCATGAAGAATTTCACTGGCAACTCCCAAAACAGACAACCAGGGATTTAAAGGAAACCAATCAACAAATAATCAATTGCAGCCGGGAGAAACTGAACCCAGTCCCAGAACCGAGCACAGACAGAATTAACTCCCTCACTGCCAAACACAAAGAAACAGCAACTCAGCTGTGAGAAGTCAGAATGTGCAACCGCGACGATCTTCGTGGCGATGCACACATGACAGTACCCCCCCTTCTACGAGGGGCCTCCGGACCCTCAGGGCCAGGTCTGCCCAGGTGAGTTCTGTGGAAGGTCCGAACCAAACGATCTGCGTTAATGTCAGACGCAGGAACCCACGTCCTCTCCTCTGGACCATACCCCTTCCAATGCACCAAGTACTGAAGGGACCGGCGATTCAGACGTGAGTCAATGATCTTTGACACTTGAAACTCCAAGTTACCATTGACGACCACTGGAGGAGGAGGTAGAGGTGACGGTATGACTGGTGCCACGTACTCTTAAGTAATGACTTGTGGAACACATTGTGGATTTTAAACGTAGGAGGGAGGTCCAGACGAAATGCCACAGGATTAATTATGGAACTGATCCTGTACGGCCCGATGAATCTGGGACCCAGTTTCCAGGAGGGAACTTTAAGTTTTATATTCCTGGTAGACAACCATACCAGATCGTTCACATTCAGATCTGGACCAGAAACTCTCCTCCTATCAGCCATACGTTTATAACGGTTCCCCATAGCACTCAGATTATTCAATACACCTCTCCACACTGAAGCAAGTGACGACGAGAAACGCTCCTCCTCAGGAACCCCAGAAGGGCCCCCCCCATTGAAAGTACAAAACTGGGGATGAAAACCATATGCCCCAAAAAACGGGGATTTACCAGTGGACTCGCTCCGCCTGTTGTTAAGAGCGAACTCTGCCAGAGGCAAGAAAGAAGACCAGTCCTCCTGGTTCTCTGAGACAAAACACCGAAGATAAGTTTCAAGGCTTTGATTCAGACGCTCTGTCTGACCATTGGTCTGCGGATGAAAAGCCGAGGAAAATGACAATTGCATCCCCCGACGTAAACAAAATGCCCTCCAAAATTTAGACACAAACTGAGACCCCCTATCTGACACCACATCAGAAGGCAACCCATGAAGTCTCACAATCTCCCCAATGAACACCTGCGCCAGAGTTTTAGCATTAGGGAGGGCAGGAAGAGCAATGAAATGTGCCATCTTACTGAACCTGTCAACAACCACCAGTATGACAGTTTTCCCTGACGACGGAGGAAGATCCGTAATGAAGTCCATAGACAAATGAGTCCATGGACGCTCCGGAAGTTTCAAGGGTAAGAGGGTCCCAGACGGACGGGTATGTGGGGTCTTAGAGCGAGCACAAACCCCACAGGACGCGACAAAAGTTATAACATCTTTATTAACGTTAGGCCACCAAAACCGGCGAGAAAGGAGATCTAAAGTAGCCTTACTCCCTGGATGTCCTGCTAAAGCAGAATTATGATGTGCCTCAATAACCTTTTGTCTCAACTGATTTGGGACAAACAGTCTCCCTGAAGGTCCTGCAGGGGCGTCCCCCTGAGCCTCTAATACCTCCTCCTCAAGCTCAGAACATACAGCCGACACTACCACCCCCTCCTGAAGGATAGGAATCGGGTCATCCGTTTTCCCGGCCCCTGGGAAACTGCGAGACAAGGCATCAGCCTTAACATTCTTAGACTCAGGGCGATATGTGACGACAAAATTAAACCTGGTAAAAAACAACGACCATCGAGCTTGTCTGGAATTCAGACGCTTAGCAGATTCCAAATACAGCAGGTTTTTGTGATCAGTAATGATGGTGACCGGGTGGACTGCCCCCTCCAAAAAGTGACGCCATTCTTCAAAAGCCAACTTAATGGCCAAAAGTTCCCTATTGCCGATATCATAATTCCTTTCGGCGGACGACAACTTCTTAGAAAAGAAAGCGCACGGATGCCATTTACCAGGGGACGGACCCTGGGACAATATTGCACCCACCCCTACGTCAGACGCGTCCACCTCCACAATGAACGGCTGTGATGCATCTGGTTGGATGAGAACGGGTGCCGAAGCAAAACATTTTTTCAAAGAGGAAAAAGCTTGGCAAGCTTTGTCCGACCATTTAGAAAAATCCGTCCCTTTTCTTGTCATGTCAGTGAGAGGTTTGACAACAGATGAGAAATTACAAATACATTTCCGGTAGTAGTTAGCAAACCCCAGAAAACGCTGCAGAGCCTTAAGATCCTCTGGCTGATCCCATTCAAGCACTGCTCTCACTTTTTCAGGGTCCATACGGAAACCGGAGGCTGACACCAAGAAACCCAAAAACTGAAGTTCCTGTACAGCAAATACACACTTTTCCAGTTTGGCGTATAGTTTATTGTCTCGCAAGATCTGCAACACCTGTCTCACATGCTCCTGGTGAGACACAAGATCTGGCGAGTAAATTAAAATGTCATCCAAATATACGACCACAAACAGCCCCACAAGGTGACGAAAAATGTCATTAACAAAATGTTGGAATACTGCTGGTGCAGTAGTCAGACCAAAAGGCATGACAAGGTTCTCATAATGTCCCTCCGGCGTGTTAAACGCCGTTTTCCACTCATCCCCCTCTTTTATCCTAATCAAATTATACGCCCCCCTGAGATCCAATTTAGAGAACCATTTGGCGCCCACAATTTGATTGAAGAGATCAGGAATAAGAGGGAGAGGATACGGATCTCGAACAGTAATCCGATTAAGTTCGCGGAAATCCAAGCAAGGGCGTAGGCCTCCATCTTTTTTCTTCAGAAAGAAGAACCCCGCGGCCACTGGGGAAGATGAAGGTCTAATATGCCCTTTGGCCAGACTTTCCGAAATATAGTCTTTCATAGCCTGCCTCTCAGGACCAGAAAGGTTATATAACCTAGCTTTAGGTAACTTAGCATCAGGAAGTAAATTAATAGAGCAGTCATACACGCGATGAGGAGGCAACTCCTGACACCCCTCCTCAGAGAACACATCCCCAAAGTCCTCCAAAAAAGGAGGCAATGTACTAGGCACGACCGCACTGATGACTGTGTTCATGCATGATTCTTCAGATGTTGTATTAGTCTATGCCTGATGAAGAGACCTGAGTAGTCTCGAAAGCTTGCAATTTGTTACCATCTTTTCAGTTAGCCATTAAAAGGTATCAACCACTGAGGACTCTCAAGTCTAAATATTTTTGTGTTCATGCAGTTACTTTTGCAAAACTCACCCCATTGGCTTATCTCTCTGGACTGCCAATTAATCACAGGGTTATGTTTAACCAACCAAGGAAGTCCCAACACAATAGGAGTAGGTAGACCCTCCAACGCATAACAAGATAATTGTTCCCTATGTATCGCCCCTACCCGAATATCAATGTTATGGACCTCATGAACAAAGCTACCTTGGCCGAGAGGCCTGGCGTCAATGGAGAATATAGGGATCGGTTTGGCCAATACACTCAGAGGCATACCTTGAGCCTGAGCAAACTGAGCGTCAACCAGATTAGCCCCGGACCCACTATCAAGAAGAACAGAAAATCTCTCCACTCTCGTACCAACCACCATCTCCACTGGTACAAGGAACTGAGAAGAACTAGCGGACGAAATACATACTCCCAGGTTGTCGTCCACCACACAACCTGGGATTAACAGTTTTCCGGCAACTTTTTGCTCAACAAGGCAGGGATGGACATCCCCCAACAAAATGTCCCTCTTTCCCGCAGAAGAAACACCTTCTAGTCCTGCTGCGTACCACCAATCCCCTCCTACGAAATGATGTCCCTCCCAGCTGCATAGGCTCCTCTGAACAGACAAGGGGAACCTCAACATAAGGACTTTTGTAGTAGGTGGAGCAACTACCGGGGCGGAGTTACCTCACCCCTCTCCCGAAGCCGTCTATCAGTACGGATAGCTAGGGCCATAGCAGCCTCCAGTGATGGAGGAGAATCATACTGAGCCAAAACGTCCTTTAATTTGTCAGAAAGCCCATGACAAAACTGACTCCTAAGAGCTGGGTCATTCCACTGAGTATCTGTGGCCCATCTACGGAACTCAGAAGCAAATTCCTCCGCCGGACGATCTCCCTGCTGTATCTTACGTAATTTTGTCTCAGCAAGAGAGACCCGATCTGGGTCATCATATACCAAACCCAGGGCAGTAAAAAATCGATCTACAGACTGTAGAGCCGGGGATCCCGGAGGAAGTGAGAATGCCCAGGATTGAGGGTCCCCTTGTAGGAGCGAGATAACAATTCCCACTCTCTGCTCTTCACTCCCTGATGATCGAGGCCGAAGCCGAAAATACAATTTATATGCTTCCCGGAATGTGAAAAATTTGTGTCGCCCACCAGTGAACCTGTCCGGGAGAGCTACTTTAGGTTCAAATCTGGTTTGCTCCAGGGGAGACAAAACTTTGGACTTAATGTCCGTCAGCTCCATGGATAATCCCTGCAACTGCAGAGCCAGCTGGGCTACTGGATCCATGGCAACTGGGGATAATTTTATTGGCCAGTGAAAATGTCACGCTGTCTAATGATATGTGTACGATGTCAGTAAACTATTCTTACAGAAACAACACTCTATACAACATATAGTTTAGCAACATCAGCATGTAAATATAGAATAGATTTACCTGACATGATATCCGTTGAACTCAGGGTTAATCTTGAGGACTTGATACGCTGTCACAGGAAAGAGGAGGACCGGGGTCTAACCTGACCCTAAAACTGGGGTCCTAACTAATCCCTCACCTTGGAGGTACTGATAATGGTTCAGAGGTCCAAGTCTCCAGCCTAACTAGTCTCCTATCAGTCCCTGAACCCTGTAATCAGTCCTAAGAAGGAACCTGATTACCACCAAAGGGATATGGGCTGATCTCTGCTAAATACACAGATTAGACATATAGGACAGACTGGAGAAAACACAGACTCGCATACACACTCAAACACAGAAGGAACATAAATGGTCTGGGATATAAAACTCTAAGCAAGTTGAGCTTAAAACAACTAAGGAGCTCTTTAACTTAAGTCTATACAGATTCAATCCTATCTGTGGTCTGCATGAAGAATTTCACTGGCAACTCCCAAAACAGACAACCAGGGATTTAAAGGAAACCAATCAACAAATAATCAATTGCAGCCGGGAGAAACTGAACCCAGTCCCAGAACCGAGCACAGACAGAATTAACTCCCTCACTGCCAAACACAAAGAAACAGCAACTCAGCTGTGAGAAGTCAGAATGTGCAACCGCGACGATCTTCGTGGCGATGCACACATGACAGTCGGTCCTTTTGGAGGCCTACTTTGTCTCGTGACATCAGGGAATTTGTGCAGTCCTGCGGGACTTGCTCTCGCTCCAAGCCTTGCTCTCGCTCTAGTGGTTTGTTAATGCCATTGCCTGTGCCCAAGAGACCATGGACCCATATCTCTATGGATTTAATTTCCGACCTCCCTGTTTCTCAGAGAATGACCGTTATCTGGGTGATTTGTGATAGGTTTTCCAAAATGATACATCTTGTGCCATTACCTAAGTTGCCTTCCTCCTCCGAATTGGTGCCTTTGTTCCTTCAGCACGTGGTTCGGTTACACGGCATTCCTGAGAACATTGTGTCTGACAGAGGAGTCCAGTTTGTTTCCAGATTTTGGAGGACTTTTTGTTCTAAACTTGGTGTTCAATTGTCTTTCTCCTCGGCTTTTCATCCTCAGACCAATGGACAAACTGAGAGAACAAACCAGACATTGGAGACTTATCTGAGATGCTTTGTGTCTGCTGATCAAGATGACTGGGTCTCTTTTTTGCCTTTGGCTGAGTTTGCTCTTATTAATAGGGCTAGCTCTGCCACTTTGATGTCTCCATTTTTCTGCAATTTTGGGTTTCACCCTCGATTTTCTTCGGGACAGACGGAGGCTTCTGTCTGTCCAGGTGTTGACTCTGTTGTGGAGCATATGCAGCAGATTTGGGACCAGGTAGTGGAGAGGTTGTCCCTCTCTCAGGAGAGGGCCCAGCGGTTTGCCAACCGGCATAGGACTGATGGTGCTCGGTTTGAAGTGGGGGACTTGGTCTGGTTGTCCTCAAGAAATATCCCTATGAGAGTTGCATCTCCTAAGTTTAAGCCTAGGTTCATTGGACCTTATAAGATCTTGGAGATTCTTAATCCCGTTTCCTTTCGTTTACTTCTTCCAGGGACATTTAAGATCCATAACGTGTTCCATAAGTCCTTATTGAAGAGGTTTGTCGAGCCAGTGGTTCCTATGGCTGCGCCTCCTGACCCTGTTTTGGTTGAGGGCAATCTGGAGTATGTGGTTGAGAAAATATTGGATTCTCGTTTTTCTAGACGGAAACTCCAGTATTTGGTTGAGTGGAGAGGTTATGGTCAGGAGGACAATTCTTGGGTGTTTGCTTCGGACATCCATGCTAGGAGACTGATCCGTGCGTATCACAGAGCTCATCCTGACCGACCTGGTTGCCCAAATGAGGGTTCGGTGACCCCTCCTCAAGGGGGGTACTGTTGTGAATATGTTAGAAATGAATTCTGAGCAGAAGCTCCCTCTAGTGGTTACAAACAGTACTGAACCATTCAATGAGGATTGGCAATCAGGAGTTACAGACTGGTCTTATATAAGGGAGGTTCCCTCCCATCATGGTTGCCGGTGATCAATTGTTCTTGTCTCAACTGTGGTTCCTGGTTCACTTGGAAGCTTGCTGAGTCTTGCCTGCATCTTCTGCTATCAGATAAGATATTTTCTGCTTTTATTTTTGTGCTGCTTTTTGCATTGTTCCCTGCACTTCTGTGGAGGTCAGCCAGGTCCCCTCCATGGGCTTGTGCTCCTCTCAGTTTATCTGAGCCACTGTTATTTGTTCATTTGCCATTTCCAGTTTTTTCAGTGGCTGCGGCTTAGTTTTGTGACACCAGAGAACTAATTTAGGTGGTAGAGGTCGTGTGATCTCAGGTGTTTTGCAATTAGTAGAGTTGGTATTTTTTAGGGTTTTTTGGATTGCAGTAAGTGTCCTTCCTATCCTTTTCTGTCCAGATAGATTGGGCCCCAACGTTTGCTCATACTATTTTCTGTCTGTGTCTGTATTTCCTCTTGTCTAACCGCCATTACATGTTTGGGGGCTTCCTGTGTTCTTTGGGGATCTGCTCCGGAGCAGATAGCTTTCCTATTTCTATCTTTAGGTGTAGTTAACCTCTCAGGCTGTGACGAGGCGTCTAGGACCAACGTAAGAACGCTCCACGGCTGCCTTTAGTTGTGGTGGTTAGTCAGGGTACTGCAATCCAGTAGATTCCAACCTCTCTGGTGTATTGCCGTTTTTGCCTGCTCTCCTCAGCTACCAAATCATTACAATTCTGTCTCTGAGCTCCCTGGCCAGTTCCTTTGACCTCATGATTCTCATTTGGTCTGACATGCACTGTGAGCTGTGAGGTCTGATATAAACAGGTGCGTATCTTTACAAATCAAGTCCTATCAGTTTAATTAAACACAGCTGGACATCAATGAAGGAGTATAACCATCTTAAGGAGGATCACAAGGAAATGGACAGCATGTGACTTAAATATGAGTGTCTAAGCAAAGGGTCTGAATACTTATGACCATGTTATATTTCAGTTTTTCTTTTTTAATAAATTTGCAAAAGTTTCTACATTTCTGGTTTTTATCAGTCAAGATTGGGAGCAGAGTATACATTAATAAGAACTTTTTTGCATTTACCAAATGGATGTACTGAAACAAAGAGTGAAAATTTTAAATGGGTCTGAATACTTTCCGAACCCACTGTACATGGCCATAATATAATTATGGGTAGAATACTGGCTATGTACACATGAGGATCACTTCACTTTCTATATGTATGGTATCCATTTGTCTAATTGTGATTAATGAATATGTATTTACTAGCTACAACCACAGATATATAAAATATAAAAGTTTGGACACACCTAATTTAAAGATTTTTCTGCATTTTCATGACTATGAAAATTGTAAATTCACACTGAAGGCATCAAAACTATGAATTATCACATGTGGAATTATATACTTAACAAAAAAGTGTGTAACAACTGAAATTATGTCTTATATTCTAGGTTCTTCAAAGTAGCCACCTTTTGCTTCGATGACTGCTTTCATACTCCTGGCATTCTCTTGATGAGCTTCAAGAGGTAGTCACCGGAAATGGTCTTCCAACAATCTTGAAGGAGTTCCCAGAGATGCTTAGCACTTGTTGGCCCTTTTGCCTTCACTCTGTGGTCCAGCTCACCCCAAACCATCTCGATTGGGTTCAGGTCTGGTGACTGTGGAGGCCAGGTCATCTGGCACAGCACCCCATCACTCTCCTTCTTGGTCAAATAGGCCTTACACAGCCTGGAGGTGTGTTTGGGGTCATTGTCCTGTTGAAAAATAAATGATGGTCCTACTAAACGCAAACTGGATGGAATAGCATGCTGCTGCAAGATGCTGTGGCAGCCATGCTGTTTCAGTATGCCTTCAATTTTGAATAAATCCCCAACAGTTTCACCAGCAAAGCACCCCCACATCATCACACCTCCTCCTCCATGCTTTACAGTGGGAACCAGGCATGTAGAGTCCATCCGTTCACCTTTTCTGCGTCGCACAAAGACACGGTGGTTGGAACCGAAGATCTCAAATTTGGACTCATCAGACCAAAGCACAGATTTCCACTGGTCTAATGTCCATTCCTTGTGTTCTTTAGCCCAAACAAGTCTCTTCTGCTTGTTGCCTGTCCTTAGCAGTGGTTTCCTAGAAGCTATTTTACCATGAAGGCCTGCTGCACAAAGTCTCCTCTTAACAGTTGTTTTAGAGATGTGTCTGTTGCTAGAACTCTGTGTGGCATTGACCTGGTCTCTAATCTGAGCTGCTGTAAACCTGCGATTTCTGCGGCTGGTGACTCGGATAAACTTATCCTCAGAAGCAGAGGTGACTCTTGGTCTTCCTTTCCTGGGGCGGTCCTCATGTGAGCCAGTTTCTTTGTAGCGCTTGATGGTTTTTGCAACTGCACTTGGGGACACTTTCAAAGTTTTTCCAATTTTTCAGACTGACTGACCTTCATTTCAAAAAGTAATGATTGCCACTCATTTTTCTTTACTTAGCTGCTTTTTTTCTTGTCATAATACAAAGTCTAACAGTCTATTCAGTAGGACTATCAGCTGTGTATCCACCAGACTTCTGCACAACACAACTGATGGTCCCAACCCCATTTATAAGGCCAGAAATCCCACTTATTAAACCTGACAGGGCACACCTGTGAAGTGAAAACCATTTCCGGTGACTACCTCTTGAAGCTCATCAAGAGAATGCCAGACTTTTTTTACATGGTGTTGTAGGAAGTTAAGGTCCTGCGAGAGGACAGGTCTGTGTGTTGGAAGGTCCTACGTGTGGATGGACTTCCGAAATAGCACATGGAGAGGCCGTGTACCCGGATGGTCTCTGTGTTGGAAAGTCCCATGAGGGACCTCCACTTGTTTGCCACCTAAAGTCAAGATGAGTGAGAATTCATCAGCTGTTACAGAAGGGTAGATGACTGCTGTTTTTGTTTCACCGAGCACACCACATCTTTCTCAATCCATCATAATATCTCCACTTGCACCTCACAGTCCAACAGTGTTGTTGTGTTCACCCTACTCCACCCTCTCTGAGCACAGCAGCCAGTTCTCGGACAGGCAGTTGTGGTCACTTACAAGAAATTTTCCTCCTACACATGCTAAATCTAAGAGTTTGAACTTCACCACCTCCAATCTGTTGGCCACGGAAAAGCTGCCTTTCCGCCTGGTGAATACAGATGGTTTCCGAAAGCTGATGGCCATCCCAGTCCCCTAGTACCAGTTGGACCCCTCTATTCTTGATAACCAGCCCAAATAATGCTGAGAACTGAGGGTTGCAGCCCACAGCTGCGAGTTTTGCCTGGCTGATTATTAAAAATAGAGTGGAACCCAAGTCACTTTTTTTTAATTTATTTATTGCGCAGGTGCCAGCTGATAACTACTCCCATCAGCCGCCACCTGCTCTAGCTGTTATCAGGGGCAGCAGGTTTAAGCTAATATGAACAATAGTTCCATCAGCCCGATGTCTGTGCCCAGAGGTAAACATTTTACCTCTGGTCACAGCTGCGGGCTAACACTGTCATCTGACAGCGTGAGAACCGCAGTGCGCTGACTGGTGGTGCTCATCTTAACATGTTAACAGCCACAGGTGTTTCGGAGCACAAGACAACTGATCAGATCAGCTATCATGTGTCTGAAAAGGTGTGGGAGGAGATTAATGGCTTTTGACGTTCAGTTACGCTCGTTGAAGCGTTCAGCAAACAGGTTGGGGAACATTTAAATGTTCATCGATTCGAACCAAATTGAGCTTCAAAAGGTTCACTCACCTCTGCTTATCACAAAAAATCACCCCTTCTTTTTATTAGTTTACTATATTACACATAAAAAGCATGTACTTTTCTAAATATAATTAATTAAAAAATTGCTAACTAAAGACATTTGCATCACTTACGAAGGGTGAACGCATCATATGCAAATACAACTATCTTACAAAAGTCGGCAACAGTTTTCAACATACTTCAGGAGTACTTAAAGGGTTGTCTACTACTTGGGCAGCCCTTTCTCAGTCTGAAAATTTGACCCTGTGAAAATAAAAACATTTATACTCACATCCATTGCAGGAGCTGTTCCAGCGGTGTCAGCACACACTTTCATGGGCTCACTGTTACGGCTGTATCAGAGGCTGCAGACAGTCGCACTGTATCTGGCTGCAGAGGGTCTCAGCGGGTAGCCTTGCAGACTAGTGGCCAGTCCCCCGGCCTTAATGATGTCACCTGGATCTGGGTATTTATAACTCCCAACTTCCTGTTGGGAGTTGCGGGTGGTATTTTCTATTTGCATTTTCCTTTTGAGGCTTGGAGCAGTAGCTGTCGGTTATTGTCCTTTTTACAGTTTGGAGGACGTTGGTGTTTCTATATGAGTCTTCTCAAGCTAAGTGTTCCCTTGTTTCCTTTGTCTATCCCAGTTGTCTTTAGCAGTAGTGAGGATTGACCATCTGTCATGTGTCCCTAACAGTTGCGGGTGGAATCATGATCCACCAGCACCTGTTAACATGTTAAATGCCGCTCTCAAACTCTGACAGCGGCATTTAACATGCAAGCACAGGAAAAGTTCAAATCACCCCCATTCAAAATAAACAATTAAATAATTTAAAAAATATGCATACCGTATTTTTCGGACTATAAGATGCACTTTTTCCCTCCAAAAATGTGGAGGAAAATGGGGGGAGCGTCTTATAGTGCAGATGTACCGACTCTGGCTATGGTGGGGAGGTGGGGGAATGGTTTCGGCGGAGCAGTGGGTCACAAAGCCAGGAGCCAATACGTCTGGACTATAAGACGCACCCCCCATTTTCCTCCACATTTTTGGAGGAAAAAAGTGCGTCTTATAGTCCGAAAAATATAAAATTAAGCATGGGCGTGGAGGGCAATAAATATTAATTTCTCTTTAATGGCATCCTGGTATGATTGGCCCCCATCCTGGTCCTGGTATGATTGATCTCATCCTTTCCTTATCCTGGTATGATTGGCCCCCACCCTATTCTGGTATGATTGACCCCCATCCTGGTATGCATGGCCCCATTAGAAAACATAAAAAAAACAAACCATTACACTTACCTTCCTGGCGCTCCCTCGCAGCATCCTGCTCCGATGCCAGCAGCTACTTGTGCTGCTTGCAAGCTGAAGGGCAGCTGCTGAAATACTCAGTTCTCTGTAAGCTGGGACTGTGATTGCAAAGCAGTGATTATTCATTGCTCTCTAGTGAGCACAGTGTCAGACGGAGACTTTCTGCTGCTGCCAGCGGTCACGTGTGCTGATACTTAAGAGAAATGAATATTCACCCCATTCCATGAATATTCATTTCTCTTAAGTATCGTCACACGTGACCGCTGGCAGCAGGAAGTCTCCGGCTGACACTGTGCTCGCTAGATTTTATCATATTTGCATGTAGCCAAATATGTATCGGTAAAACAGTTAGCTCGCCATATCATAAAGAAGTCATCACACAGCTCAAATTATGGAAAAAGAAAAATGTTAAGGATCTCAGAAAATGGTGAGGCAAACCCCTTTTTTTAGTAACTTCTGAATTTTATTTCTTCAAAATTAAAAAATAAATAAATCTGTACAAGTTTAGTATCACCGTAATTATACTGACATGGATAATCTTGACACAGACTTAATTTTACAACTGAATGAATGCCGTAAAAATATAACCCAAAAATAAGGAAAAATTACATTTTATTCATAATTTCACAGAATTTGGATTTTTTTATCATTTCCAGTACATTAAATGTTAAATGAATGGTGTCAGTTAAAAATACAACTTTTCTAGCAATAGCAAGCTATGTGAACAGAAAATTATGGCTCTTGGAAGAAGGCGTAAAAATTAAATATTGCCTAGTTTTAAATGGGTTAATTTATCCAATAGGCATTTATGTGGACAGAGTCAAATGTCTTTGCAAAGTCCAAAAACACTATCTACAGCCACTCCTCTGTCTTGGCTTCTCACCTTTTCATATAGACAAATGAGGGAGATTTGCCATTTGCTCTAATTAATAAATAGTCTATCACTTATAATACTTTATTCCACCACATTCTCGTACATATACTGTAGTCCCTTGTGAGGCTGTTAAACATGTTTTTAAAAAATTAAAGTTAGAAAATTTTACTTTAGCATCAAGGTCCTGTGGGGGAGCGTCCGATGCTATTTTCTCCTCAATGCAAGAGGAGTGAGGAGCAAAGAGGTGAGCTCCGAGCAGTGAGTTTGCAAGGCAAGAGACATGATCAAATCTCACAACTGCTTGATGGAAGTGAGTGAGGAGGAAATGGAGGTGGAAGAAATCCCTGAAATCATCACCCCCGGGAGCCAGAGCGGTTACACCTGATGATGGGCGCTGCCCAAGGACTGTCAACCCTGCCACAGATGGTGATCCAGTGATAGAGCATGCCACAGTAAGCAATGGATCACCTGGTCCATGTATTGAGGGTGCAGTGCTGGAACCGGTGCCGGAGAAAGAGGCTCCCTTGGCTTAGGGAGAGAATACCCCAGAGACTGCCACTATGGGAACAACACTCCCCGGAGAATGCAAATGCACCCTGGTGTGGCTTTTCCCCATCCCGGCCTCATTCAAGAAAGTCCCTGAGGAGGAGGTGAAACAGGTCAGGCAGAAGTCAGCATGATAGAGGTAAGATCGATAAAGAGGAACGTCCCTTATATTAATTGGCGGGAGATAGAGTTGGACTTATTCAACACTCCACCGACTGACAGCCCCCTTTACATCTGACTGAGGTTACTAACAGAACATCCACCTGAGATGGATGGCTTGCTGGCCTGTGGGAAGTGGACTGATCTCTACCTGAAGTGGTGGCTGAAGGGGTCTAACATTGCCCTTTGGAAGGTGCTGGAAGACGCCCAGACCAGGAGTCGAGTGACATAGTTCGACATCAAATGGGGGTTTGGGTTCCTGGAAGAGGAGTGGACCGGGCACAAGGTTTACATCAGACGGGATGTGGTGAACGGGAAAAATCTACCCTCAAGAGTCTACAGTCTGTACCCAGGCGAAATTGTGGAATTCGCTAAATGAGAGTGCAGAAGAGGTTGGTACGCGGTGGCCCTGGTACATCTTTATACCTACGAAGATGTGAAGGAGAGGGACCGAGTGGTCCTGCGGCAAAAGGCTCAGAGGGAGGCCCTGTAGAAGTGGGCTGAAGAAGCCCCTAACGGGCTCCTGAAAATCTCAAGGAACAGAGACTCCGGTGGGGAGAAGAGGATAAACCCTAAAGAAAAAGAGTCTCTAATGGAGTCAGGAGAGACCCATCAAGATTCCCTGGAGGGGCCTGAACCGGCTAAATCATCTGAGGAGGCGCAGTTGCCGAGCTTGCCGGAGTCGAGAGATGAAGGTTCAGGTGACATGAAGCAGGGATTATCTGAAGGAAACAGGGCCACAGCAGGACAAGTGGTCCAGAATGTTCAAGTGACCAGCTACGGGCCCACCAAAGTGGGCTGTGTAAGCGCTGTGTCCAGAGGATATGATCTCGGACCAGTGAAGTTTCCAGATCAGCCCTGGAAGTGGAAGAGACCACCCTCCCCCACCGCCGGTGCTGCCTTTATGAAGGAGATGCAGGATTCATTAAGCCAATGTAGGAATCACTAAACCATCTGAGAATCCGAGGTACTTTTATAACACCTTCAAGACTGGGAGAGCCTGTGAAAGCCAAATCAGCTAAAGTTTATTTTTCCTCAGTTTTTATTTGTTTTTATTGTGTCTGTTGTGCTTTTTTCTGCTACAATTTTAGGTGCTGTTGCAACCATGAAGGTCTGATAACCTCAGTAACAGAGACTGCGTTTTCTGGACTGTGCCCTTGGACAAGAGTGGCTACTGTTAAGTTGGCCTATGGGCCCCTGTTAAAAATATGCACATGGACACTTTGTTTCCGGGGTCCATACTGAGAAGGACTGATGCTGATCAAAGTTTTAAAAGTTGTGGACTATGTCACTTGCTGTACCGGGTCCTTAACCGATAAGGTCGGGGTGTCCACTAAGAAGAAGATGTCGGGACAAGTTAAGGACAAAAATGTCCAGGAAGGATGGCAAACCTTGAAAAATTAGATTCTCGAAGCACAATCGTTAACAATTCTGAAAAGAGGGAAGAATAGGAAGTATTTAAGGAAACCAGGATGGGTGAACAAAGAACTTAAACACATGCTAAAAAGGAAGAAAGAAATGTTTATCAAATGGAAAGAGGGAGGCATATCTAAAGAATATAATGCTGTCTGCAGAACCTGCAGGGCGCAAAACAGATTATCTGAAGCTGACAATGAATTAAGGCTTGCAAGAGACTTCAAAAGCAACAAAAAAGGATTTTGGGGATATGTCAAAAGTAAAAGAAAAGTCAAAGATGCTATAGGGTTTTTACAGCATGAAAATGATGAAATGGTAAGACAGGATGTTGAGAAGGCCGAACTTTTAATATCCTATTTTGCATCTGTTTTCTCTCAGAAAGGAAATGTAACATCAACTGATCTTCACTGTCTTATTAGGAGAATAAAAGAATCCAGGATATCTATAAACAGAAAAATAGTGAGGAAACACTTAGCTAACCTAAATTAATTCAAGTCTCCAGGACCAGATGAATTGCACCCCAGAGTACTGAAGGAGATAGCAGAAGAAATTCTTGAACCACTCTCCATAATCTTTGAAAATTCTTGGAGAACAGGGGAAGTCCCAGAAGACTGGAGAAGAGCAAATGTTGTTCCTATCTTCAAAAAGGAGAAGAAGGTGGACCCAAGGAACTATAGGCCAGTGAGTCTGACTTCTATACCAGGAAAGATCTTTGAACAAATTATTAAACAACATGTATGTAAGTACCTGGATCAGAGTGAAGTGATTAAACAGAGTCAGCATGGGTTTGTAACTAATAAGTCATGTCAGACTAACTTAATTTCTTTCTATGACAGAATCACTGACTGGGTGGATCAGGAAAATGCTGTAGATATAAACATAGTAACATAGTAACATACAGTCAGGGCCAGAAATATTTGGACAGTGACACAATTTTCGCGAGTTGGGCTCTGCATGCCACCACATTGGATTTGAAATGAAACCTCTACAACAGAATTCAAGTGCAGATTGTAACGTTTAATTTGAAGGGTTGAACAAAAATATGTGTTAGAAAATGTAGGAATTGTACACATTTCTTTACAAACACTCCACATTTTAGGAGGTCAAAAGTAATTGGACAAATAAACATAACCCAAACAAAATATTTTTATTTTCAATATTTTGTGGCGAATCCTTTGGAGGCAATCACTGCCTTAAGTCTGGAACCCATGGACATCACCAAACGCTGGGTTTCCTCCTTCTTAATGCTTTGCCAGGCCTTTACAGCCGCAGCCTTCAGGTCTTGCTTGTTTGTGGGTCTTTCCCTCTTAAGTCTGGATTTGAGCAAGTGAAATACATGCTCAATTGGGTTAAGATCTGGTGATTGACTTGGCCATTGAAGAATGTTCCACTTTTTTGCACTCATGAACTCCTGTGTAGCTTTGGCTGTATGCTTGGGGTCATTATCCATCTGTACTATGAAGCGCCGTCCAATCAAGTTTGCAGCATTTGGCTGAATCTGGGCTGAAAGTATATCCCGGTACACTTCAGAATTCATCCGGCTACTCTTGTCTGCTGTTATGTCATCAATAAACACAAGTGACCCAGTGCCATTGAAAGCCATGCATGCCCATGCCATCACGTTGCCTCCACCATGTTTTACAGAGGATATGGTGTGCCTTGGATCATGTGCCGTTCCCTTTCTTCTCCAAACTTTTGGCTTCCCATCATTCTGGTACAGGTTGATCTTTGTCTCATCTGTCCATAGAATACTTTTCCAGAACTGAGCTGGCTTCTGGAGGTGTTTTTCAGCAAATTTAACTCTGGCCTGTCTATTTTTGGAATTGATGAATGGTTTGCATCTAGATGTGAACCCTTTGTATTTACTTTCATGGAGTCTTCTCTTTACTGTTGACTTAGAGACAGATACACCTACTTCACTGAGAGTGTTCTGGACTTCAGTTGATGTTGTGAACGGGTTCTTCTTCACCAAAGAAAGTATGCGGCGATCATCCACCACTGTTGTCTTCCGTGGGCTCCCAGGTCTTTTTGGATTGATGAGTTCACCAGTGCTTTCTTTCTTCAGGATGTACCAAATTGTAGATTTTGCCACTTCTAATGTTGTAACAATTTCTTGGATGGGTTTTTTTCTGTTCTTGCAGCTTAAGGATGGCTTGTTTCACCTGCATGGAGAGCTCCTGTGACCGCATGTTTCCTTCACAGCAAAACCTTCCAAATGCAAACACCACACCTTAAATCAACTCCGGCCCTTTCATCTGCTTAATTGAGAATGACATAACAAAGGGATTGCCCACACCTGTCCATGAAATAGCCTTGGAGTCATTTGTCCAATTACTTTTGGTCCCTTTAAAAACAGGGTGGCACATGTTAAGGAGCTGAAACTCCTAAACCCTTCATCCAATTTTAATGTGGATACCCTCAAATGAAAGCTGAAAGTCTGGACTTCAACTGCATCTGAATTGTTTTGTTTCAAATTCATTGTGGTAATGTCTAGAACCAAAATTAGATAAATGTTGTCTCTGTCCAAATATATATGGACCTAACTGTAGTTATTAAGGTTGAAGGAAGACTTTAAGTCCATCTAGTTCAACCCATATCCTATCCTAACCTTCCCTAACATGTTGATCCAGAGGAAATAAAAAAAAACCCAAGTGGCAAACAGTAAGCTTCACATTGGGGAAAAAAAAATCCCGACTCCACATATGGCAATCAGACTAGCTCCCTGGATCAACGCAATATCTAGGAAACTAGTGAATATAGCCTGTAATATTATACTTTTCAAGAAAGGCATCCAGTCCCTTCTTAAATTTTAGTAGGGAATCACTCATTACAACATTAGACGTCAGAGAGTTCCATAGTCTCACTGCTCTTACAGTAAAGAATCTCTGTCTGTGATTTTGACTAAACCTTCTTTCCTCCAGACGTAGAGGATCCCCCCTTGTCCCCGTCACAGGTCTAAGAGTAAAAAGATCATTAGAAAGGTCTTTGTACTGTCCCCTCATATATTATACATTGTAATAAGTCACCCCTAAGCCTTGTTTTTCCAAACTAAATAACCCCAAGTGTAATAACCTGTCCTGGTATTGCAGACCCCCCAGTTCTCTAATAACTTTGGTCGCTCTTCACTGCACCCGCTCCAGTTCATCTATGTCTTTCTTATACACCGGAGACCAGAACTGTACACAGTATTCTAAGTGTGGTCACACTAGTGACTTGTATAGAGGTAAAATTATGTTCTCCTCATGAGCATCTATGCCTCTTTTAATGCATCCAATTATTTTATTTGCCTTTGCAGCAGCTGCCTGACACTGGCCACTAAATGTGAGTTTGTAGTCCACCCATACACCCAGGTCTTCTTCAGTGACAGTTTTGCCCAGTGTTTTACAATTAAGCACATAATTATACATCTTGTTTGATCTACCCAAGTGCATGACCTTACATTTATCCCCATTAAAGCTCATTTGCCATTTATCAGCCCAAGCTTCTAGTTTACATAAATCCTCCTGTAATATAAAATTGTCCTCCTCTGTATTGATTACTCTGCAGAGTTAAGTGTCGTCTGCAAATATTGAAATACTACTCTGTATGCCTCCTACAAGGTCATTAATAAATATGTTAAAGAGAAGTGGCCCCAATACTGACCCCTGTGGTACCCCACTGCTAACCGTGACCCAGTCCGACTGTGCTCCATTAATAATCATTAATAGTATATCTTGACTTCAGCAAAGCATTTGACAAAGTATCTCACACAATCCATATGAAAAAATGACTAAGTATGGAATGGACAAGGCAACTGTTAGGTGGATTCATAACTGGCTTAGTGATCGGTTCCAAAGAGTAGTCGTAAATGGCTGCACATCCAGTTGGAAGAATGTCTCAAGTGGGGTACCACAGGGCTCTGTCCTGGGCCCTGTATTGTTCAACATCTTTATCAATGATTTAGATGAAGGAATTGAGGGTAAGCTGATTAAATTTGCTGATGACACAAAGCTAGGAGGGATAACTAATACAAGAGGAGAGAGTGGATTCAAAAAGATATAAATAAACTGGAGCAGTGGGCAGCAGCTAACAGAATGGTTTTTAACAGGGAAAATTGCAAAGTACTACATCTGGGCAATAAAAATGAAAAAAGCATATACAAAATGGGAGGAATAGGGCTAAGTAACAGCACATGTGAAAAAGACGGGTATACTAATAGATCACAGACTAAACATGAGTCAACAGTGTGATGCAGCAGCAAAAAAGGCAAATACAATTCTAGGATGTATTAATAGAAGCATACAGTCTAGATCACGTGAAGTCATGATTGCCCTCTACTCCTCTTTGGTCAGACCTCATCTGGAATACTGTGTCCAGTTTTGGGCACCACATTTTAAAAAAGACTTCAACAAACTGGAGCTAGTTCAGAGAAGAGCGGCTAGAATGGTGACCAGTCAGCAACCAATGTGCTATCAGGAACGGTTGCAGGATTTGGGAATGTTTAGCTTGCAAAAGAGAAGACTGAGAGGAAACTTAATAACTGTATACAAATATCTCACATTGTCACATTGTGGAAGGATCATCTTTATTTTCATTTGCACAAGGAAAGACTAGAAGCAATGGGATGAAACTGAATGGAAGGAGCACAGATTAGATATTAGAAAAAACTTTTTCACAGTTAGGGTGATCAGTGAGTGGAACAGGCTGCCACGAGAGGTGGTGAGTTCTCCTTCACTAGAAGTCTTCAAACAGAGGCTGGACAGACATCTGTCTTGGATGATTTAGTGAATCCTGCTTTGAGCAGGGGGTTGGACCAGATGGCCCAGGAGGTCCCTTCCAACTCTACCATTCTATGATTCTATGATTCTAAGTTCTCAGCCAAATGTTTTTACTATGGTTTATGATATACAGTTGTGCTTAAAAGTTTACATATATATACCCCAGCAGAATTTTTGCTTTCTTTGCCTTTTTTCAGAGAATATGAATGATAATACCAAAACTTTTTCTCCACTCATGGTTAGTGGTTGGGTGAAGCCATTTATTCTCAAACTACTGTGTTTTCTCTTTTTAAATTATAATGAGAACCAAAAAAAATCCAAGTGACCCTGATCAAAAGTTTACATACCCTGGTGATTTTGGCCTGACGACATGCACAGAATTTGACACAAATGGGTTTGACTGGCTACTAAAGATAACATACTCACCTGTGATCTGTTTGCTTGTAATCAGTGTATGTGCATAAAAGCTGAGTGAGTTTCTGGGATTCAGACAGACTCTTGCATCTTTCATCCAGCCACTGACGTTTCAGGATTGTGAGTCTTAGGGAAAGCAAAAGAATTGTCAACGGATCTACTGGAAAAGGTAGTTGAACTGTATAAAATAGGAAAGGAATACAAAAAGATGTCCAAGGAATTGATAATGGAACTCTGGAACTCTCTACCACAACATATCAGACTCTCCCCTACCATGGAAACCTTCAAAAAGAACCTGAAGACCTACCTCTACTGACAAGCCTACAACTTGCAGTAACCACAGATCCACCAAACCGCTGCACGACCAGCTCTACCCTCGCCTACTGTATCCTCACCCATCCCTTGTAGATTGTGAGCCCTCATGGGCAGGGTACTCTCTCCTACTGTACCAGTCATAACTTGTATTGTCTAAGATTACTGTACTTGTATTTATTATGTATACCCCACCTCACATGTAAAGCGCCATGGATTAAATTGCGCTATAATAATAAATAATAATAATAATAATGCCAATCAGCAGCGTTCAAACTGTGATTAACAAATGGAAAATCAGGGATCTGTAAAACAAAACCACAGTCAGGTAGACCAACAAAAATTTCGTCCACAACTGCCAGGAAAATTGTTTGGGATGCAAAGAAAAACCCAAAATTAATATAAGCTGAAATACTGGACTCTCTGAAAACTAGCTGTGTGGCTGTTTCAAGATGCACAATAAGGAGGCATTTGAAGAAAAACGTGCTGCATGGTCGAGTGGCCAGAAGAAAGCCATTACTGCGCAATTGCCACAAAGTATCTTGCCTACAATATGCAAAACAGCACAGAGACAAACCTCAAAACTTCTGGAACAAGGTAATTTGGAGCGATGAGACCAAAATTGAAATGTTTTGGCCACAACCATAGACGTTACATTTGGAGAGAGGTCAACAAGGCTTATGATGAAAGGAACACCATGCCTACTGTAAAGCATGGAGATGGATCACTGATATTTTGGGGATGTGTGAGCTACAAAGGCACAGGAAACTTGGTCAAAGTTGAAGGAAAGATGAATGCAGCACGCTGTCAGCAAATACTGCTGCGCATGGGACGTACTTGAACGTTCCAGTAGGACAACGATCCAAAACACAAGGCCAAGTCGACCTGTCATTGGCTACAGCAGAACAAAGTGAAGGTTTCTGGAGTGGCCATCTCAGTCTCCTGACCTCGATAACATTGAGCCACTCTGGGGAGATCTCAAGCATGCAGTTCATGCTAGACAGCCCAGGAATTTACAGGAACTGGAGGCTTTTTGCCAAGAAGAGTGAGCAGCTTTACCATCTGAAAAAAATAAAGAACCTCATACACAACTATCACAAAAGACTTCAAGCTGTTATTGATGTTAGAGGGGGCAATAAACGGTATTAAGATATGGGGTATGTAAATTTTTGATCAGGGTCATTTGGATGTTTTTGGTTGTCATTATGATTTAAAAAGAGAAAACACAATAGTTTGACAATAAATGGCTTCACCCAGCCACTTACCATGAGTGGAGAAAAAGTTTTGGTGTTATTCATATTCTCTGAAAAAAGGCCAAGAAAGCAAAAATTCTGCCAGGCTATGTAAACTAGTTAAATGTATTTGATATTAATGTGCAGTGAGGGAAATAAGTATTTGATCCCTTGCAGGTCTATGATCTTGTCCCTGACATCCTTATAAAGCTCTTTGATCTTGCCCATGTTATAGAGATTAGAGTCTGACTGATTGAGTCTCTGGACAGGAGTCTTTTTTAAAGGTGACTATGTAAGACAACTGTCTTTAATGCAGGTAATGAGTTAATTAGGAGCGTCTAACTGGTCTGTAGGAGCCAGAACTCTTAATGGTTGGTAGGGGATCAAAAACTTATTTCTCACTGCAAAATGCAAATAAATTTATATAATTTATACAAAGTGATTTTCTGGATTTTATTTTTGATATTCTATCTCTCTATGTTAAAATTAACCTACCCTTAAAATTATAGACTGTTCATGTCTTTGTCAGTGAGCAAACTTACAAAATCAGCAAGGGATCAAATACTTCTTTCCCCCACTGTATGTTATCGGAAAGTGCCTCCTGGGTGCAGTGTAGCCTAGACAGGGTTAACTGTAATGGCAGGCCTAGATTAGGGAGGGGGAGTTGAGAGTTAGTGCAAAGTTCAGGAAGTGTCAAGCTCAGTAAGAGAAAGTGTGGTGAAGTGACCACAGTGGTCATAAGCAATAGGCTGTAAGGGACAATGTAAGCCTGTTACTTGGGGCAGTGGATATCCATCAAACCATTCCGTGCAAATCCGTCTGTCAGCCTTGGAAGCTCGAGAAGGACTTGGAGCTGCCAGGCTTCTGGGAAAGATAAATTCAAACTCTATGGGGCAGTACGGTGGCTCAGTGGTTAGCACTATAGCCTTGCAGCACTGGGGTCCTGGGTTCAAATCCCACCAAGGAAATCTGCAAGGAGTTTGTATGTTCTCCCTGTGTTTGTGTTGGTTTCCTTTGGGTACTCTGATTTCCTCCCACAGTCCAAAGTCATACTGATAGAGATCTTAGATTGAGAGCCCCAATGGGGACAATATCTGTAAAGTGCTGTGGAATTAATAGTGCTATATAAGTAAGTAAAATTAACTCTCAGAGGCGGGAGGTGATGGAATCTGGGTGCACTGCTTGAGGTGGAGAAGAATTCCTAGTGCTAGAGGAGTTAGTAAAAGGTATGCTCTACCCATAACAAGAACTAGGGCTATAGTTATGCTTGGTAGGTACCTGTGGGCCCTTTCCTATATGCTTGATTGTAATGACTGCAAGTTGCCAAGTAAAAGTTTGACTGTTTTAATGAATTCAGCGTCTCCTGAATTGTTTGCTGTGAAGGTTCTGGAAGATGAAAGCCTGGAGCCAGTGGAGGCCTATGGGCCACAAATAAGTGTGATGAATCCCACACATCACATCACACCAGGACTTGGACACATTTTGTCTGTAGGGTGCTGTAGCGAGCAGGAGCAGCAGCTCGCCCACAACTATCTTGCTCAGGCACCTTACACCCTAATCCCTAGAAGCAAGCAATACAAATAATGATGGTATACCAGAAACACACAGTCCAAAGATATCATTTATGCATTAATCTTGCTTATACAGTGCCAAAATATTCTGCAGCGCCTCACAGATATCATTATCACAGTCCCCACTGGGCTCACTATCTACATTCCCTATCAGTATGTCTATGGAGTGTTGGATTGTGGGTGGAAACTGAAAAAAAGTACTTCAGGGAACACTCTGATGATATTTGAATCAAAATCTCTGGTGATATTTTACCCAAATCAGGGTTAAAATCACATTAACCTGGTCAGCTTCAGAGTGCTTCAGTAAAGGCCGGGTCTCACATAGCGATCCCGCAACGATCACGACGACGATGCGACCTGATAAGGATCGTTGTTGCGTCGCTGTGTGATCGCTGGTGAGATGTCAAACATACCGACTCTCCCAGCGATGCAGTAACGACGCGGATAATCATAGCGATCTACGTGACGACGTCGGCGGTCGTTGAAACCCTGTCACACTACACCTATCCGAACGACACAGCGCTCGATGTGGGCTGTACAGAGTGACGTTGTAGGCACGCAGGCGTGGCATAGCGTCGCCTTTTCCGCGTCCCCTCATCTCCGATTGGTGCTCACTACTGCGTTCCCATTGGCGGCGCTACTGCCTATTGTTCTCGATTGTGTAAAAAGGCAACGTAGCTGCGCTCTTGTTTTCATTGCCCCTGGCATTCTCGCAGCATTTGTGGTTTCCTCCTGCTTGCGTCCTGCTTTTTCTTTCGGAGCACAGTAGCGTGGTTTGTTTCTACTTGCGACCTTCTTTTCTGGATCTCTGTTGCGTCCTCGACTGCGACTCCGAAAACCCAAAACAGCTATTTTCCAGTTACCTTGTGACCAGCTATTGTTTGTGCACGGTAAGTTTGTCTGGGGTTTCTTTTATATTTCATTTTAATGTCAATTACCAATTATTGGTAACATTGCAGTGCTGTGCATTGTATTTTTTGGGTCTCAAATGTGTTTCCTATTGTCTATTTTATCGGGGTCTCGGGTGGGATCTCAAATACCTTCCCATTTAACATTGTTATAGGACACCTACCTATAGTCTATTGTCTGCTATCTTTGCTGTGCTGGGATGGAGGGAGGGCATGGCTTCTACTGGTGCACATGTGTATTTTTCGCCGGCAGCCATTTTAGGGGGTCTCAGGTGGGATCTAAAATACCTTCCCATTTAACATTGTTATAGGACACCTACCTATAGTCTATTGTCTGCTATCTTTGCTGTGCTGGGATGGAGGGAGGGCATGGCTTCTACCGGTGCACATGTGTATTTTTCGCCGGCAGCCATTTTAGGGGTCTCAGGTGGGATCACAAATACCTTCCCATTTAACATTGTTATAGGACACCTACCTATAGTCTATTGTCTGCTATCTTTGCTGTGCTGGGATGGAGGGAGGGCATGGCTTCTACCGGTGCACATGTGTATTTTTCGCCGGCAGCCATTTTAGGGGGTCTCAGGTGGGATCTAAAATACCTTCCCATTTAACATTGTTATAGGACACCTACCTATAGTCTATTGTCTGCTATCTTTGCTGTGCTGGGATGGAGGGAGGGCATGGCTTCTACCGGTGCACATGTGTATTTTTCGCCGGCAGCCATTTTAGGGGGTCTCAGGTGGGATAACAAATACCTTCCCATTTAACATTGTTATAGGACACCTACCTATAGTCTATTGTCTGCTATCTTTGCTGTGCTGGGATGGAGGGAGGGCATGGCTTCTACCGGTGCACATGTGTATTTTTCGCCGGCAGCCATTTTAGGGGTCTCAGGTGGGATCTCAAATACCTTCCCATTTAACATTGTTATAGGACACCTACCTATAGTTTATTGTCTGCTATCTTTGCTGTGCTGGAATGGAGGGAGGGCATGGCTTCTACCGGTGCACATGTGTATTTTTCGCCGGCAGCCATTTTAGGGGGTCTCGGGTGGATCTCAAATATCTTTCCATTTCGCCAAATTTTAAATTGTTATAGGACACCTAATAACTGAAATGTTACTTTTAAAGTTTTAATATTTTTTCAAATTTTCCATGTATGCTCACTGTATGCTTTTCTTTATTTCAGATGTCTTTCAATAGTGAAGAATTCGTTCGGGAACTCATCGAGCTCTATAGGTCTTTGCCATGCCTATGGAAAATAAAATCCGCTGAATACAGCAACAGGATCAAAAAAAGAGAGGCGTATGAGAAGCTCATTGAGCTCTTCAAAAAGCATAATCCCACAGAGAAGGTGGATGAGAGCCTTGTCAGGAAAAAAATACAGGGTCTACGCACCGTGTACAAGAAGGAGTTAAACAAGGTAGAGAAGTCTAGTAAATCAGGTGCCAGCACGGATGAGGTGTATGTGCCCTCCTTGTGGTACTTTGATTTACTAGGCTTCACCCGTGACCAGGAGCTACCAAGGTCAACCGTGTCATCGGTGCGTCAGACCCTGGAACCGACAAGGCCATCCATAATGGTCCTGACTCTGCGGATGGAGATGTAAGTACCTTATTTGCTTCCCTGGATATAGCAATTTACATTTGTATTTATGTGCCATAGTTACATAGAAAAACAGTAACTAAGGTTTTACCTGTTTAATTCTGCAGTTTACAAAAGTTTTCCCTTCCAGTTCAGATAAGTACACTGCTCTTCTTTTTTTTTTTTTTGCCTGACTCCGTTCTCATTATGTACGTTTAGTTAACCCGTGCCGGTCATGATAAATCCAATGCCACAATGCTAACTAATGTATTTCCTTTCTGCATGCTGTAAAATATTTATTTTGGTTTTGCTTTAACATTTATTTTCTTTTCTATATTTCTACAGCACCATAGAGAGGAAATGGGGCCAACACCAAATGAGGAAGACCTGTCTACTGCACGTATGGAGGAGCCGGGTGAGGGGAGTAGTCAACAGTCTGCGGCTTCTCCAGCACTGCGTAGACAGAGTCGAAAAAGAAAGGCGGACGGCCAGCCATCCCCAGACCTATTGGCGTTGGCGAAGAATATTTTACAGAATCAAAATAAAAAAACCACGGACACTTTTGCCACGTTTACGGCAGATAGACTGGGAAAGCTGGATCCAAGACAGAGGCTCCATGCGGAACGAGTCATATTTGAAGCACTCAGTAAAGCGGCACAAGGACAGCTGGATGAGTCTTCGAAAATCCTGAGTGCGGTGGATCGGGACCAGTCATGGCCACAAGTGCCCGATCCACACAGGAACACACCTGTGCGGAGGATTTGTCCTCCGCAAAACATGTCATTCCCCCATCTCCCTCCCCCTCAGTACCCAGGGTTTTCCCAATCATTTTGGCCACAGATGTCCTCAACACCCAGGCCACATCAATAAAATGAGGAATCCCAGTATCACGATTTATAGTGGTGTTTTCCTTTGTTTTATTTTTGTTTATGTTGATGTTTTTTAATAAAAGTTTTGATATTAAAACTTGCTGTCGTCTATCAGGAATTAAGCTGGCAGAACAACTTGGTGGGGTAATGGGTGATAGGATATAATGCTATCAAAGCTCTGGTGGGAGGGAGGGGGTGCATCTATACAGATGCATAGCTATAATGGGTGTGAGTGATGAAACATTAATTTATTTTTTACATTTAAAGAAATAGGATGGGTTGAGGGTATGTCAGGTCCGCCATAAGGGTGGTACTCAGGGGCGTAACTAGGAACGGCAGGGCCCCACAGCAAACTTCACAATGGGGCCCCCCCCCCTCACGCGCGTTGCCAATCCCGGTCTACCCAAGTTGTGTTAAGAAAGATACCTTTATTATCCAAAATTAGAGGTTTTTGGAGTAATGATAGTGAAATAACAGAAAAGAACCAACTCCCAGGAAGCAACTGAGGTAGTGACGAAGGTAGGCTTTCTCCAGAGTAAATATGTGAAGAAACTTGTAATCCAGCCTGCAAATTGCTTTCAAAACGGATGATTTATTCAGTAGAACAACAGTCCGGTATACAGAATAATCTAAGATTGTTCTGTATACCGTACTTCTGCACCACGCCCTCACCAATTACACATGTGAGGAGTTGACAGCCTCAGCTCTGCTGCATGTGAGGAGTGACAGCCTCAGCTCTGCTACATGTGAGGAGTGACAGACTCAGTTCTGCTACATGTGAGGAGTGACAGCCTCAGCTCTGCTACATGTGAGGAGGAACAGCCTCAGCTCTGCTACATGTGAGTAGGGACAGCCTCAGCTCTGCTACATTCGAGGAGTGACAGCCTCAGCTCTGCTACATGTAAGGAGTGACAGCCTCATCTCTGCAACATGTGAGGAGTGACAGCCTCAGCTCCGCTACTTGTATAGCAAAGCTGAGGCTGTCACTCCGCGCATGTAGCAGAGATGAGGCTGTCACTCCTCGCATGTAGCAGAGCTGAGGTTGCTACTTGTCACATGTGGCAGAGCTGAGGTTGTTACTTGTCAAATGTAGCAGAGCTGAGGTTGTTACTTGTCACATGTAACAGAGCTGAGGTTACTTGTCACATGTAGCAGAGCTGAGGTTGCTACTTGTCACATGTAGCAGAGCTGAGGTTGCTACTTGTCACATGTAGCAGAGCTGAGGTTACTTGTCACATGTAGCAGAGCTGAAGTTGTTACTTGTCACATAAGCAGAGCTGAGGTTGTTACTTGTCACAAATATCAGAGCTGAGGTTGCTACTTGTCACAAGTAGCAGAGTTGAGGTTATTACTTGTCACATGTAGCAGAGCTGAGGTTGCTACTTGTTACATGTAGCAGAGCTGAGGTTGTTACTTGTCACATGTAGCAGAGATCAGGGTGTCACTCGTCACTTGTAGCAACCATGAGGCTGTTATTGGGCCAGGGGGATGCTACTGGTGACTGAGGTCCCGTGCCCAACAGGGCCCAGGGGAGGTTAGTGGTGACTTGAGGCTTGCGTCAAACAGGGCCCAGGAGCCCGAGGCCCTGTTGGAATGCGGGCCCCTTGCTACCTGGGCCCTGTGTTGAATGTGGGCCCCCTGCACTGCAGCCTGGGCCCTGTTGAATGTGGGCCCTGTTAGATCCTGCCTGCACCTGCCCTCCCAGTCACCATTGAGCAGCCAAGCCTCTTCTCACTGTTGAGAGACTCACGGTACTCACCCTGCTCACCCGGGCTTCCACCTGCTTGTCCAGTCAGCCTGCTGCTTCATGTGGTCTGCCTGGCCGTCTGCTGTCCGCCCCCACATGCACACACGCTGTGACAGACGGACCATAATGCACTGGGCCGCAGCTTCAAGCTACAGTGCTCATTTCTGTTCGCTGTCTGCATTTACAACACTGTAGTGTCTCTTTAAAACAACACAGTGTTGTTATGCATCAGCGTTCAGAGTCAGAAGCCTGAACAAAATGTTGGGAGGGGGCCCGAGCGCGGATCCATTTGCCAGCGTGCTCGGGCCCCCCTTTTTGCTCCTAAATCACAGGGCAGCTGCAGCAGGGACGGGCCCCCTTCTAGCCCGGGCCCTGTGGCAGCTGCTTCCCCTGCTTCCACTATAGTTCCGCCCCTGGTGGTACTCTAGCTTAAGATGCCCAGATATAATGGGTGTGTTTTTAATATGTAGCTTTTTTTTTAACCTTTTTTTAAATATTTTTTGGAAAGAAGTTGACACTGCTGCAGTTATAAAGTCTAAACTGTATATATTTGTAAGAATATATATGTAATAATAATATATATATATATCTATATATATATTACATAAAAAAAAAACATAACATTGAAAACAAAACAAATAAAAGAACTATTTACAAAATAACTATTTACATGCCCCCCTGGTGGATGAACCGCTCCAGCAACACTCCATGCTCGTCCATGGCTGCCAATATTGTCGACCTCATCCGCCGGTGGGAGGCCAACAGGTCCTGGGCAGTGATCATTTCTGTGGAGGTAAATGTTAAAAGTTAACCAGGCAATTCTGTGGCAACATCAAGTAAAGTTACATGTGTGCTGTTTACTTACGGATTTGCGGCGACTGCGCTTCTCCTGATGAGGCACTTACTGCCCAGCCCGAACCTGTGGCACCACCGGCTAGGGACACAAAGAAAAATACATATAACACGACAGCCCTTGCACATTTTAAGACCTAACAATGTTATATTATGTGCTTAAATTACCAGAAGGCGATCCTGCACCAGTGTCATGGAGTGATGCTGGAGAGAAGTCCAGTGTGGGTGTAGAGGTCGATGACCACATATCTGGAGGTGGTGTAGCAGCAGGAGAAGGGGTTCCTGCCGGTGATGATGGTGCTGGTGATGCAGCTGATGGTGATGTAGCTGGTGATGCAGCTGGTGATGATGCCAAAGGAGATGGTGGTGGTGGTGGTGGTGCTGAAAAATATTTAAATTGAGTGGAATAATATTTCTACTAACTTTCTTGATTATGGCTATTATTCGCATATAAAGCTTCATATATTGGTCCATACAGAGTAGGCCCCATATGATGCTAGAAATATAAAGGGCCCGATATGAAGACACATAAATAATGATCCCCTATATGATGCTCCAGTATATGATGGACCCCAGTGGCGTAACTAGAAATGGCGGGGCCCCACAGCAAAATTTTGAACGGGCCCCCTCTCCCAAACGGGCGGCGGGGGCGGGGTTCTGATAGTGGGCGGAGCCAATAGCAGTGGGCGGAGCAAATCACAGCAATTCTCTAGGCCCAAAAAATACTCTTCAGTCTCATAACGGCCAGCTTTTTGCCCAAATCAGAGCTGTATTTAAAGCAGACATTATGGAAACACAATATAATATAATGGACTGGTAGCAATGCAGCCCCCTTATGCTACCATTACTAGTAACCATGTCCCGCATAACTATTAATGCAGGCACATTATGCCCCCATAACTAGTAATAAGCCCTCTTATTCTCCCATCAGTAGTAATGTGCCCCTCAAGTAGTAATGCAGCCAAGAATGCAGAGTTATCACTCACACAGTATGTGCCCCCGTTAATCTTCGGTGGTATCTTCAGCTCCACAGTGGAGCACACTCACCACCAGTCTTCACCCTTCTGGGCGCCGCCGACGAGTGACGTCAGCAGCGTGATCACATGACATGATCACGCTGCAGACGTCGCTCTGACCCGGCGGTCAGAGCTTCAATTGTACTGGCGTCTGTATAGACACCAGTGCAATTGATTCCTGGGAGACGGCACGCAGCAGCTTCTCTGCGCCGGCTGTCAGCATGACAGCCAGCACAGGGAACCGCCGACTCTCAGGCCATGGGCGGCAGAACACAGCCGCAGGGGAGACAGCTGCAGCAGGGACGGGCCCCCTGCTAGCCCGGGCCCTATGGCAGCTGCTTCCCCTGCTTCCACGATAGTTCCGCCCCTGATGGACCCCATTTCTGAAGTTCCACTGTATGATTAGCCCCATATATTGGTCCATACAGAGTAGGCCCCATATGATGCTACAAATATAAAGGGCCCGATATGAAGACACATAAATAATGATCCCCTATATGATGCTCCAGTATATGATGGACCCCATTTCTGAAGTTCCACTGTATGATTAGCCCCATATATTGGTCCATACAGAGTAGGCCCCATATGATGCTACAAATATAAAGGGCCCGATATGAAGACACATAAATAATGATCCCCTATATGATGCTCCAGTATATGATGGACCCCATTTCTGAAGTTCCACTGTATGATTAGCCCCATATATTGGTCCATACAGAGTAGGCCCCATATGATGCTACAAATATAAAGGGCCCGATATGAAGACACATAAATAATGATCCCCTATATGATGCTCCAGTATATGATGGACCCCATTTCTGATATGATGTGCATTATATTGCAGTACTGCATTGTAATTAATGCCACTCACCACGACGGGCCTGCCTCTGTGCACGGATGCTGGCGATGCGGTCGCTGGATCTGTACCGCAGAACAGCCAGCTTCTTGCGGATTTGTCTTGTTGTCCGCTGCACTCCATATCTTCTAGCCAGGCCCCGTCTGATCCTCCGCAGCACTGCCTGCTTGTGGAGGACTGGATGAGTCTGGTGCTGAGTGCACCAGTAATCCCTCCTATCCATTTCACGGATCAAGTAGCAGACTTCGGCATCCCCCCAGGGTGTACTGCGTCTCACAGCCGCCATGTTATTGCCTCAAGACAAGCTAGGCCGCATTTACGGCGTTAATCCCGCCCATGACGCATCAGCGCCGCCCACTTTTTTTTTCCCCCCGTGACGAGGACGCAACTGCGTTCTCGCGCGAACAGCATTGCTGCACTTATGAACATTGTGATTAAAATGGAGATGCATTAGCGTCTCCGAAAATATCGTGCCTGCAATACAGCGTCCCCAGGTCACAAGAGTGTGGGTATGTTGTTGGCTATAACCCCTTAATGTCCACTGACGTGCAGAGTCCGTCATGGCAAGGTGTCAGTTCCGGCACCAGGACGGACTCTGCACGTCATGGTTTTGATCTACCACTGCGTGTAAACACGCAGTGGTAGATCAGTGCCGACAGCTGTCACAGACAGCTGACAGGCACGGCAAGCGGTGCGGGGACCTTTGCCGTCGGTCCCCGCACCTACAGCGCTGTGCTTGGTCAGTCAATCTGACTGACCAAACACAGCAGCGATCGTGCAGGAGAAGCTGAAATTTCAGCTTCTCCAGCGCGATCAGTGCAGGAGCCGGCGCTGCAGTGGCCAGGCTTCCTGCACTGACAGCCAGGAGCGGAGCCCCCACCGCCCCTGGCTGTTAACCCCCTGACTGCTGCGATCGAGCGCGATCGCAGAGCTCAGGGGGGAGGCAGAGGGTCGGGAACTCCCTCTGCCTCAGATCGGCACCCTGCAATGTATTTGCAGGGGCCGATCTCTGCCTTGATGACCCGGGGGTTGTCATGACAACCTCCGGGTCATTTAGCTACGGGAAGCTGCTGTGATCATTGTCACAGCAGCTTCCACTATAGTTGCAATGCATTGCAATGCCAGAGCATTGCAATGCATTGTAACTGCAATAAAAAGTAAAAAAAAGTGAAAGTCCCATAAAGGGACAAGTTAAAAAAATCATTTTTTAAAAAAAATTGTAAAAAAAATATTAAAAAATAATTAAAAAAAAATCCCCTAAAAATACACATTTTTATGTAATAAAAAAAATAAAAAACAAAAAACATACACATGTTAGGTATCGCCACATCCGTAAAAATCCCATCTATAAAAGCGTAACCCTAGTTAACCCCTTCAGTGAAAGCCGTAAAAAAAAAACACAAAAAAGTAGTAAATTATACTTTTTCCAAGCGGTATCATTATACCGCTTGGAAAAAGTGCAATAACACGCGATCAAAAAGTCAGATATAAATAATCATGGTACCGCTGAAAACATCATCTTGTCCCGCAAAAAACAAGCTGCTATACAGCATCATCAGCGAAAAAATAAAAAAGTTATAGCTCGCGGAATAAACTGATGCAAAAATAATTATTTTTTCTATAAAATTTTTTATTGTGTAAAAAACGCCAAAACATAAAAAAATATATAAATGAGGAATCGCCGTAACCGTAGTGACCCGAAGAATAAAGCTGCTTTATCAATTTTACCACACACGGAACGGAGGAAAAAAAAAAAAAAAAAAACAATTCCTGAATTGCTGGTTTTTGTTCATTCTGATTCCACAAAAATCGGAATAGCAAACGATCAAAAAACGTTATGTGCCTGAATATGGTACCAATAAAAACGTCAGCTCGTCCCGCAAAAAATAAGCCCACAGATAACTCTGTCGGCCGAAATATGGAAAAATTATAGCTCTCAAAATACGGCGATGCAAAAATTTCTTACAAAAAATTATTCCAAGAAAAAGCATCTTTTAGTGTGTGACAGAAGCTAAACATGAAAAAAGGGTGTAAAACTGGTATCGCTGTAATCGCACCGATCCGAGGAATAAAGTCGCCTAATCACTAATACCGCACGAGGAACGGCGTAAAAAATAAAACCAATTCTTCACCTTTTGTGGATTTGTTCATTGTGCTTCCCAAAGATCGCAGTAAGGCGATCACAGTGGTTCCCCCCCACATATGGGGTATCAGCGTACTCAGGACAAAATGCACAATAGCTTTTGGGGTCCTATTTCTCCTGTTACCCTTAGAAAAATAAAAATTTGGGGCAAAAAGGTATTTTTTGTGGAAAAAAATATGATTTTTTATTTTCACGGCTCTACATTATAAACTTCTGTGAAGCCCTTGGGGGTTCAAAGTGCTGACCACACAGCTAGATAAGTTCCTTGGGGGGTCTAGTTTGCAAAATGGGGTCATTTGTGGGGGGTTTCTACTGTTTAGGCACATCAGGGGCTCTCCAAGAGCGACATGACACCCGCAGACCATTCCATCAAAGTCTGCATTTAAAAACGGTGCTCCTTCACTTCCGAGCTCTGCCATGCGTCAAAATAGTGGTTCCCCCCCACATATGGGATATCAGCGTACTCAGGACAAATTGCACAATAGCTTTTGGGGTCCTATTTCTCCTGTTACCCTTATAAAAATAAAAATTTGGGGCAAAAAGAGTATTTTTGTGGAAAAAAATATGATATTTTTATTTTCACGGCTCTACGTTATAAACTTCTGTGAAGCACTTGGGGTTCAAAGTGCTCACCACACATCTAGATAAGTTCCTTGGGGTCTAGTTTCCAAAATGGAGTCACTTGTGGGGGGTTTCTACTGTTTAGGCACATCAGGGGCTCTCCAAACGTGACATGACACCCGCAGACCATTCCATCAAAATCTGCATTTGAAAAAGGCGCTCCTTCCCTTTCCAGCTCTGCCATGCGTCAAAATAGTGGTTTACCCCCACATATGGGGTATCAGCATACTCAGGACAAATTGCACAATAACTTTTGGGGTCCTGTTACCCTTTGGAAAATAACAATTGGGGGTGGAAAGATCATTTTTGTGGAAAAGATATGATTTTTTTATTTTACTGCTCTACGTTATAACCTTCTGTGAAGCCCTTGGGGGTTCAAAGCTTTCACCACACATCTAGATAAGTTCCTTGGGGGGTCTAGTTTCCAAAATGGGGTCACTTGTGGGGGTTTCCACTGTTTAGGCACACAGGGACACTCCAAATGCGACATGGCGTCCAATCTCAATTCCAGCCAAAAAAGTCAAATGGCGCTGCTTCCCTTCCAAGCTCTGCCATGTGCCCAAATAGTGGTTTACCCCCACATATGGGGTATCAGCGTACTCAGGACAAAGTGCACAATAACTTTTGGGGTCCTTTTACCCTTTGGGAAATAAAAATTGGGGGTGGAAAGATCATTTTAGTGGAAAAGATATGATTTTTTAATTTTACAGCTCTACGTTATAACCTTCTGTGAAGCCCTTGGGGTTCAAAGCTCTCACCACACATCTAGATAAGTTCCTTGGGGGGTCTAGTTTCCAAAATGGGGTTACTTGTGGGGGGTATCCACTGTTTAGGCACACAGGGGCTCTCCAAATACGACATGGCGTCCAATCTCAATTCCAGCCAAAAAAGTCAAATGGCGCTGCTTCCCTTCCGAGCTCTGCCATGCACCCAAATAGTGGTTTACCCCCACATATGGGGTATCAGCGTACTCAGGACTAATTGCACAATAACTTTTGGGGTCCTTTTATCCTTTGGAAAATAAAAATTGGGATGAAAAGATAATTTTTGTGGAAAAAACATGATTTTTTAATTTTACGGCTCTACGTTATAACCTTCTGTGAAGCCCTTGGGGTTAAAAGCTCTCACAACACATTTAGATAAGTTACTTGGGGGGTCTAGTTTCCAAAATGGGGTCACTTGTGGGGGGTTTCCACTGTTTAGGCACACAGGGACTCTCCAAATGCGACATGGCGTCCAAACTCAATTCCAGCCAAAAAAGTCAAATGGCGCTGCTTCCCTTCCGAGCTCTGCCATGCGCCCAAATAGTGGTTTACCCCCACACATGGGGTATCGATGTACTCAGGAGAAATTGTACAACAAATATTGTGGTTCATTTTCTACTGATACCCTTGACAAAATTTTAAAAAATTGTGTCGAAAGAAAAATTTTGGGAAAAAAAGTTAAATGTTAATTTTTTCCTTCCACATTGCTTCAATGCTTGTGAAGTACCTAAAGGGTTAATAAACTTCTTGAATGTGGCTTTGAACACGTTGAGGGGTGCAGTTTTTAGAATGGTGTCACTTTTGGGTATTTTCTGTCATATTGACCCCTCAAATTCACTTCAAATGTGAGGTGGCCCCTAAAAAAAATGATTTTGTAAATTTTGTTGGAAAAATGAGAAATTGCTGGTCAACTTTTAACACTTATAACTTCCTAACAAAAAAAAATTTTGGTTCCAAAATTGTGCTGATGTAAAGTAGACATGTGGGAAATGTTATTTATTAACTAATTTTTGTGACATATCTCTCTGATTTAATGGCATAAAAATTAAAAGTTTGAAAATTGCAAAATTTTCAAAATTTTTGCCATATTTCCGTTTTTTTTCATAAATAAACGCAAGTTATATTGAAGAAATTTTACCACTATCATGAAGTACAATATGTCTCGAGAAAACAATCTCAGAATCGCCAAGATCCGTTGAAGCGTTCCAGAGTTATAACCTCATAAAGAGACAGTGGTCAGAAATGTAAAAATTGGCCTGGTCTTTAACCTACAAAATGGCTTGGTCGTTAAGGGGTTAAAGGGGTTTGATGTATTATTAGATTGTGATTTTATGTGTGGAAACTGTCATGCAAATATTCACTTTGTATATGAAAATAATTTTTTATATGTCACAATATGTAGATGTTTTTTTTTAACTTTTCCCACATAATCATGTGTGTTTTTTTTTTGGGTGTTACGTGTTGGCGTTTTTATTGTTACCATTTTTGGGCACCTGAAATTTTTTGACAGCTTTTTTATTCTATTTTTTGGAAGTTAGTAATTAAAAAAACAAAAAAATTTATTTTTGGGGTGCCCTTTTAATCGGTCTGAGTGTGGTAAAATAGATAAAGCGTTTTTATTGTTCGGGTCATGACGATTATGGCGAGACCTCATTTATCTCAATTTTTGACTTTTTGTCAGCTGTGGAGGCTGCTGCTGGGGTTTACATGGACTGGGCCAGTCGCTGATTGGTCGCGTCCGGCCGGGTGCGACCAATCAGCGAGGCGGGCTTTCCGTTAAAGACAGACAGAATTACACGATTATATAGTAGATGTCACCTGTGTATTACCTCATATTACTGTGTATTACCTCATGTGACTGTATATTACCTCATTACTCATACATTTGAGTATATGTAACTTTAAACAATGTAAGTAATGTTGAGAAACCAAATTAACAATACGTGAAAAAAAACATTAACTAATAGAACTTTATTCAGCAATTTAAGTAGGTAAACAATCTCAGTAGTAGTCCACTATAGGTTCTGATGCTGCCAAGTCACAGCACCGGGACCGTTAAAATAATCGCAGTAATTGTCTCTGCAGGTCTTCGCATCCTGGGTGCTTCTTCCAGGTCCCAATGGTCGAAGGCCAGCAATTCCACGTTCGCTTGCCCGCCATTCGCCCAGCTGCACTTCTCCGTTCATTTCATTCACAGAGTCACCAAAGCCAGGAGGACAGTACGACACAGAATCGCGTCGGCGAAGAAAATTGTGAAGCACACAGCAGGCCAAAACTACTGAGTCAATAGATTTCAACTTCATGTTAATCGTGTGTGAAAAATGCGGAAGCGATTGGCCATGATACCAAAGGCATTCTCCACAACCCGACGTGCCCTAGACAAACGGTAGTTATAAATTCTCCTTTCCCGTGTGAGAGTTTTTGAGGGAAAGGTTTTATGAGATTGGGATGAAGCGGGAAGGCCTCGTCGCCAATAAAAACAAAATTAAGGTTACCTGTAGTGTCTGAGTTAGGAGGCAAGTGGAGTTCACAGTTATGTAACCGTTCTCCAAAAACTGTATTCTCCAAAACTCCACCATCGGAAACCCTTCCATTCATCCCAATGTCTACACAAATGAACTCATAATTGGCGTTAACAAGGGCCATCAGTATGATGCTGAAATAGCCCTTGTAGTTGTAGAAATATGATCCGCTGTTGGGTGGCTGAGTAATACGGACATGTTTCCCGTCCAAAGCCCCACCACAATTTGGGAACTGCCATAGGTGATCAAAATCGTTGCCAATCTTGCTCCATTCCGCCTCCGTGGTGGGAAACTCCATGTAGCTCCGTAGACAACTGAAAATCGCCTTGCACGTTTCCGGAATGAGAACGCTCAGTAGAGGTCTTGAAATGGCTGAAGAAAAATGCAAGTCTTGCAAAGAGCGTCCAGTTGCCAGGAATCGCAGCGTGACTGCCAATCTTTCATCTGCCGGGATGGCAGCACGCATCGCTGTATCCTTCCGTTCAATAAGTGGAGTAATTCTTCCAAGTAAATAGGTGAAGGATTCCTCAGACATCCGCAGAAAATTGCGGAAATCATGAGGATTTTTATCCTGAAGCTCTTTCACCAGTTGCATGTGTGAAAATTTGGACCTCTTCTGTAGCCACTCTCGGGTCCACATGCGACGTTTTCTTTTAGAACGCCTCTCCAGCATCCGTGCCTCATCTTGACGCCGTGCTTCCTCTACAAGCAATGCAGCAACCACAACAGCACACTCTGCATTGTTCATGATGGGGCAAACTGAAAAAATAAAAATAAAAACAATAGGTAGGTGTCCTATAACAATATAAAATTAGGCGAAATGGAAAGGTATTTGAGATCCCACCCGAGACCCCCTAAAATGGCTGCCGGCAAAAAAGCACATGTGCACCGGTAGAAGCCATGCCCTCCCTCCATCCCAGCACAGCAAAGATAGCAGACAATAGAATATAGGTAGATGTATGTCCTATAACAATTTAAAATGGGAAGGTATTTCAGATCCCACCCTAGACCCCCTAAAATGGCTGCCGGCAAAAAAGCACATGTGCACCGGTAGAAGCCATGCCCTCCCTCCATCCCAGCACAGCAAAGATAGCAGACAATAGAATATAGGTAGATGTATGTCCTATAACAATTTAAAATGGGAAGGTATTTGAGATCCCACCCGAGACCCCCTAAAATGGCTGCCGGCAAAAAAGCACATGTGCACCGGTAGAAGCCATGCCCTCCCTCCATCCCAGCACAGCAAAGATAGCAGACAATAGAATATAGGTAGATGTATGTCCTATAGCAATTTAAAATGGGAAGGTATTTGAGATCCCACCCGAGACCCCTTAAAATGGCTGCCGGCAAAAAAGCACATGTGCACCAGTAGAAGCCATGCCCTCCCTCCATCCCAGCACAGCAAAGATAGCAGACAATAGAATATAGGTAGATGTATGTCCTATAACAATTTAAAATGGGAAGTTATTTGAGATCCCACCTGAGACCCACAAAAAAAATATACACAATAGGAATCACATTAGAGACTCAAAAAAGTATACACTACCTAGTTGTGCAATGTTACAATAATTGACATTAATTCTAAAGACAATGGAAACGCAGTAAAGACCCAAAATGAACTTACCGTGCACAACGTATAGCTAGTCAAAAGCCAGTTGGAGAATAGCTGTCTTTTGGAGACGCAGTCTTGAACGCTACTGAGATCCGGAAGCAGGACGCTAGCAGGACCAAACCACCACAACTGTTGCTAGACCGCCAGGGACAATGAACAGGAGCACAGCTACGCTGCCTTTTTCACGCGATCCGAACAATGGTAAATAGCGCTGCCAATTGAAACGCAGTAGTGATCGCCAATCGGAGCCAGGGGGCGTGGAAAAGGCAACGCAAAAGCACGCCCTCGATTCTAATAGCAAGTCGCTGGAGTGATCGTTGTTAAAGGTGTCAAACTGGACGATATGTGCGACTCAGCGGGGCCGCAACGACCAAAAAAATGTCCAGAGTTTTCTTGAACGATCAGCGATCTCACAGCAGGGGCCTGATCGCTGGTATGTGTCAGACGTAGCGAGATTGCTAATGAGGTCGCTGTTACGTCACGAAATTGGTGACGTAACAACGATCTCGGTAGCGATCTCGTTATGTGAGACGGGCCCTTCAGTGTCCAGTACTCACTCTTGGTGGTCTAGGGAGGAATGCCACCTCTGCACCTTTCCATATGGCTGTATAAACAGCTCTGTAGGAATATGCACACCACTGCCTGTGTTTCTATACATTTAAACCAGATTGCATCAGAGGATTAAAGCAGAATTGCTCTGCAATTTGCCAATGACAAACAAAATGATTTGGTTTTGCAAAAAGTTCTCAATTGATAAAAGACTGTGACAAGTAGCATGTTTGCAAGTACTGCAAACTGTGTCTTCAAAGAAAAGGGTTAACTTAGTAAACAAATGCCAGAATTACTTTCACTTGCAAAAATGTCAAACCTAAAAACAAGCCCCATATGCTACTAATTAGGTTGTAATTAAGAACCCGCTGAAAAGAAAACAAAAAGATTATCTGCATTTTCCTCAATTTAATGCTCATTTTGAAACAGTTTCTTGTTCATTAATGTAATTGCGTTTCTGATAAATGTTATTAGGAATTAAGTTAAAATAAAAAAAGGTTTTAAGAATACAAAACATGCTATTTTAAAGAAGACTTTATGGCAGTTACTAACTTACAAAACTAACCTTAGAAAAATATGAATCATAAACTCCACAACATTGAAATTGTAACTCCAAGAAAAAAATTATGAAAATATGGAAATCACAAATAGATAGTCATGTTACTGATATGCAAATTCAGAAAAAATGGAAAGAAAAATTTCAAAACATCTCGATTTATTCAGTATTGAAAAGGTGCAAAGTACATGCCTTGACTTGAGGTTATTAATGTTTGCCTGAGGAATGCTTTGCCATACTGAATACAATTGGACACACAAATCATCAAGAGCCACTGCTGGCAGCTGCCTTTGCAATTGCCAACATTGTCGAGTCAGAATGATTTGCTCAAGCTTGTATTCAAGTGTACCCAGGAGAATTGATGCTTTGATGCTGTTTTGAAGGTAAAAAGTTATAGCACCAAAAATTGATCTAATTTACATTTCTCTTTTGCTCATTCAGTTTACATTTTGTTAAGTTATAAAAATGAAATATTTATATTTCTATTTTTAAAGCAATCTTCTCCTTTCTACTAGGCTGAGTGGATTTGTGTTTTCATTATTGGAAAAAATTCCCTTATGGGAAACAGCGATCCCTTTGAGCTATGAGAAGTAACAGGGGCACTGGTAAAGTATGAGTTGGAGCTTGTGGTGAGACTTGCATTGGCAGTTGTTGGGAGGATAGGTATGTGCAGTGATAAAGATTGTAGTTTTGGAAATGGAGTATATGTTTCTTGTGAGTGTGAGATAGTGAAAAGAAGTCCATAAGAGGGATTTAAAAGAAGGTCATAGGAATTGTCTCTCAATGGTTTTCACTTCCGATGACTACCTCTTGAAGCTCATCAAGAGAATGCCAAGAGTGTGCAAAGCAGTCATCAAAGCAAGAGGTGGCTACTTTGAAGAACCTAGAATATAAGACATATTTTTAGTTGTTTCACATTTTTTTGTTAAATATATACAGTAATTCCACATGTGTTAATTCATAGTTTTGATGCCTTCAGTGTGAATTTACAATTTTCATAGTCATGAAAATACAGAAAGATCTTTAAATGAGAAGGTGTGTCCAAACTTTTGGTCTGTTCTGTATATATAAACCATTTTCTTCATGTTAAAAAATACAAAAGGGGAAATGGGCCAATGCAAAAATTTGGGAACCTTTGGAGATTTATGTGCTCAGATAACTGACCAATATTTCAGACCTTAATTAGCCTGTTAGAGTTATGGATTGTTCACTATCATTGTTAGGAAAGGCCAGGTGATGCAAATTTCCAAGCTTCATAAAAGCCCAGCTTCCTTTATCCTTGTGCCAAAAAACTGCAGCAATGGGTGCCTCCAAGTGGCTGCCTAGCACTCTGAAAATGGTAGCTGCTCAGAAAGCAGGAGAAGGCAATGAGAAGATAGCAAAGAGTTTTCAAGTTGCCGTTTCATCAGTTCAAAATGTAATTAAGAATTGTCAGTTAACATTGGAGGTCAAGATAAGGTCTGGAAGACCAAGCAAAATTCCATCGAGCGCTGCTCATAGGATTGCTAGAAAGGAAAATCAGAACCCACGCTTGACTGCAAAAGAACTTCAGAAAGATTTAATAGACTCTGGAGTTGTGGTACACTGTTCTACTCTTCAGCAACACCTGCACAAACACGGCCTTTATAGAAAAGTCATCAGAAGAAAGCCTGTCCTGCATCCTCACCGTAAAATTCAGCATAAAAGTATGCAAGAGAACATATCAAAAAGCCTGATGCACTTTGGAAACATGTCCTGTGGACCGATGAGGTTACAATAGAACTTGTTGGGGGGCGTGACCTAAGCAGGACACAGGACAGATGCATATCACTACAGCTACTGCTCCTAGACAAGAAAAAACGAGTGAAATTGCACCAAGAAATTAATTTAACCAATTGAAACTGCATCCTAACTGATAGAAAGGCAAGATGATTCAACAAGACTGAATCTGGCTCAAACTGCAGCTTACAAGGGGGCACTTTAGTCCCTGGAGATCTGCCAGAGAGTACAAGCAAAGAAACATCCTCACACCAAAAGAAAGAAGACATCCTCAGGAGACAAGCAAAGGAGGTGAGGGGGAAAGCTCCGGCGGGTCCTACCTGAAATTCAGTGCCATGTGCACCCTCTGTCCCCCAACTAATTGCTCTTGACTGTTTGCTCCTGACCAGTTGTCCAGGACCCACCACCTAACGTTCGCTCTGGTCTGGCAGTGCCTGCTAACCCACTGTGACTGGCTGTGTACTCTGGTCCATTAGCTCACACATAGCTCCTGCCTGCCTGGGAGCTTCTCTTGGCAGCCAGCCAGCTGCAGATTGCAGGAGAAAAATCCACCTCCCTGCTTCCTGGGAGCTGCTCTGCTTGGGTGAGCTGAAATATAACTGTGACCAAGACAGCGGGGCAGAGCCATCTTGTTGCTCAGCACCATAGCTGGCAGAGATCATTGTGTTTAAAAGTGTGTTATCAGATTAGCAGCCCACTGTACATCAAAGACTTACTACTACAAAGTCTTGACAGGCTCCACAAGAGAGGAAAATAGTTAAATAAACTATAGAGTTAAAGTCCTCTTTCTTTCTGAAGAGGCAATTTGCATATTAAGTTTCCCAGAGGAGCATTACACGGTGAATAAGCCTCCCTACCTTGACAAGCCAGATCTGGTATGTCACTCTCCACAAGGAGAAACCTTACCCCTTAGACCCCAGTCCAGAGCCTCTCACCTAGCCAAATCAGTTCTCATACATTGCACTGATGAGGGTCAATAGCCCGAAACACCGTGTCTGCAAACTGAGATTCTGATTTAGCTTTTATCCTAAGGTGAGTTTCCACGGTCAGGAAACGCTGCGTGTTTGGCGCTGTGCGCTGGCGCAGCGCCAAACACGCAGCGTCCAGATGTTACAGCATAGTGGAGGGGATTTCAAGAAATCCCGTCTCCACTATGCGTAACAATACGCAGGTGGCAAACCTGCGTAAACGGACATGCGGCGCGTCTTTTAGACCGCAGCATGTCCTCGCGTATTGCGGCGACGGTGCGTCGCCGCAACAGAATATTACACAGGGCTATGTAGCCCTGCGTTCTTTCCGGAGGTGTTCCGGAGGTGTCCTGAACACCTCCGGAAAGATCGCGCGTCAGAAAGGGGCGGGGCTTAGACGGAGCGGAATTTCCGCTCCGTCAAAAGCGCTATGGTTCCGGACCGTGGAACCATAGCCTAAGTCATATTACAAAACTCGTTAAGGGTTGATTGTGACTTGTAGGATCGCTACTTCCAACAGGTGGCGCTATAGAATTCAAGTCCTCTTTCTTTCTTAAGAGGCAATTTGCATAAATAAACTGGAAACTCAATCCTAAGTGGACCCATCCCCCCTCACCACAACAGCACAAGGCAGGCACCTTTCGAATAAACACAAAGGGAAGGGTAGAAGACTCTATTCACATCAACTATATATCCCCTTCATCTTAAGAAGCATTCCTAGCTGTTGTTACATACTTTGAGACACAAACTCTCACAAGCCTAACTCTATATCTTTGAGCGAAAGAAGAAAGAAGGGGAAATAAAATAACTTGTGAAGTCATACAGATGAACAGTCTCATAAAGTCTCATATAAACATAGTGTCATCTACTGCACCTCAGGTGCAATTGCATTACCTATTAGCATAATTGACCACCCTGATTTTTCATAGCAAGTCTTCTGCTGCCATCTACAACTCTTGAGTGGAATGACATTCCCTCCCCCTTTTTTTTTTTTGGACAATTCTAGTACAGAACACTGGTTTGCTCACATGATTTAATTACTTAGCACTTGTCCCGGTGTAGTTATAATTAAATCAGACCAGAAAAAGGGAAGATCCACTAAAACTCACACTGATGACCCAAACAAACCCCATAAGACACCTAAAAAAATCCAAGATGAAGACAAAACTCAAAAACATCCGCCCACTGGAACTCCTAAGGGCAGTAAATCTCAGAGAGCCTCGCACAAATTGAAGTTTGGCTCACTTCCAACCAATCATTGGTCAGATAGCGATGAAGATGCTTATTCTATACAAAATGATCCAGATATAATGATCCAGATACCTATCTCACACCCCACGCCCCAGCAACAAACGTGGTGGAGGAGTTGGTTTGCTCCTATCTGACACCTGCTCCTTTGCCCCAATTCCACTACCCCCCTCCACTACTACTCCCTCATTTGAGGTGCACTCCGTCCGCATCTACTCCCCCTCCAACCTCCAGCTGGCTGTCATCTACCGCCCCCCAGAACTTGCCATCTCCACCTTTCTCGATCACTTCACCACCTGGCTGCTCCATTTCCTCTCTGTTGACATCCCCACTATCATTATGGGTGACTTCAACATCCCCATTGATGCTTCCACCCCAGCGGCCTCTAAACTTTTATCGCTCACTGCCTCCTTTGGCCTCACTCAATGGTCCTCTGCGGCCACTCACAAAGATGGTCACACGCTCGACCTTATCTTCACCCGCCTCTGTTCCCTTACTAATCTCACTAACTCACCCCTTCCCCTGTCTGACCACAACCTACTGACGTTCTCTTCTCTCTCCTCTTCTAGTGCACAACCCCCACTCCACAAACTCACTCACCCTCGCAGAAATCTCAAACACCTCAATTTACCAATGCTCTCTGAGTCCCTCCTCCCTCTTACAGACATATCTTCACTTCATGACACAGATTCTGCTGCCACCTTTTATAACACTGCAATAACAGCAGCACTTGATTCGGCTGCCCCCCTCACACATAGCAAAACTTGTACAATCAACAGGCAGCCCTGGCTGACCAGCCTCACCAAAGAACTGAGACGGGCTTCCAGGGTTGCTGAGCGGAGATGGAAAAAATCCAGCTCTGCCAAGCACCTAACCGCATACAAGCAGTCCCTCACCAGCTTCAAATCCACACTCACTGCTGCAAAGCAAACTTACTTCTCATCTCTCATATCCTCCCTGTCTCACAACCCTAAACAGCTCTTCAAAACTTTCAATTCTCTACTCTGTCCCCCAGCACCTCCCCCTTCTCCTCTCATTTCTGCTGAAGACTTTGCCTCTTTCTTTAAGCAGAAGATCGATACGATCAGAGAAAGCTTTGGCCCACAGCCCCCATTGCCCCTCTTAGCTGCTCAACCCTCTTCCTCCAAAGCCAACTTCTCCACCATGACAGAAGATCAGCTTTCCACCCTCCTATCAAGATCACACCTCACCACTTGCATGCTTGACCCGCTGCCATCCCACCTCATCCCTAGCCTCGCCACCGTCTTCACCCCTACTCTAACACACCTCTTCAACCTCTCACTTACAAATGGTGTCTTCCCCTCATCCTTCAAACATGCCTCGATCACACCCATTCTCAAAAAGACCTCCCTTGACCCATCCTCTGTGTCTAGCTATCGCCCGATATCTCTTCTCCCTTATGCCTCAAAACTACTGGAACAGCATGTCCATCTTGAACTGTCCTCCTACCTCTCCTCCTGCTCCCTCTTTGACCGCTTACAATCAGGCTTCCGACTGCATCACTCAACTGAAACTGCCCTAACTAAAGTCACCAACGACCTACTAACCGCCAAGAGCAAGCGTCACTACTCTGTCCTCCTTCTCCTGGACCTGTCTTCTGCCTTCGACACTGTGGACCATTCCCTCCTGTTACAGATTCTCTCATCTCTTGGCATCACAGGCTCGGCCCTATCCTGGATCTCATCATATCTAACAAACCGAACTTTCAGTGTCTCCCTCTCCCACACCACCTCCTCATCTCGCCCCCTGTCTGTCGGTGTTCCCCAAGGCTCAGTTCTTGGACCCCTACTCTTCTCCATCTACACACTCGGCCTGGGACAGCTCATAGAATCCCATGGTCTTCAGTATCATCTCTACGCCGACGACACGCAGATCTACCTATCTGGACCTGACCTCACCTCCTTACTGACCAAAATCCCACAATGTCTGTCTGCTATTTCTGCTTTCTTCTCTGCTCGCTTTCTAAAACTGAACATGGACAAAACAGAATTTATCATCTTTCCCCCATCTCACTCTACCCCCCCACCAGACCTGTCCATTAACATCAATGGCTGCTCACTTTCCCCAGTCCCGCACGCTCGGTGCCTCGGAGTGATCCTCGACTCTGCCCTCTCTTTCAAGCCACATGTCCAAACCCTAGCCTCCTCCTGCCGTCTCAAACTCAAAAATATTTCCCGGATCCGTGCATTCCTTGACCATGAAAGTACAAAAACACTAGTGCAATGGGATGAAACTGAATGGGAGGAGACACAGATTAGATATTAGAAAAAACTTTTTGACAGTTAGGGTGATCAATGAGTGGAACAGGCTGCCACAAGAGGTGGTGAGTTCTCCTTCAATGGAAGTCTTCAAACAGAGGCTGGATAGACATCTGTCTGGGATGATTTAGAGAATCCTGCTTTGAGCAGGGGTTGGACCAGAAGGCCCAGGAGGTCCCTTCCAACTCTACCATTCTATGATTCTATGATTCTATGACTGCAACCTCCTACTCTCTGGCCTTCCCTCTAGCACTCTGGCACCACTCTAATTCATCCTGCACTCTGCTGCACGACTAATACACTTGTCTCCCCGCTATTCCCCAGCCTCTCCTCTCTGCCAAGCCCTTCATTGGCTTCCTATCATTCAGAGGCTCCAGTTCAAAACCCTAACCATGACCTACAAAGCCATCCACAATCTGTCTCCTCTATACATCTGTGACATGGTCTCCCAGTACATACCCACACGCAACCTTCGATCCTCTCAAGATCTCCTCCTCTACTCCCCTCTTATCTCTTCTTCCCACAACCGCATACAAAGCTTCTCCCGTGCCTCTCCCATACTCTGGAACTCTCTACCCCAACACATCAGACTCGCGCCTACCATGGAAACCTTCAAAAAGAACCTGAAGACCCACCTCTTCCGACAAGCCTACAACCTGCAGTGATCATCAGTCTACTGAACCACCGCACGATCAGCTCTTCCCTCTCCTAGTGTATCCTAACCAACCCCTGTAGACTGTGAGCCCTTGCGGGCAGGGTCCTCTCTCCTTCTGTACTTGTGTGTGCCTTGTATTGCTCATGTTTACTGTACTTGTCTATATTTGCCCCTCTTCACATGTAAAGCGCCATGGAATAATTGGCGCTATAAAAATCTATAATAATAATAATAATAATATAAAGGAATATATAAAAGCTCTACCCATGACTGAATACATGAAAAACCTATCTAAAGACTTCACCCAAGCGGTAAAGGAAGAGATAGTGGATCTCAGAAATGATGTTAAGATTGTTCACGACAGAGTACAAAACTTAGAGACCAGCTCTGATCAGATTATAACGCACGCCACAAGAGTCACAGAAATCTTAATAGAGAACAAAAAATAACAATGTCTGCAGAGAATTCACCTAGATGACCTGGAAAACAGGTTGAGGCGGAACAATTTGAGAGTTAGAGGCTTCCAGAGAATATCCTAGACAAAGACATACTCACTAAGTTATCTACAATTTTCAACAACACCATTGGAAAAAATGACGACAATGACCTAGGTGTAGAAAGAGACCATAGAGTTTAAAGACCAAAGCCATCAGGACCGACAGACCAAGAGACATCCTATGTTGTTTTCAAAGCTTCAGAACAAAAGAGGAGATATACCAAAAAGCAAGAGATGCGAAAAAAATAGAATTTGAAGACAGCGAGATTCAAATATTTCAAGACCTCACAAAGCTAACCCTGAATTTGAGAAGACAGCTTCAGCCCTTAACAAGAGCGGTGAGAGACAAAGGCATTGCTTATTGATGGCTTTTCCCATTTGGCCTGGCAATTCCCCTTAACAACAAAACTTTGATTGTCAGAACCCCAGATGACCTGCCATTAGTCCTCAAAAACTAGACCTGATAGATCTTCATGTCCCAGATTGGGCCACAGCGGAAGTTTTTCTTAATCTACCACCTCTTCTAAGATTTGAAAAATGGTCCACAGCGACCCCTTCTAAGTCAAATAAGAAGAGAAGATTGAATGAGGATCTCAAGAAAACCCCAACAAAGATATGGAAGAAGAAGAAAAGGTTGGCTGATGCTGTTTAATTTAAACTGGTATATAACTCTACACTTCTGAGACATTTACCAGCTGACATGTTCTCCAATTTTTTTCTCTTTCTCATCTGTTTTTCTTATTTTTACAAATCTGACACTAATTACTTTTGATGTTGTTATTTGCAGTTTGATATATTTCTTTTTTCAAATCATACAAATTTTTATTAAATAAAATTCAAGCAAACATACATGTTATGTATATAAACATATCATTACAATATACATATTTTTTCACCCTCATAAACTCCCATTTTAACCCCTCTCCCCCCACCCTTCCCTCCTCCCGACAGTAACATCTCTTTCCTCTATTCGATCACTGCAAGTAAATGTAGATTCAATACATTAACACATATAGACCTCTTATAAACATCACAGCTGGACTTGGAGAGTTCATTCTCTCATATTCCCCCAAATTGCACCCATGGTGACCATATTTTCTCATAAGTGTTTAGTTTCTCTCTTTTTTCCAAAATAGTCTTCTCCAGTTGAATAATATATCAATTTTCGAGCACAATAAAGTAGTCTAGCAATAGCAATTTTCTCCTCAATATTATTAGTACCAATTTCTTCCACATAACCCAAAAGACATGTAATAGGATCCCCAGAATCTCACAATTATACGCCTCCTCTATCATTCTAATCACCTTTGACCAAAATCTTGAAAGCCTAGGACATTCCCACATCATGTGAAAAATACCCGCCATTTCCATTTTACACCTTGGACACTCTGAATTAGCTCTCAGCCCCATTTTATATAGCAGTAACTGTGATCTATATACTCTGTAGATAACATAAATATGTGACAGTGTTGCTGGTTCGCTCATGGAAAGCTTGGGTATAAATTCCAGTATGCTATCCCATATGTCATCGCTTATATTCCCAACGTCTTCTTCCCACTTATGCTTCGCTTTCAGTGGAAGTCCAAAAGAAAAGTATGCAACAGATCTTTATATGTGGTAGAAATAACCCCTTTGGTAATCCCTCCTTGACAAATATAATCAAGAACCAGATCAGACTCCACCACCATCCTCTGCTGAGTTTTCTGAGTCTTAATTGCATGTTTAACCTGCCCAAAATGAAACCACTCTGTGTTGGGCAGCAGAAATTCAGTTTGTAATTGTTGAAAGGGTTTGATAGTCTCCCCATCCAGAATTTGAGACATATATTTTATTCCTTTTTTCTCCCATCCTTTTATAATCCTCATTTTTTGTAACTTCGGTAAATTACTATTATTCCAGATGGGTGTGTATTTAGTCAACCCCTTTACTCCCCTTATTGTCTTAATTGTGTTCCAAGTTTTATTTATGAGTTCTAATGTAGGGAGCTTCCCTTCCACTTCTCTAAATTTACCTCCCTCCAGTCCCTCCAATATCGGAATATCATCCATATAATGTTCCAATAATCTCTTAATTGGACCCCCATATCCAGACCCAGACAATCCTCTAAAATGTTGACTTTGGGCAGCTAAGAAGTATATTTCGGGATTCGGAAGCGCCATTCCCCCCTCATCTTTAGGCCTCTGAAGAATTTCCAGTTTGATTCTTGCCTGTTTCTGTCCCCACACCAAGGCTCTAATCATAGTATTCAATGCTTTAAATCTTTTTTTGGATAGCCACACAGGCTCATTATGTAGGATATATAATAATTTAGGCATTAGGATCATTTTAAAAAGGATAATTCTTCCTACCACCGTTAAGTGTAACTTATTCCATATATCCACTTTAGTTTTTAATTTTTGGAGCAATGGGGTTAAATTAATATCAAGGTATCCTGAGACCGGTAATGAAATCTGTATTCCCAAATATTTGAAGGACTCTTTACACTGCAATTTGTTTACTTCAGTATCTCTGTATGTCCATGTCACCTCTCAATCTACCTTAAATAAGACTGATTTAGACCAATTTATTCTCAGTCCTGATATGACCCCAAATTTTTCAATTGTCTGCATGGCACAGCTCAACGATTCTGCCGGATCATCCAGAAATAATAGAAGGTCATCTGCATACAGAGCTATTTTTTCCTCTATTTCCCTATTTCCCCTGCATCGAAACCCTTGGATTCCCCTATTGCTTTGAATGGCTGCTGCTAAGGGTTCAACTGCCATCGCAAATAGAAGCGGCGACAACGGACACCCCTGTCTAGTACCTCTACCCAAGGAGAAAGGCGAAGAAACTGCCCCATTAACTCTAATTTTAGCAGTAGGCTGAGAATACAGCAATTGCACCCATTCAATAAATTTAGGCCCAAATCCAAGTTTTTGCATAACTCTCCACAAATAGTTCCACTGCACACTATCAAATGCCTTACTGGCATCAAGTGAGGCTATTACTCTTCGGCCCCGAGTTATCCGATCATAGCTGGAGATTTAAATACACCCTTCGTATGTTCCCTGCTGTAGATCTATTGGGCATAAATCCCGCCTGATCTGGATGAATTAGGGAGGAGATAACCCCAGTCAACCTATTTGCCAAAACTTTTGCCAGTATTTTGATGTCTGCTGTCAATAAAGATATTGGTCTATATGACTCAAGGATTTTAGGGTCCTTGTCTTCCTTGGGAATCACTACTATCACCGCCTCTCTCATAGATACCGGTATAGATCCCTTCTCTTTAGCCTCCTCAAACACTGTTAATAACCTTGGGAGTAATATTTCCGCGAATTTTTTATATATCTCTGAGGGTATGCCATCTGATCCCGGTGCTTTCTCATTTGCCATGCCATTCAGCGCAATCTCCAACTCCTCCAAAGTAATAGGGGAGTCCAGCCCTTCCTTATTTTCATTACTCAGCCTAGGGAGAGACCCCAATTTCAAAAAATCATCTATTCCATCTCTTTCCACATTTTCTCCCGAGGATTACAGACTCTTGTAAAAGTTACAAAAGACTTTTAACACCCCTTCTACGTCATTAACATTCCTCCCTTTTTCATCTACCATGCTATAGATAAAAGCATTATTCCTTTGTGCCGAGGCTATGACAGATAATAGATGACCCACCTTCTCTCCTTCCACATAAAAGTTTGCCTTCCTAAATGCCTGGATTCTAATCATTTTATCCATCAGACAATTATTCACCAATTTCTGCGCATCTCACAGGCCCTCTTGAGATTCAGGTGTATCATTATTAATACCGTGTTTCCCCGATAGTAAGACACCCCCGATTGTAAGACGTATCGGGAGTTTCAGAGGGGTCGGCTAATATAAGCCGTACCCCGAAAGTAAGACATATGTCTTACTTTCGGGGAAACACGGGGGTATTGCCGCCTCCCTCTCATCAAGCTGCGCGCTGCTTCCTGCCCACGTCAGCACCGTCCCCCTCTCCATACGTCGCCGCGTCTCATCTACCACCAGAAAAACTCAGCTGAGTTTTTCTGCAGCCGCCTTCCGCCACGGGCTCCGGCTCCCTGCAGCCGCTGGTCCCGCCGTCCTCCGTCGCTCCGTTCGCCCGCAGTCCCGGGCTGAAGTTCTCGCGCGCTCTATTTAAATTTCTTCTTCGGTCCCGAAACGTCATCACGTTGGTCACTCACGTGACCGGAGACTGGAGAGAACTGTCTATCACTGCGGCCTCCGGTCACGTGAGTGACCAACGTGATGACGTTTCGGGACCGAAGAAGAAATTTAAATAGAGCGCGCGAGAACTTCAGCCCGGGACTGCGGGCGAACGGAGCGACGGAGGACGGCGGGACCAGCGGCTGCAGGGAGCCGGAGCCCGTGGCGGAAGGCGGCGGTGAGTTTTTCTGGTGGTAGATGGCAGACGCGGCGACGTATACACAGTATTAATCATACATCAGTAAAACATATACACTGGCATACTGGGGTATCATCTGCTGTATGTAACCCAGTGGGTATCAGCAGGTGTCACACTGGATTAAATACAGCAGGTGGTACTGTATCACACTGGGTTAGATACAGGTAATTTTTTTTCAATATAAGACATACCCCGAAAGTAAGACATAGTGGGGCTTTTGGGGATAAAAAGAAAGTAAGACACTGTCTTACTATCGGGGAAACACGGTAGCTTCTTCCTCCGCTCTCCCCAGTATTTCAAAGTTCTCCATCTCTTCCTTTTTAGTTTGTGACTTACGCCTACAAATATCTCTATATAGCAACCTTCTAAGGAAGGCCTTCATTGCATCCCACTCCACCAATTTGTCTGTGCTTCCCTCATTATGAATGAAAAATTTCTCCAATTCTCTCTCTATCCCTTTGACATTAAGGTATTGGAGCCATATCGTGTGCATTTTCCAACCATCTCTAGTTGTCCCTTTCTGCCCTCCAAACTCTATTTTAACCATAACTGGGCTGTGATCCGATATCACTCTGGGAAGGTATTGTACATCTCTAATCAAAGCATCTGCCCAGCAATCCGCAAGTGCTAAGTCAATGTGTGACTATGTGCCATATGAAGTAGAGTGACATGAGTAACATCTTTTCCCTACATTCCTAACCCTCCATATATCAATCAGTCCCAATTCTCTAATTAGGTTACCGAAAACAAAAATGGTGCTGTTTTGTATGTTTGTTTTGTATATCTCTTATTCCTATCCCAATAAATATCAACCACATTATTAAAATCACCCATCTTCAAGAGCGGCATTCCTCCCTTTTCGCCATATTCCCTCATTACTTATTTTGGTGCTAGAATAAGGGGGGAGATGTACAATGCCACCAAGCACAATGGTCGTCCAAAGAACAGCCCCCTAACTGCCACCCCTTGTCCCTCTGGATCTATATATACGTCAATTTCTTCAAATGGTATGGATCTGTTAATTAATATCGACACCCCTCTGGAGTAACTGGAGAGAGTAGAGTGGTAAGTAGTGTTGAGCATATATTCGCTGTATCGGAATTCCGATACTTAGTTCCGATATTTTTCCAATATCGTATACCGGAATCGGAAGTTCCAATAATTCTTTGAGAGGCAATGTGATTTTAGTCAGCCAATGAGGAATCTTATGAAGTGTGGGCACATCCTGTAATGCTGCGGTCATCTTAACTAATGGCATGGCTGTGATTGGCTGCTGAAATGATGTCAGAATGCACTATAAAAGGCGCCGCCGCCATTTTAGCGTCACTGTGCTGTGAACTCAGTTAGGGACAGAACGCTGTTCTGCTGACTTTGAGGGACAGTTAGACATTGCGATTTTGTGTACTGTGCTTTAGGCAGGCTAGTTTACCAACCGCTGTGTAAAGCTTCCTTTTGCCTTGCAGTGTTGTTTTAACAGCTCTGTGCAAGGTGTGTGTGTGAGAGTGCAGGTGACGCTGCAGTTTGCTCTGCATCCACCGCTGTTTGTAGGCATCTGCACGTGTCACTCACTGACTCTTTTTTTTATGTTATTTTGTGGAATTGGTGCAGCTCCATTATATTTGAAAAAAATCTAATCTATTAGTGTGACGCGCTTCCATCCGTATACAATACATTGGTTGCAAACACTATAGAAGTACAGAAAGGAGCCTTTCACAGATAGTGAACAGTTGTGTTTCAGTGTTCACTGCAGTCTGTGAGGTTTTGATTTTTTGAGTGCAGATCACGCTCCAGTTAGTTCTTCAACCACTGCTGGTTGTAGTCTGCTGAGCGTGTGTCACTGCCTCATCCTTCACATTTTTCTCTAATTGGTGCTGCTCTATTATATTTGAAAAAAATCTAATCTATTAGTGTGACGCGCTTCCATCCGTATACAATACATTGGTTGCAAACACTATAGAAGTACACAAAGGGGCCTTTCACAGCTACTGAACAGTTGTCTGCAGTGTTCACTGTAGTCTGTGAGCTTTTCATTTTTTGAGTGCAGATTACGCTCCAGTTAGTTCTTCAACCACTGCTGGTTGTAGTCTGCTGAGCGTGTGTCACTGCCTCATCCTTCACATTTTTCTCTAATTGGTGCTGCTCCATTATATTTGAAAAAAATCTAATCTATTAGTGTGACGAGCTTCCATCCGTATACAATACATTGGTTGCAAACACTATAGAAGTACACAAAGGGGCCTTTCACAGCTACTGAACAGTTGTCTGCAGTGTTCACTGCAGTCTCTGAGGAATAACCACACTTAGGCCTTATAACTTTTCTGACTTTCTTTATCAATCTACCAAGATGAAGAAGGCAGGGAGTAAGGCACGTGGTCGTGGCCGTGGAGTTTCAGCAGGGAGAGGACGTGGGGATTCTGTGGCTGCTGCCGCACCCAGTGACACAGCATCCACCAGTTTTCGCCGTGAGCGTTCCTTTATGCGCACTTTTGTAGGAGCTCAGCGTACCCCCTGCTGCGGGAAGAACAAATTGAAGCCGTTGTTGGTTGGATGGCAGCCAATGCATCGACTTCAATTGCTTCCACCTCCTCTCAGGACCACAGCACTGTTGAACAACCATCTGTCTCTTCACCGCCTGCCAAATTGCCCAGGCAGTCAGAGAGTTCTGAACTGGAGCCAGCTGAGTCTCTGCTTCTGTTCTCAGAATCTGTTGGCTTGCAAACAGGGGCCCAGCCAAGCAGCATTCTGGAATGTAAAGAAGAGGCAGTATGCAGTGATGTGCAACAGCTGTGTCTCTCTGAATGTGAAGAGGCGGTGAGCCAGTGCCGATGGTCAGCACACCGCAGAACGCATCTGATGATGATGAGACTCAGGTGCCAGTTTCTGTTGAGCATGGTGCTGGCCAGACCACCCAACAGCAGCAGGTGTTGGAAGAGGGTAGTGGAGATGATGAGGTCCAAGACCCAACATGGCGTGAGGAACAGGAAGGTGGTGGTAGCAGCTCTGAGGAAGAGATTGCCCCAACGGTCCAAACAGTAGGGAGAGGTAGACTGCAGACTCGGTTGCCTGTAGCCTCCAGTTTGGCACCCGTTCGTAGCAGTTCTCTTCCAACAGCCAAAACGGGCGCTCCCAGGACTTGCACTGCGTGGTCCTTTTTTGACACACTTGCAGATGATATTTGCTATGTCAAATTCAAGCAGTGTAATCAAAAAGTAAAAAGAGGTAAAAGTGTCAGTAACCTTAATACCACAAATATGTGGAAACATGTGCGGTCAAAGCACGTGGTTGAGTTACAAAGACACACTGGAGATGTAGGCCAACCTACAGCAGCACCTACATCTTCAGCTCGTGT
>JARQOD010000003.1:232873932-232942760 GCA_033576555.1 Oophaga sylvatica | reverse complement strand
GTTTGCTCACTCTTTTTTCTGCCTGTGTTTGTGTTTCGTCTTGTCTAACTGCCATTATATGTTTGTGGGCTACCTAATCCTTTGGGGCTCTACTCCGGGGCAGTTAGTTTTCCTGTTTCTATCTTTAGGTGTAGCTAGCTATCCGGCTGTGCCGAGGCATCTAGGTCACCGTAGGTACGTCCCACGGCTGCTTCTAGTTGTGCGGTTAGTTTAGGGATCTGCAACCCATTAGTTCCCAACCGCTCAGGTGCTCGACTGCCTTGATGTTTTTTGCTCCTGTCCTCCTCAGCTACCAAATCATAACAGAATCAGCGCCTTATGAAAATTCTATGGTACTTAACAGAAGGGAAAAATAGTAAAATAAAATAAAAAAGGTTGTCAGAATTTTTTTTTTTATATATATATATTTTCCTCTTTCTCTCTGGGGGCTGAGGATTTTTTTTTTCTTCAATGGAAATCTAGCATTTGTCCGATCTTGTGAAGCAGCTTGCTTCTGAAGTTCGGGGTATGGCAATCTTTCTCACTCGGATGCCTGCCGTAGAACCTAGGATTCCTACTCCAGATTTGTTTTTCGGGGATCGGTGTAAATTTTTGAATTTCAAAAATAACTGTAAGTTGTTTTTTGCCTTGAGGCCTACGTCCTCGGGGAACGCAGCACAGCAGGTTCAAATTGTCATTTCCCTGTTGCGCGGCAACCCTCAGGATTGGGTATTTTCCCTGACACCTGTGGATCCTGTCTTGACTGATGTTGATGTGTTTTTTCAGGCTCTGGGGTTGTTGTATGATGAACCTAATGTTACTGATCAAGCTGAGAAAACCTTGTTGGCATTGAATCAGGGTCAGGAAGCTGCAGAGCTATATTGTCAGAAATTCCGAAAATGGGCAGTCCTTCCTAAATGGAATGACGATGCCCTGGCAGCTCTTTTTCGGAAAGGTCTGGCAGAGACTGTAAAAGACGTTATGGTGGGATTTCCTGTTCCCTCTGGGCTCAATGACTCTATGGCATTAGCTATTCAAATTGACAGACGTTTACGTGAGCGTAGAAATATGCGAGAGTTGGAGATGCCTTGCGAGACAGCCCCTAAGCCCATGCAGTGTGATGGAGTGGTTTCTGGGGCTCAGCGTCATGAGTTTCGAAAGCGTAATAAGTTGTGTTTCTATTGTGGAGATGATTCTCATGCTATTTCCGTCTACCCCAAGCGGGGAAAACATTTTCGCGCTCAGTTGATTTGGGTAATGTTCAGACTAAATTTCTTCTGACTGTTACCTTGATTTGCTCCGTGTCCACATTTTCGGCTCAGGCTTTTGTTGATTCAGGAGCAGCTCTAAACCTGATGGATTTTGATTTTGCCAAGTGTTGTGGTTTTCCCATGGTACCCCTACGGAAGTCTATTCCCCTACTGGGCATTGATTCTACCCTTTGGCGGAGAATAAACCCCAATTTTCTACTCAGGTGATAATGAGGGTTGAACCAGATCATCAGGAGAGTTGCAAATTTCTGGTGCTGCAAAATCTGCATGACATTATTGTACTGGGTTTCCCTTGGTTACAGACTCATAATCCTATTTTGGATTGGAAATCTGTGTCTTGACCAGTGGGGGCTGCCAATGTGTTAATACTGACACTTCTGTTTTTTCTACCTCTCCCCAGTCGCAAGATGTCCCTGACTATTTGGCTGATTTTTCTGATGTGTTTAGTGAGAGTAAGTCTGTGTCCTTACCTCCTCATAGGAGTTATGATTGCACGATTGAGTTGGTACCCGGTTGTAAATTTCACAAGGGTTGGCTCTTCAATTTATCGGTACCCAAGCATGATGCTATGCGATCGTATATCAAAGAATCTTTGGAGAAGGGTCATATCAGACCATCCTCTTCACCCTTGGGCGCCGGCTTTTTCTTTGTGGCCTAAAAGGATGGTTCATTGAGGCCATGTATTGACTATCGTCTCCTTAATAAGATCACTATTAAATATCAATATCCATTACCCCTGATTTCTGATTTGATTTCCAGAGTGAAAGGTGCCAGTTGGTTTACCAAGCTTGACCTTAGGATGGCGTATAATCTTAATCGCATCAAGCACGGAGATAACTGGAAGATGGAGTTTAATACCCCTGAGGGGCATTTTGAGCACCTAGTGATGCCTTATGGGCTCACTAATTCCCCTTCCGTCTTCCAGTCTTTCATGAACGATGTTTTCCGGGACTTGGTGGATAAGTTTCTGATTGTTTATTTAGACGATATTTTGATATTTTCCAATGACTGGGATTCTCATGTGGAACATGTTCGGAGGGTATTCCGGATTTTGAGAGAGAATGCTTTGTATGTTAAGGGATCGAAATGTCTCTTTGGCGTACAGAAGGTTTCATTTTTGGATTCATTTTGTCTCCGTCTGCTATTGAAATGGACCCGGTCAAGGTTCAGGCCATTTGTGATTGAGTTCAGACCACTTCATTGGAGGCTCTTCAGAGATTTTGGGTTTTGCTAATTTCTACCGTAAATTTATAAGTAATTTCTCTGGTATTGTGAAACCACTGACTGATTTAAGCAAAAAGGGTTCTGATGTGATGAATTGGTCTCCTGAGGCAGTTTCTGCATTTCAGGAGCTTAAGCACAGATTCACTTCTGCTCCTGTTCTACGGCAACCTGATGTTTCTCTACCATTTCAGGTGGAGATAGATGCTTCTGAGATTGGTGCAGGAGCCGTTTTATCCCAAAGGGATCCTGTAACCTCTAAAATTAACCCTTGTGCCTTCTCCCAAAAGTTTTCCCCAGCTGAACGTAATTATGATGTGGGGAATCGGGAATTATTGGCTATGAAGTGGGCGTTCGAAGAGTGGAGACATTGGTTGGAGGGAGCCAAACATCAAGATGTTGTCCTCACTGACCACAAAAACTTGATCTATCTCGAATCAGCCAAGAGATTGAATCCCAGACAGGCCAGGTGGGCCTTGTTTTTCTCAATTTTAACTTTGTGGTCTCCTTCCTTCCGTGTACTAAGAATATTAAGGTGGATGCCCTCTCTAGGAGTTTCCTTGCGGATTCTATTGATGTGGCTGAGCCTACTGCCATTCTGAAAGAGGGTGTCGTTCTTTCCGCTATCTCACCCGATTTGAGACTGGCCCTGGAGCAATTTCAGGGGGATAAACCTGAACGTTGCCCTGCGTGAAAATTGTATGTCCCAGACCCATGGAGAGAAAAAGTTATGTCTGAAGTTCATTGCTCTGCGTTGGCTGGTCATCCCGGTATTTTTGGTACTAGAGATTTGGTGAGTCGGTCCTTTTGGTGGCCCACGAGGAATTTTGTGCAGTCCTGTGGGACTTGTTCTCGTTCCAAGCCCTGTTCTCACTCTAGTGGATTGTTAATGCCACTGCTGGTGCCCAGGAAGCCAAGGACCCATATCTCTAAGGGTTTTATCTCCGACCTCCCTGTCTCTCAGAGAATGACTGTCATTTGGGTGATCTGTGATAAATTCTCCAAGATGATCCATCTTGTGCCACTGCCGAAGTTGCCATCCTCTTCCGAGTTGATATCCATGTGTTTTCAGCAGATGGTTCGTTTGCACAGCATTACGGAGAACATTGTTTCTGACAGGGGAGTCCAGTTTGTTTCCAGATTTTGGAGGACATTTTGTTCTAAACTGGGAGTTCAGCTGTCTTTCTCCTCTGCGTTTCATCCTCAGACCAATTGGCAGACTGAGAGAACAAACCAGACCTTGGAGACTTATTTGAGATGTTTTATGTCTGCGGATCAGGATGACTGGGTCTCTTTTTTGCCCCTGGCTGAATTCGCTCTTAATAATAGGGCCAGTTCTGCCACGTTGATGTCCCCTTTCTTCTGCAACTTTGGGTTTCATCCTCGATTTTCTTCAGGGCAGGTGGAGGCTTCTGTCTGTCAGGGTGTTGACTCTATGGTAGAGAGAATGCAGCAGATTTGTGATCAAGTAGTCGATAAGTTGTCTCTCTCTCAGGAGAAGGCACAACGGTTTGCCAACCGATGGTCCTCGGTTTAAAGTGGGTGACTTGGTTTGGTTGTCCTCAAAGAATATCCCTATGAAGGTTGCGTCTCCAAAGTTTAAGCCAAGGTTCATTGGACCTTATAGGATCTTGAAAGTCCTTAATCCAGTTTCTTTTCGTTTGGCTCTTCCAGGGACGTTTAAAATTCATAACGTCTTCCACAGATCTTTATTGAAAAGGTTTGTCGAGCCAGTGGTTCCTATGGCTGAGCCTCCTGAGCCTGTTTTGGTTGAGAGCAATCTGGAGTATGAAGTGGAGGAGATATTGGATTCTCGTTTCGCTAGATGGAGACTCCAGTACTTGGTTAAGTGGAAAGGTTATGGTCAGGAGGACAATTCTTGGGTGTTTGCTTCTGACATTCATGCGGAGAGACTGGTTCGTGCCTATCACTGAGCTCATCCTGATTGGCCTGGTGGCGCAGTTGAGGGTTCGGTGATCCCTCCTCAAGGGGGGGATACTGTGTTGTGAACGTTCTAGAGACAACTTCTGAGCTGAGGCTCCCTCTGGTGGTTACTGACGGTATTGAAGCTGTATTAAATGAGAAGGATTTCTCACCTGGCAGCGATGACTGGCAATCAGGAGTGACTGACTGGGCTGATATAAGTGAGCTGCCTTCCCAGGATCCTCCCCGGTGATCAATTGTTGTTTCCTGGTTCATTTGGAAGTCTGCTGGTGTCTTACCTTCGTCTGCTACTTTCAGATAAGATATTTTCTGCTTGTTTCTATCGTGTTTGCTATTTCCATTTTTGTCTGCACTTTTGTGGAGGTTAGCCGGTTTCCCTCCTGGGGCCTGTGCTACTCTCTGTTTTTCAGTAGCCACTGTTTATTTGTTCAATTGCTCTTTCCCTGCTATTTGAGTAGCTGCGGGTTAGCCCTTGTTCACACTGAGATCTGATTTAGCTGGTGGCGAGATCGTGTGATCTCAGCATTTTTGGAATCAGAAATGTTGGAAGTTTTTCTAGGGTTTTGCTGGGTTGCAGATAGTATTCTGTCCTGTCCTATTTAGGCAGTGTTTGATCCAGCGTTTGCTCACTCTATTTTTGGCCTGTGTTTGTGTTTCGTCTTGTCTAACTGCCTTTATATGTTTGGGGGCTACCTATTCCTTTGGGGCCCTACTCCGGGGCAGTTAGCTTTCCTGCTTCTATCTTTAGGTGTAGCTAGCTCTCAGGCTGTGCCGAGGTGTTTACGTCACCGTAGGTACGTCCCACGGCTGCTTCTAGTTGTGCGGTTAGTTTAGGGATCAGCAACCCATTAGTTCCCAACCTCTCAGGTGTTCGACTGCCTTGCTGTTTTTTGCTCCTGTCCTCCTCAGCTACCAAATCATAACAGATACTGTTACAGTAGTGTACAGCTGTATACAGTGTAGGGGAAATTTTTAATCTCAGTATATTTTTCATGAGTCACACACAGACGCTCACTCAGTATGGATTACACCAGAATACAAAAGCAGAAAAACGGGACTGTTTCAGAAGCGTACAGCTGTATACAGTGTAGTGTTGTGAATGGACTTGAAATGAGTTCTGAGCAGAGGCTCCCTCTGGTGGTTACAAGCGGTACTGGACTGTCCAGTGAAGATTGTGAGGATTGGGAATCAGGTGTTGCTGACTGGTCTTATATAAGGGAGTCGCCTTCCCATCAGGGTTGCCGGTGATCAATTGTTCTGGTCTCAATCCTTGATTCCTGTTTCCTTTGTAGCCTGCTGTGTCGTGTCTGCATCTCCTGCTAACAGATAAGACATTTTCTTCTTTTTGTTTTTGTGCTTGATTTTTGCATTTTGTCCTGCACTTCAGTGGGGGCCTTCAGGGTCCCCTCCGGGGGCTTTTGCCCTCTCAGTTTAGTTCAGCCACTGATGTTTGTACATTTGCTTTTTCCAGTTTTTTCAGTGGCTGCTGTTTTGATTTTGTTACACCAGAGAACTAATTTAGGTGGTAGCAGGTTCAAATTGTCATCTCTCTCCTGCGCGGCGATCCTCAGGATTGGGCTTTTTCCCTGACACCTGGGGATCCTGTTTTGAGTGATGTTGATGCATTTTTTCAGGCCTTGGGGTTATTGTACGATGAGCCTAATGTCACTGATCAAGTTGAAAAAGCCTTGTTGGCATTAAATCAGGGGCTTGATGACGCTGAGTTATACTGTCAGAGATTCCGTAGGTGGGCAGTCCTGACCAAATGGAATGACGACGCTTTGGCAGCCCTTTTTCGGAAGGGTCTGTCAGATAATGTAAAGGATGTTATGGTGGGATTTCCTGTCCCCTCTGGTCTCAATGATTCTATGTCATTAGCGATTCAAATTGACAGACGTTTGCATGAGCGGAGAAGTATGCGTGGATTAGTGTTGCCTTGTGAACCTGCTTCTGAATCCATGCAGTGTGATAGAGTGTTTCTGGGGCACAGCGCCATGAGTTTCGAAAGCGCAATGGGTTATGTTTCTTCTGTGGTGATGCCTCTCATGCTATTTCTGTCTGCCCTAAGCGGGGAAGACGTTTTGCACGCTCAGTTGTCTTGGGTAGTGTTCAGACTAAGTTTTTATTAACTGTTACTCTGATATGCTCTCTGTCCTCATTTTCTGCTCAGGCTTTCGTTGATTCTGGAGCAGCTATTAACCTGATGGATTTTGATTTTGCTAAACATTGTGGGTTTCCCTTGATACCCCTACAGAAGTCTATTCCCCTACTGGGGATTGATTCTACCCCTTTGGCTGAGAATAAACCTCAGTTCTCTACTCAGGTGATAATGAGAGTTGAACCTGATCATCAGGAGAGCTGCAAATTTTTGGTTCTGTATAATCTGCATGACATTATCGTGCTGGGTTTCCCTTGGTTACAGTCTCATAATCCTGTTTTGGATTGGAAATCTGTGTCTGTAACCAGTTGGGGTTGCCAATGTGTTAATACCAACACTCCTGTTTTTTCTGCCTCCCCCCAGGCTCAGGATGTTCCTGACTTTTTGATTGATTTTTCTGATGTGTTTAGCGAAAGTAAATCTGCATCCTTACCTCCCATAGGAGCTATGACTGCGCTATTGAATTAGTGCCTGGTAGTAAATTCCCTAAAGGTCGCCTTTTTAACTTGTCTGTACCTGAACATGACGCTATGCGGTCTTATATCAAGGAGTCATTGGAGAAGGGTCATATCAGACCATCCTCTTCACCCTTAGGTGCCGGTTTTTTCTTTGTGGCCAAAAAGGATGGTTCATTAAGGCCGTGTATTGATTATCGTCTTTTGAACAATATTACTGTGAAATATCAATACCCGTTACCCTTGATTTCTGACCTGTTTTCCAGGGTGAAAAACGCTACTTGGTTTACCAAGCTTGACCTCAGGGGGGCATATAACCTTATTCGCATTAAGCACGGGGATGAATGGAAGACGGCATTTAATACCCTGAGGGGCATTTTGAGTACCTTGTGATGCCCTTTGGGCTCACTAATGCTCCTTCTGTCTTCCAGTCCTTCATGAATGACATTTTCAGGGATTTTGTGGATAAATTTCTGATTGTTTATTTGGATGATATCTTGATTTTTTCCAATGACTGGGACTCTCATGTGAAACATGTTCGAACTGTATTCCAGATTTAGAGAGAGAATGCTCTGTATGTGAAGGGATCAAAGTGTCTTTTTGGCGTACAGAGGATCTCATTTTTGGGATTCATTTTGTCCCCATCTGTTATTGAAATGGACCCGGTCAAGGTTCAGGCCATCTGTGATTGGGTCCAACCTACTTCATTAAAGGCTCTTCAAAGATTTTTGGGTTTTGCCAATTTTTATCGTAAATTTATTGGTAATTTCTCGGTTATTGTTAAACCATTAACTGATTTGACCAAAAAGGGTTCTGATGTGGTGAATTGGCCTCCTGAGGCAGTCTCTGCATTTCAGGAACTTAAGCAGAGATTCACTTCTGCTCCTGTTCTACGGCAGCCTGATGTTTCTCTGCCATTTCAGGTGGAGGTTGATGCCTCTGAAATTGGGGCAGGTGCCGTTTTGTCCCAAAGAGATTCAGAGACCTCTAAAAGTAACCCTTGTGCCTTTTTCTCTCGAAAATTTTCTCCTACTGAACGTAATTATGACGTGGGTAATCGGGAGTTATTGGCCATGAAGTGGGCTTTTGAAGAGTGGAGACATTGGCTGGAGGGAGCCAAACATCAGGTGGTGGTCCTTACGGACCATAAAAATCTGGTTTATCTGGAATCTGCCAAGCGACTTAATCCTAGACAGGCCAGGTGGGCCTTGTTTTTCACACGTTTTAATTTTGTGGTTTCCTTTCTTCCTGGCACTAAGAATGTTAAGGCGGATGCCCTCTCGAGGAGTTTCCTTGCGGACTCTCCTGAGTTATCTGATCCTTCTGTTATTTTGAAAGAAGGTGTAGTTCTTTCCGCCATCTCGCCCAATTTGAGACTGGCTCTGGAGGGGTGTCAGGAGGATAGGCCCGAGCGCTGCCCTGTTGGGAAATTGTTTGTCCCGGACCAGTGGAAAAAGAGTGTGATGTCTGAGATTCATTGTTCCACGTTGGCCGGTCATCCCGGAATTTTTGGTACCAGAGACTTGGTTAGTCGGTCCTTTTGGTGGCCTACTTTGTCTCGTGATGTCAGGGAATTTGTGCAGTCCTGCGGGACTTGCTCTCGCTCCAAGCCTTGCTCTCGCTTAGTGGTTTGTTGATGCCATTGCCTGTGCCCAAGAGGCCATGGACCCATATCTCTATGGATTTCATTTCCGACCTCCCTGTTTCTCAGAGAATGACCGTCATCTGGGTGATTTGTGATAGGTTTTCCAAGATGATACATCTTGTGCCATTACCTAAGTTGCCTTCCTCCTCTGAATTGGTGCCTTTGTTCCTTCAGCACGTGGTTCGTTTACACGGCATTCCTGAGAACATTGTGTCTGACAGAGGAGTCCAGTTTGTTTCCAGATTTTGGAGGACCTTTTGTTCTAAACTTCGTGTTCAATTGTCTTTCTCCTCGGCGTTTCATCCTCAGACCAATGGTCAAACTGAGAGAACAAACCAGACATTGGAGACTTATCTAAGATGCTTTGTGTCTGCTGATCAGGATGACTGGGTCTCTTTTTTGCCTTTGGCTGAGTTTGCTCTTAATAATAGGGCTAGCTCTGCCACTTTGATGTCTCCATTTTTCTGTAATTCTGGGTTTCACCCTCGATTTTCTTCAGGACAGACGGAGGCTTCTGTCTGTCCAGGTGTTGACTCTGTTGTGGAGCGTATGCAACAGATTTGGAACCAGGTAGTGGAGAGGTTGTCCCTCTCTCAGGAGAGGGCCCAGCGGTTTGCTAACCGGCATAGGACTGATGGTCCTCGGTTTAAAGTGGGGGACTTGGTCTGGTTGTCCTCAAAAAATATTCCTATGAGAGTGGCATCTCCTAAATTTAAGCCTAGGTTCATTGGACCTTATAAGATCATGGAGATTCTTAATCCTGTTTCTTTTCGTTTGCTTCTTCCAGGGACATTTAAGATCCATAATGTGTTCCACAAGTCCTTGTTGAAGAGGTTTGTTGAGCCAGTGGTTCCTACTGCTTTGCCTCCTGACCCTGTTCTGGTTGAGGGCAATATGGAGTTTGTGGTGGAGAAAATATTGAATTCTCGTTTTTCTAGACGGAAACTCCAGTATTTGGTTAAGTGGAGAGGTTATGGTCAGGAAGACAATTCTTGGGTGTTTGCTTCGGACATCCATGCTAGGAGACTCATCCGTGCGTATCATAGAACTCATCCTGACCGACCTGGTTGCTCAAGTGGGGGGGTACTGTTGTGAATGGACTTGAAATGAGTTCTGAGCAGAGGCTACCTCTGGTGGTTACAAGCGGTACTGGACTGTCCAGCGAAGATTGTGAGGATTGGGAATCAGGTGTTGCTGACTGGTCTTATATAAGGGAGTCGCCTTCCCATCAGGGTTGCCGGTGATCAATTGTTCTGGTCTCAATCCTTGATTCCTGTTTCCTTTGTAGCCTGCTGTGTCGTGTCTGCATCTCCTGCTATCAGATAACACATTTTCTTCTTTTTGTTTTTGTGCTTGATTTTTGCATTTTGTCCTGCACTTCTGTGGGGGCCTTCAGGGTCCCCTCCGGGGGCTTTTGCCCTCTCAGTTTAGTTCAGCCACTGATGTTTGTACATTTGCTTTTTCCAGTTTTTTCAGTGGCTGCTGTTTTGATTTTGTTACACCAGAGAACTAATTTAGGTGGTAGAGGTCGTGTGATCTCAGGTGTTTTTGAAATTAGTAGAGTTGGTGCTTTTCAGGATTTTTTGGGATTGCAGTAAGTGCCCTTCCTATCCTTTTCTATTTAGGTAGTTTGGGCCCCAGCGTTTGCTCATACTATTTTCTGTCTGTGTCAGTATTTCTTCTTGTCTAACTGCCATTACATGTTTGGGGGCTTTCTATGTTCTTTGGGGATCTGCTCCGGGGCAGATAGCTTTCCTCTTTCTATCTTTAGGTGTAGTTAGTTTCTCAGGCTGTGACGAGGCGTCTAGGACCAACGTAGGAACGCTCCACGGCTGCCTCTAGTTGTGGTGGTTAGTCAGGGTACTGCAATCTCATAGATTCCAACTGCTCTGGTGTATTGCCTTTTTTACCTGCACTCCTCAGCTACCGAAACATAACAGTGTAGGGGAAATTTAAATCTCTATATATATTTCCGGAGTCACACACAGACGCTCTCTCAGTATGGATTTGATCGTAATACAAAAGGCAGAAAAATGGTACTGTATCACAATCATACAGCTGTAACAGTGTAGGGGAAAATTTAAATCTCCGTATATATTTCTAGAGTCACACACAGACACTCTCTCAGTATGGATTTGACCGTAATACAAAATCAGAAAAAAGGTACTGTTTCAGAAGCGTACAGCTGTATACAGTGTAGGGGAAAATTGAAATCTCCGTTTATATTTCCGGAGTCAAACACAGACGCTCCCTCAGTTTGGATTTGACAGTTATACAAAAGGCAGAAAAAGTTACTGTATCAGAAGATACCAGCTGTATACTGTGAAGGGGCAAATTTAAATCTCCGTATATATTTCCGGAGTCACATATAGACGCTCTCTAAGTATGGATTTGACCGTAATACAGAAGGCAGAAAAAGGTACTGTATCAGAAGATTCAAGCTGTATACAGTGTAGGGGAAAATTGAAATCTCCGTATATATTTCAGGAGTCACACACAGACTCTCCCTCAGTATGGATTTGACCGTAACACAAAAAGCAGAAAAATGGTACTGTATCAGAAGCGTAAGCTGTATACAGCGTAGGGGAAATTTAAATCTCCGTATATATTTCTGGAGTCACACACAGATGCTCTCTCAGTATGGATTTGACCGTATTACAGAAGGCAGAAAAGGTATTGTATCAGAAGATACAAGCTGTATACAGTGTAGGGGAAATTGAAATCTCCGTATATATTTCCGGAGTCACACACAGACGCTCTCTCAGTATGTATTTGACCGTAACACAAAAAGCAGAAAACGGTACTGTATCAGAAGTGTAAAGCTGTATACAGTGAAGGGGAAAATTTAAATCTCCATATATTTTTCTGGAGTCACACACAGACGCTCTCTCAGTATGGATTTGACTGTAATACAAAAAGCAGAAAAAAGGTACTGTTTCAGAAGTGTACAGCTGTATACAGTATATACAAAAATACCCCATAATGGCATGCAAATAGTGCCACAGATAAAGAGCATGAGCCCATGTAGTAAAAACAACAAACTATACCCGCTCCAAAGCAACATGTACACCAGGAGGAGAAGAAGCAAATAGGTGACAAAGAATGGAATTATTTTTAATATGTTTTATTTAGAAAAGTACAAAAAAGTAAAAAAAACAATAACATGCAAGAAATAGTAACAACGACTCAGAGCAGAAAACACCAAAGGCTCCACAGGGCAACCACTCCCCTCACAAAAACCCCCATTCCATGTGGTGAGAATAGAGGAACCATCATGTCTTAGAATTGCCAGTGTATTAAAAAGACATGAGTGGGATAGGCAAGTGTCCTAAAGAGAATCATCGCCAGTGCGGTGACCAATACCTATATAAGGGTTCATAAAGAACCCATGAGTGAGAAGAAGGACGCTTACCAATGTATAAGATCCAGAGGGGAGAAGAGTGTCCTGGGCAGGCAGTGTGGACCCCAGAGCACACTTCCTCAAGGGGAATGTCCCTTGTCACACAGACGCTCTCTCAGTGTAGATTTGACCTTAACACAAAAAGCAGAAAAACGGTACTGTATCAGAAGCGTAAAGGTGTATACAGTGATGGGGAAAATGTAAATCTCCGTATATTTTTCTGGAGTCACACACAGACGCTCTCTCAGTATGGATTTGACTGTAATACAAACAGCAGAAAAAAGGTACTCTTTCAGAAGCGTACAGCTGTATACAGTGTAGGGGAAAATTTAAATCTCTGTATATATTTCCGGAGTCACACACAGATGCTCTCTGAGTATGGATTTGACCGTAATACAAAAGGCAGAAAAACGGTAATGTGTCACAAGCGTACAGCTGTATACGGTGAAGGGGAAAATTTAAATCTCCGTATATATTTCTGGAGTCACACACAGACGCTCACTCAGTATGGATTTGACCGTAATACAAAAGGCAGAAAAAAGGTACTGTATCAGAAGATACCAGCTGTTTACAGTGTAGGCGAAAATTGAAATCTCGTTTTTTTTTTTCGGAGTCACACACAGATGCTCACTCAGTATGGATTTGACCATAATACAAAAGGCAGAAAAACTGTACTGTATCAGAAGATACCAGCTGTATACGGTGAAGGGGAAAATTTAAATCTCCGTATATATTTCCAGAGTCACACATAGACGCTCTCTCAGTATGGATTTGACCGTAATACAAAAGGTGGAAAAACGGTACTGTATCAGAAGCGTACAGCTGTATACAGTGTAGGGGAAAATTGAAATCTCCGCATATATTTCCGGAGTCACACACAGATGCTCTCTCAGTATGGATTTGACCGTAAAACAAAAGGCAGAAAAAATTTACTGTATCAGATGATACCTGCTGTATACAGTGTAGGGGAAAATTGAAATCTCCGCATATATTTCCGGAGACACACACAGACGCTCTCTCAGTATGGAATTGACCATAATACAAAAGGCATAAAAAAGGTACTGTATCAGAAGGGTACAGCTGTATACAGTGTAGGGGAAAATTGAAATCTCCGTATATACTTCCGGAGTCACACACAGATAGTCAGCATGTATTTTTCCGTGATACTAGCCGGTACACGGTGGTGTGTGAGAAGCGTACAGCTCTATATGGTGTGGGAAAAAATGAACGCTCGATAACTGTGCAGAAAAAAAGAATAAAAGTATTAGGCTAAGTTCACACGTTGCGGAATTGCCGCGGAAATATCCACGGCAATCCCGCACTTCTCCCGTGGGAAATACGCATTTTTTGTATGCGTATTCCCGCCAGAAACTAGCGTTTTGCAAGCGTAATTAGCTTGCAGAATGCTAGCGTTTTCCTAGCGATCTGTAGCATCGCTTGGAAAACTGATTGACAGGTTGGTCACACGAGTCAAACATAGTGTTTGACACGTGTGAGCAACTTTTTACTATTGATGCCGCCTATGCCGCATCAATAGTAAAAAGATCTAATGTAAAAATAATAAAAAAAAATAAAAAATAATGATATTCTCACCTTCCGGCGTCTTCCGCAGCTTTCCCGCCTTCAGCGACGCTCCCGGCAACTCCCGGTCCCAAGAGTCCTTTGCGACAAATCACCCCGATGACGTAGCATCACGCGAGACTGCTACGCCATCTGGGTGATTCTCGCAAAGGACTCTTGGGACAGGGAGTTGCCGGGAGCGTCGCTGAAGGCGGGAAAGCTGCGGGGGCCGCCGGAAGGTGAGAATGTCATTATTTATTATTTTAATTGTTGTTTTACCAGGGATATGGTACCCAGGGCCTGGAGGAGAGTCTCCTCTCCTCCAGACCCTGGGTACCATCGCACATGAACCGCTTACATTCCGCAAAATTAATGAACATGTTGCTATTTTTTCCGCAAAGCGTTTTTTTCGCGGAAAAAAACGCAACATGTGGCCAAAACATGCGGAATCAATTAACATGTATGGATGCTTAATGCTTGCGTTTTTTTCGCGTTTTTTACCGTGGAAAATCGCGGAAAAACGTGAAAAAAAACGCAAATATTCCTGAACGTGTGCACTTAGCCTTAGTGCTGTGTAAAAAGCAGTCTGCACAGCAGTGTACACACAGCAATACAGCTATCAGGCAGCCTAATAACCAGCGCTGCTGCACACAAGAAAATCCTCCCCTGTCACTGCACACTAACTGTACAGCACAATTGCTATCAGCACAAGCACATAAGAACTTCTCTTTCCAGCCCTAACTCTCTCCCTACTGATAAACAGCATCAGCAACCTCTCCCTACTGTTAAGATCAGCAGAAGTAAAATGGCGGTCGGTGGTCAGGGCCTTTATAGACACTATGACGCCCCCCAAAGCAAGCCAATCACTGCAATGCCCTTCTCTAAGATGGTGGTGAACGCTGCCCATGTCATCTCGTTGCCCACAGTGTACGTCCTTGCTCATTGGCTGAAAAAAAGGCGCCTACAAGCATAATGGGAAAACTGACTTTGGCGCTTGTTTTGCCGAACGCATGGCCGACTTCACGCTATGGTCGGGTTTCGCTCTGCGAAAATTCGACTTTGGTGAAAGTCAGCGACTTATGAATCTGACCAACCTGTTTCGCTCAACTCTATTGGCCAGTTTACGGCAGTTTTATTTTTTTTGTCCTGGGTGTCACTGTACTGATATACAGCACTAGTTAGCCCAAAAATAAAAAAAACAGGGTACTCATTTGTCGTAGTGGTATCTCCGTGGCAGCTCATATCTGTGTGCGCTTAAAGTTTGGCCAGTTTATGGCAGTTTTATTTTTTCTGTCCTTGGTGTCACTGTACTTATATACAGCAGTATTTCATCAAAAAATAAAAAAATACAGGCCACACGTTTGTCATACTGGTATCTCCGTGACAGCTCATATATGTGCGTGCTCAAAGTTTGGCCAGTTTAGGCCAAGACATTGTATTTTTTTGCAGTCTGTTAAAGTAATTATAAGGCCAAAAACATATTTACCCAGATAGTAAAAGTCTGGGTTTCAAGCACACATATCACATACAAGTTACTCTTTTGTAGTGTAGAGCGTGGCAAGGGACGGGGAAGTGGACATGATGGTGATGGTGCAGGCCGATGCCGTTGGCAAGCTGAAACTGGCCCACCGCAAACACCCACATCTTCTCGCTGCACCTTAATGTTCGAATTTCTAGGGGACCGCGGCAAGACTCCATTATTGACGCCCAAGCAGTGTGAAAAGGTTGTTGGTTGGATAGCCGATAATACTTACAGTTACTTATCCACCACCACCAGCACCCTGTCTTCAACACGGTCAAGTCACAGTAGTCGTGAATCTGGACCGCATATTCCTTACTTGATCCTCCTTCCTCCCACCATGCTGAGTGCCCTGAGACAACTGATCCCACAACTGAGGTGGACGATGATGAGACACAATTGCCGGAAAGTCAGGAGGATACCAGGGTGGGGAAGTGGAAGATGAGGTGGTGAGTGATGTAGTAACAGACCTAACCTGGCAGGAGGACATGCAGAGCGAGGACAGCAGCACACAGGGGGAGGTAGGCATCGCACCACTTCAGGCACGAAGAAGCAGTGTGATGGCTGCAGACAGAAGGCGTGCAACCGTTACCCGTAACACCAACCTGATGGAAGTTGCCATTCCAACTGTTAGGTCTTCCCGAGTGTGGTTATTTTTTAAAGACTCTGCCGATAACCCCAAACAGGCCATTTGCAACACCTGTCATGCCAGCATCAACAGGGTAGCAAAACTACCATCCTTACGACCACCAGCATGATCAGGCACATGGCAGGAAAGCACCCAACTTTGTGGGCCCAACACCAGGCTCCAGCAGTGTCTGCGGGTGACACCACTGCTTCTTCCACTGTTGTGCATGCAAGCTAATCCCCTGTCCACGCTGCATGCAAAGAGGCCTCCTACCCTGCACCTGCCATTGCCCACAGTCAAATAGCACCATCATCAAGCACGTCCACGTCCTTGTCCCAGCGCAGCCTTCAGTTGTCCATACCCAGTCATTGGAACGTAAGCAGAAATAAGCAGCCAATGCCCCACAGGCCACAGTACTCAATTCTCATATTTCTCGTCTGCTTGCGGTCGAAATGTTACCATTTAGGCTCATGGAGACCGAAGCATTCCGCAACCTGATGGCGGCAGCCGACCCAAGGTACTCTGTCCCCGGCTGCCACTATTTCGCCAGCTGTGCGGTCACGGCATTACACAAGAACGTGTCACACAACATTACCCGTGCCATCAACAATGCAGTTACTGGGAAAGTACATCTAACCACGGAAACGTGGACAAGTGCTTATGGCCAGGGATGCTACATCTCTCTGATGGCACACTGGGTTAACATAGTGGAGGCCGGGACCCAGACAGACCTTGGGATGGAATACGTCCTCCCGACACCAAGGATTGTGGGCCGTACGTTAATCAGGGTTGCCCCCACTGTGTACAGCTCCTGCACCTCCTCCTACTCCTCCTCTTCAGCCTCCATGTCAGAAATGAGCACATCAGTCACAAGCTGGAAGCACTGCAGCACTGCCAAAGCAAAGCGGCAACAGTCTGTGCTGAAGCTAATTTGCTTAGGTGACAAATCGCACAATGCTGAAGAGTTGTTGACAGCTCTGAAAGAGCAGGCAGATGTATGGCTGACACAGGTAAATCTCCAGCCAGGCATGGTTGTGTGTGACAATGGAAAGGAACCTGGTGGCGGCTTTGAGGCGAGGCAAACTGACACATGTACCATGCCTTGCCCATGTGCTGAACCTCGTTGTTCAACGTTTTCTAAAAAGCTATCCGGAGCTGCCGGATCTGTTGGTTAAAGTACGCTGCCTGTTTGCACATTTTAGAAAGTCAGCTACAGCTTCAGCCGCCCTTGCCGTGCTTCAGCAGCGATTGCAGATTCCGGCTCAACGACTGGTGTGTGATATCCCCATGCGTTGGAACTCTACACTGCATATGTTAGAAAGGATTTGTGAGCAGAAGCAGGCAGCTGTTGAATGCCAGCATCAACAAGGCTGTCGTTTGTCAGGTTTGACTCCACACATAAGACCTCAGGAGTGGACGTGGATGTCAGACATATGTAGCATCCTCCAAAACTTTGAGGAGTCCACCAAGCTGGTGAGTGGCGATGACGCCGTAATTAGTGTCACCATCCCGCTCATCTGCATTCTGAAAAGCTCTCTGCTCTCAATGAAAGAGAAGGCTTTGGAGGCGGAGCACGAGGACATGGATCAAGGAACCATACAGTGTGATTACACATAGCTTAGCCTCGTGTCATCCCAACGTGGATTGGTTGACAATGAGGAAGAGGAGGAGGAGGAAGAACAGGGCTACTTTCATGCACTGTAGATGGGACTACAACCACAACTGTCATACCGTCTGTTCAGCGTGGATGGCCTGAGGACAGGAAAGAAGAGGAAGAGGAGGAGGACACCTTGGTCAGTCGTCCTGTTGGTGAGGACCGGAAGTCTTGTCTGTTACCAGTCTGGAACGCATGGCTGACTTTATGCTGCTCTGCTCGTATTGTCAAAATATTCGGTACCAGTCATTACTGGCTAGTGACGCTTTTAGACCCACGGTACAAGGATAACTTTCAATCTCTTGTTCCAGAGGCAGACAGGTGTAACAAAATGGTGCAGTACCATAGTGCCATTGTTGCAGAATTATTAAAAAAATTCCCATCTCAAAACGCTGGCGGCAGAGATAACAGTTCGTTGGCCAACCAAGCAGGACAGGCGAGACAGACAAAAGTCCACTCCAACAGAGGCAGGGGAGCACTGGCAAAGTTCTGGACAGGTTTCTAAGACCCTCCCATCGCCCATGCACTGAGGTGCGGGGTCATCTCACAAGGAATGCAATGTTCTCTAAAATGCTGAAGGAGTACCTTGCTGACCATACCAACGTCCTACGTGATTCCTCTGTGCCTTTTAATTATTGGATATCCAAGCTGGACACGTGGCATGAGCTGGCTCTCTACGCCTTGGAGGTCCTGGCCTGCCCTGTCGCTAGCGTTTTGTCAGAGCGGGTTTTTAGTGCTGCTCGTGGCATTATCACAGATAAGCGCATTCACCTTTCTATGGAAAATGCAGACAGGCAGACTCTTATAAAAATGAACAAGGGATGGATTGGGCCAGACTTTTCGACACCACCAAATGATGACAGCGAAGCATAAACTCCAATGTAGTGTTTTTTTGGGAGGTGTATTCCCATGCATCTTTTCACAACCAAACATGGATACACTCTTCCTGATTTTGACTATTTGGTGTCCTCCTCCTTCTTCTTCTCATCCTCTCCGTCCACCACCACTTCAACACCAAGATGAATGTATTCAGTCATGCTCCGGCCACTCTATGTTTTGGCAAGGGTGTTATGATGCCAGTCACCAAAATACATAAAATATGTACACCCCCAAGGGGAAATGTTTGTGTATGGGCCTTCAAAGTCTAGGAGACACGCTCCTAGAAATTGGGGATAATTTTTTAATCAGGCCTTCTTCCACGTCTGATCATCTACCGCCACAAGATCAAAAGGGTTTACGTGTTCCGTGCAGCTACAGCCAGTGTCGCATTATTAACAAAGGTGGGTGGTTAGGCTGTGCGTAAAAGACTTGTTCTGAAAATGGTTGAGATGTACCCCAAAGGGGAAATGTTTGCCAGCCCATACACTAAGTGTAAGGGCATTCCTAGTCTAGGAGACACGCTCCTAGAAATTGGGTCTATTTTTTTAATCAGGCCTTCCTCCACGGCTTATCATCCACCCCACTAGATCACCAGGGTTAACGCTCATACACTTAGTGTATAGGCATTCTAAGTCTAGGAGACCCACTCCTTTTTAATGGGACATTTTTTTTATGAGGCCCTCCTCCATGTTTCTTCCAAGGGGGGATTGGGGTAAGTGCATATGACTTGGTAGCAGGGCAGGCCTTGCTGTCAATGCATAAGAAAACAGAAGGGGAGTACAAAATGAATAATGTGAAGTGGATTTTCCTGGGCCCATCCAGTACCTGTGTTCTAAGGCATATTGGGGTGCACTTGACCTGGCTGCAGAGCAGGCCTTGCAGTCAATGCATAATGCATAAGAAAACAGAATGGGAGTATAAAATGAATAATTTGAAGTGGATTTTCCTGGGCCCATCCAGTAACTGTGTTCAAAGGCATATTGGGGTGCATATGACTTGGCAGCAGGGCAGGCCTTGATGGGAATACAAAATGAATAATGTGAAGTGGATTGTCCTGGGCCCATCCAGTACCTGTGTTCAAAGGCATAATGGGGTGCATATTACTTGGTAGCAGAGTAGGCCTTGCAGTCAATGCATAAGAAAACAGAATGGGAACACAAAATGAATAATGTGAAGTGGATTTTCCTGGGCCAATCCAGTACCTAGTTTCAAAGGCTTATTGGGTGCATATGACTTGGCAGCAGGGCAGGCCTTGCTGTCATTGCATAAGAAAACAGAATGGGATTACAAAATGTATAATGTAAACTGGATTTTCCTGGGCTAATCCAGTACCTGAGTTCAAAGGCTTATTGGGGTGCGTATGACTTGGTAGCAGAGCAGGCCTTGCAGTCAATGCATCACAAAACATAATGGGAGTACAAAATGAATAATGTAAAGTGGATTTTCCTGGGCCCATCCAGTACCTTTGTTCAAAGGCATATTGGGGTGCATATGACTTGACAGCAGGGCAGGCCTTGCAGTCAAAGCATAAGAAAACAGAATGGGAGTGCAAACTGAACAATGTGAAGTGTATTTTCCTGGGCCCATCCAGTATGTGGGTTCAAAGGCTTATTGGGGTGCATATAACTTGGTAGCAGGGCAGGCCTTGCAGTCAAAGCATAAGAAAACAGAATGGGAGTGCAAAATTAATAATGTGAAGTGGATTTTCCTGGGCCCATCCAGTATGTGGGTTCAAAGGCTTATTGGGGTACATATGACTTGGTAGCAGGGCAGGCCCTGCAGTCAATGCATAAGAAAACAGAATGGGGGTACAAAATGAATAATGTGAAGTGGATTTTCCTTGGCCCATCCAGTATGTGGGTTCAAAGGCTTATTGGGGTGCATATGACTTAGTAGCAGGGCAGGCCTTGCAGTCAATGCATAAGAAAACAGAATGGGAGTACAAAATGAATAATGTGAAGTGGATTTTCCTGGGCTCATCCAGTACCTGTGTTCAAATGCATATTGGGGTGCATATGACTTAGCAGCAGGGCAGGCCTTGCTGTCAATGCATAAGAAAAAAGAATGGGAGTAATGGGAGTACAAAATGAATAATGTGAAGTGGATTTTCCTTGACCCATCCAGTACCTGTGTTCAAATGCATATTGGGGTGCATATGACTTGGCAGCAGGGCAGGCCTTGCAGTCAATGCATAAGAAAAAAGAATGGGAGTAATGGGATTGCAAAATTAATAATGTGATGTGGACTTTCCTTGGCCCATCAAGTACCTGGGTTCAAAGGCTTATTGTTGTGCATATGACTTGGCAGCAGGTCAGGCCTTGCTGTCAATGCATAAGAAAACTAAATGGGAGTACAAAATTAATAATGTGGATTTTCCTTGGCCCATCCAGTATGTGAGTTCAAAGGCTTATTGGGGTGCATATGACTTGATAGCAGGGCAGGCCTTGAAGTCAATGCATAAGAAAACAAAATGGGAGTTCAAAATGAATAATGTGAAGTGGATTTTCCTGGGCCCATCCAGTACCTTTGTTCAAAGGCTTATTGGGGTGCATATGACTTGGTAGCAGGGCAGGCCCTGCAGTCAATGCATAAGAAAACAGAATGGGAGAACAAAATGAATAATGTGAAGGGGATTTTACTGGGCCCATCCAGTATGTGAGTTCAAAGGCTTATTGGGGTGCAGGTGACTTGATAGCAGGGCAGGCCTTGCAGTCAGTGCAAAAAAAACAGAATTGGAGGATAAAATGAATAATGTGAAGTGGATTTTCCTGGACCCATCCAGTACCTAGGTTCAAAGGCTTATTGGGGTGCATATGACTTGGTAGCAGGGCAGGCCTTGCATTCAATGCCACATTTTTTATGGAAGCTATCCTGGACATCTCGTGAAAGGGAAAAAAAAAAAAACACGCACATTCCCTTGAGAAAAAGCCTAAACGCGAAACGCGCGTCAGGGGTGCCACGGCCTTGTAAGGTATGGTATTGTTTTACCAGCAGTGATTTTTACTCTCTCTCCATTCTTCCCTTGGCACTATGTATATTTATATTACTTTGATCATTGGCTTACATGTCATGTTATGCAACCATGCTGACTACTATCATTGCTGCCATTAGGAATTTAGGATACATAGAGTACATAGCTGGCCACTTACAATAGTGGTTCAGAGAATCTCCTTGTCTCTTTATATTATATTTTAGGATCGTTTACTGAAACCCTTCTCAGGAAGTTATTGACATAAGTTCTACTTTTTTGATCCTACTTTATTTATATTATATGTATATATTTTATGTGAGACATTTGGATATATCATATATTCTCATACCTCTTCTGCCTTCCCCTTAGGCCATTTTTTGCATTTTTTGTCCCCATATGTACAACATTTATTTGTAAATGATTTTATTCTTTATTTATAACAAAATTGTATTGATTTTATGGCATATAGCTTCCTTTGTTTTTTGCATGATTTGATCTCGTGAAAGGGGTATTGGGGTGCGTCGTAATTCTTGGCAGCCCATCCACTCACTGCATAGGCTATAACAGTTTAGGAGACCCACTTTTTAATTATGGCTCTTTAAGCAAATTAATGCTGCCTGATGCCCCTGTAAAAATAGCCTCTGTGACTTTAAGAGTCCCTCCTTCATAAATGAAACAAGATATGTCTGCTCATTTGTCACACACCATGGCCAGCTAGGGTTGGTGAATGTTACAATGACATTTCCCAGTGAATGCATTTGTTTTGGTTGAAAGCAATGTTAAAGTTGAAAAATGCTTCAAAAATGCTGCGTCTGAACATAGCACAAGTGTTGGAGGAACATTTTGGTCTCGGGTTAATTATTTTGCCTTATATGCAAATCATTAACCTGGAATGGATGTACCTTGACATATTTCCCTGCAAAAACCTTTTTGGTTTCGTTTTGGTATGTTTTTTGGTGCACCGGTAAAAATGGCATGAAACTCTGACAACATTGTTTAAAACTGTGAACTAGGAGTCAGGAATGCTTCCGGGGCGATCCATATGATGTCCCCGTGTCATTTGAGCAGTGGTTTCATCATTTCAGATGCATTTAGACCTTAAAAGGACCCCCGGGGGGATCGCTGCAAAAATACTCGGGTCTACCGTAGACTTACATTGGGCTCGTTGTTCTGTCCCAGTACCCGAGTATTCCAATCTGCTCGACCCAAGCATCGAGCACCTGAGCATTTTAGTGCTCGCCCATCATTAGTTCTTAGTGGCCATGATCCTGCTGATCTTGGTATGGCACAGGTTGAAAATGGCTGTTATGTTTCGGTAGCTGAGGAGTGCAGGTAAAAAAGGAAATACACCAGAGCAGTTGGAATCTATGAGATTGCAGTACCCTGACTAACCACCGCAACTAGAGGCAGCACGTGGAGCGTTCCTACGTTGGTCCTAGACGCCTCGTCACAGCTGAGAAACTACTACACCTAAAGATAGAAATAGAAAGCTATCTGCCCCGGAGCAGAACCCCAAAGATAATAGAAAGCCCCAAACATGTTAATGGCGTTAGACAAGAGGAAATACTGACACAGAAAGAAAATAGTATGAGCAAACGCTGGGGCCCAAACTATCTAAATAGAAAAGGACGGAAGGGTACTTACTGCAATCTCAGAAAACCCTGAAAAAACACCAACTCAACTAATTTCAAATCACCTGAGATCACACGACCTCTACCACCTAAATTAGTTCTCTGGTGTAACAAAAAACAGCAGCCACTGAAAAAACTGGAAAAAGCAAAAGTACAAAACACAGTGGCTGGACTAAACTGAGAGGGCAAAAGCCCCCGGAGGGGACCCAGAAGGCCCCCACAGAAGTGCAGGACCAAATGCAAAAATATAGCAAAAACACAAAATAAGAAATTGTCTTATCTGATAGCAGGAGATGCAGACACGACACAGCAGGCTACAAGGGAAACTGGAAAGAAGGATTCAGACCAAAACAATTGATCACCGGCAACCCTAATGGGAAAATGACTCCCTTATATAAGACCAATCAGTAACACCTGATTCCCAGTCCTCACAATCCTCACTAGTACCGCTTGTAACCACCAGAGGGAGCCTCTGCTCAGAACTCATCTCAAACCCATTCACAACAATGGCCATTTTTTGTCTCAGAACTCTCTTGAAAAAAGGCCCCAAACTGGGGAACACCTAACTCTTTGATGGAGAAAATGCACAAATGTTCTTGTTCATGCCTTGTCTTTCTTGTCATTCCACTGCCTCTTCCTGTCTGTTTTGGTGCTGCAGATCTATCCCCCTGTGAGGCAGTGACCGGTGTCACATGTAAGGGTCACTGAGTGTTTTCTCCCAGGATGCGCACGGAGGCGTATTGAGGCTATGGGAGTGCATTGCAGTCACAGGCGTAGCTGTGATTGGAATGCAGAATAAAAGTGTTAGCTTTGGGCAAACTAGTTGTCCAAGGCAGATTTAGGGAAATCCTGCTCTGGGCTTTTGTGTTTTGAAACAGACTACAGGATGGTCGTAGTGCAGTCCATTTCATTCCCAGCCTAGGGTTCTCCATGTGGCCAATGGTCACGGATTCCAGTTAAAAGCCTTGCAGTAAAGGGTTTGGTTGTGTCAGGGTCAGTGTCAGTTTGGTGTAAGGCCGGCGTCACACTGGCGACAGAATCGGACGACTGCAATGCGATGAAAAATCGTATTGCAGTCTGCCCTATGTTAATCTATGGAGCAGCTCCCAGTATCAGATTTTTTGTGGTCCGTTTTAAACGTCCGTGTGCAATCGCAGCATGCTGCGATTGTCACCGATTGTGGGTCGACTATCGCCAATGCAAGTCTATGGGAGCGATGAAAAATCTGATTACAAACGGACTGCATGTGTGACTTGCGATGAAATCGCATCGGTGTCCTTTGAAAAGCCACAATTCATCCCCGGCTATACTGTAAAATCACACTGACAGCTTTAATAAAGAATAGAAAGAATAGATATACACACATAGAATACATATATAATATATATATATATATATTATATATATGTATGTGACATATATATATATATATATATACATATATTTATAGTTCCTAGACTTCTACATACTGTAATAGCCGCTAATTCATCCCCGGCTATACTGTAAAATCACACTGACAGCTTTAATAAAGAATAGAAAGAATAGATATACACACATAGAATACATATATATTATATATATATATATATATATGTAATTGTGACATGTATATATATGTATATTTATATTTCCTAGACTTCTACATACTGTAATAGCCGCAAATTCAATTGCCGGCTTCTGTGAAATCACAGAAGCCGACATGAAATGATACATTGTTTCCACACAGTTAACCATGTCATTTCCTGTATTTTGATATTTGCTTAGAACTTACAATTACATGAGTGTATTTGTGCTAAATTTCAGACATGTAGGGGTTAATTAAAGGTGTAAATTCGTTGACAAAAAAATGCGTGGGCTCCCGCTGTATTTTCTCCACCAGACAGACAAAGCAAGCGAGTGGGGGCAGATAATAACAGCCTAGGGAGGGTACTTTTTTTTGTGCCCCCCCTGGCTACTAACATCTACCCCCAGACACCCCAGAAAGGGCAAATCTATAATTAGATTCGCCCTTTCTGGCACTTTGCCCGTCTATTCCCATTGCCCTGTAGCGGTGGCGAATGGGTTAATAATCTCACCTTAATGTCACCTTAGTATTGAAAGGTGACCTTAAGGCAGGTTAATAATTGAGAGCTGTCAATTAGACAACTATCAATTATTAATCCTATTGAAGTAAATAAAAAAACACACACACACTTTAAGAATAAATAATTTTAATGAAATAAAAACATATTTTTGACCATCTTTTATTTCACTCTTAATCCGTTCGAAGCCCTTGTTCTTTTAAAATAAATATAAAATAATAAAACAACATTATTCTTACCTATCTGACAATCTGTCACGTTCCCACGCTGTAATCCTTCACAAAGGGTTAACTAGCTTTGAGCCAATCAGTGCAAATAATCCTGCATGCTCAGCTCAAAGCTCCTGAATGAATAAGTTCCTCTCCTGGCGACAGGAGAGGATGTGTTTCATGAATGAAGCTTAATTGATTGTGTCCACTTTCCCTTTAGGTCAGGTCACTAAAGTTAAATTACCAATAAATCAATTAAGCTCCATTCATGAATCACTTCCTCTACTTTCTGTGGTAGAGGAACTTATTCATTCAGAGGGTTACAGCTAGGAGACAGAATTATCTCCCTGCTAACTGTAACCTCTTAACCCTTTCTGATGGATTACAGCGTGGGACCTGACTGTACATCGGATTGGTAAGTATAATTTTGCTTTTTTATTTTATTTTTATTACAGGAAATGGTTTTAGCAGGAAAATAAAATATTGTCAAAAACTGTGTGATTATTTCATTAAACTTCTTTTTTATTAAACTGTGTGGTTTGATTTTTCTATCATACAATAGGATTAATAATTGATAGTTGTCTAATTGACAGCTCTCAATTATTAACCTGCCTTAAGGTCACCTTTCAATACTAAGGTGACATTAAGGTGAGATTATTAACCCATTCGCCACCGCTACAGGGCAATGGGAATAGACGGGCAAAGTGCCAGAAAGGGCGAATCTTATTATAGATTTGCCCTTTCTGGGGTGTCTGGGGGCAGATGTTAGTAGCCAGGGGGGGCACAAAAAAAAAGTACCCTCCCTAGGCTATTATTATCTGCCCCCACTCGCTTGCTTTGTCTGTCTGGTGGAGAAAATACAGCGGGAGCCCACGCATTTTTTTGTCAACGAATTTACACCTTTAATTAACCCCTACATGTCTGAAATTTAGCACAAATACACTCATGTAATTGTAAGTTCTAAACAAATATCAAAATATAGGAAATGACATGGTTAACTGTGTGGAAACAATGTATCATTTCATGTCGGCTTCTGTGATTTCACAGAAGCCGGCAATTGAATTAGCGGCTATAACAGTATGTAGAAGTCTAGGAACTATAAATATATGTATATATACATGTCACAATGACATGTATATATATATATATGTTCTATGTGTATATAGCTATTCTTTTTTTTGTGATTGAAATACTATTCTTTTGGATCCATTATATGTCAGTTTTGCAAGCCTGCGAGAAAATCTCGCAAGTCGGATGAAAATCGGATGTTACAAGGTACACACACATGCGACTAAATCGCATCTTTGAAGGAAAATCGGATGCCAGAAGGATGTGTGATGTTTGCATTTTGATCCGACAATCGACCGTCTAAAACGGACCGATTTTTTGTCGTTGTGTGTGACGCCGGCCTAAGAGTGCAGAGCAGAAGGGTCTGTAGAGCTCCACCTGTGCGAGGCAACACAGGCCAGCGGAGCCAAACAGCCAAGGGAGCTAGAAGGCCTGGCACCCACAGCATACACGGCGGTGCAGACACCCACGGCAACCAGTCACTGAGGTGGACTACCGTGTTTATTGGCTGCTATCTGACAGACTATCTTGTTTCCCAGCTGCGATCCGGAGGATATCCTTTTGTTTTCTACTTTGTGAGTACGCTGAACATTAACCCCTTCACCCCCAAGGGTGGTTTGCACGTTAATGACCGGGCCAATTTTTACAATTCTGACCACTGTCACTTTATGAGGTTATAACTCTGGAACGCTTCAACGGATCTGCGCGATTCTGAGTTTGTTTTCTCGTGACATATTGTACTTCACGTTATTGGTAAAATTTCTTCAATATAACTTGCGTTTATTTTTGAAAAAAATGCAAATATGGCGAAAATATTGAAAATTTTGCAATTTTCAAACTTTGAATTTTTATTCCCTTAAAACAGAGAAATATGTCACATAAAATAATTAAGAAATAACATTTCCCACATGTCTACTTTACATCAGCACAATTTTGGAATCAAATTTTTTTTTTCTTAGGAAATTATAAGGGTTAAAAGTTGACCAGCGATTTCTCATTTTTACAACAAAATTTACAAAGCCATTTTTTTAGGGACCACCTCATATTTGAAGTCACTTTGAGGGGTCTATATAGCAGAAAATACCCAAAAGTGACACTATTCTAAAAACTGCACCCCTCAAGGTACTCAAAACCAGATTCAAGAAGTTTATTAACCCTTCAGGTGCTTCACAGGAGCTGAAGCAACGTGGAAGGAAAAAATGAATATTTAACTTTTTAGCCACAAAAATGATCTTTTACAAACTTTTTTTTTATTTTCACAAGGGTAAAAGGAGAAAATGGACAGATAAAGTTGTTGTGCAATTTCTCCTGAGTACGCCAATACCCCATAAGTGGGGGAAAACCACTGTCTGTGCGCACAGCAGAGCTAGTAAGGGAAGTAGCGCCGTTTGACTTTTTCAAACTAAAATTGGCTGGAATTGAGATTGGATGCCATGTCGCGTTTGGAGAGCCCCTGATGCGCCTAAACAGTGGAAACCCCCCACAAGTGACACCATTTTGGAAACTAGACCCCCTAAGGAACTTATCTAGATCTGTTGTGAGCACTTTGAACCCCCAAGTGTTTCACAAAAGTTTATAATGCCTGGGTGTGAAAAAAAAAAAGAAACAATTTTCCACAAAAATGATTTTTTAGTCCCAAATTTTTGATTTTTCCCAAGGAAATTGGACCCCAAAAGTTGTTGGCCAATTTGTCCTGAGTACGCTGATACCCAATATGTGGGGGGGAAACTGTTTGGGCGCACGGCAGGGCTTGGAAAGGAAGTAGTAACGTTTTGGAATGCAGACGTTGATGGGGGTCATGTTCCGTTTGCAGTGCCCCAGATGAGCCTAAACAGTAGAAACCCCCCACAAGTGACCACATTTTGGAAACTAGACCCCTTAAGGAACTTATCTAGAGTTTTGGTGAGCACTTTGAACCCCCAAGTGTTTCACACAAGTTTATAATGCCCGGGCATGAAAATAAAAAATCCTATTTTTTTCCCACAAAAATTATTTTTAGTCACTAATTTTTTTATTTTCCCAAGGGTAACAGGAGAAATTCGACCACAAAAGTTGTTGTACAATTTGTCCTGAGTACGCTGATACCCGATATGTGGGGAGGAACCACTGTTTGGGCACACGGCAGAGAGCGGAATGGAAGGAGCACCATTTGACTTTTTCCAACCAAAATTGGCTGGAATTGAGATTGGACGCCATGTTGCATTTGGAGAGTCCCTGATGTGCCTAAACAGTGGAAACCCCCCACAAGTGACCCCATTTGGGAAACTAGACCCCTTAAGGAACTTATCTAGATCTTTGGTGAGCAATTTGAACCCCCAAGTGCCTCACACAAGTTTATAACGTAGAGCCGTAAAATTAAAAAATCATATTTTTTCCACAAAAATGATCTTTTCACCCCAATTTTTATTTTCCCAAGGGTAACAAGACTCCTAAAGTTATTGTGCAATTTGTCCTGAGTACGCTGATACCCCATATGTGGGGGTAAACCACTGTTTGGGTGCATGGCAGAGTTTGGAAGGGAAGGAGTGCCGTTTGACTTTTTCAACGCAGAATTGGCTGGATGCCATGTCGTGTTTGGAGAGCTCCTGATCTGCCTAAACAGTGGAAACCCCCCACAAATGACACCATTTTGGAAACTAGACCCCTCAAGGAACTTATGTAGATGTGTGGTGAGCACCTTGAACCCCCAAGTGCTTCACAGAAGTTTATAACGTACAGCCGTAAAATAAATTTTTTTTTTTTTTTTTTACAAAAATGATTTTTCGTCCCCAATATTTTATTTTCACAGGGTAACAGGAGAAATTGGACCCCAAAAGTTGTTGTCCAATTTGTCCTGAGTACGCTGATACCCAATATGTGGGAGAAAACGACTGTATGGGTGCACGTTGGGGCTCGGAAGGGAAGTAGTGACGTTTTGGATTGCAGACTTTGATGGAATGCTCTGGGGCGTCATGTCGCATTTGGAGAGCCCCTGATGCACCTAAACAGTGGAAACCCCCCACAAGTGACCCCATTTTGGAAAATAGACCCCACAAGGAACTTATCTAGATGTGTGGTGAGCACTTTGAACCCCGAAGTGCTTCACAGAAGTTTATAATGTATAGCCATAAAAATAAAAATATTTTTTTTTTTTACAAAAATTATTTTTTTCGCTCCCAATATTTTATTTTCACAAGGGTAACAGGAGAAATTGGACCCCAAAAGTTGTTGTCCAATTTGTCCTGAGTACGCTGATACCCAATATGTGGGAGAAAACTACTGTATGGGTACACATTGGGGCTCGGAAGGGAAGTAGTGACGTTATGGATTGTAGACTTTGATGGAATGGTCTGGGGGCGTCATGTCGCATTTGGAGAGCCCCTGATGTGACTAAACAGTGGAAACCCCCCACAAGTGACCCCATTTTGGAAAATAGACCCCATAAGGAACTTATCTAGATGTGTGGTGAGCGCTATGAAGCCCCAAGTGCTTCACAGAAGTTTATAACGTACAGCCGTAAAAACAAAAAAAATCATTTTTTTTTAAAAAAATGATACTTTTGCCCCCAGTTTTTTATTTTCCCAAGGGTAACAGAAGAAATAGGACAAATTGCACAATAACTCTTAGGCTGTGGTTCCACGGTCCGGAACCACAGCGCTTTGGACGGAGCGGAAATTCCGCTCCGTCTAAGCCCCGCCCCCTTTATGACGCGCAATCTTTCCGGAGGTGTTCAGGACACCTCCGGAACACCTCCGGAAAGAACGCAGGGCTACATAGCCCTGTGTTAAATTCTGTTGCGGCGACGCACCGTCGCCGCAATACGCAGGACATGCTGCGGTCTAAAAAGACGCGCCGCATGTCCGTTTACGCAGGTTTGCCACCTGCGTATTGTTACGCATAGTGGAGACGGGATTTCTTGAAATCCCCTCCACTATGCTGTAACATCTGGACGCTGCGTGTTTGGCGCTGCGCCAGCGCACAGCGCCAAACACGCAGCGTATCCTGACCGTGGAAACTCACCCTTTGGGTCCAGAGTACGCTGATACCCCATGTGGGAGTAAACTACTGTTTGGGTGCATGGCAGAGGTCAGAAGGGAAGGAGCACCGTTTGACTTTTTCAACGCAGAATTGGCTGGAATTGAGATCAGACGCCATGTCACGTTTGGACAGCCCCTGATGTGCCTAAACAGCGGAAACCCCCCAATTCTAACTCCAACCCTAACCCCAACACACCCCTAACCCTAGTCCCAACCCTAACCACAAACCTAACCCTAACACACCCCTATCCCTAATCCCAACCATAACCCTAAGGCTGGAGTCACACGGCCATAAAACTCGTGCGATAATCGCATCGCACTGCACGGACTGGCCTGACACCTCTCCTGACCTGAGCAAGACAGCCTGATGGATTACTATGCGGAGGTCAAGCTCAGGTCAGGAGAGCCGACAGCCAGTACGAGTTTTACGATGCGATTCTCACACGTGAAATACGGCAGTGTGTCTCTGCCCTAATACTAACTTTAGCGCCAACCCTAACCCTAACTTTAGCCGCAACCCTAACCTTCACCATAACCCTAATGGGAAAATGGAAATAAACATATTTTTTTAATTTTATTATTTTTCCCTAACTAAGGGTGTGATAAAGGGGGGTTTGATTTACTATTTATAGCAGGTTTTTGTGATTGGCAGCTGTCACGCTAAAAGACGCTTTTTATTGCAAAAAAATAGTTTTTTGCATCGCCACATTTTGAGAGCTATAATTTTTGCATATTTTGGCCCACAGAGTCATGTGAGGTCTTTTTTTTTGCGGGACGAGGTGACGTTTTTATTGGTACCATTTTTGAGCACGTGACATTTTTTGATCGCTTTTTATTTCGATTTTTGGGAGGTTAGAATGAACAAAAATCAGCAATTCATGAATTTCTTTTGGGGGAGGCGTTTATACCATTCCGCGTGTGGTAAAATTGATAAAGCAGTTTTATTCTTCGGGTCAGTACGATTACAGCGATACCTCATTTATTCATTTTTTTTATGTTTTGGCGCTTTTATAGAATAAAAACAATTTTATATAAAAAATAATTATTTTTGCATCGCTTTATTCTGCGAGCTATAACTTTTTTATTTTTTCGCTGATGATGCTGTGTGATGGCTCGTTTTTTGCGGGACAAGATGATATTTTCAAGGGTACCATGTTTATTTATATCTGTCTTTTTGATCGCGTTTTATTCCACTTTTTGTTCAGCGGTATGATGATAAAGCACTGATTTTTTGCTTTGTTTTTATTTATTTTTTTAAGGGGTTCACAAAAGGGGTTAACTAGTGGGACAGTTTTATAGGGGGGGTCGTTACGGACGCGGCGATACCAAATATGTGTACTTTTATTGTTTTATTTTTTTTATTTACAGGAAGAAATGAATTTATTGGGGAATATTTTTTTTTTTTTTTTTTTATTTATTTTGGAAATTTTTTTTTACACGTTTATTTTTATTTTTTTTACTTTTTTACATTGTCCCAGGGTGGTACATCACTGTAAAATGTGAGATCGCTGGTCTCACAGTGTGCACAGCACTCTGTGAGACCAGCGATCTCACAGGCAGCGCTGCAGGCTTCTCAGTGCCTGCTCTCGGCAGGCACTGAGGAAGCCGCCTCCCTCCAGGACCCATCTTGGATCCGGGTCCTGGGAGGGAGGAAGCCCTCAGAACAGCGCGATCACATCGCGCTGTTCTGAGTGGTCTCAGGGGGGCGCGCTTGGAGCCCCCTCCCTGCGCGATGCTCCCCTGTGCCCCCCCCTGTGCCTCCCCTGTGCCCCCAGTACATGTTTGATCGGGTGTGTAAGGGGTTAATGTGCCGGGAGCGGTCCGAGACCGCTCCTGGCACAGAGTCCCGGGTGTCAGCTGTGATAATCAGCTGACACCCGGCGGCGATCGCTATGACATACTATCCCGTCCATGGTCAGATTGTCACGGGTTTTATGGAAGGGATAGTACGTCAGATGTCAGAGAGGGGTTAAAGAGACTTTTGCTTTGGAACTTTACTGTGGTCACTGCCTGTCTATTACACTGCATCAACCCCGCTGCACTACACCCCTCAGTGCTGTTGGCCTTGCGATACATGCCAACTTCCCAGGTTGGGTCAGTGACTTCGTCATCCACCACCTCATCTTCCACCGCCATGGTCCTCCTGACTTAGTGACTTATAGACAACAAGAGGTAACTGTGTCTTATAATCATCTTCCTCCTTATCCAAAATTTGCCATTCTCCACCATTATGTTCTTGTGACCATGGCAGTTCAAAGTTTTGTGCATCACTAAACTCCATATCCTCCTGTCCCTCTTGGAGCAAGCAGGTTGAGAGGATACAATCAAGAAATGATTTTTAAAGAGCTCTTCGGAGTGTTCTACTGTGGAATCACTAATCTCCTGGGACTCAAAATGGTAGGAGGATCATGGTAAGGATTACGTGATCCAGACTATAGGCTGCTGAGACTAAACCGTGTGGAAGACTGTGTGATCCAGCCAAGCCTGCCGGAAGCATTATATGCTGTCCAACTGACCAACTGTTTGCACTGATCTTTACTGTTCCACTCTGCAAAGTGGGACAGGAACCTAATTGTCGTGGATGGGCATGTTTCTTTTACTTCAGCAACAGGCGTAGTCGTACATGCCCCACGTCCTCAGCATTTGCGTGCACCATGATCATCACGTCCACTTCCCTGTCCCTTAATGCATGCCTTATGCATTTTGTAATTGCTATGTCATTTAAAACCAAGTTTATTTTTAATAAAGGAAAAAAATTGGTGACCTGCAGCAATCAAGCGATTTTTGGGAGTTTACTCCAAATGAAACAGAGATAACGCAAAAGTGTATGAATGACAATCAAATACAATCCAGAAATGTTTCAATATTTTTTTAATTTTTATAGACCACATGTAACACTGTATGGTTCAGAAATGGAAGCCCACACAATTTTTAAATGCTTTTTTGCACTTTTAGAGATCACAGAAATGTTCACAGACCATGTAACTTTGTATGGCTGAGAATTGGAAGGCTACAAAATTTTAATTGATTTTTATCAGTTTTTTCTCAGAACATAGAAATGTACTCCACACTTTACAATAGTGTATGGCTGAGAAATGTAGCCCAAGAAATTGTTTCAACAATTTTTGGGTGTGTTATATAACACAAAAAAGAACCTCAAAGCACATAATATTTGATGGATCAAAATATATTCAATTTCTTCAGCCCCCAGAAAAATGTTGGTGCTATATATTTGCCTACAGACTGCACAGGCCTAATCTCTGTCCACAGACTGGATTCTGTCAATCTCCCTGATGCTGCAACTCTCTATCCCTCCCTAGGCTAAGTGCAGATTGTATATGCTATAAACAGCAGAGAAAACATTTAGCCCTTAGAAGCGCTGTTAGTAAGATGACTCAGTTTCAGCAAAAGTATCAACACTATAGGCTTCTGATTTGTTATACTGTGCACACAGGCCAAGACAAGCACTCCCTCCTTCCAATACGAAGTATCACAGCTGTGTAATGGCGTCAATGTGCCGAGCTGGTCGGCGCCTGTCCTTTTATAATCCCTGATGATGTCAGATGGCCAGCCAATCAAAGTAATGCCACAACCAAGATGGCTACAACATTACAGTGACTCACAGGCAATCCCCGTATGCTTATTGGCTGCATCACAGGCTCCAAAGATGTGGGGCGGGGATTTGAGTTTTACATTGAGCACCGCCCATTGCTCCCTGAGTAACAAGCACATCCATATAATGCACATAATGGTTACTGTTGGACTAAAATTAGGGTTGGGCTTAGGGTGGGATTTTCTTAAAAGTTGCATGTGGAGAGGGGAGTCGAGCATATCACTCGAGCACCCGCTATAATCAAACTTAAGTAGTGAGCACTTGCGCTCAGCACTAATGACACATAGCAAATATGATGACTTAACGTTATCAAATTCTGTGCAGTACTTGTGGGTTCAAAATCGTCACTATACCCCTGGATAAAATCCTTGAGGCATGTAGTCTCCAAAATGTGGTCAGCTGTGGGGGGGTTCTGCTGTTTGGTCAGCTTTGGGGCCCTGCAAATATGATATGTCGCCCACAATCTATTTTAGCCAATTTGTGTTCCAAAATTCAAATATTGCCCTGTCATTTGTCCAAACAGAACTTTTTTATTCATGTGGGGTATCGCCGTGCTCATAAGAAAGTGGGTATCAAATTGTGTGATCCACTTTTTTGTATTACCTCTTGCAAAAGTGATAAATTTGGGGCTAAACAAGATTTTATAGATAAAAATTAATTGTATTTGCATTCCACTTTGCATTAATTCCTGTGTAGCAACTGAAGGGTTAAAAATAATTTCTGCCAGCAGTTTTAAAGTATTTGAGGGGCACGTTTTTTAAAATCATATCACTTTTGAGGAGTTGCCAATATATAGGACCCTCAAATTCCACTCTTCCAGTGGGTCATAGCACCGGCAAACCATAACAGTAAAATATGCACTAAACTATGGTTCTTCTTCCCTTCTGAGTTTTGCACTGTGCCTCAAAAGTATTTTCCAACTACATGTAGCCTATTGGCATACTAAGGTGAAATTTCACAACAAACTGAGAGGTCCATTATTTTCTAAGATCCCATATAAAAATTAAAAATTTGGGGCTAAAACAACATTTTAGTGGTGAAAATGTAATTATTCTTTCTTCACTGCCCAATGGTATAAATATATATGAGGCACATGTGGTGTCAACATGCTCACTGCTCCTCTAGATCAATTCATTGAGAGGTGTAATTTGTAAAATTATGTCACTTATGGCAGAGTTTCTGCTCTCAGTAGCTCTGCAAATGTGACATGGCAACCTGAAATCATTCCAGCTTTGCCTCAAAAGTAGTTTTTGACAACATATGCAGTATTGGTGTACTCAAGAGAAATTGCACAACAAATCCTATGGTCCATTTTGCTTCATTATTCCTGTGAAAATTAAAAATTTCGGGCAAAACCAACATTTTTCAAGGAAAAATGTATTTTTTTTATTTTCACAGTTCAACGCTTTAAACTTCTGTGAAGCACCTGTGAAGCACCTGTGGTTTGGAGGTGCTCAACACACATCTAGATACATTCCTTGAGGGGTTTAGTTCCACAATGGGGTCACTAGTGGAGGGTTTCCACTGTTTAGGCACATCAGGGGCTCTCCATATACGACATGGTGTCCACTCTCAATTCCAGCCATTTTTGTGTTCGAAAAGTCAATCGGTGCTGCTTCCCTTTCGAGCCCTGCCGTGTGCCCAGTAGTAGTTTTTCCCCACATTTGAGGTATTGGTGTACCCAGGAGAATTTGCACAACAAATGTTGGGGTTTATTTTCTCCTGTTACCCTAGTGAAAGTAAAAAATTTGGGGATAAAGTAACATTTTTGTGAAAAAAAGTAAAAGATTCATTTTTTTTCCTTCCACATTCCATTAATTCCTGTGAAGTATCTGAAAGGTTAATAAACTTGAATGTGGTTTTTTGCACTTTGAGGGGTGCAGTTTTTAAAATTGTGTTATTTTTAAGGTATTTTCTGTCATATAGGTCCGCCAAAGTCACTTCAAATGTGATGTGGTCGCTAAATAAAATGTTTTTTTTGTAAATTTTGTTGGAAAAATTAGAAATTACTGATTAACTTTGAACCCTTCTAACTTCTTAGCAAAATAGTTATGTTTAAAAAATGATGTAGATGTAAAGTAGACATATAGGAAATGTTATTTATAAATTATTTTATGTGGTATAACTATCTGATTTAAGAACATAAACATTTAAAGTTTTTAAATTGCATAATTTTCTAATTGTTTTCTCTAATTTTCTATATTCTCATAAATATATGCAAATCATAATGAGGAGAATTCAGCAAAGGAGGGGAAAGTAGTAAGATATAACTTTTAAGGATTACTATTAGTGATGAGTGAACGCGCTCGCCACTACTCGTTACTCGCCCGAGTATCATGGTACTCTGTGTACTTGGAGAGCACCGAGCATTTCCGGTATTACTCGGCGGGAACTCGGGTCTCCACCCAGCTTTTTTGGCGGACTTTATAGACCCAATCAAAATGCAGGGATTGTCTTCCAGGCAATGAAACGCCGCAGCCATCTTTGCTGTGGTCGTGCAGTGATTGGCTGCCCGCACAGCATCATCAGGGGTATAAGAGACCGGACGCCGCCCTGCTACCCGCATTCAGCTCCGGATTGAGATAGTGTAGGGAGAGCTGCTGCCGAGATAGGGTCAGATTTGGGGATTTCTTAGTCAGTGTGGGGTCTACCATCCTAAACTACTCAAATCCAGATAAACCAACAGTCCTTCGAAGGACTAATTCCGGAGTATATAGGCTCCAGTGTAAGGCTACTTTCACACTTGCGCCTTTTTGCGCTGCGTTTCGAGCGCACATGAAACGCATTGAAAAAACGTGTGCAAACGCTTGTAAACGCTGCGATATTTTGTCGCATCAGCGTGCACATTACGACCAAAAAATGCAGTGTTTGTATGCGATTTCAAGCGTTTTTGCATGCGTTTGCGTTTTTTCGGCGCATGGGTTGTCTATGTGTCACATTTCACAGGAGGAAAATCCTTGAAAAATTTTGCAAGACTCCACCAATGGGACACCAGTGGGCGTGTGTTATGGGAAATCTTTATATAGTGCCTGTTTACAGCCAAATTCTGCACATTTGCTTGCATTTTCCTTTGTGAACATGGATCTGCGCTGGAAGAGTTTTCACTTTAACTTGGATCTGGACATCGCGATGGCTCAGGCTTATGCAGTTGCTTGACATCAAGATAGAGAGAGAGAGAGACAGCGAAGATGGCAGCTGCGGCGTTTGAGGGTATATCTGATTGTTGAACTCCGGGAGAGCAGTGGAGCATACCACACCCTCTATAGTGAGCTCCAGGCAAACCCGGAGAAATTTACTGACTATACCCGGATGTCCCAAGAAACCTTCAGGGATTTGCTTGCTCATGTCCAAGAATTCATCCGGTGACAGGACACACAGCTCAGTCGTCCGATTCCTCCGGAGGAAAGGCTCCTGGTGACATTACGGTACATAATATTGCTAAACCAATGCCTGCATAATTTTATTTGGTCTGCCATGTACTATTCCAAAGCTGGAAAAATTATTGTTCTGCCATGTAGTAAACAAAGATCGGCAGAATTATTTTTATGCCATGTACTAATTTTTTTTTTGCTCTTTTAATGTTTTACAAAACCATATACAATAATATATTTTTTTGTTCTTTCTCTGTTTCGCAGATTCCTGGCTACTGGAGAGAGCCTCTCTTCACTCCACTTCCAGTACCGGATTGGAATCTCCACCTTGTCAGGAATTGTTGTGGACACCTGCCGGACATTGTGGAATGTTCTTTGTCCAGATTTTATGCCCCTGCCCACCACCAAAAAGTGGATTGAAATAGCCGAAAAATCCTGGACAGTATGCAATTTCCCCAACTGTTTGGGAGCGGTTGATGGGAAACACATCCGTATAATCAAACCCAAAAGAACAGGCTCGGAGTACTACAACTACAAAAAGTACTTCTCTACAGTTCTCATGGCCATTGCGGATGCAGACTGTATGTTTGTTGCAGTGGACATTGGGACATTTGGCCATGGGAATGACTCGGTGACCAGAAAAATGCCCAAAAGAAAAATGCCCACAGGAAAAATGCCAACAGAAAAAAACCCACAGTCATGAATGCCCACAGGAAATTTGCCCACATGGAAATTTGCCCACAGGGAAATTTGCCCACACGGAAATTTGCCCACACAGAAAATTGCACACAGGAAAAATGCCCACACAGAAAATTGCACACAGGAAAAATGCCCACAGTTATGATTGCCCATAGGAAAATTGCCCACAAGGAAAAGAAAATTGCACACATGGCCAAAATAACAGTTTATTAAAAATGTATAATAACAATAACTCCATTTAATTAAACATTCATATTGCACACCTGCAAGGTTGACATTAAAAATAACTCCATTTAATTATGAAATTAACAATAACTCCATTTAATTAAACATTCATTGCACACCTGCAAGGTTGACAATTTACTGCAAATTAGCCAATCCCATATGGAAAATTGGCCACATGGGAGATTGCCCACATTCTTCACTCTTGCTTTCTACATCTGAGGGGTGCACCTATAATGAGCCGAGGTGAATCGCTCGCCTCAGGCGGCACCACCTGGTGGAGAGGAGAATGCGTCACAGCAGAGAGATACTGGGCCACATGTCTGCCTCAACATGCTGTTCTCTCCCCTGCACCAGGAGTTTGTGGGCACAGGTCAGAGCAGGCCTAGTGAAGGGGTGGTTGAAGCAGGCAGGCGTGAGAGGGGAGGGGCTTGCACTGCATCCAGCTGCTCAGTTCCCCAGACCCCAGCATCCTGCTGCCATGACAGCCAGAGCGGAAACAGCTGTACAGCGACTGTGTCCCGGATGGCGTCAGGTTGCCAGGCCTGGGACTTGTGGGAGGTCAGCTGCAGCCTGCGTGAAAACCGAGACTGCAGCCTTCCAGCCTATGCAGAGAGGACCCCGCGAGCGCTGGGAGCAGGTAAGTACGAGCTGAAGAGCCATTTGGCGATAATACCCCTTTAAAAATGTATAGTAACAACAATAACTCTCTTATACGCCCTCATATCCTTTGTTTGTAGTAAAATGTACAAACATGGTGGATATGAGTTACCCACCTTGGCATGCCAAGTGTACAGTTGGTAAAACATATTGGGCACTTTATCAAAAGTGCCATCTCCATAGATGGTATCTTTGTTCAGTTCCAGCATAAGATCTCTATCGCCTAAAACCAGAATTCTATTTCTATCGTCCTTTCTGGAATCATGAAGGAGCAATTGACTGTACTTTTCCGGAATATCAAACTTGATAGTTTTGGGGTTAGGCAAATTACCATCTGTTCTATGATGGAGAAGGCTTCTCGCAAGAGATGATTGTCTTGGCATATGAGCCAAGACATCATTACTCAACCCAGACAACACCTTTCCCATCACATTGCGAGGAGTAGCATTTACAGCTCTCATGTCTTCTCTCATTTTGCTTCTGGCAACATTTGCTACTGCTTTTTGAGGGCAGGAGTCATGACAATGTTCTGTTGGTTCTTGAACTACGTTGCCATCTTTTGTTTTGATAATTGAATGGCATTTTATAGAGCGATGCAGCCTACATCTCCAAGTCACCACTGCATTGATAGTGCGAAATGCCAGATATTCAAACCCCAAGTAATTCAGAACTTTGTTGTTTCTCTGGCTACTTGAAAACTCCATTGTTTGCGCTACAAGAAGAAATAGAATAGTTTAGATAAACTAAAATTATACTTTTAGGGTGAAAACACAGGGTGTTTTGAAAATTGCATAATCTTTGAAAATGTATTATTTATTTTTTTATTTGCAAAGCAAAACACACATGCATATTTTGCATTGTGAATAAAAAGAGATAGGAATAAAATGTAGGGATGAGTGATCTGATCATGTGAACATCGGCAATTTTACCGATTGTCACATCATGGTTATCAGCAGCTCCGATTCCGATGAAGGTGATCCGAACCAGAGCTGACTGCAGGTCCCGTCGCAGGGAGGCTTAGCTTACCTGATCCGGTACCTCTGGTCTTCCCCGAGTCTTCCTGCTGCAGGACCTGTGATGACGCATGCGTAACATGATCGCGTACGCCATGAAAGGTCTGCAGTAACATAGAAGGGGGAATCTCTGGACTCCCCGTCCACGTTACTGCATTTCTTCCTGCACTTTTTCTTTGCGCAATTCGCATGTGTGTTTTGTACATACTTTTTTTAAACTCACCCATTGATTTCAATAGGAAAATCAGTCCGCAATTTATGCGGACCACGAAAAAGAACGGACATGTCATCAGTGCTATCTACCACCACAGATAATACAGTAATATGTCTCTGAGTGCAGATAATATATTAGATAGTGTAAGCGATACCTGGATATTCCGTTATCAGCTCCATATAGGAACCGGATCCAATCGGATTCGGATCCCATAGAAATCTATGGTACAACACTATATGCTGGCGGGGACATCCCTTCACCAGTAACACAGAGAGTACTACTCGCCTGCCGGTGACATTCCCCCTACGTCGGCAGTGACATGTGGGACACCCCGCCCACCAGTGACATACCTGGGTCTGATCCTTGCTATGCCACCACGGCAGAGACTCATTGCCCACTGGGGGACATACCTGGGTGAGGACAACCCCCCAGCCAGACCCCTGCTCTCTGTCACTGCTAAAAAAAAGCAGGAATAGGAGGACGCGGCCAGCACAGCTCATCGACAACCCGGTGAGTAGTGCCTTTTGCTTTGCGGATCTCCCCTTCACACCCACAGTCAGCAATGTGACGGGTGTGCAATGAATGTGATTTTCATAATACATAAAACATACATTATGGGAAGCCATGGATAAATCTGCAGATACTGCAATAATCCCGATCCAGACGGATAGTATCTGTGCATCTCACTATCCAAGCAGATAATGGATCCGCCCAGATAGATCAGCTCATCCCTAGTAGTAGATGTTCCCTGCAGTCCTATGTAACACCACAGATAGCACAGTTATAACGGAGGACAGATAATGTAGATGTCCCCTGCAGTCCTCTGTAACACCACATATAACACAGTGATAACTGAGTACAGATAATGCAGTAGATGTCCCCTGTAATCCTATGTAACACCTCAGATAACACAGTGATAACTGGGTACAAATAATGCAGTACATGTCCCCTGCAATCCTATGTAACACCACAGATAATAGTGATAACTACGTACAGGTAATGAAGTAGATGTTTCTGCAGTCCTATGTAACACCACAGATAACACAGTGATAACTGAGTACAGGTAATGTAGTAGATGTTACCTGCAGTCCTATGTAACACCACAGAAAACACAGTGATAACTAAGTACAGGTAATGTAGTAGATGTCCCCTGCAGTCCTATGTAACACCACAGATAATAGTGATAACTGCGTACAGGTAATGTAGATGTTTCTGCAGTCCTATGTAACACCACAGATAACACAGTGATAACTGAGTACAGGTAATGTAGTAGATGTTACCTGCAGTCCTATGTAACACCACAGAAAACACAGTGATAACTGAAGACAGATAATGTGGTATATATCCTCTGCAGTCCTATGTAACACCACAGATATCAGTGATACTCCAGAGTACAGGTAATGTAGTAGATGTTTCTGCAGTCCTATGTAACACCACAGATAACAGTGATACCTGTGAGTACAGATAGCAGTAATAGATATCACCTGGATCACACGGCTTGCTGGTTTTTCCTGAGCTAAGTATGTGCTCCATGTGCTGAGCTGGGGGGAGGTGTAAGGCAGAATCAGTGAGTGATGAGAACATTGTATCTATTGATGATCATAACAGACTGGTACAAATGTGTTTGCAAAGCACAGATCTGCAAAATTTTTGCACTAGGTCAACCCAAAATCACAAGATTAATGCATATCATGTGAACATCCTTGCACCTCAAATATCACAGATCCAAAACTTTGTGATGCTGCAATGGTGCAAAATTGTGTGGGCAAATTTGTGGGGAAAATTCTGCATGGGCAAATGTCCATGTGGGCAAATTTCCATGTGGGCACAAATTTCTTGCTCTGTGTGGCAATTTTCCTGTGGGCATTCATGACTGTGGGGTTTTTTCTGTGGGCATTTTTCATGTGGGCATTTTTCATGGAACCGAATGACTCACAGGCTTTTAAGAACTCGGACATGGGCCGGAGGTTGTATGGCAACCATTTCAATTTCCCCATGCCATGGCCTCTTCCCAACACTGAAGGTTCGCCACAGCCATTTGTCATGGTTGGGGATCAGGCATTCCTGATGTGCCAACACCTGCTCAAACCCTACTCCAGCCGCGACTTGGACCACACCAAAAAAATTTTTAATTACAGGCTGACCAGGGCCAGAAGAACTGTAGAGTGTGCCTTCGGTATACTTGTTTCCAGATGGCGAATTCTCGGCACAGCCATTCATCTGAAACTGGAAACAGTGGATGAAGTCGTGAAGGCCTGTGTGGTTCTACATAATTTTGTGATGGCTAAAGAGCACCCAAACTTTGAACTCGTTGATGCAGCTCCTAACCCATTGCCGGAATTCACTCAGCACCCTCTCAGGTCATCCGTTGAAGTTTGCCAAATGAGGGACCAATTTGCGGCCTACTTCATCTCAGATGTAGGACAGGTGGAATGGCAAGATGAAATGGTATAAAAAAGTTTTCTTGGGTGTATGTTAATAAAATACCTGTGTTTATACCTGTACCGAGTGCAGTCTGTGTTTTTTTTTACACTCAAATACAATAATCAACTGGCCAGGTTTACCAGTGAATTCATGATGCTGTGTTTTTTGTGCATCATGAATTTACTAGTAATCCTGACCAGGTGACTATACATACACACACACACACACACACACACACACACACCACACACACACACACACACACCACACACACACACACACACACACACAAGTTGTATGACCTTTATCATCTCTCCAGTTTGGGTTCAATTTGCAGCAACAGTGGAGATAAAACAACTAATATTTGTGTCACCTGGCCTGATGTTACAAATAGTTATTTGGGGATGCACTAGCATCCGTCACTCTTTATTACACCTGACTAGAGTTGAGCGATACTTTCCGATATCCAAAAGTATCGGATCGGAATGGTATCGCCGATACACGAGAAATATCGGCGATACCCGATACCGATACCGGAAATCCAATGTAAGTCTATGGGAAAAAAATATCGGAATTAAAAAAAGCCCATTCTTGCCTTGTTGGTTAATTGTACATGAAGGAAAACAACAAAGAGTAATGTAGAATGTATTGGGGGAGGTTGAGGAGACATTAAAGGCATAGATATTTAACCCAATCAAATGGAATAGCATTAATATTTTTTTTTGTAAAGATGTTCGGATTGACGAACAAATTGACAATGTTGTTAACCTTTTTTCTATTTTGGAAAATATGTATGTTTCACAACATCCATGCTCTTCACCTTTTTAACTTTTGACACACTTTCTCCTTCATAATCTTCAGCAGCATCATCTTTTTCATCAAATTATTCTTCATCTTCACCTTCTTTATCTTCTTCTTAAACTTCTTGCTATTCATCTTTTTGTTAACATTACTCATATTGTTCTTATTCAACTATTATTCTTCTTCATATTCTACTTCATCTTCATCTTCTTCATCATATTCTTATTTTTGACAGAGATTCCAGTACTTGTAATCTGTAAAAGTATGAATTTTTCATCCTTGCGTTCTTGCTGTCACAAAAGTTTTAAATTACAACAGTATTTGTCCGTGTTGAGTTTAGCCTGCAGCAGCAGGCATTTTCCAGGGGCACCACGAGGAGGAACGGACTCACCCCCATACACTGCTTAGTCTTGTTCTGCTTATAATTTAGAGCATATATTTTGCTCTTCATTTTGGTCTTATACTTCATGTTGTTATGCTTTTTCATCTTCTGCTTATTGTTCTTCTGTCTCTTGTTCTGTATCTTGTAGTTTGTCTTAACCTTCTTTGTCCTGTTGGTGATCTTCTTCTGGGTAATCTTTTATTTCTTCTTTGTGATGGTGTTCAGGCTGGTTGGCTTCATGCTCGTCGTCCTTGTGGTCGTCATCTTCTTCGGGGTGGTCATCAGGGTCGTCGTCTTCATTGTTGGAGATCCATAGTGATTACCCAACAAAACATTTAAAAAATATTCAATTTGTAAATGTAGCTGAAGGTACAAGAAGGCTGACTAACTTCCGAGAACCAGCTGACGTTACTGGAACCCGGACGGGTATCAGATGGTACAAGAGACAATGGAAGTGACGAGGACCAGCTGACTGTGCTGGAACCCGGAGGGGCAGCAGAAGGAAAAGAGCCAATGGCACAACCGAGGACCAGCTGACGTTACTGGGACACGGTTACTAAGCAGGAGGTACCTGTGCTCCAAAGCACTACCAAGGACCAGCAGACGTTGCTGGAACTCGGATACCGAGATGGAGGCACCTAGGCCAAAGGCACTGCGGAGAACCAGTTGACGGTACTGGGACCCGGACGGGTAGCAGAAGGCACCCATGAAAATGTAATTTGACAGGCCGCAAGCCGTCCGCAGTTACCGAATCACACAGTCCTACAGTCGGTGCTTGTCCTATTGTCACAACGGAAACAGCCTTTATTTACTTATCACACAGCATACATAGGAATCACCTAAACTGCAGGCACCATACAGTCGGCTAACCCGAAAGCAACACGACAGGACAACTTATTGTAGGCTAATTGACGTTGACACTGCCAGGAAACAGCTGTCGTGCTGTAACCAGGCTAGGCAGGAGTCAGTACCCCTGCCAATTACTTCCGAGCAACAACTGTCGGTGTTGGAGCCCAGGGATGAGAAAAGAACAGGGTGGAGGCAGCAGGACTTTTTGCCGTACACACAGCAGGGGAACAGCTGACATTACTGAACCCCAGTAACACAGGAGCAAGTGTTGACTGTGCTAACAGCACTTCCGAGCAACAACTGGCGGTGTTGGAGCACAGGGTCAAGGAGGGTGTAGGCAGAGGCCTAGTATGACAACTTCATGGACACAGGATAAAAATAGATGGAAGCAGGCTAAGGCTGACTTTGACCTATGGGTAGATCGACGCGAGAGAACCAGTAATTTGAATTATAGAGCCGATCTATATCGTTATGGTAGCAAATCAGGGATACTATTAGCACGACTAGCGAAAGCAAATCACATTCCTCAACATATTACAGCGTTAATGAGTAAACATGGGATCATGAACGATCATGGTGATATTGAGGAAAGCCTTATATTTTAACATGATCGGAGAAATGAATTTAAAGGTGGCGAGAATTTGAAAAAATACACGCCACAGAAGGGTGACGAGTGAAATAGTTTAATCAGGATCACAGCAAAGTTAGAGAAGGAAGATGACGGGAGGAATCCTACAAGTTAGGGGTTTCCTTACAATTATTAACGAGTTTCGGTTTTTTGTTCTCTTGTTACTTTGACTTTTAGAATGTTTATTTTATGACCATATCGGCTGCGACCGAGATGTGTAACGCCTTATGTGGCCTTTTTGTATTTGAAATTCCAAATAAAAAGGAACTTTAACCCCTTCACCCCCAAGGGTGGTTTGCACGTTAATGACCGGGCCAATTTTTACAATTCTGACCACTGTCTCTTTATGAGGTTATAACTCTGGAACGCTTCAACGGATCTTCGCGATTCTGAGATTGTTTTCTCGTGACATATTGTATTTCACGTTAGAAGTATAATTTCTTCGATATAACTTGCGTTTATTTTTGAAAAAAACACAAATATGGCGAAAATTTTGAAAATTTTGCAATTTTCAAACTTTGAATTTTTTTTCCCTTAAAACAGAGAAATATGTCACACAAAATAGTTAAGAAATAACATTTCCCACATGTCTACTTTACATCAGCACAATTTTGGAACCAAAATTTTTTTTTGTTCGGAAATTATAAGGGTTAAAAGTTGACCAGTGATTTCTCATTTTTACAACAAAATTTACAAAGCCATTTTTTTAGGGACCACCTCACATTTGAAGTCACTTCGACGGGTCTATATAGCAGAAAATACCAAAAAGTGACACCATTCTAAAAACTGCACCCCTCAAGGTACTCAAAACCACATTCAAGAAGTTTATTAACCCTTCAGGTGCTTCACAGGAGCTGAAGCAACGTGGAAGGAAAAAATTAATATTTAACTTTTTAGCCACAAAAATGATCTTTTACAAACTTTTTTTTTATTTTGACAAGGGTAAAAGGAGAAAATGGGCAGATAAAGTTGTTGTGCAATTTCTCCTGAGTACGCCAATACCCTATATGTGGGGGAAAACCACTGTTTGGGCGCAAGGCAGAGCTCGTAAGGGAAGGAGCGCCGTTTGACTTTTTCAAACTAAAATTGGCTGGAGGAGAGATTGGACGCCATGTCGTGTTTGGAGAGCCACTGATGCGCCTAAACAGTGGAAACCCCCCACAAGTGACACCATTTTGGAAACTAGACCTCCTAAGGAACTTATCTAGATCTGTTGTGAGCACTTTGAGCCCCAAAGTGTTTCACAAAAGTTTATAATGCCTGGGTGTGAAAAAAAAAAAAAAACAATTTTCCCAAATTTTTGATTTTTCCCAAGGAAATTGGACCCCAAAAGTTGTTGTCCAATTTGTCCTGAGTACGCTGATACCTCATATGTGGGGGGGGGAAACTGTTTGGGCACACGGCAGGGCTTGGAAAGGAAGCAGTAACGTTTTGGAATGCAAACATTGATGGGGGTCATGTTCCGTTTGTAGTGCCCCAGATGAGCCTAAACAGTGGAAACCCCCCACAAGTGACCACATTTTGGAAGCTAGACCCCCTAAGGAACTTATCTAGATCTTTGGTGAGCACTTTGAACCCCCAAGTGCTTCACACAAGTTTATAATGCCCGGCATGAAAATAAAAAATCCTATTTTTTTTCCCACAAAAATTATCTCTTAGTCACTAATTTTTTATTTTCCCATAGGTAACAGGAGAAATTGGACCTCAAAAGTTGTTGTCCAATTTGTCCTGAGTACATTGATACCCCATATGTGGGGGGGAACCACTGTTTGGGCGCATGGCAGAGCTCGGAATGGAAGTAGCACCATTTGACTGTTTCCAACCAAAATTGGCTGGAATTGAGATTGGACGCCATGTTGCATTTGGAGAGTCCCTGATGTGCCTAAACAGTGGAAACCCCCCACAAGTGACCCCATTTGGGAAACTAGACCCCCTAAGGAACTTATCTAGATCTTTGGTGAGCAATTTGAACCCCAAGTGCTTCACACAAGTTTATAACGTAGAGCCGTAAAATTAAAAAATCATATTTTTTCCACAAAATTGATCTTTTCACCCCAATTTTTATTTTCCCAAGGGTAACAAGACTCCAAAAGTTATTGTGCAATTTGTCCTGAGTACGCTGATACCCCATATGTGGGGGTAAACCACTGTTTGGGAGCATGGCAGAGTTTGGAAGGGAAGGAGCGCCGTTTGACTTTTTCAACGCAGAATTGGCTGGATGCCATGTCGTGTTTGGAGAGCTCCTGATCTGCCTAAACAGTGGAAATCCCCCACAAATGACACCATTTTGGAAACTAGACCCCTCAAGGAACTTATCTAGATGTGTGGTGAGCACTTTGAGCCCCAAAGTGCTTCACAGAAGTTTATAACGTACAGCCGTAAAATAAAAAATCTTTTTTTTTTTTACAAAAATGATTTTTTCGCCCCCAATATTTTATTTTCACAAGGGTAACAGGAGAAATTGGACCCCAAAAGTTGTTGTCCAATTTGTCCTGAGTACGCTGATACCCAACATGTGTGAGAAAACGACTGTATGGGCGCACGTCGGGGCTCGGAAGGGAAGTAGTGACGTTTTGGATTGCAGACTTTGATGGAATGGTCTGGGGGCGTCATGTCGCATTTGGAGAGCCCCTGATGTGCCTAAACAGTGGAAACCCCCCACAAGTGACCCCATTTTGGAAAATAGACCCCACAAGGAACTTATCTAGATGTGTGGTGAGCACTTTGAACCCCGAAGTGCTTCCCAGAAGTTTATAACGTACAGCCGTAAAAATAAAAAATCCTTTTTTTTTTTTTACAAAAATGATTTTTTCGCCCCCAATATTTTATTTTCACAAGGGTAACAGGAGAAATTGGACCCAAAAAGTTGTTGTCCAATTTGTCCTGAGTACGCTGATACCCAACATGTGTGAGAAAACGACTGTATGGGTGCACGTCTGGGCTCGGAAGGGAAGTAGTGACGTTTTGGATTGCAGACTTTGATGGAATGGTCTGGGGGCGTCATGTCGCATTTGGAGAGCCCCTGATGCGCCTAAACAGTGGAAACCCCCCACAAGCGACCCCATTTTGGAAAATAGACCCCACAAGGAACTTATCTAGAAGTATGTTGAGCACTTTGAACCCCTAAGTGCTTCACAGAAGTTTATAACGTACAGCTGTAAAAATAAAAAATCCTTTTTTTTTTTACAAAAATGATTTTTTTCGCCCCCAATATTTTATTTTCACAAGGGTAACAGGAGAAATTGGACCCCAAAAGTTGTTGTCCAATTTGTCCTGAGTACGCTGATACCCAACATGTGTGAGAAAACGACTGTATGGATGCACGTCTGGGCTCGGAAGGGAAGTAGTGACGTTTTGGATTGCAGACTTTGATGGAATGGTCTGGGGGCGTCATGTCGCATTTGGAGAGCCCCTGATGCGCCTAAACAGTGGAAACCCCCCACAAGTGACCCCATTTTGGAAAATAGACCCCACAAGGAACTTATCTAGAAGTGTGGTGAGCGCTATGAAGCCCCAAGTGCTTCACAGAAAATTTATAACATACAGCCGTAAAAACAAAAAAAATCATTTTTTTTTTACAAAAATGATTTTGTCGCCCCCAGTTTTTTATTTTCCCAAGGGTAACAGAAGAAATAGGACAAATTGCACAATAACTCTTGGGGTACAGAGTACGCTGATACCCCATATGCGGGGGTAAACTACTGTTTGGGCGCATGGCAGAGCTCAGAAGTGAAGGAGCACCGTTTGACTTTTTCAACGCAGAATTGGCGGGAATTGAGATCAGACGCCATGTCACATTTGGAGAGCCCCTGATGTGCCTAAACAGCAGAAACCCCCCAATTCTAACTCCAACCCTAACCTGAACATACCCCTAACCCTAGTCCCAACCCTAACCACAAACCTAACCCTAACACACCCCTAACGCTAATCCCAACCATAACCCTAATACTAACTTTAGCGCCAATCCTAACCCTAACTTTAGCCGCAACCCTAACCCTAATGGGAAAATGGAAATAAATACATTTTTTTAATTTTATTATTTTTCCCTAACTAAGGGGGTGATAAAGGGGGGTTTGATTTACTATTTATAGCGGGTTTTTGTGATTGGCAGCTGTCACGCTAAAAGACGCTTTTTATTGCAAAAAGTAGTTTTTTGCATCACCAAATTTTGAGAGCTATAATTTTTGCATATTTTGGCCCACAGAGTCATGTGAGGTATTATTTTTTGCGGGACGAGGTGACGTTTTTATTGGTACCATTTTTGAGCACGTGACATTTTTTGATCGCTTTTTATTTCGATTTTTGGGAGGTTAGAATGAACAAAAATCAGCAATTCATGAATTTCTTTTGGGGGAGGCGTTTATACCGTTCCGTGTGTGGTAAAATTGATAAAGCAGTTTTATTCTTCGGGTCAGTACGATTATGGCGATACCTCATTTATATCATTTTTTTATGTTTTGGCGCTTTTATAGAATAAAAACAATTTTATATAAAAAATCATTATTTTTGCACCGCTTCATTCTGAGAGCTATAACTTTTTTATTTTTTCGCTGATGATGCTGTATGACAGTTCGTTTTTTGCGGGACAAGATGATGTTTTCAGCGGTACCATGTTTATTTATATCGGTCTTTTTGATCGCGTGTTATTCCACTTTTTGTTCGGCGGTATGATGATAAAGCATTGATTTTTTGCTTAGTTTTTTTTTTTTTTTTAAGGGGTTCACTAAAGGGGTTAACTAGTGGGACAGTTTTATAGGGGGGGTCGTTACGGACGCGGCGATACCAAATATGTGTACTTTCATTGTTTTGTTTTTTTTATTTACAGGAAGAAATGAATTTATTGGGGAATATTTTTTTTTTTTTTTGATGATTTTTTTTACCACTTTTTATTTCTATTTTTTTACTTTTTTACTTTGTCCCAGGGTGGGACATCACAGTATTTTAGCAGATCGCTGGTGTGACAGTGTGCACAGCACTCTGTCACACCAGCGATCGCTCTGGCATCGCTGCAGGCTTCCTCAGCGCCTGCTCTCAGCAGGCACTGAGGAAGCCGCCTCCCTGCAGGACCCCGGCGCCATCTTGGATCCGGGGACCTGGAGGGAGGACGGACCCTCGGAACAGCGCGACACATCGTGCTGCTCTGAGGGTCTCAGGGGGGCGCGCAGGGAGCCCCCTGCCTGCGCGATCCTCCCCTGTGCCCCGGGCACACCGCGATCATGTTTGATCGCGGTGTGCTAGGGGTTAATGTGCCGGGAGCGGTCCGTGACCGCTCCTGACACATAGTGCTGGGTGTCAGCTGTGATATACAGCTGACACCCGGCGGCGATCAGCTACGCTCCCCCTGGGAGTGTGTAGCCCTGGTGTTAGGCACACGCAGTACCCTGGGGAGTGTGTGGCGAGACAGCAGTTTAATGCTAAATACCCATTCACTCAACATACACTAGACACACCCTTAGGGTAGTGTAGTTTACTATTGAGGGAGTGGTCAGTCGGTCAGTGCCTGGACTTCAGAGAGGAAGGTCTAGCCTGGACTGAGGAGAAGGAGATTAGTGCAGAAAGACTTCAGTCACCTGTCTAAAGGACAGTGAAAGGTTCAGAGACGTGCTCCTGCCTAGTGATAACTGAGCATCTGTAACTAACTTTGAAGAAAGTGAATGAAGGAAGTGACTACCCGACTTTATGCTAGTGTGAGTGCTTATGCTACCAGCGAGGACAAGGCGAAAGGCACAGTGGAAAGTTTATTGAAAAGGTGCGTTTGGATTGAAGAAGTCCTGCACATTGCAACCGGTCACTGGGGACCGAAGGATCACTATTAGCTTCAAGCATAGTGGTAAGAAACCAGGGATTTACCGGACCTTAGGTCGCGGCAAACAAGCCCCTTATAGTCAGTACGTAACTGGAGTCAGGTGGAATAGGGACTTTGAGTCAAGCGCAGACAAAAGCAAGAACCTAGTTTCATCAATTGGAAGGCTCCTACCACAAAACTGACTGGGCAGTACAGCTATGGATTAGCTGGAGTTATTGAGGGAACTACGCTTCAGGCTGGTTGTACTCATTGTATTGGAAGTAAAGGAGGCCCCTAACTTGTCCAGCTGCTGTCTCAAGATACACTCTCCTTGGATCAGCCTCCCTGGGACCTGCCTGAACATCTTACAAGTAAAGGTATGGAAAGACGCTGACCGTGTGAGACTGTGTTATTCATCTGCACCCGACTTCACTAACTTCATAGACTTTGAGGGACCAGTCCCACCTGTAGGGGACCCGACATCTAGCTGCCTCACCATCCCCTCAGAGATCTACAGCAGCGCTGGTACAAATTACCAGAATACTACAGGTGGCGTCACGAACTGTATATAAATCTATCCCCTGTAAATATTCCCCCAACATACGCCAGACCGCCAGGGCCACAGACCGAGCCACAGCTACCTGTGACAAAATCCCCATAGACTTCTACGGGCTCGGTTCTGAGTACCCCATTGCCCTGGTAACCCACGGTTGTGGTGGCGGGTCGACACAGGAGCGCAGCTGATCGCCTATGACGTACTATTCCGTCCATGGGAATTAGGTCCAGGGTCACATGGACAGAATAGTACGTCTGATGGCAGAGAGGGGTTAAAAAAAAAAAAAATTCCCTCTTCAACAATCTACAAGACAAACAAGCATCATGGGTGACGCTGCCTTTATTGAGGTACAGTATTAGATCGACATTGTCCATGAGTAACTATGCACTGTGATAGCTATATAGCATTATTAATTTAAATCTGTTGTGGTTGTTTCAACAGCACTTGCAGGTCTAACTACCTATTGTTTGTATGCATGATGCACTTTCTTGGTGTAATTATTTATTATTGCGCATTATTACCAGGTTTACATGATGGCCATTTCATATATGGTGTGTGAAGTTACAGTTGTCCTCAGTCTGTGTATTTTATTATGTCTGTCATTAATAAAACTCGTGAGGATGATGATGATGATGATGTTTATGATTCGTACATCCATTGACTGCATTATCTTACAGGTACAGATAACGTTCCTTAAGAAGCATTAATTGATAATTATGAAATGTATTTTTATGCATTAATTTAAAAAAGTAAACACTATGTTTTATTTTTTATTACCATTTCTACTAGCCATGTGCAGATATGCGCTGTGATGACAAATTAATATTTGTCCATATTTCTTATTAAAATTTTTCATTTTAGGCCTTGAAAACTTCAATCTTTCCTGTTTTAAGCATAACAATCAGGGTGACGGCTCTTCCCTATTTGGAGCATGTTCGACATGGGTTTTTCTGTGCATGTGTAGGGAAAGGAGACTTCTTGCCGCTGTGGTACACCAAAGGGGATCTTGCTGGATGTGAAATATATTTCTTCTAGCAGACTGAAGTTTGCTCAGGATTTTCCCTGATCTCAAGGACCTGTGATAAGGTCATAGTACGTGATCTGGTCATCTGATGTGTACCTCACCTGAGGGTATGGAGTAGGCCTATAAAATAAGGAGCTGTTGTAGTTGGTGTGTGGAAGGAAGGAGTTTGGCTGGAGTCAGCCTGGAAGATTGTTTTGTTACTGTGTGCCAGTGTGCACCAGGAAGCGAGTACCAGACCACCCGGAATGGGACCTGGCGGTCTCTGCTGACCTGCAGCCGCTTAGTTAAGCCCGTCCCAAGCAAGGGTGAGTCTGGCACCAGTGGTTCTCCAAACTGGGGTGATTGATGTTCTGTTTTTATTTTGTTATCTGGACTTTTTGTTGAACTCATGATTAAAACCACTGAAATTTGAAGTAAAAGGCGGTGTGTTTGCCTCATTACTGCGGCCCAGCCCTGCCTACCAGAGCGGATCCCTACAATTGGTGGCTTCAATGCGGGCAACGCAGTGAGGTCAGGCTGTTTTTTCCTGCATGACAGTAATGTCCTAGGTAAATAAAGTGACGCAAAACCCGGTGGATAACTGTCCCAAGATGGAGAACACAGTAAAAATGCTGGAGGAGGCCATGCGGCAGCAACAGCAGGCTATGCAGCAGCAGCAGCAGGCTATACAGCAGCAGGCTATGGAGCAGCAGCAGGCTATACAGCAGCAGGCTATGGAGCAGCAGCAGGCTATACAGCAGCAGGCTATGGAGCAGCAGAAGATATTTAATCGACAGCAACAGGAAACCAATAGTCTAGTGATGCAGCACATCACAGCGCCGCAGACAGCAGGAGCTGCCCGGGGATGGCAGGATGTCCGGAAAGCGGTGCGTACAGCGATCCGAAAGATGGAGCAATCAGATGATGTCGAGGTGTACCTGGAGATGTTTGAAGACGTGGCTAAAAGGGAGAGACTGCCCTGATACCAGTGGGCCGAGATCGTGGCTCCGTTTTTTTAATTCAGGACCCGCAAAAGCCTCTAGGAACCTACCCCCGAGCAACAGGAGGACTATGAGAGCGTCAAGGGTGAGATACTTGCACGTCTTGGGGTAAATGTTTTGGTCCGGGCACAGCGGGTACACCAGTGGAACTTTTCCCCTTCCGAGCCAGCTCGGTCACAGTATTATGACTTGATACACCTGATAGAAAAGTGGTTGCAGCCGGAGGTGTTGTCACCCCGCGCTATGCTGGATCGTATAGTGACTGATAAATTCTTGAGAAATTTGCCACACACCTTTCAAACATGGCTTGGACAGGCAGCCCCTACTGATGGTCTCCAAATGGTAGACCTCATTGAAAGATATAGGGCTACCAAGGAGATACAGGGAGAGACTACCCGGAAGGTACCAAGTAAATTCCACAAACCTTCACCCACAGCTCGTCGAGCAGAGACTCGGAGGGCCGCCCAGGACGGGTCGGGGAACGAAAGGGGCCCCATAATCTGTTGGTGGTGCCAACAACCAGGACATGTGAGAGCTGTTTGCCCCCACCTGACAGAGCCCATGGACAACAACTTTGGCTACTATCAGTCTCACTATGCAGAACACATGTGTGCAGTGGTCAAACCAGAGGGACCCAATATGAACCATTTGTGTAAAGTGCAGGTGGAGGGTAACCCTGCTGTGGCTCTAGTGGACTCAGGGAGTCTCGTGAGTGACCCTAATACGAGCCAGCCACGTCCAAATCAGCGAGTATACTGCTGTGAAAATGGGTGTGTTGTGTATACATGGTGACTTAAAACATTATCCTACCACCCTGGTGATGATAAACACGCCAGCGGGGAGGAGGTGACACGAGGGGGGGTGGTGGTTAATTAGCATTAATAATGGGGAGAGATTTTCCGTTATTTTCTGTGCTTTGGCCTGTAATTACCCCTCCCACAGAACAGTCGTCGGCACCAGTGGCAAACAGGTTGCATTCTCCAGAAATTGGGCATGAACCTGCTGGCCCAGAGGAAGATGTACTGGCGGTAGGAGTACCTTTGCCTTCGGTGGAGGAGGAAAACCCCTCTCCTATAGAACTGTTAGGTGGGGAGATGGAAGATTTGCCACTGGGACCAGAATTGTCATACTTAAATGTGGCAGGTGACAATTTTGGTACGGCGCAACTACGGGACCCTACGTTGACTCGAGCCCGGGAAAATGTACTGGTTGTCAATGGGGAACCCCAACACCCCAGGGCAGCTAAAGTATTTCCCCGATTTGAGCTGAACCAAGATTTGCTGTATGGGGTTGAAAAAATACATGGGGAAATTGTCGAGCAATTGCTGGTACCGCAGTCGTATCGGAGGTTGGTAATGGACTTAGTGCATGCGCATGTACTAGGGGGACATTTCGGACCAAAGAAAACCCTAGACAGAATTCTACAACGGTTTTACTGGCTATGGGTCTATGAAGAAGTTAAACGGTATTGTTACTCTTGTCCCGTGTGCTAGGTAACCAGTCCGCAGCCTCATTTTCAGAGTCCCTTGGTGCCATTACTAATTATAGAGGTACCGTTTGAGAGAATAGCCAATGGATCTGGTGTGGACGGTTAATAAATCAGCAAGGGGTCATCAACACATCCTCGTACTTCTAGATTACACTACCAGGTATCCTGAGGCTATTCCCCTGCGACACACCTCGGCAAAACTGATCGCAAAAGAACTCATGGGTATGTTCTCTCGGGTGGGAATCCCTCAAGAAATCTTAACAGATCAGGTGACCCCCTTTATGTCAAAAATCATGAAGGAACTCTGCCACGTGTTAAACAGTTGCGCACATCGGTCTATCATCCCCAAACAGACGGTTTAGTAGAAAGGTTCAATAAAACCCTGAAGAATATGTTGAAAAAAAAGTCTCTAAAGATGCTAGGGACTGGGATCTCTTGTTGCCATACCTGATGTTTGCAGTGCGGGAGGTGCCCCAGGCATCTACGGGGTTCTCGCCCTTTGAACTATTATATGGCAGACATCCCCGTGGCTTACTCGATATAGCTAAAGAGGCCTGGGAAAACCATACAACTCCCCACAAAAGTGTGATAGAACATGTGGTCAAAATGCAAGAGAGAATGGAGACAGTCCTACCATTAGTCCGAGAACATATGGAATCAGCACAAAGGTCACAGAGGCAGGTCTATAACGGGAGGCACGGGTAAGGTCCTTTAACCCTGGGGATCGGGTGTTGGTACTTGTGCCTACAGTGGATAGTAAGTTCCTTGCAAGGTGGCAGGGACCCTACAACATTATAGAGAAGGTGGGACCAGTAAACTATAAAGTACACCAACCAGGACGGAGAAAGCCAGAACACGTATACCATGTGAATCTGCTCAAACCATGGAAAGACGGAGACCCGCTTGGTGAGGATTGTCCACGGCCTGCATTTCCAGTACAGATGGCTTCCTTGCCTCAGGAGAAGGCAAGAGAAGTCCTCTCCGCCGTCAAAATATAAGACACTTTGTCGCACAGACAAGTTCAGGAAGTCTGAGAGTTTGTTAGCCGAAATACAGATGTTTTTTCGGAACTTCCTGGTCGTACCTCCCTAATACAACATGACATTGTCACTGAGCCGCAGGGCAAAGTACGATTAAAGCCACATCGGGTGCCTGAGGCCCGGCGACAAGCCATCAAGGAAGAGGTCAAGAAGATGCTGCAGTTAGGGGTCATTGAAGAGTCCCAGAGTGAGTGGGCCAACCCAATAGTCCTAATACCAAAGCTAGATGGGACACTAAGGTTCTGTAATGACTTCAGAAAACTGAATGAAATTTCTAACTTTGATGCCTACCCCATGCCCCGGGTCGATGAGTTAATAGAGCGGTTTGGGCAGGCATGTTATTTTTCACTCATTGACCTCACAAAAGGGTATTGGCAGGTGCCACTAACAAAAGCAGCGAGAGAGAAAACGGCTTTTGTAACACCCGAGGAACTGTTCCAGTATATAGTCCTACCCTTCGGGTTGCATGGCGCTCCAGCGACATTCCAGAGGTTAATGGACATTGTTCTTCGTCCTCATCGCCGATATGCCGCGGCCAATCTGGACGATATTGTGGTGTACAGTACAGACTGGGAAAGTCACTTAGCCAAGGTACAGGCGGTGATAGATTCGCTGAGACAAGCAGAGCTAACTGCCAACCCAAAGAAGTGTTCCATAGGGTTGGAGGAAGCTCGCTACCTGGGGTATGTGATTGTGAGAGGAGTTATCAAAGCCCAAATAAACAAAGTGGAGGCAATCCAAAACTGGCCCCGTCCCCTCACCACAAAACAAGTGAAAGAGTTTTTGGGGTTAGTGGGATACTACCGGCAGTTTATTCACAATTTTGCAACACTGTCGGCGCCGTTAAATGACTGCTGTTATGATTTGGTAGCTGAGGAGAGCAGGCAAAAAAAAGAAATACACCAGAGCAGTTGGAAACTATGAGATTGCAGTACCCTGACTAACCACCACAACTAGAGGCAGCCGTGGAGCGTTCCTACGTTGGTCCTAGACGCCTCGTCACAGCCTGAGAAACTAACTACACCTAAAGATAGAAAGAGAAAAGCTATCTGCCCCGGAGCAGATCCCCAAAGAACATAGAAAGCCCCCAAACATGTAATGGCGGTTAGACAAGAAGAAATACTGACACAGACAGAAAATAGTATGAGCAAACGTTGGGGCCCAAACTTACTAAATAGAAAAGGATGGGAAGGGCACTTACTGCAATCCCAAAAAACCCTGAAAAGCACCAACTCTACTAATTTCAAAAAACCTGAGATCACACGACCTCTACCACCTAAATTAGTTCTCTGGTGTAACCAAAAACAAAACAGCAGCCACTGAAAAAAATGGAAAAAGCAAATGTACAAACATCAGTGGCTGAACTGAACTGAGAGGGCAAAAGCCCCCAGAAGGGACACTGAAGGCCCCCACAGAAGTGCAGGACAAAATGCAAAAATCAAGCACAAAAACAAAAAGAAGAAAATGTCTTATCTGTTAGCAGGAGATTCAGACACGACACAGCAGGCTACCAAGGAAACAGGAATCAAGGATTGAGACCAGAACAATTGATCACCGGCAACCCTGATGGGAAGGCGACTCCCTTATATAAGACCAGTCAGTAACACCTGATTCCCAATCCTCACAATCTTCACTGGACAGTCCAGTACAGTTTGTAACCACCAGAGGGAGCTTCTGCTCAGAACTCATTTCCAGCCTATTCACAACAGTATCCCCCCCTTGAGGAGGGGTCACCGAACCTCATTTGAGCAACCAGGTCGGTCAGGATGAGTTCTATGATAAGCACGGATGAGTCTCCTAGCATGGATGTCCGAAGCAAACACCCAAGAATTGTCTTACTGACCATAACCTCTCCATTTAACCAAATACTGGAGTTTCCGTCTAGAAAAACGAGAATTCAATATTTTCACAACCACATACTCCAGATTGCCCTCAACCAAAACAGGGTCAGGAGGCGCAGCCATAGGAACCACTGGCTCAACAAACCTCTTCAACAAGGACTTGTGGAACACGTTATGGATCTTAAATGTCCCTGGAAGAAGCAAACGAAAAGAAACAGGATTAAGAATCTCCATGATCTTATAAGGTCCAATGAACCTAGGCTTAAATTTAGGAGATGCCACTCTCATAGAATATTTCTTGAGGACAACCAGACCAAGTCCCCCACTTTAAACCGAGGACCATCAGTCCTATGCCGGTTAGCAAACCGCTGGGCCCTCTCCTGAGAGAGGGACTACCTGGTCCCAAATCTGTTGCATACGCTCCACAACAGAGTCAACACCTGGACAGACAGAAACCTCCGTCTGTCCTGAAGAAAATCGAGGGTGAAACCCAGAATTACAGAAAAATGGAGACATCAAAGTGGCAGAGCTAGCCCTATTATTAAGAGCAAACTCAGCCAAAGGCAAAAAAGAGACCCAGTCATCCTGATTAGCAGACACAAAGCATCTTAGATAAGTCTCCAATGTCTGGTTTGTTCTCTCAGTTTGACCATTGGTCTGAGGATGAAACGCTGAGGAGAAAGACAATTGAACACCAATTTTAGAACAAAAGGTTCTCCAAAATCTGGAAACAAACTGGACTCCTCTGTCAGACACAATGTTCTCAGGAATGCCGTGTAAACGAACCACGTGCTGAAGGAACAAAGGCACCAATTCAGAGGAGGAAGGCAACTTAGGTAATGGCACAAGATGTATCATCTTGGAAAACCTATCGCAAATCACCCAGATGACGGTCATTCTCTGAGAAACAGGGAGATCGGAAATGAAATCCATAGAGATATGGGTCCATGGTCTTTTGGGCACAGGTAATGGCATCAACAAACCACTAGAACGAGAGCAAGGCTTGGAGCGAGAGCAAGTCCCGCAGGACTGCACAAACTCCCTGACATCACGAGACAAGGTAGACCACCAAAAGGACCGACTAACCAAGTCTCTGGTACCAAAAATTCCGGGATGACCGCCAACGCGGAACAATGAATCTCAGACATTACACTCTTTTTCCACTGGTCCGGGACAAGCAATTTCCCAACAGGGCAGCGCTCGGGCTTATCCTCCTGACACCCCTCCAGAGCCAGTCTCAAATTGGGCGAGATGGCGGAAAGAACTACACGCTCTTTCAAAATAACAGAAGGATCAGATAACTCAGGAGAGTCCGCCAGGAAACTCCTCGAGAGGGCATCCGCCTTAACATTTTTAGTGCCAGGAAGAAATGAAACCACAAAATTAAAACGTGTGAAAAACAAGTCCCACCTGGCCTGTCTAGGATTAAGTCGCTTGGCAGATTCCAGATAAACTAGATTTTTATGGTCCGTAAGGACCACCACCTGATGTTTGGCTCCCTCCAGCCAATGTCTCCACTCTTCAAAAGCCCACTTCATGGCTAATAACTCCCGATTACCCACGTCATAATTACGTTCAGTGGGAGAAAATTTTCGAGAGAAAAAGGCACAAGGGTTACTTTTAGAGGTCTCTGGATCTCTTTGGGACAAAACGGCACCTGCCCCAATTTCAGAGGCATCCACCTCCACCTGAAATGGTAGAGAAACATCAGGCTGCCGTAGAACAGGAGCAGAAGTGAATCTCTGCTTAAGTTCCTGAAATGCAGAGACTGCCTCAGGAGGCCAATTCACCACATCAGAACCCTTCTTGGTCAAATCAGTTAATGGTTTAACAATAACAGAGAAATTACCAATAAATTTACGATAAAAATTGGCAAAACCCAAAATCTTTGAAGAGCCTTTAATGAAGTAGGTTGGACCCAATCACAGATGGCCTGAACCTTGACCGGGTCCATTTCAATAACAGATGGGGACAAAATGAATCCCAGAAATGAGATCCTCTGTAACGCCAAAAAGACACTTTGATCCCTTCACATACAGAGCATTCTCTCTCAAAATCTGGAATACAGTTCGAACATGTTTCACATGAGAGTCCCAGTCATTGGAAAAAATCAAGATATCATCCAAATAAACAATCAGAAATTTATCCACAAAATCCCTGAAAATGTCATTCATGAAGGACTGGAAGACAGAAGGAGCATTAGTGACCCAAAGGTCATCACAAGGTACTCAAAATGCCCTTCAGGGGTATTAAATGCAGTCTTCCATTCATCCCCGTGCTTAATGCGAATAAGGTTATATGCCCCCCTGAGGTCAAGCTTGGTAAACCAAGTAGCGTTTTTCACCCTGGAAAACAGATCAGAGATCAAGGGTAATGGATATTGATATTTCACAGTAATATTGTTCAAGAGACGATAATCAATACACGGCCTTAATGAACCATCCTTTTTGGTCACAAAGAAAAAACTGGCACCTAAGGGTGAAGATGGTCTGATATGACCCTTCTCCAATGACTCCTTGATATAAGACCGCATAGCGTCATATTCAGGTACAGACAAGTTAAAAAGGCGACCTTTAGGGAATTTACTACCAGGCACTAATTCAATAGCACAGTCATAGCTCCTATGGGGAGGCAAGGATGCAGATTTACTTTCGCTAAACACATCAGAAAAATCAATCAAAAAGTCAGGAACATCCTGAGCCTGGGGGGAGGCAGAAAAAACAGGAGTGTTGGTATTAACACATTGGCAGCCCTAACTGGTAACAGACACAGATTTCCAATCCAAAACAGGATTATGAGACTGTAACCAAGGGAAACCCAGTACGATAATGTCATGCAGATTATACAGAACCAAAAATTTGCAACTCTCCTGATGATCAGGTTCTACTCTCATTATCACCTGAGTAGAGAACTGAGGTTTATTCTCAGCCAAAGGGGTAGAATCGATCCCCAGTAGGGGAATAGACTTCCGTAGGGGTATCAAGGGAAACCCACAACGTTTAGCAAAATCAAAATCCATCAGTTTAATAGCTGCTCCAGAATCAACAAAAGCCTGAGCAGAAAATGAGGACAGAGAGCATATCAGGGTAACAGTTAATAAAAACTTAGTCTGAACACTACCCAAGACAGCTGAGCGTGCAAAACGTCTTCCCCGCTTAGGGCAAACTGAAATAGCATGAGAGGCATCACCACAGTAGAAACATAACCCATTGCGCTTTCGAAATTCATGACGCTGTGCCCCAGAAACCACTCTATCACACTGCATGGATTCAGAAGCAGGTTCACAAGGCAACATTATTCCACGCATACCTTTCCGCTCACGCAAACGTCTGTCAATTTGAATCGCTAATGACATAGAATCATTGAGACCAGAGGGAACAGGGAATCCCACCATAACATCCTTTACATTATCTGACAGTCCCTTCCGAAAAAGAGCTGCCAAAGCGTCGTCATTCCATTTGGTCAGGACTGGCCACTTACGGAATCTCTGACAGTATAACTCAGCGTCCTCAAGCCCCTGACTTAATGCCAACAAAGTTTTTTCAGCTTGATCAGTGACATTAGGCTCATCGTACAATAACACCAAAGCCTGAAAAAACGCATCAACATCACTCAAAACAGGATCCCCAGGTGTCAGGGAAAAAGCCCAATCCTGAGGGTCGCCGCGCAGGAGAGAGATGACAATTTGAACCTGCTGCGCTGCGTTCCCTGAAGACTTAGATTTTAAGGCAAAAAACAATTTACAGTTATTTTTGAAATTCAGAAACTTAGCTCGATCCCCTAAAAACAAATCTGGCATGGGGATCCTAGGTTCCACAACAGGCAACCCAGCAAGATCGGTAGCAATACTCCGAACTTCAGTGGCAAGCTGATCCACACGGCCAGACAACTGTGCAAACGCCATTGAGAGAGAAAAAAAAAATCCTCCTCAGCACCCAGAGATACAGAGGGAAAAAAAAAAATGCAACAAAAGGAAAAAAAAAAAAATCTCTGACAACTCTGACAACTTTTTTCTTTCCACAATATTTTTCCCTTCTGTGAGTACCATATAATTTTCAGTTTTGGCCGGTGATACTGTTATGATTTGGTAGCTGAGGAGAGCAGGCAAAAAAAGAAATACACCAGAGCAGTTGGAAACTATGAGATTGCAGTACCCTGACTAACCACCACAACTAGAGGCAGCCGTGGAGCGTTCCTACGTTGGTCCTAGACGCCTCGTCACAGCCTGAGAAACTAACTACACCTAAAGATAGAAAGAGAAAAGCTATCTGCCCCGGAGCAGATCCCCAAAGAACATAGAAAGCCCCCAAACATGTAATGGCGGTTAGACAAGAAGAAATACTGACACAGACAGAAAATAGTATGAGCAAACGTTGGGGCCCAAACTTACTAAATAGAAAAGGATAGGAAGGGCACTTACTGCAATCCCAAAAAACCCTGAAAAACACCAACTCTACTAATTTCAAAAACACCTGAGATCACACGACCCCTACCACCTAAATTAGTTCTCTGGTGTAACCAAAAACAAAACAGCAGCCACTGAAAAAACTGGAAAAAGCAAATGTACAAACATCAGTGGCTGAACTGAACTGAGAGGGCAAAAGCCCCCAGAAGGGACCCTGAAGGCCCCCACAGAAGTGCAGGACAAAATGCAAAAATCAAGCACAAAAACAAAAAGAACAAAATGTCTTATCTGTTAGCAGGAGATTCAGACACGACACAGCAGGCTACCAAGGAAACAGGAATCAAGGATTGAGACCAGAACAATTGATCACCGGCAACCCTGATGGGAAGGCGACTCCCTTATATAAGACCAGTCAGTAACACCTGATTCCCAATCCTCACAATCTTCACTGGACAGTCCAGTACCGTTTGTAACCACCAGAGGGAGTTTTTGCTCAGAACTCATTTCCAGCCTATTCACAACAGACTGCCTAAAAGGCAGGAAGTTAGTAATGGTGCGATGGAATGATCAGCTTGAAGAAGCGTTTGTAAAACTAAAAGGGGCACTGTGTGTGTGTCACCATTTTTGATCACACCCGACTTCAAAAGAGAATTCATTGTCCAGACTGATGCATCAGAGGTAGGTGTGGGTGCCGTTTTGTCTCAGGAGGTTAACGGGGAGGTGCATCACATTACTTTCCAGAGTCGAAAGCTAACTCCAGCTGAAACCAGATACAGCATTGTAGAGAGAGAGAGTGCCTGGCGATCAAGTGGGCACTGGAGTCGTTGCGCTACTATCTGTTGGGGAGAACATTTTGGTTGTTAACTGATCATTCCCCTCAGACTGGCAGTGTTGTAGCCCAGGGAGTAGAGTTCAGGTGGTAGATAGATGAACATAACAGGAGAAATTGATAACGTTGCCAACCAGTTATTTAATCGGAAAACGGACAGGCAAATTCTGGCGAGATCCATGCCTTGTTCATTTTCAGAAAAGTAAGCCGGTCTACATTATCGGAGGATAGTCGCATGCGACGGTCTGTTAGTACACCACCTGCAGCACTAAAGACGCGCTCAGATAATACACTGGCAGCAGGGCAAGCCAGCACCTCCAATGCATACTGGCTAAGCTCTGGCCATGTATCCAGCTTAGAGACCCAAAACTTGAAAGGGGAAGAGCCATCTGGGAGTACACTGAGAGGGCAAGACAAGTAGTCTGTCACCATCTTACGGAAACGTTGCCTCCTGGTGACTGGAGGCGTCTCGGATGGTGTAGACATTGGTGGCGCTGCCACAAAACTTCGCCACATTTGGAACATACTGGTCTTGCCCCATTGTGCAGAGGCGCTGCTTGTGCTCCCTCTTGTTGCAGAGCTGTCTCCACTGCCTCCACGCACAGAGCTGCTTTGTAAAGCAGTATCAGCAGCACTGCTCTCGGCTGGAATGGAGAACATTATGGATTTCACCAGTGTGTCTTGGTACTCCCGCATTTTACGCTCCCGGTTCAACGGTGTGATGAGGCTTTGTAAGTTGTCCCGGTAGTGAGGGTCTAGGAGGGTGTACACCCAATAATCAGACGTGGTGAGAATGTGGGCGATGCGGCGGTCGTTTCTCAGGCACTGCAGCATGAAATCAACCATGTGCTGCAGACTCCCAACTGGCCAACAAACGCTGTCCTCTGTAAGAGGCGTCATCTGTACCTGCTCTGCATCACCCCACCCTCGCTCTACATACTGACTAGAGCGTTGTGTACCTCCCTCTGTAGCGATTTCTTCCTCCTCCATTGACTCCTCCTCATCCTCCTCACAAAGTGAGCCCTGCAAAGCCCTTTGGGAGGAACCACGTTGTGCTGACTGTCCAGAAGGTGATGGAATTTGTGTCTCCTCATCCTCCACCTCTTCCAAAACCTCATCCCTTAGTGCTTGCAGTGTTTTTTGAAGCAGGCAGATAAGGGGGACAGTCAGGCTGACTAGTGCATCATCTGCACTCGCCATCCGCGTTGACTCATCAAACGCACGCAAAACGTGGCAGATGTCCTTCATAGAGGCCCACTCAGTAGTGGTGAAGTGTGAACGGCGCAAATTGCGTGTTGATTGCGCCTGTTGCAGCTGATACTCCATTACTGCTGTCTGCTGCTCACACAACCGCTCCAACATATGTAACGTGGAATTCCACCTGGTGGGTACGTCACATATGATGCGATGTTCAGGAAGGCCAAATCTGCGTTGCAGAGCTGCAATGCGCGATCTGGCCATGCTGGAACGTCGCAAGTGAGCGCACTCTAGGCGGACCTTGTGCAGCAGTGCATCAACATCCGGATAGTCCCTCAAAAAACTCTGCACGACCAAGTTGAGCACATGTGCCAGACATGGTATGTGAGTGAGGTTGCCAAGGGCCAGAGCTGCCACCAGATTTCGGCCATTGTCACACACTACCAAGCCTGGCTGGAGATTCGCTGGCAAAAACCACACGTCGCTCTCCTGCTTGATGGCATTCCAGAGCTCCTGCGCTGTGTGGCTTCGATTTCCCATGGAAATTAATTTCAGGACAGCCTGTTGACGTTTGGCCACGGCTGTGCTCATATCGGTCGCAACAGGTAAGCGTTCACGGGTCCATGTGGAGGTAGACCATGACGGCTCCTGCAGCGATGATTCTGAGGAACTGGAGTAGGAGGAGGAGTCAATGTGTACAGACTGGATTCCTGCAATCCTTGGAGTTGGCAGAACACGTACAGCGCCACTCGCAAGATCTGTACCCGGCTCCACAACATTGACCCAATGGGCAGTGAGGGAAAGGTATCATCTCTGGCCATGGGTACTGGTCCACGCATCGGTGGTCAGGTGGACCTTGCTACTGACGGCGTTTAGTAGCGCACGTTTAATTTTTCCCTCAACATGCTTTTGCAGAGCAGGGACGGCTTGCCTGCTGAAATAAAATCGGCTTGGCACATTGTATTGTGGGACTGCCAATGCCATTAAGTTCCGGAAACTGTCAGTCTCCACCAGCCTGAATGACAGCATTTCAAGGGACAGGAGTTTTGCAATGCCAGCATTCAGAGCCTGTGCTCGTGGATGGTTTGCCGAGTATGGCCGTCTTTTATCCCATGCCTGTGCTACCGATGGCTGTTTTGTGGCCTGGGAGTGTGAGGATGACAGGGAACTTGCAGCTGTTGGTGGAATAACACTTTGTCTCTGGACAACAGTGACCGAGGTTCTTCCATGGCGATCGTGTGAGGAAGCCGAACCAGCTGTGTGTGAGCTGGAGGAAGAGGCTCCAACACGAGCTGAAGATGTAGGTGCTGCTGTAGGTTGGCCTACATCTCCAGTGTGTTTTTGTAACTCAACTACGTGCTTTGTCCGCACATGTTTCCACATATTAGTGGTATTGAGGTTACTGACACTTTTACCTCTTTTTACTTTTTGCTTACACAGCTTGCATTTGACATAGCAAATATCATCTGCAAGTGTGTCAAAAAAGGACCACGCAGTGCAAGTCCTGGGAGCGCCCGTTTTGACTTTTGGAAGAGAACTGCTCCCAACAGGTGCCAAACTGGAGGCTACAGGCAACCGAGTCTGCAGCCTACCTCTCCCTCCTGTTTGTACCGTTGGGCCAATCTCTTCCTCAGAGCTGCTCCCACCACCTTCCTGTTCCTCACGCCATGTTGGGTCTTGGACCTCATCATCTCCACTACCCTCTTCCAACACCTGCTGCTGTTGGGTGGTCTGGACAGCACCATGCTCAACAGAAACTGGCAACTGAGTCTCATCATCATCAGATGCGTTCTGCGGTGTGCTGACCATCGGCACTGGCTCACCCGCCTCTTCAGATTAAGAGAGACACAGCTGTTGCGCATCACTGCATACTCCCTCTTCTTCAAATTCCAGAATTCTGCTTGGCTGGGCCCCTGTTTGCAAGCCAACAGATTCTGAGAACAGAAGCAGAGACTCAGCTGGCTCCAGTTCAGAACTCTCTGACTGCCTGGGCAATTTGACAGGCGGTGAACAGACAGATGGTTGCTCAACAGTGTTGTGGTCCTGAGAGGAGGTGGAAGCAATTGAAGTCGATGCATTGGCTGCCATCCAACCAACAACGGCTTCAATTTGTTCTTCCCGCAGCAGGGGAGTACGCCGAGCTCCTACAAAACTGCACATAAAGGAATGCTCAGGGGGAAAACTGGTGGATGCTGTGTCACTGGGGGTGGCAGCAGCCACAGAATCCCCACGTCCTCTCCCTGCTGAAACTCCACGGCCACGACCACGTGCCTTACTCCCTGCCTTCTTCATCTTGGTAGATTGTTAAAGAAAGTCAGAAAAGTTATAAGGCCTAAGTGTGGTTATTACGCAGAGACTGCAGTGAACACTGCACACAACTGTTCAGTATCTCTGAAAGGCTCCTTTCTGTAATTCTATAGTGTTTGCAACCAATGTATTGGATACGGATGGAAGCGCGTCACACTAATAGATTTGAGTTATTTGAAATGGAATGGAGCAGCACCAATTAGAGAAAAATGACAAGGATGAGGCAGTGACACATGTTCAGCAGACTAACCAAACCAGCAGTGGTTGAAGAACTAACTGGAGCGTGATCTGCACCAAAAAAAAAAAACCTCACAGACTAGAGTGAACACTGAACACAACTGTTCACTATCTCTGAAAGGCTCCTTTCTGTAATTCTATAGTGTTTGCAACCAATGTATTGGATACGGATGGAAGCGCGTCACACTAATAGATTTGAGTTATTTGAAATGGAATGGAGCAGCACCAATTAGAGAAAAATGACAAAGATGAGGCAGTGACACACGTTCAGCAGACTACAACCAGCAGTGGTTGAAGAACTAACTGGAGCGTGATCTGCACTCAAAAAAAAAAAAAACCTCACAGACTAGAGTGAACACTGAACACAACTGTTCACTATCTCTGAAAGGCTCCTTTCTGTAATTCTATAGTGTTTGCAACCAATTTATTAGATACGGATGGAAGCGCGTCACACTAATAGATTTGAGTTATTTGAAATGGAATGGAGCAGCACCAATTAGAGAAAAATGACAAGGATGAGGCAGTGACACACGTTCAGCAGACTACAACCAGCAGTGGTTGAAGAACTAACTGAAGCGTGATCTGCACTCAAAAAAAAAAAAACCTCACAGACTAGAATGAACACTGAACACAACTGTTCACTATCTCTGAAAGGCTCCTTTCTGTAATTCTATAGTGTTTGCAACCAATGTATTGGATACGGATGGAAGCGCGTCACACTATAATTTCAATTGAATGGAGCAGCAAGAATTACACTAAAGAAAAAAAAAAGAGTCTGTGAGTGATACGTGCAGATGCCTACAAACAGCGTTGGAAAAAGAGCAAACTGCAGCGTCACCTGCACTCACACACACCTTGCACAGAGCTGTTAAAACAACACTGGCAAAAGGAAGCTTTACACAGCGGTTGGTAAACTAGCCTGCCTAGAGCACAGTACACAAAATCACAATCTCTAACTGTCCCTCAGAGTCAGCAGAGCAGCGTTCTGTCCCTTACTGAATTCACAGCACAGTGACGCTAAAATGGCGGCAGCGCCTTTTATAGTGCATTCTGACATCATTTCAGCATCCAATCACAGCCATGCCATTAGTTAACATGACCGCAGCAGTACAGGATGTGCCCACACTTCTTAGGATTCCTCATTGGCTGACTAAAATCACATTGCCTCTCAAAGAATTATGGGAACTTCTGATTCCGGTATACGATATATATGGAAAATATCGGAACTAATATCGGAATTCCGATACAGCGAATATCGGCCGATACCCGATACTTGCGGTATCGGAATGCTCAACTCTACACCTGACCATTTGACTATAAATATTATTTATAATATCATCACTGTGGCTTGATTTTGAACACAGACTGGAGAGATGATAAGTTTATACATCTTCTACAATCCCCAGGCCTGGTGTCATACTGAAGTGAGGACGCCCAAAATAACGATCCTCACTTCAGAATGTATCACACATGGTCAGGAGAACACACATATGAGTTATAAACTGCAGCATTGCTACAGTATGCTTGAAATATATGCAGACTGATGCGACGCTGCAGGTTAAAACTCATGTGTATTCACCTGCCCAGGTGTGATAGTAATGATACAATGCCAGGGGAATACACATGAGTTATAAACTGCAGCATTGCTACAGTATGCTTGCAATATATGCAGACTGAAGCGACACTGCAGGTTAAAACTCATGTGTATTCACCTGCCCAGGTGTGACAGTAATGATACAATGCCATAATCTTTGAAAATTCTTGGAGAACAGGAGAAGTCCCAGAAGACTGGAGAAGAGCAAATGTTGTTCCTATCTTCAAAAAGGGGAAGAAGGTGGACCCAGGGAACTACAGGCCGGTGAGTCTGACTTCTATTCCAGGAAAGATCTTTGAACAAATTATTAGAGAACATGTATGTAAGTACCTGCATAAGAATGAAGTGATTAAACAGAGTCAGCATGGGTTTGTAACTA
>JARQOD010000003.1:232788596-232873832 GCA_033576555.1 Oophaga sylvatica | reverse complement strand
TTTGGCCATTCACCCTATTTTTCTGGCTGTTGGCCCTTCAGTTCCTCCCTACACTATGAGCATGTGCACACATCATTCACTATTTAACACTGCAGCGCTTGCAATAAAGGATTATGTCCTGACGCTGGCCAGTGACGTTCTTTGTGAGCGGAGTTAGCGTACTCCGTACTCCCGATCTTCTGATGGTAAATCCAGCAGTCGCTGTGTCTTCTTTGTGAGGTATGCATTGGCCCCACGTCTCCTACATGACATATATACCAGCCATACTGTCTCCTACTGTATTATATGCATTAGCCCTTCTATCTCCTATATAATGTATGCATCTTCCTCACTGTCTTCTATGAAATGCATATACCAGATGCACTGTTTCCTATGCAATGTATTCATCAATCCCATTGTTTATGATGTAATATATATATACACCTGCCCCAGTCTCTAAAATATAATGTATATACACCAGCCCCTATGTCTCCTATGTAATGTATATACATTAGTCCCAATGTAACCTATATGATGTATTCATCAATCTCAGTGTTTCCTATGTGATGTATATACTCAAGACCTCCAACTGACTGAGTTGTATAAATGTAATATGAGCAATGAATAATTTCTCAATGTGAGAAGGCATGCAATGTAATATACATCTGTGTTCAGAACAGTGTACTGCTGAGATAAGTTAATTAAAAAACTTATCACAAAGAGTCAATGGCAATCCAGACCGTCACAAACCTGAAAAAGGAATTGCGATTATCAACATCATCAATACCACCTAACATCTCACTCCTCACCAAAGAGAAGGGGTCCCAGAAATCACATTAGCGGTGTGTATTTAATTGTTTAAACAAACATAGCAGGACAAATTTCAAGTTGAAAATTTTGTACAGCCCACGAATGATGGTATAAATATCCAAATGTCCCTTGGCACGAAAAAAAAGTATCCAACCCCTTGGATATAAAACCAACCAGACGATTCTCCTAAATGAATAGACCTCCATTTGTAACAACTGTTTTGTTGTCATTTTTCAGTGCAAAACACGGTAGACAGGTTTAAGGGTTAAAGTTTTTTCTTAACCCCTTAATGATCTGTGACGTACATTTTCGTCTCTGTGGGAGGAATGAAGTGGACTCAGTAGCTGAGCCCACTTCATAGACTTCAAATGATGGCCGTGTTATATAGCTGGAATTTGCCTGTAATAGCAGCGATTGGAGAAAGCTCTGATCACTTCTGTTAACCATTCAGGTGCCACTGTAATTACTGACAATAGCAATTAAATGGCACAATTGCTGATGCAATCACTAACTGATTCACTGGGCTACCATGGCAGCTTAAAACTACAATGGCTGCCATCTTAGCCTTCCTGGGAAATTTAGCCAGATGCTAGGCTTCATTGTAGAAATGTAGTTATAATATTTTACTATATCGTATGAGCACCACAAAGACTGAACAGCATAAGCCGCTGAGATTTTAAGAACCTTACTGAGAAGATTAAGGACAAATATTTACTATTATAAACAAGACATATGAGGACATGACAAGGAAGACTTTCCTTGGATATTGTCAATTTTATAGTTCTATCAGAATCTTTACACACAGTTTAGGTACACACTGCCGTGATTGTGTTAGTCCTGTCACTATTAGAACTGCGGTATCCCTGGTCCATGGGCCGGAGTGCGTCATTCTGCAGATATTCTGCATATACTGTAGATGGAGGCTATATAAAGGGGCTGAATAGCATATACTGCAGGTGGAGGTTGTATACAGGAGCTGAGGAGAAAAGTAGGCTGCATAACCGGGCTTAAGAGTGAATTACTGCAAATGCAGGACGCATACAGGAGCTGAGGAATGATGCACGGCAGAGGCTAATTAAGTAGTGATAGTACATGTCGAAATCTCAGGTACTTAGTTGACACCATTTAGAAAAAAAGAACCTTAAAGCAATCCAACTGCGGCAAGGTGTTCCCAATCACTCTAGTGACTCACCTCACTATGTGAGAAACCATTCATTTTGTCAATTAATGTATTTGAAAATGGAAAAATATTCTCAGTGCAGTGAAATTTAGAAAAGAACTAAAAAACAAACAAATGCTGTTCCAGCCTGTTTTTTTGAGGTTTTATTTTCACAGCATTCATTATGCAGTAATAATGACCTAACAACACGATTGTTCAAGTCAGTACAATTATGTCATTACTAAATTTATGTAAGAGAAAAGACTCCTGCTTCTCTTGCTTCCACAGCGTGTCTTCAGATCCAGACTCCCAGGTACTGCTTTTGGATATCTTCTGATCCTCTCTTCTTTGTGGCATTTCTTGCAATGCTTTTTACCTTCTCCATCTCCCTATACAGTGCCTTTCCAGCAACCTATTTGAGCCTGCCTTAGGCGCCTGTCACATTGGCTCCCAGGTAATATTTCTTTATACCCCTGTCCTTTTCATTCCATGACCAGTTCTCACCTTCTCATCTCTCATGTGGTCTGGCAAATTGCGACTCTTTTTACATATATTCATATGTTCCTTTTTAGCTACCTTTTGGAGATTGCATTCTATTGTGTCCAGGTATTCAGTTATGTTCCTAATATTCAGTCCTCTCACTACTTATTTCTCTCCCTTTTAGTATCACGAATATCGTGCACTCAACTTCTGAACATCACAAGACTCACTCTGAAACTATTTGGTATTCTTTTCTCTCCCTATTTACTTATTCAGGTATCTGTTCACTACCTAGATCTACATTTTGGATTGACTCCTTAACCATTTGTTTCAGTCAGCACCTTTTCAACCATTGGATGTTCACTCTATTTTGGTTCTTTGGATTGAACTCGCAAGTGTTGCTATATACACATATTCTTCAATGTACTTTCTATTTATTGACGTTGTTGTTGAATTTTTGAACTGCATTTCAATTGCATTTAATTGACAAAACTGTGTCCTTTTTTGATTATGTATATTTCTGTATATATTTTTCAGTGTTCCTTTGAAAAGTATTCTGATGAAGGTCCAATAGTTGGACCGAAAACGTTCAATTGTTTCGTGTCTGGATGCACCGTTATTAAACAAATTCTCGTGTTACACATTTGAGTGCCAAGTTATTTTTTACATTACTAAATTTATATATATATATTTTCCCTTCTGTTACATTTTTTTTAGAAATTTGTAGAAAAAAATGTTTGGGAACCCTTGGTCAAAATTACTGTTATTGTGAAAAGTTACGCAAGTTGAAGATGAAATGATCTGTTAAAGGCCTAAAGTTAAAGATTACATATTTCCTTTGCATTTTAGGAAAATATATATAAATACATATATACAGTATATATCTATCTATATATATATACATACAGGTGCTTCTCACCAAATTAGAATATCATCAAAAAGTTAATTTATTTCAGTTCTTCAATACAAAAAGTGAAACTCATAAATTATATAGAGTCATTACAAACAGAGTGATGTATTTCATGTGTTTATTTCTGTTTATGTTGATGATTATGGCTTACAGCCAATGAAAACCCAAAAGTCATTCTCAGTAAATTAGAATTACTAACAAAAAACACCTGCAAAGGCTTCCTAAGTGTTTAAAAAGGTCCATTAGTCTGTTTCAGTAGGCTCCACAATCATGGGGAAGACTTCTGACTTAACAGATGTCCAAAAGCCAGTCATTGGCACAATCCACAAGGAAAGTAAATTTTGCATTTGGAAATCAAGGTCCCAGATGATCTTATACACACCGCAAACTCCACAATAGACTACAGCAAAGGGTGCAAACTGAAGGTTCTACAGTAGCCTTCACTGTCCCTGATCTGAATATCATTGAAAATCTGTGGCTAGACCTCAAAATAGCTGTGCATGAAAGACAACCCAGGAATCTCACTGAAATGGAAAAATTTTCCAAGGAAGAATGGATTTTCAAGGAAATCCCTCAAACAAGAATTGATAGACTCTTGGTTGGCTACAAATAGCAGTGATACTTGACAAAGGGAGTGCTACTTGGTACTAACCATGCAGGGTGCCAAAGTTTTGCATTGGCCCATTTTGCTATTTTCAATGTTTAAAATGTAAAAAATGAAAACATATATACATTCTATCTGTCAATGTTAAAATTAACCTACCCTTAAAATTATAGACAGTTCATGTCTTTGTCAGTGGGCAAACTTACAAAATCAGCAAGGGATCAAATACTTATTCCCCCCACTGTATACACAGTATATAGTTTTATACATATATATATGTAGTTTTTCTTAATATCTGACATGAAATCAGTGTAAACCTTTCCCGTTTTAGGTCAATTAGGATAACCATAATTATTAATATTTGCCAAATGCAGAATAATTAGAGAGAGAAGGTTTTAAGGCATTTTTTATTACTTACACAAACACCTGGTGAGTGACATACATGTACGAGGGACTTTCATTAAAGATTTCCCCTGACCTACTTCCTGTGGACTGAGAGCATATGACCTTGCCTGCCGAGGGTTGAGCACGTGCCTTCTTTGGAGGCAGTAGGTTATGATGCTTCCATTGCATCGACTGGACTTTAGTCTTAGGATCATAGTGATGGACCAAGCTTTCATCCTGTGTGATCAACCTGTTGAAAAAGTCCTCCTGGCTTCTATGGCACAACATCAATAGAGCTTGAGAGTAACCGCTTCGGGAAAGGTGTGAGCAGCCGATGAACCCAGCGAGTGGACACTTTATGCATGTGAAGATGGTCTTGGATGATTTTTTCCATGAACCTCACACTAATCTTGATATTTTGGGCTAAGTGGCGAATGGTTATGCAGCGATTTTCCAAAATGGTGACCTCCACTTGCTGGATGGTGTGTTCATCAATAGCAGAGTGGGTTTGCCCTGGATTTATAGCGTTAGCACTGACGTCCAACCACATTTGAATTGGCAATGCCAGTTTTTGACTACATCATATAATGGGGAATCATCACCAAAAACCTCATTGAACGTCTCCTTTGGTGCATGGCCTTTCAAGTAAAGGAACTTGATAACTTCTTTGTATTCCACTGGGTCCATTATTAAACCTCACACCACTTCAGCACCTGTAAAATCAAGACCGTTATCAGTTCTGAGTTGCAAATTGGCACGTAACCTATAGAGACTTATTACACACTAGATGGTGGCCCGATTCTAATGCATCGGGTATTCTAGAATATGTATGTAGTTTATTTATGAAGATTTAAGAATAATGCAATGAATACACAGGATTTTATGGGTAAAATATATACATTATCATTAAATGTTATTGCTGCTGGGGTATATGTGGAGGCTGCTGCTGCTGGGGCATATGTGGAGGCTGCTGCTGGGGTATATAGAGGCTGCTGCTGGTGGGGTGTACATGAAGGCTGCTGCTGGGGTTTTTGTGGAGGTCACCAGTCGGGTTACTTCCGCTGCGAGCAGCCGGGAGATGACCGGCTGGCACCGGTCATCTTCTGGCTGCGTCGCCGCTGACCTCCATGCGGCAGGAGATGATGCCGCTGATCCCCGATGATAGCGGTGGCATGCGTGGTTCAAGTCCTGGGCAATTCATGGCCGGACTGTGCCTGTCGCTGATTGGTCACGTCTAGCTGGGCACGACCAATCAGCGACGTGGGATTTCTGTTACAGACAGACAGAATTAGACGATTATATAGTAGATGGTGGCCCACCCTCCCATCCTTGTATGCATGGCTCCCCCTTCCCAACCTTGTATACATGTCTCCCCTGTCCCATCCTGTATGCATGGCTCCTATCCCCCTCCCCTCCTTGTATGCATGGCTCCCCTGTCCCATCCTGTATGCATGGCTCCTATCCCCCTCCCTTCCTTGTATGCATGGCTCCGCTCTACCCTCCCATCCTTGTATGCATGGCTCCGCTCCCACCCTCCCATCATTGTATACATGGCTCCACTCCCACCCTCCCATTATGTATACATGACTCTACTACACCCTCCCATCCTTGTATGCATGGCTCCACTCCCATCCTCTCATCCTGTATACATGGCTCCGCTCCACCCTCCCTTCCTTGTATGCATGGCTCCCCCTCCCATCCTTGTATACATGGCTCCCCTGTCCCATCCTGTATACATGGCTCAGCTCCCCCTCCCATCCTTGTATGCATGGCTCCGCTCCACCCTCCCAAACTGCATACGTGGCTCTGCTCCACCCTACAATCCTGTATACATGGCTCCACTCCTCCCTCCCATCCTTGTATACATGGCTCCGCTCCACCCTCCCATCCTTGTATGCATGGCTCCGCTCCACCCTCCCATCCTGTATACATGGCTCTGCTCCCCCCTCCCATCCTTGTATACATGGCTCTGCTCCACCCTCCCATCCTTGTATGCATGGCTCCGTTCCACTCTCCCATCCTGTATACATGGCTCTGCTCCACCCTCCCATCCTGTATACATGGCTCCGCTCCACCCTCCTATCCTTGTATACATGGCTCCGCTCCACCCTCCCATCCTGTATACATGGCTCAGCTCTCACCCTCCCATCCTGTATACAGTAAAGACCAAAAGTTTGGACACACCTTCTCATTTAAAGATTTTTCTGTATTTTCATGACTATGAAAATTGTAAATTCACACTGAAGGAATCAAAACTTTGAATTAACACATGTGGAATTATATATTTAACAAAAAAGTGTGTAACAACTGAAATTATGTCTTATATTCTAGGTTCTTCAAAGTAGCCACCTTTTGCTTTGATGACTGCTTTGCACACTCTTGGCATTCTCCTGATGAGCTTCAAGAGGTAGTCACCGGGAATGGTTTTCACTTCACCAGTGTGCCCTGTCAGGTTTAATAAGTGGGATTTCTGGCCTTATAAATGGGGTTGGGACCATCAGTTGTGTTGTGCAGAAGTCTGGTGGATACACAGCTGATAGTCCTACTGAATAGACTGTTAGAATTTGTATTATGGCAAGAAAAAACCAGCTAAATAAAGAAAAACAACCGGACCGCTCCCAGAACATTAACCCCTGGCACACCACGATCAAACATGATCGTGGTGTATCGGGGGCACAGGGAAGCATCGCGCAGGGAGAGGGCTCCCTGCGTGCTTCCCTGAGACCCTCAGAACAGCGCGATGTGATCGCGCTGTTATGAGGCCTTCCTCCCTGCAAGACCCCGGATCCAAGATGGCCGCGGGGTCCTGCAGGGAGGCGGCTTCCTGAGTGCCTGCCCTGAGGAAGCCTGCAGCAGTGCCTGTCACATTGCTGGTCTGGCAGAGTGCTGTGCACACTGTCAGACCAGCGATCTGACCGTATACTGCGATGTCACACCCTGGGACAAAGTAAAAAAGTAAAAAAAATGAAAATCACAGGTGTAAAAAAAAAATCCAGAATAAAGGAAAAAAAAAATATTCCCCAATAAATTAATTTCTTCCTGTAAATAAAAAAAACAAAACAATAAAAGTACACATTTGGTATCGCCACGTCCGTAACGACCCGCCCTATAGAATGGTCCCACTAGTTTACCCCTTTAGTGAACCTTTTAAAAAAAAAAAAACAAAGCAAAAAACAATGCTTTATCATCATACCGCCGAACAAAAAGTGGAATAACACGCGATCAAAAAGACGGATATAAATAAACATGGTGCCGCTGAAAACGTCATCTTGTCCCGCAAAAAACAAGCTGCCATAAAGCATCACCAGCGAAAAAATTAAAAATTTATAGCTCGCAGAATAAAGCGATAATTATTTTTTATATAAAATTGTTTTTATTGTATAAAAGCGCCAAAACATAAAAAAATGATATAAATGAGGTATCGCCATAATCATACTAACCCGAAGAATAAAACCGCTTTATCAATTTTACCACATGCGGAACGGTATAAATGCCCCCCCAAAAGAAATTCATGAATTGCTGATTTTTGTTCATTCTAACCTCCCAAAAATCGAAATAAAAAACGATCAAAAAATGTCACGCGGCCAAAAATGGTACCAATAAAAACGTCAACTCGTACCGCAAAAAAGACCTCACATGACTCTGTGGGCCAAAATATGCAAAAATTATAGCTCTCAAAATGTGGTGATGCAAAAACTATTTTTTGCAATAAAAAGCGTCTTTTAGCGTGACAGCTGCCAAACATAAAAACCCGCTATAAATAGTACATCAAACCCCCCAAAAACACCCCCTTAGTTAGGGAAAAATAATAAAATTAAAAAAATGTATTTATTTCCATTTTCTCACTAGGGTTAGGGTTGCGGCTAAAGTTAGGGTTAGGGTTGAGGCAAAAGTTAGGATTAGGGTTAGGGTTGGGATTAGGGTAAGGTGTGTGTTAGGGTTAGGTTTGTAGTTAGGATTATGGTTAGGGTTGGGACTAGGGTTAGGGGTGTGTTGGGGTTAGGGTTGGAGTTAGAATTGGGGGGTTTCCACTGTTTAGGCACATCAGGGGCTCTCCAAATATGACATGGCGTCTGATCTGGACAAATTGCACAACAACTTTTTGGTGTACAATTTCTCCTGTTATCCTTGGGAAAATAAAAAATTAAGGGCAAAGATATCATTTTTGTGAAAAAATTATGACTTTTTATTTTTACGGCTCTACGTTATAAACTTCTGTGAAGCACTTAGGGGTTCAAAGTGCTCACCGCACATCTAGATAAGTTCCTTATGGGGTATACTTTCCAAAATATTGTCACTTGGAGGTTTCCACGGTTTGGGCACATCTGGGGCTCTCCAAATGCGACAAGGCGTCTGATCTCAATTCCAGACAATTCTGCGTTGAAAAAGTCAAACCGTGCTCCTTCCCTTCTGAGCTCTGCCATGCGCCCAAACAGTAGTTTACCCCCACATATGGGGTATCAGCGTACTCAGGACAAATTGCACAATAACTCTTGGGGTCCAATTTCTTCTGTTATCCTTGGGAAAATAAAAAATTGGGGCAAAAATATAATTTTTGTAAAAAAAAATGATTTTTTTGTTTTTACGGCTGTAAGTTATAAACTTGTGTGAAGCACTTGGGGCTTCGTAGCGCTCACCACACATCTAGATAAGTTCCTTGTGGGGTCTTTTTTCCAAAATGGGGTCACTTGTGGGGCGAAAAATATCATTTTTGTAAGAAAAAAGAAGATTTTTTATTTTTACGGCTGTACGTGTTAGGAATCGAGATCCCACTGCTGCACAAGGGGAATGTCGAGCCATCCCTGCTGCGGTCCCCATCCGTCTCCAGCCACAGTGGAGTCTGCTCAGCAGAAACGTCGGTCCCAGAGTCTCGCCCAGTCTAATACTGTGCAGAGGATGACTGCTGCATCCTCAGGTCCTGCCATTGTAACCAGTGCAGGTCAGCGGCAAGCAGATGTAGTTGGGACTAAAGGGTATGCCACACTAAACAATATCGCTAACGGGATCGCTAAAAACGTCACTATTTAGCGATCCGTCAGCGATATTGTTCAGTGCGGCAGCTTCCAGCGACGAGCTTCCTGCTGTGATCTCGCTCGTCGCTGGAATCGCTCCGGACCCTATTTCATCGCTGGCGCTCCCGCTGGTAAGTATCTAATCGCTGTGTGGCACCTTTTCTTAGCGATTTAGCGGTACTTTTGTACCGCTAAAGTCGTTAAGAAGATCGCTAACGGCGATAGCGTCGTTAACTATATCGCTAAATGCGGCAGCATTTAACGATATAGAAACAATCCCGCTAGCGATCTCATTAGTATGCAACGCTAACGAGATCGCTAGCGGGATCGAGTAGTGTGGCAGTACCTTTAGTCCTGTTTGTTCCCTTCTGAGCATGCTCAGGGTAAGATCTCTCATAGGAGATCAGGGGTCACATGGTCGGGTACTGCAGCCACTCCCATTGGTCTTCCAGGAAGGTCCTGAGGCTGCTTTAGTTCTGGAACAGCTTTCCCATTGGTCCTTTTCTGGAAGGTCCTGTAGCTGCTACTATAAAAGGTGGGCATGACCGCACGGCGGCGCGCTAGTATCAAGTCTGTTATGTGCTTGTGCCAGTGTGGTCATGTATGCATGTGGTTAGGTCTGGCTGAAATAAGCCCCTAGAATACTGGCTACTCCAATGAGGAGATTACTGCTTGGGTTCTGATTGCATGACCACAGACTGCAATCCGCTTAGCAGTCATCTGTGTTCCCTGTGAGTCTAACAGGACACAGTCTTTGTTACAGCGGCTCTGTGAATTAACAGAGTCCGCTTATATCGCCATATAGTGCTACGGCGTTTACATCTGCAACTCTGCGGGATAACAGAGTTCGCTCATACAGCCTATTTACGCCATCTTACTAGCAGCAGGCTCTGCCTGCACGGTGGACCCCGGGCTGCGAACGCACCTCTCCTTAATATCTATTAGGTGCCCTTAACAGTACGTTATAAACTTCTGTGAAGCACTTCGGGGTTCAAAGTGCTCACCACACATCTAAATAAGTTCCTTGGGGGTCTATTTTCTAAAATGGGGTCACTTGTGGGGGGTTTCCACTGTTTAGGCACATCACGGGCTCTCCAAATGCGACATGACTCCCGCAGACCATTCCATCAAAGTCTGCAATCCAAAACGTCACTACTTCCCTTTCGAGCCCCGACGTGTGCCCATACAGTAGTTTTCTCCCACATATGGTGTATCAGCGTACTCAGGACAACACCTTTTGGGGTCCAATTTTTCCTGTTACCCTTGGGAAAATAAAAAGTTGGGGACTAAAGATGATGTTTGTGGAAAAAATATGATTTTTTTATTTTCATGCTCGTGCGTTATAAACTTTAGTGAAACACCTGGGGGTAGTATGCATGGCTCCGCTTCCCCCCCCCATCCTTGTATGCATGGCTCCGCTCCACCCTCCCATCCTGCATACATGGCTCTGCTCCACCCTCCCATCCTGTATACATGGCTCCGCTCCACTCTCCCATCCTTTTATACATGGCTCCACTCCACCCTCCCATCCTTATATACATGGCTCCGCTCCACCCTCCCATCCTTGTATACATGGCTCTGCTCCACCCTCCCATCCTGTGTACATGGCTCGGCTCCACCCTCCCATCCTGTATACATGGCTCCGCTCCCACCCTCCCATCCTTGATTACATGGCTCCGCTCCCACCCTCTCATCCTGTATACATGGCTCCGCTCCACCCTCCCATCCTGTATACATGGCTCCGCTCCCACCCTAGCACCGCTGATCTCCTGACGATAGCGGTGGCGTGCCGGACTGTGCCTGTCGCTGATTGGTCGCGTCCGGCTGGGCGCGACCAATCAGAGACGCAGGATTTCCATTTCAGACAGATAGAATTAGACAATTATATAGTAGATGTGCAGTTTTAGCATCCTGTGATAAATAGAAGTGGGTCAGGGGAAATCTTTAATGAACTCCCCTCGTACGTCATACATCAGTAGGTAGGACGTAAACATACCCAACTCGTCAATGTTATCTGTAAAGCATGTTTAAAATGTCAAGAATAAGAATTGTTTTTGCATCGGTTATGCTAGTGCTAAATGAGTCTGATATTTTAGAGGTATATGCCAATAAGTTTACTATAAGCTACTACATGAAGACTAATCAAAAAGGGTTCATCCGTATAATAATATTGAGTCACTAAGGTAAGTTATCAATCAAAAAGACTACCACTGTACTGCATAAAAAATGCGCTGAGTAGTCAGAAAGTGAGCACTACCTTAAACAAATACAGTATATACTCGTGTATAAGCTGAGATTTTCAGCCCATTTTTTAGGGCTGAAAGTCCCCCTCTCGGCTTATACGCGAGTCGGCGAGGGAGGGGGAGCGGGGTTGTCGGATCATACTCACCCCTCCACTAGAGTTGAGCGATACTTTCCGATATCCAAAAGTATCGGAATCGGAATGGTATCGCCGATACCCAAAAAATATCGGCGATACCCGATACCGATACCGGAAATCCAATGTAAGTCTATGGGAACAAAATATCGGAATTAAAAAAACCCCATTCTTGCCTTGTTGGTTAATTGTACATGAAGGAAAACAACAAAGAGTAATGTAGAATGTATTGGGGAAGGTGAGGAGACATTAAAGGCATAGATGTTTAACACAATCAAATGGAATAGCATTAATATATTTTTTTTTAAGATGTTCGGATTGACGAAGAAATTGACAATGTTGTTCACGTTTTTTCTATTTTGGCAAATATGTATATTTCACAACTTCCATGCTCTTCACCTTTTTAACTTTTGACACACTTTCTCCTTCATAATCTTCAGCAGCATCATCTTTTTCATCAAATTATTCTTCATCTTCACCTTCTTTATCTTCTTCTTAAACTTCTTGCTTTTCATCTTTTTGTTAACATTACTCATATTCTTCTTATTAAACTATCATTCTAATTCATATTGTACTTCATCTTCTTCATCATATTCTTATTTGTGACAGAGAATCCTGTACTTGTAATCTGTCAAAGTATGAATTTTTCATTCTTCCTTTCTTGCTGTCACAAAAGATTTAAATTACAACAGTATTTGTCCGTGTTCAGTTTAGCCTGCAGCAGCAGCAGGCATTTTCCAGGGGCACCGCGAGGAGGAACGGACTCACCCCCATACACTGCTTAGTCTTCTTCTGCTTATAATTTAGAGCATATATTTTGCTCTTCATTTTGGTCTTATACTTCATGTTCTTCTGCTTTTAGATCTTCTGCTTATTGTTCTTGTGTCTCTTGTTCTGTATCTTGTATTTGTAGCACAACCTTGTACCAGCTGATGTTACTGGGACACGGTTACTAAGCAGGAGGTACCTGTGCTCCAAAGCACTACCAAGGACCAGCAGACGTTGCAGGAACTCGGATACCGAGATGGAGGCACCTAGGCCAAAGGCACTGCGGAGAACCAGTTGACGGTACTGGAACCCGGACGGGTAGCAGAAGGTACAAGAGCCAATGCAAGTAACGAGGACCAGCTGACTGTGCTGGAACCCGGAGGGGCAGCAGAAGGAAATGAGCCAATGGCACAACGAGGACCAGCTGACGTTACTGGGACACGGTTACTAAGCAGGAGGTACCTGTGCTCCAAAGCACTACCAAGGACCAGCAGACGTTGCTGGAACTCGGATACCGAGATGGAGGCACCTAGGGCAAAGGCACTGCGGAGAACCAGCTGACGGTACTGGAACCTGGACGGGTAGCAGAAGGTACCCATGGAAATTTAAGTTGACAGGCCGCGAGCCGGCCGCAGTTACCGAATCCCACAGTACTACAGTGGGTGATTGTCCTATTGTCACAACGGAAACAGCGTTTATTTGCATATCCCGCAGCACACATAGGAAGCACCTAAACTCAAAGCACCATAGAGTCGGCTAACCCGACCGCAACACGACAGGACAACTTATTGGAGGCTAAGTGACGTTTACACTGACAGGAAACAGATGGCGTGCTGTAACCAACGAAAAAATAGGAACAGCATCCAATCCAGGTGAAGTATAACAAGTCTTTATTCAGCCACCATAAAATACGACGTTTCGGCCATTTTCAGGCCTTTATCAAGTATGATAATGGCCGAAACGTCGTATTTATGGTGGCTGAATAAAGACTTGTTATACTTCACCTGGATTGGATGCTGTTCCTATTTTTTCGTTGGACTGTTGTTCATTTGGATCCTTGAACGCCTGAACGTGCATCCGTGCTAACTCCCGAGTGCTGTCAGCTGCTTGAATACTTGTGGCGTGCTGTAACCAGTCTGGGCAGGAGTGAGTACCCGTGCCAATGACACTTCCGAGCAACAACTGGCGGTGTTGAAGCCCAGGGATGAGAAGACAACAGGGTGGAGGCAGCATGACTTTTGCCGTTCACACAGCAGGGGAACAGCTGACATTACTGAACCCCAGTAACACTATAGCTTGTGTATTGGTCTGTGGACACGACACTTCTGAGCAGCAACTGCCAGTGTTGTAGCCCAGGGAGTAGAGTTCAGGTGGTAGAAAGATGAACATAACAGGAGACATGGATAACGTTGCGAACCAGTTATTTAATCTGAAAACGGACAGACAAATTCTGGCGAGATCCATGCCTTGTTCATTTTCAGAAAAGTAAGCCGGTCTACATTATCGGAGGATAGTCGCATGCGACGGTCTGTTAGTACACCACCTGCAGCACTAAAGACGCGCTCGATAATACACTGGCAGCAGGCAAGCCAGCACCTACAATGCATACTGGCTAAGCTCTGGCCATGTATCCAGCTTAGAGACCCAAAACTTGAATGGGGAAGAGCCATCTGGGAGTACACTGAGAGGGAAAGACATGTAGTCTGTCACCATCTTACGGAAACGTTGCCTCCTGCTGACTGGAGCCGTCTCGGATGGTGTAGACATTTGTGGCGCTGCCACAAAACTTCGCAATATTTGGAACATACTGGTCTTGCCCTGTGCAGAGGCGCTGCTTGTGCTCCCTCTTGTTGCAGAGCTGTCTCCACTGCCTGACGCACAGAGCTGCTTTGTAAAGCAGTAGCAGCAGCAGTGCTCTCGGCTGGAATGGAGAACATTATGGATTGCACCAGTGTGTCTTGGTACTCCCGCATTTTACGCTCCCGGTTCAACGGTGTGATGAGGCTTTGTAAGTTGTCCCGGTAGCGAGGGTCTAGGAGGGTGTACACCCAATAATCAGACGTGGTGAGAATGTGGGCGATGCGGCGGTCGTTTCTCAGGCACTGCAGCATGAAATCAACCATGTGCTGCAGACTCCCAACTGGCCAAGAAAGCTGTCCCCTGCAAGAGGCGTCATCTCTGCCTGCTCTGCATCACCCCACCCTCGCTCTACATACTGACTAGAGCGTTGTGTACCTCCCTCTGGAGCGATGTCTTCCTCCTCCATTGACTCCTCCTCCTCATCCTCCTCACAAAGTGAGCCCTGCCCAGCCCTTTGTGAGGAACCACGTTGCGCTGACTGTCCAGAAGGTGATGGAATTTGTGACTCCTATCCTCCACCTCTTCCAAAACCTCATCCCTTAGTGCTTGCAGTGTTTTTTGAAGCAGGCAGATAAGGGGGACAGTCAGGCTGACTAGTGCATCATCTGCACTCGCCATCTGCGTTGACTCATCAAACGCACGCAAAACGTGGCAGATGTCCTTCATAGAGGCCCACTCAGTAGTGGTGAAGTGTGAACGGCGCAAATTGCGAGTTGATTGCGCCTGATGCAGCTGATACTCCATTACTGCTGGCTGCTGCTCACACAACCGCTCCAACATATGTAACGTGGAATTCCACCTGGTGGGTACATCACATATGATGTGATGTTCAGGAAGGCGAAATCTGCGTTGCAGAGCTGCAATGCGCGATCTGGCCATGCTGGAACGTCGCAAGTGAGCGCACTCTAGGCGGACCTTGTGCAGCAGTGCATCAAGATCCGGATAGTCCCTCAAAAAACTCTGCACGACCAAGTTGAGCACATGTGCCAGACATGGTATGTGAGTGAGGTTGCCAAGGCCCAGAGCTGCCACCAGATTTCGGCCATTGTCACACACTACCAGCCTGGCTGGAGATTCGCTGGCAAAAACCACACGTCGCTCTCCTTCTTGATGAAAAAGTAAAACAAGGCACTCAACTAAATGTGTTCAAAACAAGGAAATTTAATGATGGTCCAGGCAAAACGTTTCGGCTGTAATGTAGCCTTCATCAGTTGCCGTAAAGATATATTTAGGTAGAGTCCTCTACCTAAATATATCTTTACGGCAACTGATGAAGGCTACATTACAGCCGAAACGTTTTGCCTGGACCATCATTAAATTTCCTTGTTTTGAACACATTTAGTTGAGTGCCTTGTTTTACTTTTTCATTTATCTGGTTTGGGAACCTAACTCGGCACCACATTCCAGTAGTGCACACGTTCAAGTATACTCTCCTTCTTGATGGCATTCCAGAACTCCTGCGCTGTGTGGCTTCGATTCCCCATTGAAATTAATTTGAGGACGGCCTGTTGACGTTTGGCCACGGCTGTGCTCATATCGGTCGCATCAGGTAAGCGTTCACGGGTCCATGTGGAGGTAGACCGTGACGGCTCCTGCAGCGATGATTCTGAGGAACTGGAGTAGGAGGAGGAGTCAATGTGGACAGACTTGATTCCTGCAATCCTTGGAGTTGGCAGAACACGTACAGCGCCACTGGCAAGATCTGTACCCGGCTCCACAACATTGACCTAATGGGCAGTGAGGGAAAGGTATCGTCCCTGGCCATGGGTACTGGTCCACGCATCGGTGGTCAGGTGGACCTTGCTACTGACGGCGTTTAGTAGCGCATGTTTAATTTTTGCCTCAACATGCTTTTGCAGACCAGGGACGGCTTGCCTGCTGAAATAAAATCGGCTGGGCACATTGTATTGTGGGACTGCCAATGCCATTAAGTTACGGAAACTGTCAGTCTCCACCAGCCTGAATGACAGCATTTCAAGGGACAGGAGTTTTGCAATGCCAGCATTCAGAGCCTGTGCTCGTGGATGGTTTGCCGAGTATGGCCGTCTTTTATCCCATGCCTGTGCTACCGATGGCTGTTTTGTGGCCTGGGAGTGTGAGGATGACAGGGAACTTGCAGCTGTGGGTGGAATAACACTGGGTCTCTGGACAACAGTGACAGAGGTTCTTCCATGGCGATCCTGTGAGGAAGCCGAACCAGCTGTGTGTGAGCTGGAGGAAGAGGCTCCAACACGAGCTGAAGATGTAGGTGCTGCTGTAGGTTGGCCTACATCTCCAGTGTGTCTTTGGAACTCAACCACGTGCTTTGACCGCACATGTTTCCACATATTTGTGGTATTAAGGTTACTGACATTTTTACCTCTTTTTACTTTTTGATTACACAGCTTGCATTTGACATAGCAAATATCATCTGCAAGTGTGTCAAAAAAGGACCACGCAGTGCAAGTCCTGGGAGCGCCCGTTTTGGCTGTTGGAAGAGAACTGCTACAAACGGGTGCCAAACTGGAGGCTACAGGCAACCGAGTCTGCAGCCTACCTCTCCCTACTGTTTGGACCGTTGAGGCAATCTCTTCCTCAGAGCTGCTACCACCACCTTCCTGTTCCTCACGCCATGTTGGGTCTTGGACCTCATCATCTCCACTACCCTCTTCCAACACCTGCTGCTGTTGGGTGGTCTGGCCAGCACCATGCTCAACAGAAAATGGCACCTGAGTCTCATCATCATCAGATGCGTTCTGCGGTGTGCTGACCATCGGCACTAGCTCACCCGCCTCTTCACATTCAGAGAGACACAGCTGTTGCGCATCACTGCATACTGCCTCTTCTTCACATTCCAGAATGCTGCTTGGCTGGGCCCCTGTTTGCAAGCCAACAGATTCTGAGAACAGAAGCAGAGACTCAGCTGGCTCCAGTTCAGAACTCTCTGACTGCCTGGGCAATTTGGCAGGCGGTGAAGAGACAGATGGTTGTTCAACAGTGCTGTGGTCCTGAGAGGAGGTGGAAGGAATTGAAGTCGATGCATTGGCTGCCATCCAACCAACAACGGCTTCAATTTGTTCTTCCCGCAGCAAGGGGTACGTTGAGCTCCTACAAAAGTGCGCATAAAGGAACGCTCACGGGTAAAACTGGTGGATGCTGTGTCCCTGGGTGCGGCAGCAGCCACAGAATCCCCACGTCCTCTCCCTGCTGAAACTCCACGGCCACGACCACGTGCCTTACTCCCTGCCTTCTTAATCTTGGTAGATTGATAAAGAAAGTCAGAAAAGTTATAAGGCCTAAGTGTGGTTATTCCTCAGAGACTGCAGTGAACACTGCAGACAACTGTTCAAAATCTGTGAAAGGCTACTCCTTTGTCTACTTCTATAGTGTTTGCAACCAATGTATTGGATACGGATGGAAGCGCGTCACACTAATAGATTAGATTTTAAATGGAATGGAGCAGCACCAATTGGAGATAAATGAAAAGGATGAGGCACTGAGACACGCTCAGCAGAGTACAAGCAGCAGTGCTTGAACAAGTAACTGGAGCGTGATGTGCACTCAAAAAATAAAAAACACAGACTGAAGTGAACACTGAAACACAACTGTTCACAAGCTGTGAAAGGCTACTCCTTTGTCTACTTCTATAGTGTTTGCAACCAATGTATTGGATACAGATGGAAGCGCGTCACACTAATAGATTATATTTAAATGGAATGGAGCAGCACCAATTGGAGATAAATGAAAAGGATGAGGCACTGAGACACGCTCAGCAGAGTACAAGCAGCAGTGCTTGAACAAGTAACTGGAGCGTGATGTGCACTCAAAAAATAAAAAACACAGACTGAAGTGAACACTGAAACACAACTGTTCACAAGCTGTGAAAGGCTACTCCTTTGTCTACTTCTATAGTGTTTGCAACCAATGTATTGGATACGGATGGAAGCGCGTCACACTAATAGATTAGATTTCAAATATAATGGAGCAGCACCAATTGGAGAAAAATGAAAAGGATGCGGCACTGAGACACGCTCAGCAGAGTACAAGCAGCAGTGCTTGAACAAGTAACTGGAGCGTGATGTGCACTCAAAAAATAAAAAACACAGACTGAAGTGAACACTGAAACACAACTGTTCACAAGCTGTGAAAGGCTACTCCTTTGTCTACTTCTATAGTGTTTGCAACCAATGTATTGGATACGGATGGAAGCGCGTCACACTAATAGATTAGATTTTAAATGGAATGGAGCAGCACCAATTGGAGATAAATGAAAAGGATGAGGCACTGAGACACGCTCAGCAGAGTACAAGCAGCAGTGCTTGAACAAGTAACTGGAGCGTGATGTGCACTCAAAAAATAAAAAACACAGACTGAAGTGAACACTGAAACACAACTGTTCACAAGCTGTGAAAGGCTACTCCTTTGTCTACTTCTATAGTGTTTGCAACCAATGTATTGGATACAGATGGAAGCGCGTCACACTAATAGATTCAACAAAGCGGTCCCTAGACATTGTCGCTTTGCAAAACGGTATTCCCCAGTCATTACACCAAATACTGCTAATCGAGTGACGGTTCGTGCCAGATATTCCACGAGCATAGAATATCGCAATGAATGCATCTAGCTCCTCATCAGATAGAGTAAACTGTAAATTATTGTTCCTGTATGCTTCTGCAAGCGTACAGTTCTTTATATGTGTCAATATATATGAATCAAAAAATAAACGCCGTGCGCTCAAAGGACTATCGATAATGATATTTCTTCTGGCATATCCTGTAGGGCCAGGTGCTTCTCGAAGAATATTTTGGCTGTCACGCCTACCAGGCAAGTGTTCTCCAATTTCAACAGGTTTCCATTGAATACCATCCGCTGAAACTAGTATTCCTTCAGATTCGCCTTCTCTGGTGTTTGTTGTTGCATTACCTTCGCCGCCATCGTTATCTGTTGTTCTTTCATTTCTGGGACGTTTTGCTGATTTTTTCTGTCCACGACCAGGAGGATGGTCACGAGGCAACATAACTGCATGAGCCCGATCCCCAGTTGATGTGCTTGGAATATCTGGAAAAAAGTTGATGAATATTTAGACAGTACACAGTAATACAAGCAGGTAAAACACAAGGAAAATGTGAAAAGTTGACATGTAAATTGAACTACATCTATATGAACATCAGGGTAATAAGACAGAGTGAAAAAATTATGCACAAAACTTTATAGCAACATTTAGTGACAAAAGGACCTCAAAATATAGTAGGGAGTCAAAATGACTCCCTTCAGTAGTTCTTGGTAAATTTTGAAAAAAACGCGCAAATTTTTCACCAAAATTATTTATTCTCAGAAAATCTTTTTTCACATCATATTTGAGGAAAAGTCACCGAGTTTCAAGCCGGAATTCTGAAAATGTAGTCACAGAAGAGAAATAAAAAACGAAAGGAGTCAAAATGACTCCATCAGTAGTTCTAGTGTTAAAAAGGTCTTTTTAGGCCCTCAGGTCACCCACGATTCAGCGCTCCGACTGCTGGCAATGTCACAGGGTTCGAGCTTGGTCAGTCAGTTTTCAGTCCAATTTCGAACTCTGGCCTCCGAGTTAGAGTGGCCGGATAAGGTCCTTATACCGGTATACTGGAGAGGTCTGGCTGACCATGTAAAGGATGCCTTGGCCACCAGAGAGATTTCTACCTCTCTGGAGAAGCTTATCTCTATATCTACCCACATCGACCTTCGCTTTCACGAGCGGAGGTTGGAGTGGGCACTGTGTAGACGGAGGTTTCGGCTAGCTCCTACCTTTGCCAAACCTCTAGAATCTCCCATTCAGGCGCCAGACTCCCCAGAGGTCATGGAGGTTGTTCGAACGGGACCTAAGACTCGGCCCGTGGTTTGTAACAATTGTCAGCAGTTAGGACATTATGCCAGTAGATGTCCCCAGCGATCGGGAACACGTTCGCGTCTAGTGACCATTGGAGGAGGTTCACTAGAGTCAGCAGCATTTGCCTCCAAGCTGTCCTTTAAAGGGACAATCTCTTTTGGTCCATCCACTCTAACAGTTGAGCTTTGTGTGGATTCTGGAGCAGAGGGGAACTTTATGTCCTCTGCTTTTGCTCTCCGTCACACAATACCTCAGGTGATGCTCGCCAAACTGGTGACTGTTCGAGTGGTGAATGGCTCCATACTGCCCTCACAGATCACACATCAGACAATCCCTCTCACATTAGCTATGTCTCCTTCCCATCAGGAGATTATTTCTTTCCTTGTGCTTCCTGCGGGTATAGATGAGGCTCTGCTGGGAGTACCCTGGCTTCGTCTTCACTCCCCACATATTGAGTGGTCCTCTGGGAAGATACGGGGTTGGAGTGAGTCTGGTAGAGGTAGATGTGTGAGGGAGTGTGTTCAGGTTGCTACTACAGGGATACCCGCAGATCTCACTTCCCTGCCCAAGTGCTATTGGTCCTATGTAGACGTGTTCTCCAAAAAGGCTGCGAAGACGCTTCCGCCTCACCGCCCCTATGACTGTCCTATTGACCTCTTGCCTGGAGCAGAACCTCCCCGGGGAAGGGTCTATCCTCTCTCTCTCCCGGAGATGGAGGCTATGTCCCAATACATTCAGGAAAATTTGGCAAGAGGGTTCATTAGGAAGTCAGTGTCCCTGCTGGGGCAGGGTTCTTTGTGCAAAAGAAGAACGGAGAATTACGTCCCTGCATAGATTACAGGGGTCTTAACGCCATTACCGTTAAGAATAAATACCCGCTGCCTTTAATTTCTGAGCTCTTTGATAGGCTTCGGGGAGCAAGGGTATTTACCAAATTAGACCTGCGGGGTGCTTACAACCTGATTCGCATCCGCGAGGGGGACGAGTGGAAGACGGCTTTTAATACCAGGGATGGGCACTATGAATATCTGGTGATGCCCTTCGGGCTCTGTAATGCCCCAGCCGTTTTCCAAGACTTTGTTAATGACATCTTCCGGGATATGCTTTCCACCTTGGTCGTGGTCTATCTGGATGATATTCTCATCTTATCTCCAGATATTGACTCCCACCGGAAAGATGTCTGCAGAGTCTTCGACCTCTTGTGGTCAAATTCCCTTTATGCAAAGTTGGAGAAATGCGTGTTTGAGCAGGAGTCTTTACCATTCCTGGGCTATATCATCTCCGCCCAGGGATTGGCTATGGATCCTGCCAAATTACAAGCTGTGATGGACTGGCAAAGAACCCCATTCCCTTAAAGCGGTGCAGCGCTTTATGGGGTTCATTAATTATTATCGCCAGTTCATTCCCCATTTCTCAACTTTGGTAGCTCCCTTGGTAGCCCTCACCAAGAAGGGAGCAAATCCCAAATTGTGGTCTGAGGAAGTCTTCAAGGCTTTCATCTCAATTAAGTCTCAGTTTGCTAGCGCTCCCATTCTACGCCACCCTGATGTTGATAAGCCATTCATATTGGAGGTGGATGCCTCATCCGTTGGTGCTGGAGCAGTCCTCTTTCAAAAGGATGCTCAAGGTCGAAAGCATCCTTGCTTCTTCTTCTCCAAGACCTTCACACCAGCGGAGAGGAATTATTCCATCGGGGACAGGGAGTTGCTAGCAATGAAATTGGCTTTCTCTGAGTGGAGACATCTGTTGGGGGGCTCGCTTTCCCTTCCAAGTCTTCACCGACCACAAGAATTTGGTATATCTTCAGACAGCCCAGCAGCTTAATTCTCGCCAGGCCAGATGGTCCTTGTTCTTCTCTCGGTTTGATTTCACACTCCATTTCCTCTCGGGAGAGAAGAACATTCGTGCCAACGCTCTCTCTCGCTCTGTGGTGTCCTCTGAGGAGGTGAAGGAGCCTCGGCTTATTGTCCCCACAGAGAGCCTGAGAACAGTGGCCCCGATTTTGCTAGAGTCTGTGCCCCCGGGCAAGACTTTTCTGCCCACCAATTTGCGACCGGAGGTACTCTCTTGGGCACATTCATCCAGGGTGGGTGGACACTTTGGGGCAAAGAGGACATCTGAATTGCTGGCGAGGACATACTGGTGACCGCATATGGTCCGTGACGTTGGGGACTATGTTCGGGCGTGTGTCTCCTGCGCCAAGAATAAGTCTCCACGACAACGACCAGCTGGGTTACTTTACCCTTTGCCGGTGGCAGACAGGCCCTGGGAGATGGTTGGGATGGACTTTGTTGTGGGCTTGCCCAAGTCTCAGGGTTGCACCATCATTTGGGTCATCACAGACCATTTTTCCAAAATGGTGCATCTGGTGCCGCTACCACGGTTACCTTCTGCATGGGCTCTGGCAGCGTTGTTCGTTAGGCACATCTTCCGTCTACACGGCATGCCAGACAAAATTGTCAGTGACCGAGGTCCCCAGTTTGCGTCTCGGTTCTGGAGAGAGCTTTGTCGTCTACTCAGTATTGAGTTAAATCTCTCTTCAGCGTACCATCCTGAGACGAATGGGTTGGTAGAGAGGGCCAACTAGACCTTGGTCACCTATCTATGACATTTTGTCTCAGCCAGGCAGGATGACTGGGCATCCTTGCTACCGTGGGCTGAGTTTGCACTAAACAATGCTGTGGCTGACTCCACCGGACAGACTCCATTCCTCCTAAACTACGGTCAGCATCCGCGGTTCCGGTGCCCATGCCCGTGTCTTCCGCCGACTCCAGGGTGGCAGACTGAGCTGTGGAGGCACAGGACATTTGGGACCATACCCAGGATGCCATTCAGGCGTCCAAGGAGAGGATGAGGTCCTCCGCCGACGCACATCGGCACCCCGCTCCAACATTTGCTCCTGGGGACTTGTTGTGGCTCTCCGCCCGTAACATTAGGCTGCGAGTTGAGTCCACAAAGTTGGCACCCCACTACCTGGGTCCTTTCAAGGTCCTCGAGCAGGTTAACCCTGTGGTATACCGTTTGGCTCTTCCACCACGCCTGGGTATCTCCGACACCTTTCACGTATCCCTCCTGAAACCCGTGCTCATGTCCCGGTTTTCCGAGTCATCTGCCGGGACATCGGGTTCGTCTACGGATGACCATGAGGTGAACGCCATCGTAGGGTGTAAGGTGGTACGGGGCAAAAAGTTTTATTTGGTGGACTGGAGGGGCTATGGGTCTGAGGATAGGTCTTGGGAGCCTGCCGAGCATGTTCACGCTCCGCAGCTCATCGCTGCCTTTGAGCGCAGTGAAGCCCAGAGAAGGGGGGCAATGTTAGGGTTGAGTTCCCGCTGCGGCACAAGGGGAGTCTCGAACCAGTCCCGCTGCAGTCCCCCATCCATCTCCGTCCACAGTGGATCCTGCTCAGCTTAGATGTTGGTCCCAGCGTCTCACCCAGTCTAACAGTGTGCAGAGGATTACTGCTGCCTCTCCAGGCTCTGCTATTGTGGCCAGTACTGGTTAGCGGCGAGCAGACGTCTTTAGGACAAAGTCCTTGTTTTCCCCTTCTGAGCATGCCCAGGGTGAGATCTCTCATTGGAGATCAGGGGTCACATGCTCAGGTACTGCAGCAGCTCCTATTGGTCCGCCAGGAAGGTCCTGTGACTACTGGTGTTCTGGAACAGTTTCATTGGTCCTTGTTTCTGGCAGGTCCTGTAGCTGTTACTATAAAAGAGTGGCATGGCTGGGCCACCATGCGCTAGTATCAATTGCATTATGTGCTATGCGCCAGTGTGATCATGTACGCATGTGGTTAGGGCTCGGCTGAAATAAGCCCCTAGAATACCGGCACCTCCGGTGAGGAGATTTGGATGCAAGTGGTTAGGGCTTGGCTGAAATAAGCCCCTAGAATACCGGCTTCTCCGGTGAGGAGATTGCTTGATTGCGTTGCTGTTTACATGATCACGGACTGCTATCTGCACAGCAGTTATCTGTGTATCCCTGTGAGTCTAACAGGACACAGTCTTTTTCTCAGCGGCTCTGTGATGCAACAGGGTTTGCTTTACAACGCTGGTTCAGCGCCCTAGCGTTTTACTTTGCGGCTCACTGAAGCTAAGTGAGTTCGCACTTATCGCCATATAGCGCTGTGGCATTCCCGTTAGCAGCTCTGGGGATTAACAGAGTTCGCACTTACTGCCACAGAATGCTACGGTGTTTATTTAGCGACTCTGCGGGATAACAGAGTTCGCTACTTTCTCCATCTTACTAGCAGTGGGCTTCGCCTGCACGGTGTACCCGAGCTGCGAACGCACCTCTCTACAATATCTATTAGGTAGAAAACTAGATCTGAACTGAAAAAGTAAGTTAATGTGTATGCAAAATGTAAATGCATATTAACACATGACCATTACACAGAAAAACAGGCACAAAAAAACAAATATCCAAAAATGAAATAAAAAATCTTTTTGCAAAAATGCATGAAGGTAGTAATAATCATAAGGGTATTTAGTAAACATAATTTTGATCAAAATAATGTACAAGCCATCCCGCCACGTCAAGGCAACCCTCTGTGGGACAGTCCTACTCTAATATTGAAAACCTTTCCACTTGTCAAGTGACTTAAATGTGAACAAGGGCAGAGGGACTGAACCCACCAGTTGAAGCTCCGGCCAGACAGGATGGATTTTCTCAACTCAGAAAACAGGGCGGTCACACCCTTATATGCACGGAATGCACTATGAACTACATAGAAAACTAGATCTGAACTGAAAAAGTAAGTTAATGTGTATGCAAAATGTAAATGCATATTAACACATGACCATTACACAGAAAAACAGGCACAAAAAAACAAATATCCAAAAATGAAATAAAAAATCTTTTTGCAAAAATGCATGAAGGTAGTAATAATCATAAGGGTATTTAGTAAACATAATTTTGATCAAAATAATGTACAAGCCATCCCGCCACGTCAAGGCAACCATCTGTGGGACAGTCCTACTCTAATATTGAAAACCTTTCCACTTGTCAAGTGACTTAAATGTGAACAAGGGCAGAGGGACTGAACCCACCAGTTGAAGCTCCGGCCAGACAGGATGGATTTTCTCAACTCAGAAAACAGGGCGGTCACACCCTTATATGCACGGAATGCACTATGAACTACATAGAAAACTAGATCTGAACTGAAAAAGTAAGTTAATGTGTATGCAAAATGTAAATGCATATTAACACATGACCATTACACAGAAAAACAGGCACAAAAAAACAAATATCCAAAAATGAAATAAAAAATCTTTTTGCAAAAATGCATGAAGGTAGTAATAATCATAAGGGTATTTAGTAAACATAATTTTGATCAAAATAATGTACAAGCCATCCCGCCACGTCAAGGGTTGCCTTGACGTGGCGGGATGGCTTGTACATTATTTTGATCAAAATTATGTTTACTAAATACCCTTATGATTATTACTACCTTCATGCATTTTTGCAAAAAGATTTTTTATTTCATTTTTGGATATTTGTTTTTTTGTGCCTGAATATCTATTAGGTGCGTTCCGCAGACCCTAACACCTATTCAATGCAGCATCTATGGGGGCATAATATGTGGAGCATATGGGGGCATAATCTGTGGAACATATGGGGCATAATCTGTGCAGCATATGGGGGCATAATCTGTGGAGCATATGGGGGCATAATCTGTGTAGCATATGGTGGCATAATCTGTGGAGCATATGGGGGCATAATCTGTGGAGCATATTAGGCATAATCTGTGCAGCATATGGGGGCATAATCTGTGCAGGATATGGGGGTATAATCTGTGGAGCATCATATGGGGGCATAATCATTTTTCACCCTAGGCTTATACACAAGTCAATAAGTATTCCCATTTTTTTGTGGCAAAATTAGGGGGGTCGTCTTATACACTGATCGGCTTATACATGAGTATATACAGTAATATAGTATACTTTATTGTAAAAAAATATAAAACCAAAAAACATACAAAACAACACAACTACAATAACCTCCAGTGTGAGGGACAAAAAGGATACATACCTACTACACCCGAGTCATATACTTGCAGAGATAAAACTATGCAGGTCTACCAACAGTTACTGTTGCCCCAAGAGATAAAACACAATCATTGGACAACCATGTACATAATTTATATTACCAATATGTATCATATAGTGATATATGATTGCCCAGTTCATTGTATTTTGCCTTGAAAGTGCAAGTGCCTATAGTGTAAATGTAAGTTGTTGCTCAGTAAAATGGCAACAGTCTATTATTGGACATACTGCAGAAAGAAGGATCCAGCGGAATAGAAGGCAGCTAAAATTAAATTTTTATTCTAGTAAAAAATAAAAATATAACATGGCACAAGAAGTCGGGTGTGAAGCACGTATGATAGATCAACGCGTTTCGACTAGAAGAGTCTTTGTCAAGATCTTTTCTAGTCGAAACGTGTTGATCTATCATACGTGCTTCACACCCGACTTCTTGTGCCATGCTATGTTTTTATTTTTTACTGGAATAAAAATTAAATTTTAGCTGCCTTCTATTCAGCTGGATCCTTCTTTCTGCAGTTCGTTATGTTTGCTCCTATTGGAACCGTGCAGGACGTTAGCTGGCGGTAAGGAATCTCCACAGTGATGAGCTGATCTTCCCTTTTGCTTTGTGTATTTATTATTGGACGTAGCCCTTTAAAAATTGGTGGCAAAATCATTATTGCACTGAGATCCTCAATTAATGCTTATGCATGCTGAATGTTAGTTGGAGTTAAATGAAGCTCTGCAAACAATATGCAGGTAGAGAAATCTCACAATCGATATAGAATAAACCTCGATGAATTAGGGATATAGAACTTTACTTACAAGCAGTATCTTGTGTTCAGGTCTGTCCTCCGTCCCTCAGCCCCGATGCGCATGTTTTCCAACACATTCTTAAGGGGGGGTGTTATATGTTCAGTAAATGTATATTGTCACAATTCTACTTATCATTGTGTCAGTGATGGGGTGTGCTGAGCTGTCAGTATGGTGATGGACAGTTCATACATCCAATCGGATGCCGTGGCTTGCTGAGCTGTCAGTGTCTTGAGTGACAGTTTAGCTGTCCAACCAAGGCCATAGCTTCATCCATGTGTCTCCTGTTCAGAGCAATTACCTGGCCATTTAGCCAGCTATCTGTCTTAGATTGCTGCTGATTGCAGCTTTACTCAAGAGGTGTGTGTGCTCTGTGCTTCCAGTCTTGTATTCTGATCTTTGTTGCCTGACCATGGATTTGCCTTTATTAATGCGCTTGCCTAACCCTTTTGTCATCATCTGTTACCTTCTTGGAATTCTGACCCGGACAGTGACCTCACGACACCTTTGTCTCACCACTCTGTCTATGATGTATCTTCCTGGCTTTGGACTTTGGATTTCTTGACTACCCAGCCTCACAGCTTATCAGTGAGTAGTGACTGGTGTCCCACATATTTTTTTGGCAGACATCTGATGTGAATCTTTGGGCTCATTCAGACATCTGTGTTTCTTCTCGCATGCAAAAAAAAAATCTAAATATCATCAGTGTTTGGTCAGTGTGTCAACAGTGGTTAGTCAGTGTGTCATCAGTGCATGGTCAGTGTGTCATCAGTAATTTTTCACATATGGATAAATAAATCAATGAATTACAAAGCTTTTCCTATACAGTATAATGTTAATTGTGGACAAAACACAAATGACACACTGATGACGTCCATGTGCTGTACATAACTTTCATCGACTCATAGACTTGTATTGGTACTTTTATTGTATTGGTACTTTCCATGTAGTACGTCTGCAAAAAAGGACATGTTTACGTGATTTTTGCAGGGACACAAAGACAGCAAAGAGACACGGACCTGTGAAAGGTCCCATAGACTATAATGAGTACATGTTCTATCCATGAAAAGCACAGATAGAACATGTAGATGAAACACGGAATGAGCAGATGAGAACTGTTTAAAAACTTTTATTCTCTTGCTCTGTCTTACTTAAAGAAAAAATATTCTGCATTAAATTTTAGATTAGAACATTTAAAGAATCATGCTGTTATGCAATTATTTAAGTTTTAATGAATGTGTTTGTGGTAAAAAGTGATGTTATTAGCGACATTTAGGCTACTTTTTAATAACATTACACACATTTAATACAAAATTGGATCATTATTTAAAAGTTAAACTTATTCTATTCCTTTTTTTCTATATTCAATAATAGTGGTGCCATTTTAACTGGACATTATTACGTGAAAGAAAGAAAAATGTGTTTCCTAATTAGGAATCTTTTCAAGTGAAAAAGTGGGTTTCATTCTGACTTTGTATCAGTGGAGGAATCTTGACAAACTATTCATCCAAGATTTTTCCCATCATCACAAAATGTAAGAGGGAATTTGCCACTGAATAGATTGGCTGTTGAATAGGCCACCACAAAACAGAAATGACGTTCCTTGTGAACAAAATGCTATCGCTCTAGAAATGCTATTGATTTTTCTTACCCCTCTCTCCCAATGACTTCCTGATTGCTTATTTAAAGAAGACATTTTTTGCCTCTGCCCAGTTAGTGTTTAAAATAATGTTAAGCAATCTCATTAACAACAATTGCCACAGCTTGTAAAGTAAAATGAAAGACTCTACTTGTTGGTTTCTGGTCTATGCCATTACGTTTCCTTTGTTATCCTTCTCAATGAAGGACTCAACAACTCCACACACATTTTTCACATTAATTTGCAATGTTCTTTTCATTCACTGAGTCATTAAACCTCCCTCTAAGATTAGACACATTTATACCAAAACCAAATTCCTTTTCATTTGTCTACATTACTCTCAATGCTGGAGTGTTTACGCCTCTAGTGGAGATTTAACTGGAGGATATTATACCAGTAGCAACGAATATGTTACATCTATCTAAAATGAATATAAGATAAACTAATTATTATAGATGCTTAAACAAGTAGATTTTATCAACTTCAGCCTAACATATGAAATTAATTAAATGCATAAATGGAATATGCTTTCAGTGTATTATCTGGATTTAAAGAGGGCCCTGTCATAATGGGAGCTGTTCTGCAATACCCATCAGCAGCAGCTACACATTAGAACTATGATTTACAACTCCTTTCAAAGAGTATTCATCCGGCCACTGCTGGAGCAAATAAAAAATTATTGGAGACAATGTTGGTCTCCTCCAATTATACATAGCCCCTTCATCACCATCCTGGTATGCATGGCTCCCTCATCTGGTATATATTGTCCCCTCATCCCTATCCTGGTATGCATGGCACCCTCATCCCCAGGACTGTCTCCATGTTTCCATAGGCCCCGTATGGAAGAGTGTCAGTGGTTTCCTTTAAACACATAACACAATTCAAGACGCACAGATACAGCACAGAATTATAGGTATAGCACAATGCCAAAGATTTCACTTCTTACATTACATGAGTGATATCTATTGTAAATTACAGTAACTCATACAGTAAAGTCCTCCATACAGTATTATGGGCACCACATAGTGCTCCATACAGAATAATGAGCCCCATATATTGCTCCATACCGAATATTGGCTCCCATACAATGTTCCATGCAGTATAATGAACCACATATATTGCTCCATACAGAATAATGAGCCCCATAAATTGCTCCATACAGTATATAAATGGCCCCTCATATTGCTCCATAATATGAGCCTAATATATTGCTCCATACTGTATAATGGGCCCCATATATTGCTCCATACATAATGGGTCACATATAATGTCCCATACAGTGTCTGATGGGCTCCATATAATGCTCCAGTATATGATGGGCCCCATACATTGCCCCATATATTGCTCCATACAGAATATAGAACCACATATATTGCTCCATACAGAATTACTAGCTCCATAAATTGCTCCATAGAGTATATAACAGGCCCCATATATTTCTCCATACAGTATAATGAGCCCCATATAATGCTACATACAGTATAATGAGCCCCATATATTGCTCCATATATAATGGGTCCCATATAATGTTCCACACAGTATATATATGATGGGTGTTATGAATGTTTTAGAAATGAATTCTGAGCAGAAGCTCCCTCTGTTGGTTACAAACAGTACTGAACCATTCAATGAGGATTGGCAATCAGGAATTACAGACTGGCTGGATATAAGGGAGGTTTCCCCCCATCATGGTTGCCGGTGATCAATTGTTCTTGTCTCAACTGTGGTTTCTGGTTCACTTGGAAGCTTGCTGAGTCTTGCCTCTTCTCCAGCTCTCAGATAAGATATTTTCTGTTTTTTGTTTTTGTGCTTGCCATTTGCATTTTTCTCTGCATTTCTGTGAGGTTGACCAGGTTTCCGCCCCGGTGGGCTTGGTCTCCTCTCGGTTCCTCTGGAGCCACTGTTGTTTGTTCATTTGCCTTTTCCAGTTTTTTCTGTGGCTGCGGCTTAGTTTTGTTACACCAGAGAACTAATTTAGGTGGTAGAGGTCGTGTGATCTCAGGTGTTTTTGCAATTAGTAGCATTGGTTTTTTTAGGGTTTTTTGGAATTGCAGTAAGTATCCTTCCTATCCTTTTCTGTCTATGCAGATTGGGCCCCAGCGTTTGCTCATACTATTTTCTGTCTGTGTCTGTATTTCCTCTTGTCTAACCGCCATTACATGTTTGGGGGCTTCCTATGTTCTTTGGGGATCTGCTCCGGGGCAGATAGCTTTCCTCTTTCTATCTTTAGGTGTAGTTAGCCTCTCAGGCTGTGACGAGGCGTCTAGGACCAACGTAGGAACGCTCCACGGCTGCCTTTAGTTGTGGTGGTTAGTCAGGGTACTGCAATCCAGTAGATTCCAACCTCTCTGGTGTATTGCCGTTTTTGCCTGCTCTCCTCAGCTACCAAAACATAACAGATGGGCTCCATAGAATGCTCCAGTATATGATGGGCTCCATATATTGCTCCATATATAATGGGCCTCATATGATGCTCCAGAATAAATTGGGCCCCATATATGATGCTCCAGTGTATGATGGGCCCATATAATGCTCCATATATAATGGGCCCCATATATAATGCTCCAGTGTATGATGGGCCCATATAATTCTCCATATATAATGGGCCCCATATATGATGCTCCAGAGTATAATAGGCCCCATATATGATTCTCCAGTGTATAATGGGCCCCATATATGATGCTTCAGTGTATAATGGGACCCATATATGATGCTCCAGTGTATGATGGGCCCCCTTCTCACCTCTCCCCTCTGACTGCTGCTCTGCTCCAGACTACTCAGCATCTTCCAGCTTTCTCCACTGTGATTGTTCAGGTATAGGGCGCACAGATGTGACATCATTGCGCCCTCTGACCTGAACGTCACAGTCAGAAGATACCGCAGCTGTGGAGTGGGGATAGGTAAGTATTGCAAGTGCCGGGGCACTGATCCTCTCACAGGCTTCAGCACTGGCACAGGCACTGAGCCCCCCGTAGCGTGCCGAGGTCCACGACAGCAAATGGGCTCCCTGCCCGCTCAGCGACTGGGCACTTTCCCTGGTCCTGATGCCTGTCCTGCTGTCCACTGGCGCCTGGCGGGTCCCCCTGACTCACGGGCCCAATAGCAGCAGCGTGGTATGCTGCTATTAGTGACATGCCACTGCCTGGGAACCGCTGGGGTAGCTGGGGCCTTAGGCAGCTGCTGGAACTGTATGCCAGCAGATGTCAGTGCCTGGGCCCACCAGAGAACCCTGACAGCGGCATTTAACTCGCACATGACAAGCACATGTCTTTACTTCCATCTTTCAGCATGCCCATGATGTGAATATGGGTCGCCGATGGGTTGCAATGACAGTCGAGGTCAGCTAATGACCCCCATGCTTGTCATTTCTGAACTTCTTTGAAGCTTCAAATGAGACTATGATTCCAGTCATATGCATCGCTCCATATAACAGAAGAGATCAGCTGATTGCATCGGGGTTAACAAAATCAGTTAAAAGTAAAAGAAAAATACAGTATTTAAATCACTCTCTTTTCACCCCAGTGAAATATAACAAAAATAAAAAATTCACATGTTTGGTATCGCCACGTTCAGAAAGTCAAATGTATCATAATATAAAAACAATTAACCAAATTGGCAAATACTGTAAGCTGAAAAAATTCAAGAAAGCCAGAATAATGTTTTTGGGTCATCACAATTCTACAAAATATGCTGTACCAAGTGATCAAAAGTCACATCTATTCAAAAATGCTACTACTAAAAACTTCATCTCGCTCGGCAAAAAATAAGTTATCATTTAGCTCCATCGGATGAAAAATAAAAATGTTACAGGTCTGTGAAAATGGCAACAAAACTGCAAAAATTTTTTGGGGGAAAATTTCAGATTTTTTTCACCACTAAAATAATAAAAAACCTGGACATGTTTGGTATCCCCGTAATTGTACTGATGAGAATAACATATTGCATGGTCATTTTTACCACAAAATGTACACTGTAAAAATAATTTCCAAAAAACAATGCCAGTATTGTGTTTTTTTCACAATTTCACCACATTTCAAACTTTTTTCCCATTTTCGAGTACACTACTGGTGTCATTCATAAAACAAGCCTTCATATGTCTATATACACAGAAAAATAAAAGAATTATGGCTCTGGGAAGAAGGGAATGAAAAAATAAAAACCAAAAAACTAAAATGGGCTGTGGTGTGAAGGGGTTAAATAATTAAATGCAGCTGTCAATCACTGACAGCGACATTTAACACTCACAGACAGGAAATGCGGCATTAATCCCACCCATTAACGTGCCGTCATATGATCTTGGTGCACCAATGGGTTATCATGACATCCAGGGGTCTGCTGAATACTCCCATGCATGTCATCATGATCCTTCTGTGAATGACATTCATAGAAGATCGTGATTTCTGATATACATATGTATAGCACAGGCAGTTGGATGATCGCAGCTTCAAGTCTCCTAAGGGGACTATTAATTACAGTAAAAAGTGAAAAAAAAGTTTAAAAACACACAAAGGTTCAATCACCCCTCTTTTACTCCATTATTTTTTTTTTAAATACACATATTTGTTGTGTCCAAACTATCAATATATAAAATAACTTAATCCGATCTTTAAAAGGGGTAACAAGAAAAAAGGATCAAAAAGTCAGAATTTTGTTTTTTGAGTCGCTTCAGCATTGGAATAAGATAAAATAAAAGGAGATCAAGACATCGTATCTATGCCAAGATGCTATCAGTTAAAACATCAACTCACAGCTCAAAAAATAAGCCCTCACACTGCCCCAGATCCTGAAAAATTATGGGTCTATATTTTGATAGATCGCACATTACTCAGCAATAACAAATGTATATATATATTGTTTTAATTGTTTTATTTTGGCTTCAATAGTCTCCTTAGGAGAATTGAAGCTGCAATCATTTGATCACCTCTGCTACACAAAGCAGGCCTTTAGCCTTGCTATTTATAGCATAAGGCCGGGGTCACACTTGCAAGAAACTCGCACGAGCCTCGCACCTCAATACCCGGCACTGCCGCCGGCACTCGGGACCGGAGTGTGCGGCTGCATAGGAATAAAAGCAGCCGCACACTCCAGTCCCAAGTGCCGGCGGCAGTGCCGGGTATTGAGGTGGGAGGCTCGTGCGAGTTTCTCGCAAGTGTGACCCCGGCCTAAATCAAGATATCCTATGAACACTGACCACGGCGTTATCATCATTGCAAGCACATGCTGGAGATCTCTGCTAGTTTGCATTGTGTTGTATCATTTAGGAACAGACTGTGGCATTAGGAAGAGATAGGCAGGGTTTCATCCACTACCATAATATACAAAGCAGTTCTTTTTAGAGACAAATAATATTAGTTAGCACCAGCATATACTAAACAAATTTTTTGGGAGCTACATAATATTCCTGCGTACCAGCATATAAATTTTTTTCTTTACAGCTAAATAATGTTCCTTAGTGCCAGCATATAGTAAACATCTTTTTTAAAAGCTAATCGCTAAATAATAATCCTCACCTATTGCTAAAATAGTGTTGTGAATGTTTTAGAAATGAATTCTGAGCAGAAGCTCCCTCTGGTGGTTACAAACAGTACTGAACCATTCAATGAGGATTGGCAATCAGGAATCACAGACTGGCTGGATATAAGGGAGGTTCCCTCCCATCATGGTTGCCGGTGATCAATTGTTCTTGTCTCAACTGTGTTCCTAGTTCACTTGGAAGCTTGCTGAGTCTTGCCTCTTCTTCTGCTTTCAGATAAGATATTTTCTGTTTTTGTTTTTGTGCTTTCCTTTTGCATATTTCTCTGCATTTCTGTGAGGTTAGCCAGGTTGCCCTCCGGGGGGCTTGGGGCTCCTCTCAGTTCCGCTGGAGCCACTGTTGTTTGTTCATTTGCCTTTTCCAGTTTTTTCAGTGGCTGCGGCTTAGTTTTGTTACACAAGAGAACTGATTTAGGTGGTAGAGGTCGTGTGATCTCAGGTGTTTTTGCAATTAGTAGCGTTGGCATTTTTTAGGGTTTTTTTTGGATTGCTGTGAGTATCCCTCCTATCCTTTTCTGTCTAGGCAGATTGGGCCCCAACGTTTGCTCATACTATTTTCTGTCTGTGTCTGTATTTCCTCTTGTCTAACCGCCATTACATGTTTGGGGGCTTCCTATGTTCTTTGAGGATCTGCTCTGGGGCAGATAGCTTTCCTCTTTCTATCTTTAGGTGTAGTTAATCTCTCAGGCTGTGACGAGGCGTCTAGGACCAACGTAGCAACGCTCTACGGCTGCCTTTAGTTGTGGTGGTTAGTCAGGGTACTGCAATCCAATAGATTCCAACCTCTCTGGTGTATTGCCGTTTTTTGCCTGCTCTCCTCAGCTACCGAATCATAACAAATAGCTAATATTTATCTAGCAGTTGTGTGACTGGCGCAAAACCTGCTGAGCTACGGAAACGTCACTATTTACCAGTAATTTTCGTTAGTCTGCTGTTGTCATGTCTCATAAAGGCAATAAAAAATCTAAAAAGATTATGTTGGTTAAATAAATAGCGTATCTTTATCAATCAGTTGTGCGACTGACGCAAAGCCTGCAGATACGCAACCATCACAATTTACCAATGCCAATAATTTTCCTTCCTCTGCTGTTTCCATGTGTCAGAAAGGCGATATAAAAAAATAGAATTTTCCTTTAGTTAAATAAATAGCGTATCTTTATTTAGCAGTTGTGCAACTGGCGCAAAGCCTGCAGAGATACGCAAACGTCACAATTTACCAATCACAATAATTTTCCTTAATCTGCTCTTGGCATGTGTCGTAAAGGGGATATAAAAAATTATTTTCTATTGATTAAATAAATAGCGTATATTTATCTAGCAGTTGTGCGACTGGCGCAGTCTGCAGAGATACACAAATGTCACAATTTACCAGTGCCAATAATTTTCCTGAGCCCACTGTTAGCATGTATCATAAAGGTGATATAAAAAAATTAAATGTTTGACTCTTTGTAGTCTGCCACACATGGCACAGTTCATGTCCAGATGCCTTCCCCAAGACCCTCACATGAAATACATTTTGTCCAAAATGAAATACTGGCTGTGCACCTTTCTTGACCTACGGTGCAAGGAGAAATTTCCTTCTCTTATGTCAGAGGTAGACGTGACAAGATGGTGGAGTACTTAAGTTACCATACCAGCATCCTTCCAGATTCTTCAGTGCCTTTTAACTATTGGTTGTCCAAGCTGCACACTTGGCCCAACTTCTCCTTGTACGCCTTGGAAGTGCTTCCATGCCCTGCCGCAAGTGTGTTGTCTGAGTGGGTTTTTAGTTCAGCAGGTGCAATCATAACGGATAGGTGCACACTCCTGTCAACAGAAAATGCAGACAGGCTGACACTTCTAAAATTGAACAAGGGCTGAATTTCCTCTGACTTTGTAAGCCCTACGGATGACAGCAACCCAACGTAAATGCAGCCCAAAAGTTCCTTTTTTGGAAGTTGTCTTAACGTTCATGCCTTACCATCCAAACCCATTTTGTTCAGGAAATCAAGTCCTGCTCCTTCTGCTTCAGCAACAAGTATTTAGTGGTCATATACAGTATGTATACTCCATGTGGATAATGTTTTAACATTTTTGGAAACCTTTGTACATTCTGCAACAGTGAAACTTGTACTCCCTATTACTAGCAATAAAAATAACGGCAAAATGTATTGTGAGATCCCCATCACGGTCTCTTTCAGCGTGTATGATATAAACCCCTTGGGTAATTTTTGGAAAACTTTGTACATTGTGCAACGGTGAAACTTGTAATATTTATCTCTGTAGTAGTGAAGATAAAAAATCCAGCTCTCACAAAATCCAATAAATGGCAAATGTTTAATAATAATTCAATAAAAAATGTGTAGGCATTGTTGTGCATAGCCTATGTGGAGAGAAGTGGGTGTCAATAATGACCAGACGTGTTTCAAAAACAATGTGTATTCTTAGACTCGGTGTATTGGAATGACACTGAAACGGAAAATACTTAAGGAGTCTGAAAGATTAGCTTAATGAGCTTGATTGGAAAAACTCATGAAGACTCAGAAAATGCAAAGGGGATTGGCAGAGTAAAACACCACATGTGAAACCATATTAAGCAACAATGAGTAATGAAATTATGCTGTATAAGAAAAAAATCAAATAAAAAAACCTTTGTATGTTTGACCACTGACAAAGACATGAACCGTCTATAATTTTAAGGGTAGGTTAATTTTAACATCAATTGAGAGATAGAATATCGAAAATCAGAAAATCACATTGTATTAATCATATAAATGTATTTGCATTTTGCAGTGGGAAATAAGCATTTGATCCCCTACCAACCATTAAGAGTTCTGACACCTACTGTACAGAACAGTTACACATTCCTAATCAACTCGTTACCTGCATTAAAGATGGCTGTCATACATAGTCACCTTTCTAAAAGACTCCTGTCCACAGACTCAATTAGTCAGTCAGACTCTAACCTCTACACATGGGCAAGACCAAAGAGCTTTATAAGGATGTCAGGGACAAGATCATAGACCTGCACAAAGATGAAATGGGTTACATAACCATAAGTAAGACACTGGGTGAGGAGACAACTGTTGGTGCAATCATAAGAAAATGGAAGAAATACAAAATGACTGTCAATCGACAGCGATCTGGGGAACCATGCAAAATCTCCTTGATCATGAGGATGGTGAGAGATCAGCCTAAAACTACACAGGGGGGAAGTTGTTAATTATCTCAAGGCAGCTGGGACCACAGTCACCAAGAAAACTATTCTAACACATTACACCGTAAAGTTTAAAATCCTGCAGTGCCGCAAGGTCCCCCTGCTCACTCAAGAAGGCACATGTGCAGGCCCGTCTGAAGCTTGCCAATGAACACCTGGATGATTCTGAGTGATTGGGAGAAGGTGCTGTGGTATGATGAGACAAAAATTGAGCTCTTTGGCATTAACTCAACTCACTTTGTTTGGAGGAAGAGAAATTCTGCCTATGACCCAAAGAACACCATCCACACTGTCAAGCATGGAGGTGGAAACATTATGTTTTGGGGATGTTTCTCTGCTAAGGGCACAGGACTACTCACCGCATCAATGGGAGAATGGATGGAGCCATGTACCGTAAAATCCTGAGTGACAACTTCATTCCCTCAGCGAGGACAATAAAAATGGGTCTTGCAGCAAGACAATGACCCAAAATATACAGCCAAGGCAACAAAGGAGTGGCTCAAAAAGAAACACATGAAGGTCATGGAGTGGCCTAGCCAGTCTCCAGACCTTAATCCCATAGAAGACTTATGGAGGGAGTTGAAGCTCTGAGTTGCCAAGCTACAGCCTCAAAATTTTAATGATTTAGAGATGATCTGCAAAGAGAAGTGGACCAAAATTCTGCCTGATATGTGCGCAAACCTCATCATCAACTACAAAAAATGTATGACTGCTGTGCTTGCCAAGAAGGATTTTGCCACCAAGGATTGTCTTCTTTGCCAGAGGAATCAAATACTTATTTTCCACTGCAAAATGCAAATAAATTTATATAATTTATACAATGTGATTTTCTGGATTTTATTTTTGATATTCTGTCTCTCAATGTTAAAATTAACCTACCCTTAAAATTATAGACTGTACATGTCTTTGTCAGTGGGCAAACTTACAAAATCAGCAAGGGATCAAATACTTATTTACCCCACTGTGCATTTGATAAATTAATGAATAATATAAAATGATGTCCCGTTTTAAATTCAGACCTGCGGGAAGCCGTCTGTTAAGAAGATAAATCCAGAAGGCTTCCCTGTTTCGTAGCACTTTTTCTCTGTCACTTCTACGTATGTGAGAGTGAATATGTTCGATTGCATACACTGAGAGGTTAGTCATTGGTCTATTATGACATTTGATGAAATGACTTGAAATATTTAAGATATTGCGATTTGTGGGCTGTTCTATATCACGTAAATGTTCACAAAATCTATTTTTTAGTTTTCTGTTTGTGGATCCTATAAATTTTAAATTGCATATACAATGTTTAATTATATAAATTGTATATTCAGTGTTACAATTTAAGAACCCTTAATATTATATGTTTTAGAGCCATTTGCACATGAAAAATTAGAATGTTTTTTTCAGTGTATAAGCAAGTTTTACAAGGAAACTGACCACATTTAAAATAACCTTGCAAAGACAGCCAATGCTGTGGACGATTACTTCGGGTGGGACAATAAAAGCTTGGTGAAAGGGAATGTCCTATGGTAGGAGCTCGTCTGGAAACAATGCGAATACTGTCACTAAGGACTGAATCCATGATATGATCCTCACGTAGGATATTGATATTGTGGTGATAATGTCAGACAGATTTTTAGTAAATAATGTCATTGAGAACTTGAGTTGGTTTATCTTGTGTCATAAATTTTTGGGGAGTACACCGTACCAACTGTTCTCTGGTATTGTTATTTGCCATGTGCGATGCACGTTGTAAAGACTAGTTGGAATACTTTCTTTTATTTGATCGCAGTTTAATAGATGTTAATTCCTTAGAGTATTCAGTATTATCGCTGCAGTTGCATTTGGCTCTAATAGTTTCTCCAAGGGGAATCCAGAAAAGAACATGCAGCTCAGGTGTTCCAAAATATAACAAGAATTTGGAAAACTGCATACAAAAAAATATGATTCCCATAGGTCTTCGCATTAAGAAAATCACAACCACCGTATGTAATGACCATTTTGTCTCAGAATTGTACTCCATATTATCTGCTCCATTTGTTTAATGCAACTAATTGTGAAAAATGAAAATCTGGAACTCACCAGAATACAAACTGATTTGAATAAACATTTATCATCCTTGAAGTCTGCCATGTTCAAGGATGATTATGATCAATTTCAAAAATCTCTTAAAAAAAAATTCATAATCTGGAGGAATCCATTATTGCTTTCAAGAAGAATAAGTTTAACAGGGACACTTTTGATTATCAGAATAATCAGATATATGAGTGGGGCCGCTGGGAACATCCACCTGTTTCTCCCAAATTGATTCTCAAAAAGCGTACCTCTTGTAGACCAAACAAAGTTAATGTCTCACATAAAAATCAGGTTACTTTCTCATCTTCTGATTCTGAATCGTCAGACGTCTTCACTAGAGATGAACGACTTTGACTCCTGGAGGATCGAGTCGGGTTTCGGGCCACCTGACTTTCCCAAAAGTCGAGTCGAACAAAGTCGGCCGACTATCGGAAAAAGTCGAGTCGGAGTCGAAAACCCGACCCCAATGCAAGTCAATGGGGAATAAAAGTCGCCAGTGAGTGGAGGACATTAAACACACCTACAGTGCCCATTTCAATGCCAACAACATCAATTCTTATTACTTAAGCTTGTCAACCTTTATTTTCTTTATAATAATAGTAACGCATTATAAACTGGGGGTTATTTGGCTAAAGTTACGGGGGGGCAGGACTGGCTCCAGGTTTTCGTGGGCACCGGGCAAAAGAGTCTCAGTGGGCCCCTTTAACACATACCACAATTCATGATGCTCCGATACGGCAGAGAAATATAGGTATAGTACAATGCCAAATACTTCACTTCTTACATTACATGAGTGATATCTATTGTAAATTCTACAATAGCACAAAAACCCGACAGTATAGTCCTCCATACAGCATTATGGGCACCACATAGTGTGCCATACAGAATGGGCTCCATATAATGCTCCATACAGAATAGGCCCCATATGATGCTCCATATATAATGGGCTCCATGTGATGCCCCATAAATAATGAACCCCATATGATGCTCTAGTATATTATGGGCCCCGTATATGATGCTCCAGTATATGATGGGCCCCATTTATAATGCTCCAGTGTATGATGAGCCGCATATAATGCTCCAAATATAATAGTCCCCATATACAATGCTCCATACATAATGGGTTCCATGTAATGCTCCAAAAATAATGAACCCCATATGATGCTCTAGTATATGATGGGCCCCATATGATGCTCCAGTATATGACGGGACCCATTGATGATGCTCCAGTGTATGATGGGCCTATATAATGCTCCATATATAATGGGCCCCATATGATGCTCCAGTGTATAATGGGCCCTGTATATGATGCTCCAGTGAATGATGGGCGCCATTTATAATGCTCCAGTGTATGATGTGCCCCATATATAATGCTCCAGTGTATAATGGGCCCTATCTATGATGCTCAAGTGTATGATGGGCCCCATATATAATTCTCCAGTGTATTATGCTCCCAATATATTGCTCCAAACATAAAAAAATGAAATACCTCTCCTCGTTGGTCACTGCTCTACTCTGGAATCCTCAGCGTCGCCATCTTCCAGCTCTCTGCACTGTGACTGTTCAGGCAGAGGGCGCAGAGACGTGACATCATCGCGCTCTCTGACCTGAATGTCACTGTCAGGAAATGCGGAAGACGTCACAGCGGTGGAGCAGGGAGAGGTAAGTACCGCAAGTGCTGGGGCCCTGAGCAAGCAGGGGGGACACACTCATGGGTGTCGGCACTGGCACAGGGCCCCTCATAGTACGCCGGTGTCTCTGACGGCGAGTGGGCCCACCCACTTGCTTAGGTGTTGTGAATGGGTTTGAGATGAGTTCTGAGCAGAGGCTCCCTCTGTGGTTACAAGCGGTACTAGTGAGGATTGGGAATCAGGTGTTACTGATTGGTCTTATTTAAGGGAATCATTTTCCCATCAGGGTTGCCGGTGATCAATTGTTCTGGTCTGAATCCTTCTTTCCAGTTTCCCTTGTAGCCTGCTGTGTCGTGTCTGCATCTCCTGCTTCAGATAAGACAATTTCTTATTTTGTGTTTTTGCTATATTTTTGCATTTTGTCCTGCACTTCTGTGGGGGCCTTCTGGGTCCCTCCGGGGGCTTTTGCCCTCTCAGTTTAGTTCAGCCACTGTGTTTTGTACTTTTGCTTTTTCCAGTTTTTTCAGTGGCTGCTGTTTTTGTTACACCAGAGAACTAATTTAGGTGGTAGAGGTCGTGTGATCTCAGGTGATTTTGAAATTAGTAGGTTGGTGTTTTTCAGGGTTTTCTGGGATTGCAGTAAGTACCCTTCCTGTCCTTTTCTATTTAGATAGTTTGGGCCCCAGCGTTTGCTCATACTATTTTCTTTCTGTGTCAGTATTTCCTCTTGTCTAACCGCCATTACATGTTTGGGGGCTTTCTATTATCTTTGGGGTTCTGCTCCGGGGCAGATAGCTTTCCTATTTCTATCTTTAGGTGTAGTTAGTTTCTCAGGCTGTGACGAGGCGTCTAGGACCAAACGTAGGAACGCTCCACGGCTGCCTCTAGTTGCGGTGGTTAGTCAGGGTACTGCAATCCCCATAGATTCCAACTGCTCTGGTGTATTTCCTTTTTTACCTGCACTCCTCAGCTACCGTAACATAACAGTATCACCGGCCATAAAAATTGTATGGTACTCACAGAAGGGAAAAAATATTTTGAAGGAAGAAAAGTTGTCAGAGATATTTTTCTGTTTGTTGCATTTTTTTTTTTTTTTTCCCTCTGTATCTCTGGGTGCTGGGGAGGATCTTTTCTCCCAATGGAGTTTGCACAGTTGTCTGGCCGTGTGGATCAGCTTGCCACTGAGGTTCAGAGTATTGCTGCATATCTTGCTAGGTTGCCTGTTGTGGAACCTAGGATCCCCATGCCAGATTTGTTTTAGGGGATCGAGCTAAGTTTCAGAATTTCAAAAATAATTGTAAATTGTTTCTTGCCTTAAAATCTAAGTCCTCAGGAAACGCAGCGCAGCAGGTTCAAATTATCATCTCTCTCCTGCGCGGCGATCCTCAGGATTGGGCTTTTTCCCTGAACCTGGGGATCCTGTTTTGAGTGATGTTGATGCATTTTTTCAGGCTTTGGGGTTATTGTACGATGAGCCTAATGTCACTGATCAAGCTGAAAAAGCCTTGTTGGCATTAAATCAGGGGCTTGATGACGCTGAGTTATACTGTCAGAGATTCCGTAGGTGGGCAGTCCTGACCAAATGGAATGACGACGCTTTGGCGGCCCTTTTCCGGAAGGGTCTGTCGGATAATGTAAAGGATGTTATGGTGGGATTCCCTGTCCCCTCTGGTCTCAATGATTCTATGTCATTGGCGATTCAAATTGACAGACGTTTGCGTGAGCGGAGAAGTATGCGTGGAGTGGTGTTGCCTTGTGAGCCAGCTGCTGAGCCCATGCAGTGTGATGGAGTGGTGTCTGGGGCACAGCGTCATGAGTTTCGAAAGCGCAATGGGTTATGTTTCTACTGTGGTGATGCCTCTCATGCTATTTCAGTCTGCCCTAAGCGGGGAAGACGTTTTGCACGCTCAGTTGTCTTGGGTAGTGTTCAGACTAAGTTTTTATTAACTGTCACTCTGATATGCTCTCTGTCCTCATTTTCTGCTCAGGCTTTCGTTGATTCTGGAGCAGCTATTAACCTGATGGATTATGATTTTGCTAAACGTTGTGGGTTTCCTTGATACCCCTACAGAAGTCTATTCCCTACTGGGGATCGATTCTACCCCTTTGGCTGAGAATAAACCCCAGTTTTCTACTCAGGTGATAATGAGGGTTGAACCTGATCACCAGGAGTGCTGCAAATTTTTGGTTCTATATAATCTGCATGACATTATAGTGCTGGGTTTCCCTTGGTTACAGTCTCATAATCCTGTTTTGGATTGGAAATCTGTGTCTGTAACCAGTTGGGGCTGCCAATGTGTTAATACCAACACTCCTGTTTTTTCTGCCTCCCCCAGGCTGAGGATGTTCCTGACTTTTTGTTTGATTTTTCTGATGTGTTTAGCGAAAGTAAATCTGCATCCTTACCTCCCCATAGGAGCTATGACTGCGCTATTGAATTAGTGCCAGGTAGTAAATTCCCTAAGGGTCGCCCTTTTAACTTGTCTGTACTGAACATGACGCTATGCGGTCTTATATCAAGGAATCATTGGAGAAGGGTCATATCAGACCATCCTCTTCACCCTTAGGTGCCGGTTTTTTCTTTGTGGCCAAAAAAGATGGTTCATTAAGGCCGTGTATTGATTATCGTCTCTTGAACAATATTACTGTGAAATATCAATACCCGTTACCCTTGATTTCTGACCTGTTTTCCAGGGTGAAAAACGCTACTTGGTTTACCAAGCTTGACCTCAGGGGGGCGTATAACCTTATTCGCATTAAGCACGGGGATGAATGGAAGACGGCATTTAACACCCCTGAAGGGCATTTTGAGTACCTTGTGATGCCCTTTGGGCTCACTAATGCTCCTTCCGTCTTCCAGTCCTTCATGAATGACATTTTCAGGGATTTTGTGGACAAGTTTCTGATTGTTTATTTGGATGATATCTTGATTTTTTCTAATGACTGGGACTCTCATGTGAAACATGTTCGAACTGTATTCCAGATTTTGAGAGAGAATGCTCTGTATGTGAAGGGATCAAAGTGTCTTTTTGGCGTACAGAAGATCTCATTTCTGGGATTCATTTTGTCCCCATCTGTTATTGAAATGGACCCGGTCAAGGTTCAGGCCATCTGTGATTGGGTCCAACCTACTTCATTAAAGGCTCTTCAGAGATTTTTGGGTTTTGCCAATTTTTATCGTAAATTTATTGGTAATTTCTCTGTTATTGTTAAACCATTAACTGATTTGACCAGAAAGGGTTCTGATGTGGTGAATTGGCCTCCTGAGGCAGTCTCTGCGTTTCAGGAACTTAAGCAGAGATTCACTTCTGCTCCTGTTCTACGGCAGCCTGATGTTTCTCTGCCATTTCAGGTGGAGGTTGATGCCTCTGAAATTGGGGCAGGTGCCGTTTTGTCCCAAAAAGATCCAGAGACCTCTAAAAGTAACCCTTGTGCCTTTTTCTCTCGAAAATTTTCTCCTACTGAACGTAATTATGACGTGGGTAATCGGGAGTTATTGGCCATGAAGTGGGCTTTTGAAGAGTGGAGACATTGGCTGGAGGGAGCCAAACATCAGGTGGTGGTCCTTACGGACCATAAGAATCTGGTCTATCTGGAATCTGCCAAGCGACTCAATCCTAGACAGGCCAGGTGGGCCTTGTTTTTCACACGTTTTAATTTTGTGGTTTCCTTTCTTCCTGGCACTAAGAATGTTAAGGCGGATGCCCTCTCGAGGAGTTTCCTTGCGGACTCTCCTGAGCTATCTGATCCCTCTGTTATTTTGAAGGAGGGTGTAGTTCTTTCCGCCATCTCGCCCAATTTGAGACTTGCTCTGGAGGGGTGTCAGGAGGATAGGCCCGAGCGCTGCCCTGTTGGAAAATTGTTTGTCCCGGACCAATGGAAAAAGAGTGTGATGTCTGAGATTCATTGTTCCGCATTGGCTGGGCATCCCGGAATTTTTGGTACCAGAGACTTGGTTAGTCGGTCCTTTTGGTGGCCTACCTTGTCTCGCGATGTCAGGGAATTTGTGCAGTCCTGCGGGACTTGCTCTCGCTCCAAGCCTTGCTCTCGCTCTAGTGGTTTGTTGATGCCATTGCCTGTGCCCAAGAGACCATGGACCCATATCTCTATGGATTTCATTTCCGATCTTCCTGTTTCTCAGAGAATGACCACCATCTGGGTAATTTGTGATAGGTTTTCCAAAATGATACATCTTGTGCCATTACCTAAGTTGCCTTCCTCCTCTGAATTGGTGCCGTTGTTCCTTCAGCACGTGGTTCGTTTACACGGCATTCCTGAGAACATTGTGTCTGACAGAGGAGTCCAGTTTGTTTCCAGATTTTGGAGGACTTTTTGTTCTAAACTGGGTGTTCAATTGTCTTTCTCCTCGGCATTTCATCCTCAGACCAATGGTCAAACTGAGAGAACAAACCAGACATTGGAGACTTATCTAAGATGCTTTGTGTCTGCTGATCAGGATGACTGGGTCTCTTTTTTGCCTTTGGCTGAGTTTGCTCTTAATAATAGGGCTAGCTCTGCCACTTTGATGTCTCCGTTTTTCTGTAATTCTGGGTTTCACCCTCGATTTTCTTCAGGACAGACGGAGGCTTCTGTCTGTCCAGGTGTTGACTCTGTTGTTGAGCGTATGCAGCAGATTTGGGACCAGGTAGTGGAGAGGTTGTCCCTCTCTCAGGAGAAGGCCCAGCGGTTTGCTAACCGGCATAGGACTGATGGTCCTCGGTTTAAAGTGGGGGACTTGGTCTGGTTGTCCTCAAAGAATATTCCTATGAGAGTAGCATCTCCTAAATTTAAGCCTAGGTTCATTGGACCTTATAAGATCATGGAGATTATTAATCCTGTTTCTTTTCGTTTGCTTCTTCCAGGGACATTTAAGATCCATAACGTGTTCCACAAGTCCTTGTTGAAGAGGTTTGTTGAGCCAGTGGTTCCTGCTGCTGTGCCTCCTGACCCTGTTTTGGTTGAGGGCAATCTGGAGTATGTGGTTGAGAAAATATTGGATTCTCGTTTTTCTAGACGAAGACTCCAGTATTTGGTTAAATGGAGAGGTTATGGTCAGGAAGATAATTCTTGGGTGTTTGCTTCGGACATCCATGCTAGGAGACTTATCCGTGCGTATCATAGAACTCATCCTGACCGACCTGGTTGCTCAAATGAGGGTTCGGTGACCCCTCCTCAAGGGGGGGGTACTGTTGTGAATGGGTTTGAGATGAGTTCTGAGCAGAGGCTCCCTCTGGTGGTTACAAGCGGTACTAGTGAGGATTGTGAGGACTGGGAATCAGGTGTTACTGATTGGTCTTATTTAAGGGAATCATTTTCCCATCAGGGTTGCCGGTGATCAATTGTTCTGGTCTGAATCCTTCTTTCCAGTTTCCCTTGTAGCCTGCTGTGTCGTGTCTGCATCTCCTGCTGTCAGATAAGACAATTTCTTATTTTGTGTTTTTGCTATATTTTTGCATTTTGTCCTGCACTTCTGTGGGGGCCTTCTGGGTCCCCTCCGGGGGCTTTTGCCCTCTCAGTTTAGTCCAGCCACTGTGTTTTGTACTTTTGCTTTTTGCAGTTTTTTCAGTGGCTGCTGTTTTTGTTACACCAGAGAACTAATTTAGGTGGTAGAGGTCGTGTGATCTCAGGTGATTTTGAAATTAGTATGTTGGTGTTTTTCAGGGTTTTCTGGGATTGCAGTAAGTACCCTTCCTGTCCTTTTCTATTTAGATAGTTTGGGCCCCAGCGTTTGCTCATACTATTTTCTTTCTGTGTCAGTATTTCCTCTTGTCTAACCGCCATTACATGTTTGGGGGCTTTCTATTATCTTTGGGGTTCTGCTCCGGGGCAGATAGCTTTCCTATTTCTATCTTTAGGTGTAGTTAGTTTCTCAGGCTGTGACGAGGCGTCTAGGACCATCGTAGGAACGCTCCACGGCTGCCTCTAGTTGTGGTGGTTAGTCAGGGTACTGCAATCCCATAGATTCCAACTGCTCTGGTGTATTTCCTTTTTTACCTGCACTCCTCAGCTACCGTAACATAACACTTAGGGCCCCGGCACTTGCCATGGTGCCTAGGTGCTGAAGCCGGCCCTAGCGGGGTACAGCCCAGTTAGGGAGGTGGAAAAACTGGCATATGTTGAGGTGTAGGCTGGACGTTCAGCAGCTGCAAATGGAGGAATTGGAGAAGTCGGAGGAAGAGGAGGACGAAGCGAGCCATTTTGCTGGCAACCTATGTGTCATCAGGGGAAGGTGGTACAAAATCCATTGAAACCCAGGCATGGTTCATTTTAATGAAGGTGAGATCACCAACATTTTGGGTCGACAGCCGGGTCCATCTTTCTGTCAGGATTGATCCAGCAGCACAGAAGACTCTTTCTGATACACACTACCAGCAGGGCAAGCGAGCTCCTGTAAGGCATATTGTGCCGCCAGGCGTCCAGTTAACAGGCCCAGTAGTCAAAGGGGAATGAACTGTGAGGGAGAACATCTATAGGGGAGGAGAGGTAATTTTGAACCATAGTTGACAACTGCTGTCTCCTGTCTGTTGCAATCTATTCAGTATTACAAGTCGAGTGAGCAGTACTCGAGAAATCAGTCCACAACATGGTCATGAAACCCCTGTCTCCAACGCCACTTCGGCTGTGTGCACCACGAACACCTCTTCCATGTTGCCCAGTACGGCTCATGGTAGAACCTGCACCGCTGCTATGTGCTGGGAATGCCTCTAACAAATGGTTTACCAGAGTTGCTTGTTTGTTCGCCAATATTAACTCTAGGTTCTCCTGTGGCATGATGTTCTGTAATTTGCCTTTATAGCGTGGATCGAGCATGCTGGCCAACCAGTAGTCATCATCCTTCATAATTTTGGCAATGCTGGGGTCCCTTTTTAGGATCCGCAAGACATAATCACACATGTGGGCCAATGTTCCAGGTGTCAATGATGCACTGCCAGTGGTGGGTGGATGAGCTCTTTCTGGCAAATCCACATCCCTCCAGTCATGCACAAACCCTGTACCTGACCTAGGCAAGCCAACATTTTCTCTTGCCCCCTGAGTAGCAACCTCAACCCTAAAATAATCATCCCCCTCATCCTCCTCCTCTTCCTCTTCTTCCTCCACCTCGTCCATGACAGTTCCCTGAGCAGACAATGGCTGACTGTCATCAAGGCTTCCCTCCACCTCCTCCTCTGCTGCATACACCTGATCCTTAATGTGCGTCAAAGTTTGCATGAAAAGACGCATAAGTGGGATGCTCATACTTATGATGGCGTTGAATGCGCTTACCAGCCGTGTGCATTCCTCAAAACACTGAAAGACTTTACAGAGGTCTTTCAGCTTTGACCACTGCACACTCGACAACTCGATGTCTGCCCTCAAACTGCCTGCCCGTGTATCCTCCCACAAATGCATTACAGCCTGCCACAGTTCGCACAGCCTCTCAACCATGTGCATGGTGGAGTTCCACCTTGTAGCAACATCTATGATTAGGCGGTGCTTGGGGAGGTGGAGTGATCACTGCAACCTCTGCACAGTCTTCGCACCTTATGGAGCAGGGCTGTTAACTCCGGATAATTATTTATGAAGCACTGCACCACCAGGTTCAAGGTGTGAGCCAGGCAAGGTATGTGTCTGAGTTTGCCAGGGCTATGGCTACCACAAAATTACGCCCATTATCACTGACTACCTTGCCTGGCTCAAGATGTAGACTGCCCAGCCATGACTCAGTTTCTCGCTGCAAGTAGTCGGCCAGTACCTCGGCGGTGTGTCTGTTGTCGCCCAAAGACATCATCTTTAAAACAGCCTGCTGATGCTTACCACTAGCTGTTCGATAGTGGGACACCTCATGTGCAGCACTGGCAGCTGTGGATGGAGTGCTCGTGCGACTGCGCTCTGTCGATGAGCTTTTGCTTCTGGAGGAGGAGGGTCGAATGCCTACAGCCAACTGTTGCCTAAACCGTGGGCTAGGCAGCACTGTCTCACCGCCGCTGTCCCCTGTGGACCCTGCATCCACCACATTAACCCAGTGCACAGTGATGGACACGTAACGGCCCTGGCCATGCCTACTGGCCCATGCATCTTTAGTGAGGTGCACCTTTCCATTCACTGATTGTTTGAGTGCATGGACAATGCGGTCTTTCACATGCAGGTGGAGGGCAGGGATGGCTTTTCTAGAAAAGAAGTGCCGACTGGGTAGGTCATAGCATGGGACAGCGTAGGCCATGAGCTCTCGGAACGCTGTGCTTTCAGCCAAACGGAAGGGCATCATCTCTAATGAGATCAGTTTGGCAATGTAGGCGTTCAAAGCCAGTGTACGCGGATGAGAGGATGAGTACTTTCTTGTCCTACTCAGAGTGTCTGCTAGGGTGAGCCTGACTTGAGAGCTGCATATAGGGAAACTAGCGGTGGACATGGCGGACTGAGATGGGGTTGGTGATGGTGGTGGTGGTGATGATGGCCTAGATTCAGTCTTTCGTTGCAAAAACATTGTGATTCCCTGGCTACTTTGGCTTTGCGACGACACCTCAACATTTCTTGCTGGTGGTGTGCTAACCGGTGGGCTTACAGTGGGGGAAGCGATGTAGCGTTGCCGGCTACCTTCAGTCGAAGCAGGTGCACATGTGCTACCTGAGGTTTTGTAGTCTGTCCACGCTTGCAAGTGCATGGTGTTTAAATGTCTAAGCATGCAACTGGTATTCAAATTTCGGAGATTTTTCCCTAAAGGTCCTTCCGCACTTCTTACAGAAAACCTTTGCTTCATCAATAGGATTTTGGTCAAAAAAGTGCCACACTGCACTCTTCCTACTATGGGATAAATTTTCAGGGCTTGCACGCTGTGCTAATTTGACCATCTGGCCAAGCTGTCCTGCAACTCTTTTGTTTTTTAACATGTTTTTGGACTGCTACGGGTGTTGTGAATAGTCTGGAAATGAGTTCTGAGCAGAAGCTCCCTCTGGTGGTTACAAACGGTACTGGACTGTCCAGTGAAGATTGTGAGGATTGGGAATCAGGTGTTACTGACTGGTCTTATATAAGGGAGTCGCCTTCCCATCAGGGTTGCCGGTGATCAATTGTTCTGGTCTCAATCCTTGATTCCTGTTTCCTTGGTAGCCTGCTGTGTCGTGTCTGAATCTCCTGCTAACAGATAAGACATTTTCTTCTTTTTGTTTTTGTGCTTGATTTTTGCATTTTGTCCTGCACTTCTGTGGGGGCCTTCTGGGTCCCTCTGGGGGCTTTTGCCTCTCAGTTCAGTTCAGCCACTGATGTTTGTACATTTGCTTTTTCCAGTTTTTTCAGTGGCTGCTGTTTTGTTTTTGGTTACACCAGAGAACTAATTTAGGTGGTAGAGGTCGTGTGATCTCAGGTGTTTTTGAAATTAGTAGAGTTGGTGCTTTTCAGGGTTTTTTGGGATTGCAGTAAGTGCCCTTCCTATCCTTTTCTATTTAGTAAGTTTGGGCCCCAACGTTTGCTCATACTATTTTCTGTCTGTGTCAGTATTTCTTCTTGTCTAACCGCCATTACATGTTTGGGGGCTTTCTATGTTCTTTGGGGATCTGCTCCGGGGCAGATAGCTTTCCTCTTTCTATCTTTAGGTGTAGTTAGTTTCTCAGGCTGTGACGAGGCGTCTAGGACCAACGTAGGAACGCTCCACGGCTGCCTCTAGTTGTGGTGGTTAGTCAGGGTACTGCAATCTCATAGTTTCCAACTGCTCTGGTGTATTTCCTTTTTTGCCTGCTCTCCTCAGCTACCAAATCATAACAGTATCACCGGCCTAAACTGAAAATTATATGGTACTCACAGAAGGGAAAAATATTGTGGAAAGAAAAAAGTTGTCAGAGTTGTCAGAGATTTTTTTTTTTCCTTTTGTTGCATTTTTTTTTTTCCCTCTGTATCTCTGGGTGCTGAGGAGGATTTTTTTTTTTTCTCTCTCAATGGCGTTTGCACAGTTGTCTGGCCGTGTGGATCAGCTTGCCACTGAAGTTCGGAGTATTGCTACCTATCTTGTTGGGTTGCCTGTTGTGGAACCTAGGATTCCCATGCCAGATTTGTTTTTGGGGGATCGAGCTAAGTTTCTGAATTTCAAAAATAACTGTAAATTGTTTTTTGCCTTAAAATCTAAGTCCTCAGGGAACGCAGCGCAGCAGGTTCAAATTGTCATCTCTCTCCTGCGCGGCGACCCTCAGGATTGGGCTTTTTCCCTGACACCTGGGGATCCTGTTTTGAGTGATGTTGATGCGTTTTTTCAGGCTTTGGGGTTATTGTACGATGAGCCTAATGTCACTGATCAAGCTGAAAAAACTTTGTTGGCATTAAGTCAGGGGCTTGAGGACGCTGAGTTATACTGTCAGAGATTCCGTAGGTGGGCAGTCCTGACCAAATGGAATGACGACGCTTTGGCAGCTCTTTTTCGGAAGGGACTGTCAGATAATGTAAAGGATGTTATGGTGGGATTCCCTGTTCCCTCTGGTCTCAATGATTCTATGTCATTAGCGATTCAAATTGACAGACGTTTGCGTGAGCGGAAAGGTATGCGTGGAATAATGTTGCCTTGTGAACCTGCTTCTGAATCCATGCAGTGTGATAGAGTGGTTTCTGGGGCACAGCGTCATGAATTTCGAAAGCGCAATGGGTTATGTTTCTACTGTGGTGATGCCTCTCATGCTATTTCTGTCTGCCCTAAGCGGGGAAGATGATTTGCTCGCTCAGTTGTCTTGGGTAGTGTTCAGACTAAGTTTTTATTAACTGTTACCCTGATATGCTCTCTGTCCTCATTTTCTGCTCAGGCTTTTGTTGATTCTGGAGCAGCTATTAACCTGATGGATTTTGATTTTGCTAAACGTTGTGGGTTTCCCTTGATACCTCTACGGAAGTCTATTCCCCTACTGGGGATCGATTCTACCCCTTTGGCTGAGAATAAACCTCAGTTCTCTACTCAGGTGATAATGAGGGTAGAACCTGATCATCAGGAGAGTTGCAAATTTTTGGTTCTGTATAATCTGCATGACATTATCGTACTGGGTTTCCCTTGGTTACAGTCTCATAATCCTGTTTTGGATTGGAAATCTGTGTCTGTTACCAGTTGGGGCTGCCAATGTGTTAATACCAACACTCCTGTTTTTTCTGCCTCCCCCCAGGCTCAGGATGTTCCTGACTTTTTGATTGATTTTTCTGATGTGTTTAGCGAAAGTAAATCTGCATCCTTACCTCCCCATAGGAGCTATGACTGCGCTATTGAATTAGTGCCTGGTAGTAAATTCCCTAAAGGTCGCCTTTTTAACTTGTCTGTACCTGAACATGACGCTATGCGGTCTTATATCAAGGAGTCATTGGAGAAGGGTCATATCAGACATCCTCTTCACCCTTAGGTGCCGGTTTTTTCTTTGTGGCCAAAAAGGATGGTTCATTAAGGCCGTGTATTGATTATCGTCTCTTGAACAATATTACTGTAAATATCAATATCCGTTACCCTTGATCTCTAATCTGTTTTCCAGGGTGAAAAACGCTACTTGGTTTACCAAGCTTGACCTCAGGGGGGCATATAACCTTATTCGCATTAAGCACGGGGATGAATGGAAGACGGCATTTAATACCCCTGAAGGGCATTTTGAGTACCTTGTGATGCCCTTTGGGCTCACTAATGCTAATTCTGTCTTCCAGTCCTTCATGAATGACATTTTCAGGGATTTTGTGAATAAATTTCTGATTGTTTATTTGGATGATATCTTGATTTTTTCCAATGACTGGGACTCTCATGTAAAACATGTTCGGACTGTGTTCCAGATTTTGAGAGAGAATGCTCTGTATGTGAAGGGATCAAAGTGTCTTTTTGGCGTTCAGAGGATCTCATTTCTGGGATTCATTTTGTCCCCATCTGTTATTGAAATGGATCCGGTCAAAGTTCAGGCTATCTGTGATTGGGTCCAACCTACTTCATTAAAGGCTCTTCAAAGATTCTTGGGTTTTGCCAATTTTTATCGTAAATTATTGGTAATTTCTCTGTTATTGTTAAACCATTAACTGATTTGACCAAGAAGGGTTCTGATGTGGTGAATTGGCCTCCTGAGGCAGTCTCTGCATTTCAGGAACTTAAGCAGAGATTCACTTCTGCTCCTGTTCTACGGCAGCCTGATGTTTCTCTACCATTTCAGGTGGAGGTTGATGCCTCTGAAATTAGGGCAGGTGCCGTTTTGTCCCAAAGAGATCCAGAGACCTCTAAAAGTAATCCTTGTGCCTTTTTCTCTCGAAAATTTTCTCCCACTGAATGTAATTATGACGTGGGTAATCGGGAGTTATTAGCCATGAAGTGGGCTTTTGAAGAGTGGAGACATTGGCTGGAGGGAGCCAAACATCAGGTGGTGGTCCTTACGGACCATAAGAATCTGGTTTATCTGGAGTCTGCCAAGCGACTTAATCCTAGACAGGCCAGGTGGGCCTTGTTTTTCACACGTTTTAATTTTGTGGTTTCATTTCTTCCTGGCACTAAAAATGTTAAGGCGGATGCCCTCTCGAGGAGTTTCCTGGCGGACTCTCCTGAGTTATCTGATCCTTCTGTTATTTTGAAAGAGGGTGTAGTTCTTTCCGCCATCTCGCCAATTTGAGACTGGCTCTGGAGGGGTGTCAGGAGGATAAGCCCGAGCGCTGCCCTGTTGGGAAATTGTTTGTCCCGGACCAGTGGAAAAAGAGTGTAATGTCTGAGATTCATTGTTCCGCGTTGGCTGGTCATCCCGGAATTTTTGGTACCAGAGACTTGGTTAGTCGGTCCTTTTGGTGGCCTACCTTGTCTCGTGATGTCAGGGAGTTTGTGCAGTCCTGCGGGACTTGCTCTCGCTCCAAGCCTTGCTCTCGTTCTAGTGGTTTGTTGATGCCATTACCTGTGCCCAAGAGACCATGGACCCATATCTCTATGGATTTCATTTCCGACCTCCCTGTTTCTCAGAGAATGACCGTCATCTGGGTGATTTGCGATAGGTTTTCCAAGATGATACTTCTTGTGCCATTACCTAAGTTGCCTTCCTCCTCTGAATTGGTGCCTTTGTTCCTTCAGCACGTGGTTCGTTTACACGGCATTCCTGAGAACATTGTGTCTGACAGAGGAGTCCAGTTTGTTTCCAGATTTTGGAGGACCTTTTGTTCTAAAATTGGTGTTCAATTGTCTTTCTCCTCGGCGTTTCATCCTCAGACCAATGGTCAAACTGAGAGAACAAACCAGACATTGGAGACTTATCTAAGATGCTTTGTGTCTGCTGATCAGGATGACTGGGTCTCTGTTTTGCCTTTGGCTGAGTTTGCTCTTAATAATAGGGCTAGCTCTGCCACTTTGATGTCTCCATTTTTCTGTAATTCTGGGTTTCACCCTCGATTTTCTTCAGGACAGACGGAGGCTTCTGTCAGTCCAGGTGTTGACTCTGTTGTGGAGCGTATGCAACAGATTTGGGACCAGGTAGTGGAGAGGTTGTCCCTCTCTCAGGAGAGGGCCCAGCGGTTTGCTAACCGGCATAGGACTGATGGTCCTCGGTTTAAAGTAGGGGACTTGGTCTGGTTGTCCTCAAGAAATATTCCTATGAGAGTGGCATCTCCTAAATTTAAGCCTAGGTTCATTGGACCTTATAAGATCATGGAGATTCTTAATCCTGTTTCTTTTCGTTTGCTTCTTCCAGGGACATTTAAGATCCATAACGTGTTCCACAAGTCCTTGTTGAAGAGGTTTGTTGAGCCAGTGGTTCCTACTACTGTGCCTCCTGACCCTGTTTTGGTTGAGGGCAATCTGGAGTATGTGGTTGAGAAAATATTGAATTCTCGTTTTTCTAGACGGAAACTCCAGTATTTGGTTAAATGGAGAGGTTATGGTCAGTAAGACAATTCTTGGGTGTTTGCTTCGGACATCCATGCTAGGAGACTCATCCGTGCGTATCATAGAACTCATCCTGACCGACCTGGTTGCTCAAATGAGGGTTCGGTGACCCCTCCTCAACGGGGGGGTACTGTTGTGAATAGGCTGGAAATGAGTTCTGAGCAGAAGCTCCCTCTGGTGGTTACAAACGGTACTGGACTGTCCAGTGAAAATTGTGAGGATTGGGAATCAGGTGTTACTGACTGGTCTTATATAAGGGAGTCGCCTTCCCATCAGGGTTGCCGGTGATCAATTGTTCTGGTCTCAATCCTTGATTCCTGTTTCCTTGGTAGCCTGCTGTGTCGTGTCTGAATCTCCTGCTAACAGATAAGACATTTTCTTCTTTTTGTTTTTGTGCTTGATTTTTGCATTTTGTCCTGCACTTCTGTGGGGGCCTTCTGGGTCCCCTCTGGGGGCTTTTGCCTCTCAGTTCAGTTCAGCCACTGATGTTTGTACATTTGCTTTTTCCAGTTTTTTCAGTGGCTGCTGTTTTGTTTTTGGTTACACCAGAGAACTAATTTAGGTGGTAGAGGTCGTGTGATCTCAGGTGTTTTTGAAATTAGTAGAGTTGGTGCTTTTCAGGGTTTTTTGGGATTGCAGTAAGTGCCCTTCCTATCCTTTTCTATTTAGTAAGTTTGGGCCCCAACGTTTGCTCATACTATTTTCTGTCTGTGTCAGTATTTCTTCTTGTCTAACCGCCATTACATGTTTGGGGGCTTTCTATGTTCTTTGGGGATCTGCTCCGGGGCAGATAGCTTTCCTCTTTCTATCTTTAGGTATAGTTAGTTTCTCAGGCTGTGACGAGGCGTCTAGGACCAACGTAGGAACGCTCCACGGCTGCCTCTAGTTGTGGTGGTTAGTCAGGGTACTGCAATCTCATAGTTTCCAACTGCTCTGGTGTATTTCCTTTTTTGCCTGCTCTCCTCAGCTACCAAATCATAACATACGGGCCTGCCAGATAACCGCAGCTGTGATGTCGATGCCTGCTGTGGATCCTACTCCTCTTCTGAGCTATTGCCAGTGGCACCCTCTTCCCCCAATGGATGGCAATCCGGGTCATCAACTGGGTCATTCATCACCTACTCTTCAATTTCATCTGCACCTTCCTCTGTGTCACCATGTAAGGTGGTAAAGTGTGCGGGAAGGGGCACCTGAGTTTCATTAGGGTCAGATTCTGGCTCAGTAGACTGCGAGGGCAATGTAGTGCTCTGGGTGAATGTACCAGCAGAATCATATAGCAGTGGCTGTGCATCAGTGCACTCCATGTCATATTCATCTAGGAATGGGGAATTCAGGATTTGACTTGATAACCCAGGCATGGTATGTGAAAAGAGCTCCATGGAGTAATCTGAAGTGTGGCCTGCCGCATCCTTCACTGCTTTTTTTTTGGAAGTGCATTTGAGCAGCAGGGTGGTTTGCTGTTAAAGGAGAAAAAAAAATCTCTTTAAATCTTCTGCTTCAGCGAGTGTGAGTCAGCTGAGTGTGACCGGTGCGCAAGTGCGAATGGTGGTAAGTTTGACTTGAGATTCAGTGAAGAAGTATTTGGAAAAACTTTAATCAAATACCTGTGTGAATTGGTGTGAGTGGCTGAATTGTGGATTCCTGACTGCCTTTCGACCTGTTCTATTTTTTGGGGGCTCTTTTAACCTATTTTTTCTCTCTAAAGGATTAATCTCTTATTTTACTATCTGTATGTTTAAAGGTTAACTATATTGCATTAAAATCTTGGTGTAGCTATATTCACAAGGGGTTAATTAAGGGTGGGGGTTCATAATTAAGGGTTTATAAGGGCCAGCTGGTTGGGGCTCAAGTCTTTTTGGAAGTGCATTTGAGCAGCAGGGTGGTTTGCTGTTAAAGGAGAAAAAAAAATCTCTCTTTAAATCTTCTGCTTCAGCGAGTGTGAGCGAGCTGAGTGTGACTGGTGCGCAAGTGCGAAAGGTGGTAAGTGTGACTTGAGAGTCAGTGACTTTGGATTCAGGGAGTTTCCAAGGGAGGAATTACTGAAGTGCTGTCATATTTTATTACTACTTTTTATTTTTACTTATCCTTGCTGTCTGGTGAAATCCCCATTAGATATGTGCTCCACTATTGCCAATGCCATCCAGTGTACATCTTGCCACATGTATACAGTCCTTGAACAGCCGGTCGAGGGTGCATACTGCTGTGCGAGATGTGAGCACGTTGTGCATTTGGAAGCCCGAATTCTGGATCTAAATGTGCAGCTGGCAACACTGAGATCCATAGACAATATGGAAAGGAGTCTTCTGCTCACTGAGCAGACGCTCAATGGGATAGAGGAGGGGGGGGATGCTAGGGTGGAGCTGCAGGACACTGAAGTAGGAAGCTGGGTGACAGTTAGAAAGCGGGGTAGAGGGAAGAGCACCAGGGAGGCTAGTCCTGATCTGGCACACCCCAATAAGTTTGCTAAGTTGGCAGATGAAGGGGGGGTGTCAATATAGGGGTAGTACTGATGCAGCCAGGCACGTCCTCTGAAAGCCGGAGGAGTGTCTGCTCCAGTAAGGGGGGAATTAGGAGAGCAGGGCAGGCCAGACAGGAGCTGGTAGTGGGGGACTCAATTATTAGGGGAACAGATAGGGCAATCTGTCACAAAGACAGGGATCATCGAGCAGTGTGCTGCCTACTTGGCGCTCGAGTCTGACACATCGCTGATCGAGTGACAGATTACTGGGAGGCGCTGGTGTGGACCCAGCGGTCATGGTGCACATTGGCACAAATGAGAAAGTTAGAGGTAGGTGGAAGGTCCTTAAAGACGATTTCAGGGAATTAGGCTGCAAGCTTAAAGCAAGGACCTCCAACTTGGTATTTTCTGAAATACTGCCTGTACCACGTGCCACACCAGAGAGGCAATGGAAGATTAGGGAGGTTAATAAGTGGCTCAAGAATTGGTGTAGGAAGGAGGGGTTTGGGTTCCTGGAGAACTGGGCCGACTTCTCAGTTGGCTACAGGTTCTATGCTAGGGACAGGCTGCACCTCAATGGGGAGTGTGCAGCTGTGCTGGGGGAGAAAATGGCTAGAAGGTTGGAGGAGTCTTTAAACTAGGGAATAGGGGGAGGGTATTCATTTTATAGGATGGGAAGGCAGTGCAGACAGAGACCTGGGCACAAATAATGAAATTGGGGGTGGAGGTGGCATGGGGGGTGGGGTTAGAACAGTTAATAATTTAAGAAAGAATAGAGGTTCAGAGAGACACATAAAGTGCATGTATACTAATGCCAGAAGCCTCACCAACAAAATGGAGGAATTAGAATTAATTTTGTTGGAACATAATTATGACATGGTGGGGATATCTGAGACTTGGCTGGATGAGAGCCACGACTGGGCGGTTAATTTACAGGGCTATAGTCTGTTTAGAAATGACCGTAAAAATAAGCGAGGTGGGGGTGTGTGTTTATATGTAAAATCATCCTTAAAACCCATCCTGCATGATAATATATGTGAATCTAGTGAAGATGTAGAGTCTCTGTGGTGGAGATTAGGGGAGGGGGGAAAAATAATAAATTACTGATAGGGGTTTGTTATAAGTCTCCTAAAATAATGGAAGCAACAGAGAATATCCTCGTAAAGCAAATAGATGAAGCAGCGACTCAAGGAGAAGTCATTATTATGGGGGACTTCAACTACCCTGAAATGCATTGGGGAACAGAAACCTGTAGTTCCAGCAAAGGTAATAGGTTTTTGGCAACTATAAGAGACAATTACCTTTCACAACTAGTTCAGGACCCAACAAGAGGGGGGGCACTGCTAGATCTAATATTATCCAACAGGCCAGACCGCATATCAAATATAAGGGTTGGGGGTCACTTGGGTAATAGTGATCACAAAATAATAAGCTTTCATGTATCCTTTAATTAGATGTGTAGTCGAGGGGTTACAAGGACACTAAACTTCAGGAAGGCAAATTTCCAATGGATGAGAGATAATCTTAGTGCAAGAAACTGGGACGATATCCTGAGACATAAAAATACACAAAGAAAATGGGAGACGTTTATTAGCATCCTGAATAGGACCTGTGCACAGTATATACCCTATGGGAATAACATGCTAGAATTAGGAGGAAACCACTATGGCTAAATAGAGCTGTGAGGGGCGCAATAAGTGACAAAAAGAAAGCGTTTAGGGAATTAAAGCAAGTAGGTAGTGAAGAGGCATTAAATAAATACAGAAGACTGAATAAATTCTGTAAAAAGCAAATCAAGACAGCAAAGATTGAGGCAGAGAGACTCATTGCCAGAGAAAGTAAAAATAATTCCAAAATATTCTTTAACTACATAAATAGCAAGAAACTAAAAAATGATAGTGTTGGTCCCCTTAAAAATAGTCTGGGTGAAATGGTGGATGAGGATGAGGAAAAAGCCAATATGCTAAATGACTTTTTTTTTCAACTGTATTTACACAAGAAAATCCCATGACAGATAACATGATCAGTGATAAAAAAATTTCTCCATTAAATATCACCTGCTTAACCCAGCAGGAAGTACGGCGGCGTCTAAAAATCACTAAAGTTGACAAATCCCCGGGCCCGGATGGGATACACCCCCGAGTACTGCAGAATTAAGTACAGTCATAGATAGACCATTATTTTTAATCTTTAAAGATTCCATAATAATGGGGTCTGTACCACAGGACTGGCGTATAGCAAATGTGGTGCCAATATTCAAAAAGGGGGCAAAAACTGAACCTGGAAATTATAGGCCAGTGAGCTTAACATCTACTCTGGGTAAAATCCTGGAGGGTTTTTTAAGGGATACAATATTGGAGTATCTGAGGCTGAATAACCTCAAGACACAGTATCAGCATGGGTTTACGAGGGATCGTTCTTCTCAGACTAATCTGATAAGCTTTTATGAAGGGGTAAGTTCTGGACTGGACCAAGGGAATGCAGTGGACGTGGTGCACATGGACTTCTCAAAAGCTTTTGATACGGTGCCACACAAAAGATTAATACATAAAATGAGAACAATGGGGATAGGGGAAAATATGTGTAAGTGGGTTAAGAACTGGCTTATGGATAGGAATCAATGGGTGGTTATTAATGGAGCACACTCAGACTGGGTCACGGTTAGCAGTGGGGTACCACAGGGGTCAGTATTGGGGCCGCTTTTCTTTAACATATTTATTAATGACCTTGAAAGGGGCATACAGAGTAGTATTTCAATATTTGTAGATGACACTAAACTCTGCAGGGTAATAAATACAGAGGAGGACAATTTTATATTACAGGAGGATTTATGTAAACTAGAAGCTTGGGCTGATAAATGGTAAATGAGCTTTAATGGGGATAAATGTAAGGTCATGCACTTGGGTAGAACAAACAAGATGTATAATTATGTGCTTAATTGTAAAACACTTGGGCAAAACTGTCACTGAAAAAGACCTGGGTGTATGGGTGGACGACAAACTCACATTTAGTGGCCAATGTCAGGCAGCTACTGCCAAGGCAAATAAAATAATGGGATGCATTAAAAGAGGCATAGATGCTCATGAGGAGAACATAATTTTACCTCTATACAAGTCACTGGTGCGACCACACTTAGAATACTGTGTACAGTTCTGGTCTCCGGTGTATAAGAAAGACATAGCTGAACTGGAGCGGGTGCAGAGAAGAGCGACCAAGGTTATTAGAGAACTTGGGGGTCTTCAATACCAAGACAGGTTATTACACTTGGGGTTATTTTGTTTGGAAAAACGAAGACTTAGGGGTGATCTTATTACAATGTATAAATATATGAGGGGACAGTACAAAGACCTTTCTAATGATCTTTTTACTCTTAGACCTGTGACGGGGACAAGGGGGCATCCTCTACGTCTGGAGGAAAGAAGGTTTTGTCATAATCACAGACGCAGATTCTTTACTGTAAGAGCAGTGAGACTATGGAACTCTCTGCCGTCTAATGTTGTAATGAGTGATTCCTTACTAAAATTTAAGAAGGGACTGGATGCCTTTCTTGAAAAGTATAATATTACAGGCTATATTCACTAGTTTCCTAGATATTGCATGATCCAGGGAGCTAGTCTGATTGCCGTATGTGGAGACGGGAAGGAATTTTTTTCCCCAATGTGAATCTTACTGTTTGCCACTTGGGTTTTTTTTTGCCTTCCTCTGGATCAACATGTTAGGGCAGGTTAGGATAGGATATGGGTTGAACTAGATGGACTTAAAGTCTTCCTTCAACCTTAATAACTATATAACTATGTAACTATGTAACTTTTGGTGGGGGTGAAGGACACAAGGAAAGGTGTTGTTCCTGACCAGGAGCCTGCACTGACGACTCAGTGCTTGCATTTTTTGAAACTTCAGAAGAGGAGGTGATAGAGCTGGAGGCTGTTTCTGCAATGTAAGCCAAAACCTGTTCCTGATGCTCCGGCTTTAAAAGTGGTTTACCTACTCCTAGAAAAGGGAGCCTTCCAGGCCTTCTGGAGCCCGACGATGACGCAGGCTCAACACCTCCTGCCTTAGGTGCTATTGTGCTTTTGGCACTACCAGCAGATGCACCACCACCACCATCAGCACCAGCTGGCCCCTCTGCCCACATCCGCGGCCTCTTCCATCATACTTCCTCATGTTTGGGAAAATGTACCAAAAATACCAGCAGATATATGGTACTGTATCATCAGCGTACAGCTGTTTACGGTGAGGAGGAAAATTTAAATCTCCGTATATATTTCCGGAGTCACACACAAACGCTCACTCAGTATGAATTAGACCAGAATATAAAAAGCAGAAAAGCGGTACTGTATCAGAAGCGTACAGCTGTATACAGTGTAGGGGTAATTTTAAATCTCCGTATATATTTCCGGAGTCACACACAGAGCTCACTCCGTACGGATTAGACCAGAATATAAAAGCAGAAAAAGGGTACTGTATCAGAAGCATACAGTTATATAAAGTGTAGGGGAAATTGTAAATTTCCGTATATATTTCCGGAGTCACACACAGACGCTCACAGGCTCAGTATGGATTAGACCATAATATAAAAAGCAGAAAAAGGGTACTGTATCAGAAGATACCAGGTGTATATAGTATAGGGGAAAATTTAAATCTCCGTATATATTTCCGGAGTCACACACAGACGCTCGCTCAGTATGGATTTGACCAGAATACAAAAAGCAGAAAAAAGGTACTGTATCAGAAGATACCAGGTGAATATAGTATAGGGGGAAAATTCAATCTCCGTATACATTTCCGGAGTCACACACAGACGCTCTCTCAGTATGGATTTGATCGTAATACAAAAGGCAGAAAAAAGGTACTGTATCAGAAGATACCAGGTGTATATAGTGTAGGGGAAAATTTCAATCTCCATATATATTTCCGGAGTCACACACAGATAGTCAGCATATATTTGTCCGTGATACCAGCTGGAGCACGGTAGTGTGTGAGGAGCGTACAGCTCTATACGGTGTGGGGAAAAATGAACGCTCGGTAACTGTGCAGAAAAAAAGAGTAAAAGTATTAGTGCTGTGTAAAAAGCAGTCTGCACAGCAGTGTAGACACAGCAATACAGCTAGCAGGCAGCCTAATTACCAGCGCTGCTGCACACAAGAAAATCCTCCCCTGTCACTGCACACTAACTGTACAGCACAATTGCTATCAGCACAAGCGCCTAAGAACTTCTCTTTCCAGCCCTAATTCTCTCCCTACTGATAAACAGCGTCAGCAATCTCTCCCTACTGTTAAGATTGGCAGAAGTAAAATGGCGGTCGGCGGTCAGGGCTTTTATAGACACTATGACGCTCCCCAAAGCAAGCCAATCACTGCAATGTCCTTCTCTAAGATGGTGGTGGACGCTGCACATGTCATCTCGTTGCCCACAGTGTACGTCCTTGCTCATTGGCTGAAAAAAGGCACCTGCAAGCATTATGGGAAAACCGACTTTGGCACTTGTTTTGCCGAACGCATGGCCGACTGTCACGCTGTGTAGCAGATATATATATATATATGTGATGTCAGTAATCTATATCAAAAGGGCAACATCCTATATAACATGCGCATAGATATATGATAACATAGAATTACCTGACAATGTCCAGTGGGTCAATACGGAATCCGTTATACACTGTCTCCGGCTAGAGGGTGACCGGGGTCTATGCTGACCCTAAACTGGGGTCCTAACTAATCCCTCTACCTGGAGGTACTGTTAAAGGTACAGAGGTCCAGGCCACCAGCGTAAACCCTGTCTCCTATCAATCCCTGCCAACTGTAATCTAGTCCTAAGAAGGACCCTGATTACCACCAAAGGGAATGAACAGGTAACGGTTAATGAACAGAAAGACATACAAGAAAGACAAGAAATAAAGTAAATAAAGTCTTACATACAACACTCACACACAGTAGGAACACCTAAGGTCTCAGAGATAAACTATAAGCTATAAGAGTAAAAACAACTAAGGAGCTCTTAGCTTAAGTATTCTCAGAACCGATCCAGTCTGCTAGACTACATGAATACTTTCACCGGCATCTAACACCCAGACTGGCAGCTATATAAAGGAAGCTAATTAGAACATAATCAAAAGCAGCCGGGCGAGGCTGGACCTAGTCTTAGCAAAGAGCTAGGTAAAATTAACTCCCTCATTACCAAACACAAAGAAACAGCAACTCAGCTGTGAGAAGTCAGAGTGTGTAATCGCGACGATCCTCGTGGCGATACACCCATGACAGTACCCCCCCCTCTACGAGGGGACTCCGGACCCTCAGGGCCAGGTCTGCCCGGGTGAGTTGTGTGAAAGGTCCGAACCAATCGATCTGCGTTAACATCAGACGCAGGGACCCACGTCCTCTCCTCAGGACCATACCCCCTCCAATGAACCAAGTACTGAAGGGATCGGCGACTGAGACGTGAGTCAATGATTTTCGACCCATGAAATTCCACGTTATCATTGACCACCACTGAAGGAGGAGGTAGAGGTGACGGTATGACTGGTGCCACATACTTTTTAAGTAATGACTTGTGAAACACATTATGAATTTTAAACGTAGGAGGGAGGTCCAGACGAAATGCCACCGGATTAATTATGGAACAGATCCTGTACGGCCCGATGAATCTGGGACCCAACCTCCAGGAGGAAACTTTAAGTTTTATATTCCTGGTAGACAACCAAACCAGATCGTTCACCTTCAGATCTAGACCAAAAACTCTCCCCCTATCAGCCATCCGTTTGTAACGGTTCCCCGTAACCTTCAGTCTTAACCGATCTGGAACTATCAGTCTCCCTGGAAGTCCCACAGGGGCGTCCCCCTGAGCCCCCAATACCTCCCCCTCAAGCTCAGAGCATACAGCTGACACTACAACTCCCTCCTGAGGAATAGGAACCGGATCATCCGTCTTCCCGGCCCCTGGGAAAGTACGAGATAAGGCATCAGGAAGCAACTTTATTGAGCCGTCATATGCGCGATGAGGAGGTAACTCTTTACACCCCTCCTCTGAGAACATCTCCCCAAAGTCCTCCAGAAAAGGAGACAAAGTCCTAGGCACAACCGCACCGATGACCGTGCTCATGCAGTTATTCCTGCAAATTCACCCCACTGGCTTATCTTTCTGGATTGCCAATCAATCACTGGGTTATGTTTAGCCAACCAAGGAAGTCCCAACACAATAGGAGTAGGTAGACCCTCCAACACATAACAAGACAATTGCTCTTTATGTATTGCCCCTACTCGAAGATCTATGTTATGAACAGCTTGTACCAAGCTACCTTGACCGAGAGGTCTAGAATCAATAGAGACTATAGGGACCAATTTGGCCAATACACTCAGTTGCATACCATGCACCTGGGCAAACCGAGCGTCCACCAGATTAGCCCCAGACCCACTATCAAGAAAAACAGAAATCCTCTCAACTCTCGTACCAATCACCACCTCCGCAGGCACGAGAAACTGAGAGGGATTTGGGGACGAAATACACACTCCCAGGTTAACTCCTTTGCTCAAAGAGGCCCGGGATGGACACCCCCAACAAAATGTCCCTCTCTCCCGCAAAAGAAACACCTTCTAGTCTTGCGGCGCACCGCCGATTCTCTCCTACAAAAAGATGTCCCTCCCAACTGCATGGGTTCCTCAGAACAGACCAGGGGAACCTCAGTATAAGGGACTTTAGTAGTAGGCGGAGTCATCACGGGAGGCAGAGTTACCTCGCGTCTTCCCCGAATTCGTCTATCAATGCAAATAGCGAGGGCCATAGCAGCCTCCAGTGATGGAGGAGAATCATACTGAGCCAACACATCTTTTAATTTGTCAGACAACCCTTGACAAAACTGGCTCCTAAGAGCTGGGTCATTCCACTGAGTATCTGTTGCCCATCTACGGAACTCAGAAGAATATTCCTCCGCTGGACGATTTCCTTGCCGCATTTTACGTAACTTTGTTTCAGCAAGGGAAACTCGATCCGGATCATCATATACCAGACCCAGGGCAGTAAAAAATCGATCCACTGACTGGAGATCTGGGGAGCCTGGAGGAATAGAGAACGCCCAAGATTGAGGGTCCCCTTGTAAGAGCGAGATAACAATTCCCACCTTCTGCTCTTCACTCCCAGATGACCGAGGCCGCAGCCGAAAGTACAATTTACATGCCTCCCGGAAAGTAAAAAATTTGTCCCGCCCACCAGTGAACCTGTCCGGGAGAGCAACCTTAGGTTCAGATCTGGTTTGCTCCAGGGGGACAAAACCTTGGACTTAATGTCTGCAAACTCCATGGATAACCCCTGCAACTGCCGGGCCAGCTGGGCTACTGGATCCATGACAGCTGGGGAGAATCTTTAGTATGGCCGGTGAAAATGTCACGCTGTGTAGCAGATATATATATATATGTGATGTCAGTAATCTATATCAAAAGGGCAACATCCTATATAACATGCGCATAGATATATGATAACATAGAATTACCTGACAATGTCCAGTGGGTCAATACGGAATCCGTTATACACTGTCTCCGGCTAGAGGATGACCGGGGTCTATGCTGACCCTAAACTGGGGTCCTAACTAATCCCTCTACCTGGAGGTACTGTTAAAGGTACAGAGGTCCAGGCCACCAGCGTAAACCCTGTCTCCTATCAATCCCTGCCAACTGTAATCTAGTCCTAAGAAGGACCCTGATTACCACCAAAGGGAATGAACAGGTAACGGTTAATGAACAGAAAGACATACAAGAAAGACAAGAAATAAAGTAAATAAAGTCTTACATACAACACTCACACACAGTAGGAACACCTAAGGTCTCAGAGATAAACTATAAGCTATAAGAGTAAAAACAACTAAGGAGCTCTTAGCTTAAGTATTCTCAGAACCGATCCAGTCTGCTAGACTACATGAATACTTTCACCGGCATCTAACACCCAGACTGGCAGCTATATAAAGGAAGCTAATTAGAACATAATCAAAAGCAGCCGGGCGAGGCTGGACCTAGTCTTAGCAAAGAGCTAGGTAAAATTAACTCCCTCATTACCAAACACAAAGAAACAGCAACTCAGCTGTGAGAAGTCAGAGTGTGTAATCGCGACGATCCTCGTGGCGATACACCCATGACACCGACTTCACGCTGTGGTCGGGTTTCGCTCTGCGAAACCAGACTTTAGCGAAAGTCGGCGACTTATGAATCTGACGAGCTGTTTCGCTCAACTCTAGTCTCCACTAATCCTTCCCCCAAAACATCAGAGAAGAGCATTAATTTAATAAAAGTCGTTTGTTTAAATCACAAAACAATTACTACGAAAAAACCTCATAAAAATAGCAAAGTTTAAAAAATGGGGAAGAAGGGGTGGTGGAAAACACCGCAAACACAACCATGTATTTCAGGAATCGTCTGAGAAGTTACAAACCTCCACAATATATGTCATCAGTTTATCTTCAACATCATTATCGGAATCTGAATACAAACTACTTTCCAAAGGCATGAATTTTGCACCCACAAACTCAAAATTGGATATTTTTTCTACAATCAAGGATATCAATAAATTTGTTAGAGATTGATTGTTAAAAAACACTTTTTCACTGATGATAAAGATACATCTATTCCGCATACCAATTTAGTTTTCAACTATTTTGAAAACAAGAATTTTTGGAACAAAATAGTCAAATTTGTCTAACGAATTTGGATAATTCAAATCAACTTATACAAGAGGATTCTAAAATTCATGCCTTGAACACGAAAAATCCAAATTTTTATCCTATACAAGCATGTATAGATGCCATGGAGCGTTTTCAAGACAATATTAAAAGGAATCTCATGAATCTTGTTTCTAATTGAAATTTTTGATAAAAACATAATCTCTCCATATCTGAACAAAATTCACTGTCTGTTTTACACTCCCGTTCAGATATCATTGTCAAGATGTCGGACAAGGGGATCAGTGGTCGTTATGGACAATAAGGATTATGTTTCTGCCATCAACTAATTGCTTTCTGAGGAAACAAGATATGTCACTTTTAAACAAGACCCAACTATTCCTTTTTCAGCCATCATTACTGAAGGATTTTCTATGGGTATTTTTTCCAAAACGGATCTGGATTATCTCATTTTAGAATATCTGACCATACCCATCATGCATGCTCTTCCCAAAACTCATAAGGATATTCGGCCCCTTCCTATGCGCCCTATGTTTTCGGGAATTGGCTCTCTGGGAGAACGTTCGGGACAATGGCTGGATGCGGCTCTACAGCCCTTGGTCAGACACAGAGGTGAACCTAGCCTCTCTGATACCTGAGGCGAACTGCAAAATGGCACCCCCCCATAGTAAAATCAGTACAAATAACTCTGGTTTACTGTTAACTAGCCTAACCTGATGCACATGTAAAATACATACACTTTTAAATAGGAATATATTTGAAACATCGATCTTTACACTTCTTCAGGGATTCAATGCCGCCAAGGCGAAGTGATCAACTTGCTTCATTTTAGGTGCGCCCCTGGCCGGGGAACAGTGCTTACTGTAGCGCTTCTTTCCCGGCGGCCGTCTGTGTGATACTGATGCGGCACACAGTTGCCACACGTATTACACACACGGACACGGATATCTCCACTAATGATATTTCCGGTACAAGAAATATCAGGATGTGTGAAACCAGCCTAAAGCCACATTCACATGTTCAATATTTGGTCCATATTTTACCTCAGTATTTGCAAGCCAAATCGAGAGTGAGTGAGAAATCCAGAAGTGGTGACGTGTTTCTATTATACTTTTCCTCTGATTGTTCCAATACTGGTTTTTGGCCTACAAATACTGAGGTAAAATACTGAACGTGTGAACGTGGCCTGATAGAGGGTTTCTGCTACTTCTGACTTCCCGCAGACAGAAGTTGCAGTCACAAGATGGCGCAGATAAAAGGTGGAGACAGTTTCATTATACAGTCATGGCCAAAAGTTTTGAGAATGACACAAATATAAATTTTTGCAAAGTCTACTGCTTCACTTTTTCTAATGGCAATTTGCATATACTCCAGAATGTTATAAAGAGAGATCAGCTTAACAGCAATTACTTGCAAAGTCAATATTTGGCTAGAAAATGAACTTTATCCCCCAAAACACATTTCAACATCATTGCAGCCCTGCCTTAAAAGGACCAGCTAACCTCTTTTCAGTGATTGCTCCATTAACACAGGTGTGGGTGTTGATGAGGACATGGCTGGAGATCAATCTGTCATGATTAAGTAAGAATGACACCACTGGACACTTTAAAAGGAGGCTGGTGCTTGGCATCATTGTTTCTCTTCTGTTAACCATGGTTATCTCTAAAGAAACACGTGCAGTCATCATTGCAATGCACAAAAATGGCCTAACAGGGAAGAGTATCGCAGCTAGAAAGATTGCACCTCATTCAACAATCTATCGCATCATCAAGAACTTCAAGGAGAGAGTTCCATTGTTGCCAAAAAGGCTTCAGGCGCCCAAGAAAGACCAGCAAGCGCCAGAACCGTCTCTTAAAAGTGTTTCAGCTGCGGGATCGGGCTACCAACAGTGCAGAGCTTGCTCAGGAATGGCAGCAGGCAGGTGTGAGTGCATCTGCACGCACTGTGAGGCGGAGACTCTTGGAGCAAGGCCTGGTCTCAAGGAGGGCAGCAAAGAAGCCACTTCTCTCCAGAAAAAACATCATGGACAGACTGATATTCTGCAAAAGGTACAGGCAGTGGACTGCTGAGGACTGGGGTAAAGTTATTTACTCTGATGAATCCCCTTTTCGATTGTTTGGGACATCAGGAAAACGCCTCATTCGGAGAAGACAAGGTGAGCGCTACCACCAGTCTTGTCTCATGCCAACTGTTAAGCATCCTGAAACCATTCATGTGTGGGGTTGCTTCTCAGCCAAGGGAATCGGCTCTCTCACAGTCTTGCCTAAAAACACAGCCATGAATAAAGAAAGGTACCAGAATGTCCTCCAAGAGCAACTTCTCCCAACCCTCCAAGAGCAGCTTGGCGATCAACAATGCCTTTTCCAGCATGATGGAGCACCTTGCCATAAAGCAAAGGTGATAACTAAATGGCTCAGGGAACAAAACATAGAGATTTTGGGTCCATGGCCTGGAAACTCCCCAGATCTTAATCCCATTGAGAACTTGTGGTCAATCATCAAGAGACGTGTGGACAAACAAAAACCTAAAAATTCTGACAAAATGAAAGCATTGATTGTGCAAGAATGGACTGCTATCAGTCAGGATTTGGTCCAGAAGTTGATTGAGAGCATGCCAGGGAGAATTGCAGAGGTCCTGAAGAAGAAGGGTCAACACTGCAAATATTGACTTGCTGCATTAACTCATTCTAACTGTCAATATAAGCTTTTGTTACTCATATGTTTGCAATTATTATATTTCTGTCTGTGATAAAAACATCTGTCAAACACACATAAAAACCAGAGGGCAACAGATCATGTGAAAATATAATATTTGTGTCATTCTCAAAACTTTTGGCCATGACTGTACACAGGAGCTCTGTATATAGTGTAGTGTACAGGTAATACAGTGATTACCAGTGACATTATACACAGGAGCTCTGTATATAGTGTCAGAGTACAGGTAATACAGTGATCACCGGTGACATTATACACAGGATCTCTGTATACAATGTCAGTGTACAGGTAATACAGTGATCACTAGTGACATTATACACAGGAGCTCTGTGCTCCATTCTGGCTCCCGAGCTCCATTCTGCCCGTGGCAAATTTTAGGCCATGCCCCCGACCACACCAATTTCACAACTAGCCACACCCATATCCATGCCCCAATCGCACCCATTTAGCACTGCTGATCACACTGACTGGTACTGAGGGTACAGTGCCTGGTACTGAGAAAAAGAAAGAAAGAACAGAGAGAGAGAAAGGAAGAAAGAACAGAGAGAAAGAAAGAACAGAGAGAGAAAGAAAGAACTGAGAGAAAGAAAGAGGGGAAAGAACAGAGAGAGAAAGGAAGAACAGAGAGAGAGAAAGAAAGAGAGGAAAGAAAGAACAGAGAGAAAGAACAGAGAGATAGAAAGAGGGGAAAGAAAGAATAGAGAGAGACAGAACAGAGAGACATAAAGAAAGAATGAAACAAAAAGAAAGAAAGAACAGAGAGAGAAAAAAAGAGCAGAGAGAGAAAGAAAGAAAGAACAGAGAGAAAAGAAAGAGGGGAAAGAAAGAAAGAACAGAGAAAGAAAGCACAGAGAGAGAAAGGAAGAACAGAGAGAGAAAGAAAGAGGGGAAAGAAAGAACAGAGAAAACTAAAGAAAGAGGGGAAAGATAGAAGAAAGAAAAGAAAGAAAGAAAGAAAGAAAGAAAGAAAGAAAGAGGGGGAAAAAGAACAGAGAGAGAGAGAGAAAGAAAGAGGGGAAAGAAAGAAATAACAGAGAGAGAAAGAGGGGAAAGAAAGAAAGAACAGAGAGAGAGAAAGAAAGAACAGAGAGAGAGAAATAAAGAGGGGAAAGAAAGAGAAAGAAAGAACAGAAAAAGAAAAAGGGGAAAGAAAGAACAGAGAGAGAAAAAGAAAGAAAGAAAGAAAGAAAGGAAAGAAAGAAAGAAAGAGAAGAAAGAAAGAAAGAAAGAAAGAAAGAAAGAAAGAAAGAGAAGAAAGAAAGAAAGAAGAAAGAAAGAGAGGAAGAAAAAGAAAGAAGAAAGAAAGAAGAAGAGAAGAGAAAGAAAGAAAAAGAGAAAGAAGAACAGAGAGAGAAAAGAAAGAGAAAGAAGAGAAAGAAAGAAAAGAAAGAGAAAGAAGAGAAGAAAGAGAGAGAAAGAAAGAACAGAGAGAAAGAAAGAGAGGGAAAGAAGAAAGAAAGAGAGCAAAAGAAAGAACAGGAAGAAAGAAAGGGAAGAAAGAAAGAACAGAGAGAAAGAAAGAGGGGAAAGAAAAAGAACAGAGAGAAAGAAAGAACAGAGGAGAGAAAGAGGGGAAAGAAAGAACAGAGAGAAAGAAAGAACAGAGGAGAAAGAAAGAACAGAGAGAAAGAAAGAACAGAGAAGAGAAAGAACAAGAAGAAAGAAGAAAAGAAAGAACAGAGAGAGAAAGAAGAAGAGAGAGATAGAGACAGAGAGAAAGAAAGGAAGACAGAGAGGAAAGAAAACAGAGAGAAAGAACAGAAGAGAAGGAAAAGAAAGAAAGAAGAGAGAAAGAAGGAACATGAGAGAGAACAGAAAGATTCTATAAAGATACTATAGCAGCTCGGCTCCTTTTGTAGTGCCCACCTGAGCCTCCCGGTGCAGGACATATCATGATCTACTCACATGGCCGACATCCCCAATTCCAAGGCGATCCCGCTGTCTGCGCTGTCGGAGGAGGACATGGTGATGGATCTGAAGCATTCCCTGAAGTGCCTCCATGGTTCCGTCACAATCTCCTCTCGAAATTACCTAATTTCTGGTCAGCTTCCAGCACATCACTTCCGGTGGAACGTCACGTGCGAGTTTTAAAGTGCTCCTCGGGGCTCCGCCGTGTACTCCTGTGTCCATGGGAAAAGTGAGCTCCTGGCCGGGACAGCGGGCAGACTCTCAAAATCAGGACTTTCTCGCTGGATCTGTGATGGTTGGGAGGTATGAATGCTCCCCACCATATACCGACCGCGTACACTCACGGCTCCGCACATCTCATACACATACAGCTCCACTCAGCACACCTCATACACATGCCACTTCGTACTCCTTGCTCACACGTGGCTCCGCTCACCTCATACACACAGGGTTCCGCACACCTCGTACACACAAGGCTCCGCATACCTCGCTCCACTCCGCACACCTCGTACACACAGGGCTCCGCACACCTTGTCACCTTGTACACACGCGGCTCTGCTCCGCACACCTCGTACACACGCGGCTCTGCTCACCTTGTATACACAGGGCTCCGCACACCTCGTACACACACAGCTCCACTCTGCACACCTTGTACACACGCGGCTCCGCACACCTTGTACACACAGGGCTCCGCACACCTCGTACACACAGGGCTCCACACAGCTCATACACACGCGGCTCCGAACCGCAGACCTCGTTCACACAGGGCTCCACACACCTCTTACACACGCGGCTCTGCTCCGCACACCTCATACACACGCGGCTCCACACACCTCGTACAAATGCGGCTTCGCTCCACACCTCGTACACACGAGGCTCCGCTCTGTACATCTTGAACACACACGGCTTCGCTCCGCACACCCCATACGCACAAGGCTCTGATCTGTACACCTCGTACACACACGGCTCTGCTACATCTACCTTGTAAACCCCTCCTGACCCCACACATAAACTTACCCTTATCCAGCACCATGACAAATGGTACAGCAGAGTCCTGCATACACTGTGGGCAGCCCCTGCTCATGTGACACCTGACTCCTCCCCTCCTGTGACCTCATCACAGGTCCTGTGCGCACAGAACAGCAATAAGTGAGTTACAGAGCAGATGCAAGAGAGTAGAATCTGCCGCCCCCGCTCTTCAGTGATGCAACGCCACCTAAGGCAGAGTGCTTAACTCGCCTCATGGTAGGTGCGCCCCTGGTCAGACGTATCCAAGGTTCCCTCAAATACTTTAAAGAAGTTTTACATATGTTTCAGAATGTTCATTGGAGTGCTGACTGGACTTGGTTATCTTGTGATGTTGTCGCTCTATATTATTATTATTTATTTATTTATATAGCGCCATTGATTCCATGGTGCTGTACATGAAAAACCTTCATAGCTCATGAATTGCCCTCAATGCCGTTAAATTTCATCTTAGTAAATATAGTACATATGATTCAAATTTACAACTTTTCATTGAAATATCCCTATCATTTTTACTTTCGCACAATTATTCTTTATTTAATAGTAAATTCTTCTTACAAAATACAGGAGTTTCAATGGGTGCTAAATTTTCCCCATCAGTAGAAAATTTGGTCATGGCTTGGTGGGAAGAGATCTACATTTACAATGCAGACAACTCTTTTTCTGATTCAATTTATTGGTATGCAAGTTATATAGATGACTTATTACTCATCTGGAAAGATGAAACATCTAAAACACCTCTTTTTCTTGAATACTTAAATACTAACAAATGTAATCTTAAATTTACTAGATTTTTTTTACAAAAAAAAACATTAGCTTTTTAGATCTACGTCTCACAGGTAAACCTAGTCTGCCCATTTCAGGTTCAACCTACGGGAAACCATCAGCAGGAAACATTATTCTACATGCACACAGTTTTCACCCCCCCATACCATCAAAGCCATACCCCTCAGAGAAACTATTAGAGCCAAACGCAACTGCAGCGATAATTCTGAATACACTAAGGAATCTATTAAACTCTGATTAAATAAAATAAAGTATTCCAACTGGTCTTTGCAAAGTGCATCACATATGGCAAACAACAAAACCAGACAACAGTTGTTACAGTGTAATCCCAAAAATTTATGACACAAGATAAAACAACTTTAGTTCTCATCTATAGTACTGTACTTACTACAAATCTGTCTGACATTATTCATCGCAATATTAATATCATACATGACGATCATATCATGGATTCAATTCTTAGTGACGTATTCGCATTGTTTCCAGACGAGCTGCTACTATAGGTCATTCCCTATCACCAAACTTTTATTGTCTTACCCAAAGTAATCGTCCACAACATTGGTTGTCTTTGCAATGTGGTCAGTTTCCTTGTAAAATTTGCTTATATGCTAAAAAAAACTTCCAACTTTTCATTTGCCAATGGCTCTAAAACATATATTAAGGGGTTATTAACCCTTTAGTGACAGCCAATTTGCAGCTTAGTGAACGGGCCAATTTTTACAATTCTGACCACTGTCAATTTATGAGGTTATAACTCTGGAACGCTTTAACGGATCACGCTGATTCTGAGAATGTTTTTTCATGACATATTGTACTTCATATAAGTGGTAAAATTTCTTTATATGACTTGTGTTTATTTATGAAAAAAAAGGAACATATGGGAAAAAAATTTAAATTTGCAATTTTCAAACTTTTAATTTTTATGCCCTTAAATCAGAGAGATATGTCACACAAAATACTTAATAAATAACATTTCCTACATAAGCACATTTCTACATCAGCACAATTTTGTAAACAAAATTTTTTGTTAGGAAGTTGTAAGGGTTAAAATTTGACCAGTGATTTCTCATTTTTACAACAAAATTTACAAACCATTTTTTTAGGAACCACATCACAATTAAAGTCACTTTGAGGGGTGTACATGACAGAAAATACCCAAAAGTGATACCATTCTAAAAACTGCACACCTCAAGGTGCTGAAAACCACATTCAAGAAGTTTATTAACCCTTTAGTGCTTCACAGGAACTGAAGCAATGTGGAAGGAAAAAATTAACACTTAACTTTTTTTAAAAAGAGAAAATGAATCAAATATTTGTTGTGCAATTTCTCCTGAATGCGCTGATACCCCATATATGTGGGTAAACCACTGTTTGGGCGCATGGCAGAGCTTGGAAGGGATGCAGCGCCGTTTGACTTTTCAATGCAGAATTTGCTGGAATTGAGATCGTGTTCAGAGAGAACCTGATGTGCCTAAAACAGTGGAAACACCCCACATGTGACACCATTTTGAAAACTAGACTCATTAAGGAACTTATCTAGATGTGTAGTGAGCACTTTGAACCCCCAAGTGCTTCACAGAAGTTTATAACGGAGAGCCGCGAAAATGAAAAATCCTTTTTTTTCCATAAAAATGATCTTTTCACCCCCAATTTTTTACTTTCCCAAGGGTAACAGAAGAAATTCGACCCATTGGGCACATGGCAGAGCTCGGAAGGGAAGGAGCGCCTTTTTGGAATGCAGACTTTGATGGAATGGTCATGTTGCGTTTACAGGGCCCCTGATGTGCCTAAACAGTAGAAACCTCCCACAAGTGACCCCATTTTAGAAACTAGATGCATGAACCCCCAAGTGCTTCACTGAAGTTTAGAATGCAGAGCCATGAAAATAAAAAATATTTTTTTCCTACTAAAATCATTTTTTTCCACAAAAATGTTTTTAGCCCCAATTTTTTATTTTACCAAGGGTAACAGGAGAAATTAGACCCCCCAAAGTTGTTTTGAAATTTGTCCTGAATACGCTGATGCCCGTATGTGGGAGTAAACCACTGTTTGGGCAAACGGCAGAGTTCAGAAGGGAGGGAGCACCATTTGACTTTTTGAACGCAAAATTGGCTGGAATCAATGGTGGCGCTGTAGAGAGGTGGATTGGGCCCATGGTGCTCCTCTCATATCAGGGCCGGAACTGTTGGGGCTGTCACCATTGTTGCCAGAGGGAACACTTTCTGACATGGACCGACCTTTGCACCTGACTGCAGGGGGCAGGTCGGAGATATAAGGGGCAGAGTGTGGGAAAGTGGGGCTTTCGGCTGGATGACAGAGCGTGCAGCAGGAGAAAGTTGACTCGCTCTCCTCAGCATGACTCCAGAAAGCCAGACTGCACTGCCGACTCTCTACACACACGCAGACAGACTGTTTACAGCGTGTAACCATTATCGCTGCAACACCTGCGACAGGAGAGACATTCCGTACCATTCCACTGATTGCTGGCGGTGCTCGCCGTGGACCGGAATGGGAAGCCGACTCAAAGTCAGCTAGCTCACCCCTGGGTTCTCCCATGCTTCATGACCCTTCCAGCCCGGGGGCTCCTACACCTCCTCCGCTGAGACTCCACTCCAGAACCATCAGACCACGCTCAAGAGCTCCAGGATACGTCGCAGCTGTCAGGAGCCAGTGCCAGGCCAGAGTCTTCATGCGTCACTTACGGCGCCATCGCGGGACCTCCTCGCCTCCATCTCCTGTAAACATCTGACTGATAAGTGCATCAGTTTATTGAACACTTGTTCTTTGTTTGAACCCACTCTTCCATTCCCTTGTTATTATCTCCCTGCATGGAGTATCCCTGTAATAAACCCCCATTAACTCTTAATCTGCCTCCTGCTTGTCACTGCATCCCGTGTACCTGTTGAACCTTACACTGCCATGTCGCGTTTGGAGACCCCCTGATGTACCTAAACAGTAGAAACCCCCCAATTCTAACTCCAACCCCAACTCCAACACACCCTAACCCTAATCCCAACCCTAACCATAACCCTAATCACAACCCTAACCCCAACACACTCCTAACCCTAATCCCATCCCTAACTCTAACCACAACCCTAACCCCAACACATCCCTAACCCTAATTCCAACCCTAACCATAACCCTAACCACAACCCTAACTCTAATCCCAACCCTAACCCTAACCACAAACCTAACCCCAACACACACCTAATGCTAATCCCAACCCTAAACCTAATTCCAACCATATTCCCAACACATGAGGGTGAGCTGAATATTTGTTATATTTTATCACTTCCTTTCTCTATCTATTCTAATAACTGCAAAATGTATTGTGAGGTCCCAATTACTGTCTCTTTCAGAGTTTATGATACAGACCCTTTGGTAATTTTTGGAAAACTTTGCACATTGTTGTCACGCTGTTACTGCATACAGGAGGTCCGGGGTCTATACTGACTATAAGCTGGGGTCCTGACTAATCCCTCTACCTGGAGGTACTGTTGATGGGACAGAGGTCCAGGCCGCCAGCGTAACCCTATCTCCTGCAAATCCCTGACCTTCAGTAATCTAGTCCTGAGAAGGACCCCGATCACAACACAGGGGACTGGAAGGTATATGCCTAAACACAGTAATAGACAAACGAGACAGTACAAGGGGTAAACTGAAATCCACCTTGCATACAAAAACTCACACCACAGAAACAGAGGGAACACCAACGGGTACGGAGATAAATGATAAAGCGAGGAGGGGAAAACACCACACCAGGTACTCTTCACTTCAAGCTTCACAATACCACGATCCGCTCTGCTGGTCTGCATGAATGCTTTCACCGACACATTCCTAGCAGACTGGCAGGTATTTGAAGGAATCTCATTACTGCAGAATTAACTGCAGCTGGGCGAGGCCGGACCTCGTCTAGCACAGAGAGTGAGAAAATTAACTCCCTCACTGCCGAAAAACACCAAGCACCAAAAACTCAGCTGCACGAAGTCAGATTGTGTAATCGCGACGATCTTCGTGGCGACACACCCGTGACAGTACCCCCCCTTCTACGAGGGGCCTCTGGACCCTCAGAGGCAGGTTTATCCGGGTGAGTCGTGTGGAAGGCCCGAATTAATCGGTCTGCGTTAATATCCGACGCAGGAACCCACGTCCTCTCCTCAGGACCATACCCCCTCCAATGAACCAGGTACTGAAGGTACCGGCGGTTAAGACGTGAATCGATGATTTTCGACACCTGAAACTCCAAGTTACCATTGACCACCACAGGAGGAGGAGGTAAAGGTGACGGTATCACCGGCGCCACATACCTCTTAAGCAAAGATCTGTGGAACACGTTGTGAATTTTAAACGTAGGGGGGAGGTCAAGACGGAATGCCACCGGATTAATTATAGAACTGATCCTGTATGGCCCGATGAACCTGGGACCCAGTTTCCAAGAGGGAACCTTGAGTTTTATATTTTTGGTAGACAACCATACCCGATCGTTCACACATAGGTCCGGACCAGACACTCTCCTCCTGTCAGCCATACGTTTGTATCGGTTCCCCATAGTACTAAGATTGTTCAGCACTCCTCTCCACACTGAAGCAAGTGATGACGAAAATCGTTCTTCCTCAGGAACCCCCGAAGAGCCCCCCCTACTGTAAGTACAAAACTGGGGGTGAAAACCATATGCCCCAAAAAACGGGGACTTACCAGTGGACTCGCTCTGCCTATTGTTAAGAGCAAACTCTGCCAGAGGCAAGAAAGAAGCCCAGTCCTCCTGGTTCTCTGACTCAAAACACCGGAGATATATCTCCAAACTCTGTTCAGACGTTCTGTCTGACCATTGGTCTGCGGATGAAAAGCCGATGAAAACGACAACTGCATCCCCCGCCGTGTACAAAATGCCTTCCAGAATTTGGACACAAACTGAGACCCTCGATCCGACACCACATCGGAGGGTACCCCGTGAAGCCTCACAATCTCCCAATGAACACCTGCGCCAGAGTTTTAGCATTAGGAAGAGCAGGAAGAGCGATAAAATGAGCCATCTTGCTGAACCTGTCCACTACAACAAGTATGACTGTTTTACCTGAAGACGGCGGGAGGTCCGTAATAAAGTCCATAGACAGATGAGTCCACGGACGCTCCGGGATCTTCAAAGGTAAGAGGGCCCCAGACGGATGGGTATGTGGGGTCTTAGAGCACGCACAAACCCCACAGGATGCAACAAAAGTTACCACCTCCCTATGTAAGTTAGGCCACCAAAACTGCCGCGAGAGGAGATCCACAGTTGCTTTACTCCCGGGTGTCCTGCTAAGGCTGAGTTATGTGTGCCTCAATCACTTTTTGTCGCAAGTGATCCGGAACAAACAGTCTCCCTGGAGGTCCAACAGGGGCGTCCCCTGAGCCTCCAATACCCGCTCTCAAGCTCAGAGCAACGCCGAACCACCATCCCCTCCTGAAGTATCGGAACCGGGTCATCCTTGCTTCCCGGCCCCGGGAAACTGTAAAGGCATCAGCCTTTACATTTTTTGACGCCGACGAATGTGCAACAAAATTAACCTGGTAACAAAATAAGACCACCTAGCTTGGTCTGATCAGACGTTTATGGGACTCCTAATACAGCAATTTTTGTCGGTAATGACGTGACCGGGAACAACAGCCCCAGTCCAAAAAAGCGCCCACTCCTCAATACCTAACTCAGACATGGCCAAACACCCTATTGATCGAACGTAATTCCTCTCGCCAGCGACAATTTTAGAGAAGAAAGCGCACGTTTTTGACCCTTACAGGGACAACCCTGTAGAAATACGACCCCACTCTGATCAGAAGCTTTTGCCGACTCCACATATGCAACGTCTGTGAGCATCGGTTGAATGAGTACGGGTGGATGCCCCAAGCAAAAATTTTTTCAAGAGGTAAACGCTGACAAGCTCTTGCAGACACTAGAAATAATCCTCTCGCACCTTTTTTAGTCAAGAAACTGTAGAGTGCATTAACTAGGGACGGAATTACGAATAACTGTATTCGGCGACAATGACGGCTGTGAGTCTTAATGCAAACCACCCAGGAAATACAGCTTGTAGATGTGCCTTAAGAATTAACTATCTCATGTGCAGATCCCCACTCAAGAACTGCCCGCACTTTCCCAGGGTCCATACGAAAACCGGACGCTGACACCAGGAAACCTAAAAACTGAAGTTCCTGTATGGCGAACACACACTTTTCCCATTTGGCGTATAGTTTATTATCCCGCAAGATCTGCAACACCTGCCTAACATGCTCCTGATGAGATACCAGATCCGGCGAGTAAATTAAGATGTCATCCAAATATATGACAACAAACTGTCCCACGAGGCGGCGAAAAATGTCATTAACAAAGTGTTGGAATACACGCCGGGGCATTAGTCAGACCAAATGGCATGACAAGGTTCTCATAATGCCCCTCTGGAGTGTTAAACGCCGTCTTCCATTCATCCCCTCCTTCATCCTAATCAGATTGTACGCCCCCCTGAGATCCAACTTAGAGAACCATTTGGCGCCCACGATCTGATTGAAGAGATCGGGAATAAGTGGGAGCGGATACGGATCTCGGACAGTAATCCGATTGAGTTCACGGAAATCCAGGCAAGGGCGTAGGCCTCCAACTTTCTTCTTCACAAAGAAGAACCCCGCGGCCACCGGGGAAGATGAAGGTCTAATATGCCCCTTAGCCAGACTCTCTGAAATATAATCCTTCATGGCCTGTCTCTCAGGACCAGAAAGGTTATACAACCTAGATTTCGGTAACTTGGCCCCAGGGAGCAATTTAACAGAACAGTCATACACGCGATGAGGAGGTAGTTCTTGACAACCTTTCTCCGAGAATACATCCTCAAAGTCCACCAGAAATGGAGGTAAGGTCCTAGGAGCGACCGCACCGATGACCGTATTCATGCAGTTTTTATTACAGAATTCACTTCATTGGCTTATCTCTCTGGATTGCCAATTAATCACCGGGTTATGCTTAGTTAACCAAGGAAGGCCCAGCACTATAGGAGTGGGAAGACCCTCCAACACGTAACACGACAACAGTTCTTTATGTATCGCCCCCACTTGAAGATCTATGTTATGCACTGCTTGCAAAAAACTACCCTGACCGAGAGGTCTGGCGTCGATCGAGAATATGGGGATGGGTTTAGCCAATACACTCAGTCGCATACCTTGAACCCGGGCAAAGCGAGCATCCACCAGATTAGCCCCAGCCCCACTATCCAGAAGAACAGATATCCTCTCAGTTCTCGCACCCACCACCACCTCCGCCGGCACGAGGAATTGAGACGGACCTAGGGACGAAATACCTACTCCCAGATTGCCGTCCACCACACAACCTGGGATCAATAGTTTTCCGGCGACTTCTCACTCTGCAAAGGACGGATGGACACCCCCCAATAAAATGTCCCTTTCTCCCGCAGAAGAAACACCTTCCTGTCTTGTGGCGCACTGTCGATCCCCTCCCCCGGAATGATGTCCCTCCTAACTGCATCGGCTCTTCTGGACTGACCAGGGGAACCTCCATATAAGGGGCCTTAGTAGAAGGTGGAGTCATCACAGGGGGCGGAGTTACCCCGCACCTCTCCCGAAGCCGCCTGTCAATGCGAATAGCAAGGGCCATAGCGGCTTCCAGTGACGTGGGAGGGTCATACTGTGCCAGCACATCCTTTAATTTGTCAGATAAACCTTGACAAAACTGGCTCCTAAGAGCCGGGTCATTCCACTGGGTGTCCGTGGCCCACCTACGGAACTCCGAACAGAATTCTTCCACCGGACGATCTCCCTGCTGTATCTTATGTAACTTAGATTCAGCAAGGGAGACCCGATCCGGGTCATCATATACAAGACCCAGAGCTGTGAAAAACCTATCCACTGACTGGAGAGCTGGGGAGCCCGGGGGGAGAGAGAACACCCAGGATTGTGGGTCCCCTTGTAGGAGCGAGATGACAATCCCCACCCTTTGTTCTTCACTCCCAGATGACTGAGGTCGCAGCCGAAAGTACAATTTACATGCCTCCCGAAAAGCAAAAAACTTGTCCCGCCCCCCAGTGAACCTGTCAGGGAGAGCTACTTTAGGTTCTGGACCGGCTTGCTCCAGGGGGTACAAAACCTTGGACTTAACGTCCTCCAGCTCCATGGACAAACTCTGCAACTGCCGAGCCAGACTGGCTACTGGATCCATGGTAGCTGGAGAAAATGTTTAATGGTTCGGTGAAAATGTCACGCTGTTACTGCATACAGGAGGTCCGGGGTCTATACTGACCCTAAGCTGGGGTCCTGACTAATCCCTCTACCTGGAGGTACTGTTGATGGTACAGAGGTCCAGGCCGCCAGCGTAACCCTATCTCCTGCAAATCCCTGACCTTCAGTAATCTAGTCCTGAGAAGGACCCCGATCACAACACAGGGACTGGAAGGTATATGCCTAAACATAGTAATAGACGAACGAGACAGTACAAGGGGTAAACTGAAATCCACCTTGCATACAAAAACTCACACCACAGAAACAGAGGGAACACCAACGGGTACAGAGATAAATGATAAAGCGAGGAGGGGAAAACACCACACCAGGTACTCTTCACTTCAAACTTCACAATACCACGATCCGCTCTGCTGGTCTGCATGAATGCTTTCACCGACACATTCCTAGCAGACTGGCAGGTATTTGAAGGAATCTCATTACTGCAGAATTAACTGCAGCTGGGCGAGGCCGGACCTCGTCTAGCACAGAGAGTGAGAGAATTAACTCCCTCACTGCCGAAAAACACCAAGCACCAAAAACTCAGCTGCGCGAAGTCAGATTGTGTAATCGCGACGATCTTCGTGGCGACACACCCGTGACAATTGTGCAATGGTGAAACTTGAACTTTCTATCTCTGTATATCTTATCATTATAATTTTTTCATTGTGTTGCCCTTGTCACCGTCTCTTTAAGCGTGAATCTGATATTTATTTTTGGGTCTGCACTTGACATTGTGGAACATAAATGCATTAATATGCTCCACACTCTTCTTCAGGTTTCAGTCTTACACAGAATAAAAATATGAGTGATTAAACATGCTATATATATATATATATATATATATATATGTGCTGCTAGTTTGAAAATCTTAGAAACACATCCATTTATAAAGGGATATTCGACATAATATCTCTGTTAGCATACTCCATATACTGCAGACATATGCAGTACCCCAGTAGGTGGGTGGAAAACCTGGGTACAAAATCTGGGTCTGAGGGTGAAATCAGTGCCCCTTCCCCTTTGTTCCAGCCTTCCCAATCTTCTGTCCAGGAAGGAAGCGCTGATGCATCTTGCCCACAACCTGCAGTTGCACAGACACAACAGTCAGCAACCATGTCCAGTTTATTGTCCAACTGCAGCGTTCAGTTGTCCCTTGTCATCATATATGTCTGTTCACAAATTGTTATTTAGACAGGGAATACTGTTTATGTTTCGGTAGCTGAGGAGTGCAGGTAAAAAAGGCAATACACCAGAGCAGTTGGAATCTATGAGATTGCAGTACCCTGACTAACCACCACAACTAGAGGCAGCCGTGGAGCGTTCCTACGTTGGTCCTAGACGCCTCGTCACAGCCTGAGAAACTAACTACACCTAAAGATAGAAAGAGGAAAGCTATCTGCCCCGGAGCAGATCCCCAAAGAACATAGAAAGCCCCCAAACATGTAATGGCGGTTAGACAAGAAGAAATACTGACACAGACAGAAAATAGTATGAGCAAACGTTGGGGCCCAAACTACCTAAATAGAAAAGGATAGGAAGGGCACTTACTGCAATCCCAAAAAACCCTGAAAAGCACCAACTCTACTAATTTCAAAATCACCTGAGATCACACGACCTCTACCACCTAAATTAGTTCTCTGGTGTAACAAAATCAAAACAGCAGCCACTGAAAAAACTGGAAAAAGCAAAAGTACAAACATCAGTGGCTGAACTAAACTGAGAGGGCAAAAGCCCCCGGAGGGGACCCTGAAGGCCCCCACAGAAGTGCAGGACAAAATGCAAAAATAAAGCACAAAAACAAAAAGAAGAAAATGTCTTATCTGTTAGCAGGAGATGCAGACACGACACAGCAGGCTACAAAGGAAACAGGACTCAAGGATTGAGACCAGAACAATTGATCACCGGCAACCCTGATGGGAAGGCGACTCCCTTATATAAGACCAGTCAGTAACACCTGATTCCCACTCCTCACAATTTTCACTGGACAGTCCAGTACCGCTTGTAACCACCAGAGGGAGCCTCTGCTCAGAACTCATTTCAAGTCCATTCACAACAGTACCCCCCCCCTTGAGGAGGGGTCACCGAACCCTCACTTGAGCAACCAGGTCGGTCAGGATGAGTTCTATGATACGCACGGATGAGTCTCCTAGCATGGATGTCCGAAGCAAACACCCAAGAATTGTCTTCCTGACCATAACCTCTCCACTTAACCAAATACTGGAGTTTCCGTCTAGAAAAACGAGAATTCAATATTTTCTCAACCACAAACTCCATATTGCCCTCAACCAGAACAGGGTCAGGAGGCAAAGCAGTAGGAACCACTGGCTCAACAAACTTCTTCAACAAGGACTTGTGGAACACGTTTATGGATCTTAAATGTCCCTGGAAGAAGCAAACGAAAAGAAACAGGATTAAGAATCTCCATGATCTTATAAGGTCCAATGAACCTAGGCTTAAATTTAGGAGATGCCACTCTCATAGGAATATTTTTTGAGGACAACCAGACCAAGTCCCCCACTTTAAACCGAGGACCATCAGTCCTATGCCGGTTAGCCTGAGAGAGGGACAACCTCTCCACTACCTGGTCCCAAATCTGTTGCATACGCTCCACAACAGAGTCAACACCTGGACAGACAGAAGCTTCCGTCTCTCCTGAAGAAAATCGAGGTGAAACCCAGAATTACAGAAAAATGGAGACATCAAAGTGGCAGAGCTAGCCTATTATTAAGAGCAAACTCAGCCAAAGGCAAAAAAGAGACCCAGTCATCCTGATCAGCAGACACAAAGCATCTTAGATAAGTCTCCAATGTCTGGTTTGTTCTCTCAGTTTGACCATTGGTCTGAGGATGAAACGCCGAGGAGAAAGACAATTGAACACCAAGTTTAGAACAAAAGGTCCTCCAAAATCTGGAAACAACTGGACTCCTCTGTCAGACACAATGTTCTCAGGAATGCCGTGTAAACGAACCACGTGCTGAAGGAACAAAGGCACCAATTCAGAGGAGGAAGGCAACTTAGGTAATGGCACAAGATGTATCATCGTGGAAAACCTATCACAAATCACCCAGATGACGATCATTCTCTGAGAAACAGGGAGGTCGGAAATGAAATCCATAGAGATATGGGTCCATGGTCTCTTGGGCACAGACAATGGCATCAACAAACCACTAGAGCGAGAGCAAGGCTTGGAGCGAGAGCAAGTCCGCAGGACTGCACAAATTCCCTGACATCACGAGACAAGGTAGGCCACCAAAAGGACCGACTAACCAAGTCTCTGGTACCAAAAATTCCGGGATGCCCAGCCAACGCGGAACAATGAATCTCAGACATCACACTCTTTTTCCACTGGTCGGGACAAACAATTTTCCAACAGGGCAGCGCTCGGGCCTATCCTCCTGACACCCCTCCAGATCAAGTCTCAAATTGGGTGAGATGGCGGAAAGAACTACACCCTCTTTCAAAAAACAGAAGGATCAGATAACTCAGGAGAGTCCGCAAGGAAACTCCTC
>JARQOD010000003.1:232747561-232788496 GCA_033576555.1 Oophaga sylvatica | reverse complement strand
GGAGCAGTAATTTCACGTGGCTCTGTTGTGACGTTATTTCTTTATATACGTGTATTCCACATCACATTGCAATGACAGCGCTTCAGTTTCACTTACAAAATTTTAGTCAGTATTCTGATGATTTAATCAATTTTCTTTTGCAGGTTACTTTTTTTCTCCTCACCCACAATTTTTTTACTTTTGACAATCAATTTTTCTTGCAACGTACTGGTGTAGCGATGGGGGCCAAATTTTCACCGTCGCTGGCCAATCTTGTCATGGCCTTTTGGGAGTCCAATTACATTTTTTCTGCTGAAAATCCTTTTTGCGATTCCTTGGTTTGGTATGGCAGATACATCGATGACATCCTAATCATTTGGGGTGGTGATGTGTCTGCCATACCGAAGTTTATTGATTACATTGAAAATAATAATTTCAATATTCGTTTTACAAATAGACATCATTCCAATTGTATGTCATTTTTGGATTTGGATTTATGTGGAATTGAGGGACAAAATGTTTGTACCAAAACACATATTAAACCATTTGGGGGTAATACTATTCTACATGCCGGCAGTAGTCACCCTAAGCACACGATTAAATCTATTCCTTTGGGCGAGTATATTAGAGTCAAGAGAAATTGTAGCTCTCAGACCAATTTGGAGGAACAACTCAAAATGGTAGATGATAAATTGACTAATAGAAATTATCCACGTTGGATGATAAATAGAGCTCGCCGAATTGTAACTCATAAGGAACGTGATAATCTCATCAATTCTGATGGTGAAGTTTCACGATCGCCCAAATGCGATCCATTTTGCGATCGCTCCTTTGTGAGTCTGCAATTTAGCCCACAATTTGGGGAAATAAAAAAGATTATCAACAAATTTCTACCGATTTTATATGAAGATGATACTCTATGTGAAATTTTACAGCCGGGTGTGAATATTATAGCCAGAAAAGCTCCGTCTATAGGCAACAGGGTTTCCCCCAGTATGTTTCATGCTCATATTAAAACTGACACATGGTTAAAATTTAAGGGCTTTTTCAAATGTGGAGCAAACAATTGTAGGACATGTAGACATGCCTTAGTCACCAAATCCTTTAGTAATAATAACCAATCTGTTAGTTATGATATTAAACAGTATATCAACTGCAATTCAACACATGTAGTCTATAAAATTAATTGTGTTTCTTGCAGTTTGTCATATGTGGGGTGCACGACTAGAAAATTAAAAACAAGAATTTCGGAGCATTTATCTGATATTGGAAACACTACTAATCCCAATCGTAATGTATCGGCGGCCTCCAAACATTTCATTCTTTCTCATGATCGCAATACTACGTCCTTTCAGGTTAGCGCTATAGAAAGAGTCACTAAATCAGTACGAGGTGGGGACATCGCTAGACATTTACTGACCAGGGAAGCCTTTTGGATCTTTTCCTTAAACACGAGATATCCGAATGGATTAAACAAAAGGAATGAGTTAATGTATCATTATAATTATTGATTGTGATCTTTTGCCATATCGTGTTTTCTCTCTTCTTCTTTTTTTTAATGTTTATCTTTTGCAATTTTAATGATGTTATTGTATTGTTACAAAAGGACCTTCCGACTATTTGTATCGCAATTTACCTTCTAGGACCTTTAGCTTATCACGTGATTGTCAATTCAAATCTCATTGGTCCGTGGGTTATATATAGGTCTCTAAGTTTCACATATGTATAGCAGCCTTGATGAAGATCGTCTGATCGAAACGCGTTGCTGTATGCGGCTTCCTCTATGGAGCATTTACCACTCTGTATTTTATACCGAATGGACGAATAAAATTTTGCAATTTTAAGGAGCTGGAACATTTTCTTTTCAGTGGAGAGGTTGTCCCTCTCTCAGGAGAAGGCTCAGCGGTTTGCTAACCGGCATAGGACTGATGGTCCTCGGTTTAAAGTGGGGGACTTGGTCTGGTTGTCCTCAAAGAATATTCCTATGAGAGTAGCATCTCCTAAATTTAAGCCTAGGTTCATTGGACCTTATAAGATCATGGAGATTATTAATCCTGTTTCTTTTCGTTTGCTTCTTCCAGGGACATTTAAGATCCATAACGTGTTCCACAAGTCCTTGTTGAAGAGGTTTGTTGAGCCAGTGGTTCCTGCTGCTGTGCCTCCTGACCCTGTTTTGGTTGAGGGCAATCTGGAGTATGTGGTTGAGAAAATATTGGATTCTCGTTTTTCTAGACGGAGACTCCAGTATTTGGTTAAATGGAGAGGTTATGGTCAGGAAGACAATTCTTGGGTGTTTGCTTCGGACATCCATGCTAGGAGACTTATCCGTGCGTATCATAGAGCTCATCCTGACCGACCTGGTTGCTCAAATGAGGGTTCGGTGACCCCTCCTCAAGGGGGGGTACTGTTGTAAATGGGTTTGAGATGAGTTCTGAGCAGAGGCTCCCTCTGGTGGTTACAAGCGGTACTAGTGAAGATTGTGAGGACTGGGAATCAGGTGTTACTGACTGGTCTTATATAAGGGAGTCATTTTCCCATCAGGGTTGCCGGTGATCAATTGTTCTGGTCTGAATCCTTCTTTCCAGTTTCCCTTGTAGCCTGCTGTGTCGTGTCTGCATCTCCTGCTATCAGATAAGACATTTTCTTCTTTTGTGTTTGTGCTATATTTTTGCATTTTGTCCTGCACTTCTGTGGGGGCCTTCAGGGTCCCCTCCGGGGGCTTTTGCCCTCTCAGTTTGGTACAGCCACTGAGTTTTGTACTTTTGCTTTTTCCAGTTTTTTCAGTGGCTGCTGTTTTGATTTTGTTACACCAGAGAACTAATTTAGGTGGTAGAGGTCGTGTGATCTCAGGTGATTTTGAAATTAGTAGAGTTGGTGCTTTTCAGGGTTTTCTGGGATTGCAGTAAGTACCCTTCCTATCCTTTTCTATTTAGATGGTTTGGGCCCCAGCGTTTGCTCATACTATTTTCTTTCTGTGTCAGTATTTCCTCTTGTCTAACCGCCATTACATGTTTGGGGGCTTTCTATTATCTTTGGGGTTCTGCTCCGGGGCAGATAGCTTTCCTATTTCTATCTTTAGGTGTAGTTAGTTTCTCAGGCTGTGACGAGGCGTCTAGGACCAACGTAGGAACGCTCCACGGCTGCCTCTAGTTGCGGTGGTTAGTCAGGGTACTGCAATCTCATAGATTCCAACTGCTCTGGTGTATTGCCTTTTTTACCTGCACTCCTCAGCTACCGAAACATAACAAATAACCTGTTGTATAGGGACTAGTGTTGAGCATTCCGATACCGCAAGTATCGGGTATCGGCCGATATTCGCTGTATCGGAATTCCGATACTTAGTTCCGATATTTTCCATATATCGTATACCGGAATCGGAAGTTCCCATAATTCTTTGAGAGGCAATGTGATTTTAGTCAGCCAATGAGGAATCCTAAGAAGTGTGGGCATATCCTGTACTGCTGCGGTCATGTTAACTAATGGCATGGCTGTGATTGGATGCTGAAATGATGTCAGAATGCACTATAAAAGGCGCCGCCGCCATTTTAGCGTCACTGTGCTGTGAACTCAGTTAGGGAAAGAACGCTGCTATGCTGACTCTGAGGGACAGTTAGAGATTGCGATTTAGTGTACTGTGCTTTAGGCAGGCTAGTTTACCACCGGCTGTGTAAAGCTTCATTTTGCCTGCAGTGTTGTTTTAACAGCTCTGCAAGGTGTGTGTGAGTGCAGGTGACGCTGCAGTTTGCTCTGTATGCAACGCTGTCTGTAGGCATCTGCACGTGTCACTGACAGACTCTTTTTTTTTTCTTCAGTGTAATTCTTGCTGCTCCATGCAATTGAAATAATAGTGTGACGTGCTTCCATCCGTATACAATACCTTGGTTGCAAACACTATAGAAGTCCACAAAGGAGCCTTTCACAGATAGTGAACAGTTGTGTTTCAGTGTTCACTGCAGTCTGTGATTTTATTTTTTTTTTTGAGTGCAGATCACGCTCCAGTTACTTCAACTAAGGCTGGAGTCACACAGAACGTTTAAAAAAACGTTCCGATTTTGTCATGCGATAATCGCACAACAGTCTTCCGTATGTTGATCCGTATGTAATCCTTTTTCAATGCGATGATGCGATTTCCTCGCATGTCAAGATCCGTGTGACATCCGTATGGCATCCGTATTGCGCTATTTAATCGCAGTAATGCAAAATGAGCATACAATGAATTTCGGAGCTGAAACTAATTACTTAATAATGTTGAAGGCTATTTATTGGCTGCAAAGCAATTCTCCTCTTCCTACTACTTTAATGTTGTGTGTGTTTAGCTGACTTGTGTGCATCATGTCATACAGGCTGACCTTTAACACCACAGAGCAGGTTCTTTTCCACTGGGTATTGTCTCAGCGTTTTGGAGAACCTTACCCTGTCATTTGTGATCCCAGGAGGCGTAGAAGAATGTGGGTTCATCCACTTGTGAGACGCCGGGTGACAAAAGGACATTTTCACCGTCTTTATGCTTCACTACGCAGCCATCCAGACAAATTCTATCAATATTGTCGTATGAGCCTGGCCACTTTTGACATTCTTCTCGAGACGGTCCACCCTGGGATCACGTATAAGGATACGGTGATGCGCAAGTCGATTTCCGTGGAGGAGCGTCTTCTACTGACTTTACGGTATGTCATATACCTTAATGTTGTTTGAAATACCAAAATTTTTATGTGTTTAGTTCTTAATATTTATTTTCCTTTTTGCATCTAGGTTTCTGTCCACTGGCCTGTCATATGCGGCACTACACCTTGAGTTTTTACTCGGCAAATCCACTATTTGTGGGATTGTACGCTGTACCTGCCTTGAAATTTGGTCAAGACTACATAACTCGGTGATGCCTGTGCCCAAACAAGCCGATTGGGTGCGTATAGCCCGTGGATTTGAGGAGACGTGCCAGTTTCCCAACTGTATAGGGGCACTAGATGGGAAGCACATTCGTGTACGTAAGCCCCCCAACTCTGGCTCACAATACTATAATTACAAAGAGTATTTTTCTGTTGTTCTGTTGGCCTGGTAGACAGTGCTTACATGTTTACTTTAGTAGATATTGGGGCCTATGGGCGAACAGGAGACTCCAGAGTGTTTAATACCTCAATAATGGGTCGGCGTATGCGGAGCAATCAGTTGGACCTCCACCCCCACGTCAGCTTCCAGGGTCTCATCTGGAACCAGTGCCTTATGTGATGGTTGGTGATGAGGCATTTCAGCTAACCAGGAACCTGATGAGGCCATATCCACGGCGAACCCTGGACAACCGGCGGCGCATTTTTAATTTCCGCCTATCCCGTGCCCGACGCCTCGTTGAGTGTGCCTTTGGTATACTCACAGCCAAATGGCGGGTTCTGCAGTCTGCCATACAACTAAGCGAACAAAATGTTAATAAAGTAATCAAAGCATGTGTGGTACTACACAATTTTAACCGAAAACATGACTGTCTTGCAAATGAGGCTTATGATGTTGTAGATGCAATTAATGTGCTCCCAAATCCACATGGACATCAACCACGTCGCCCAGCATCTGGACTTAAAGTGCGGGACGTGTTTACCAATTATTTTGTTTCCCCAGAGGGATATACTCCTTGGCAAGAAAATGCATTGTCTATGTTATGATTTAATTTATGTGTGCGTGATAATCAGAAAATTAGGTAACATGTCCCGTTGTTCAACACTGCAATATAATGTGTGAAAAAAGACATTGCTAACATCAATGACATTGAAAAAAAAAATACCAAACACAATTTGAGCTTGTGGTTTTTATTTCCAAACCTTTGTGGCCAGACCATACCATATTTACATCATATGGCAATGATGGCCTTTATTGCCACCCACAAACCCACATTAGAAAAATAAATAATCATAACAACATGGATACAACAAAATATAAAAACTAAATACAAAAAACAAAATGAATCACAAATTCTCATATGTATGTGGTGGAGAATGCGGAGCATCAGGCTGAGAGGATTGGTTTGTTTGTTGCGCCAATTGGGCAGGATGCTGATTTGGGGCTGAGGTTCCATGAAGGACCATGGAAGGTACTTGTGGTGCAATGTGTTGGTAATGTCCACTTTGGTAATGAGGGACATAATCAAGGCTATTGACAGGGCCCATGTGCGGATACATCCCAGAATGTCCATGTCGACCATACCCATGTAGTGGCCATTCTCCTCCACTGGGTATGGTCAAGTGGGCATACTGGTGATGTACTGGTGGCGGATATATTTGACCATGTTGTGGACGGTGTTGAGTAACACCTTCAGGTTGTTGTGGGGATGGACTACGTGTGGAAGGGGGTTCACTTTCATGTCTTGCATTATCCTCAGGTGGTACAGGCATTTGTAGACGGTTTGCCCGTGACAGTTGCCATCTTTCTAGATTAGCAAATATCTGCGTTGGGTTATTGGGTGGTGTGCAAGCATCTATCACTATTTGAATGGCACCTCTGGCGCGCAGCCTTACTTCTCGGGGGATAGTGCGTAGATAGCGAGCCAGACTCCTTGCATAGGCCTCTTCCCCATCATCATTTGCCGTGCGGGACAGATAGTTTAATACCCCTGTATCCACTTGGCTTTTGTTGCCAGTGGTGTTGAGCTCCCTTCGGCGGCATGACCGTCGGGACACTACTGCAGGCTGTGGTGAGGTATCATGGTGGAGGGTTGGGCTACTACTGTGGGCACGGTCGTCCTCTGCCTGTGCCTCCTGTGCTGCAGAAGAGCGTGCTGTAGGGGGTGGTTGTTGGCTGGAAACTGGTTGTGAAGATGGACCAGCCTCTTCTTCCACATCAGCAACTGGGTCCACGTGGACCTCTGAGTCCGAGCCGGTCTCACGCTCCGTTATATTGGATTCAGTTCTAGTAAGCATATAAAAAATAAAAATTAAAATCATACCTTTAACCAAGTAGGCAAAGGTGTGCATATTTTAAGCATTAACTTACAGACGCAGATCCATAATTGGTGCAAGAAAGTTCAAGCGATCATAATATATGTATTTGCGCTTTTGTGTTCTCTCTGACCCACTCCTGGCACGATTCTGCCGCTCTCTGCGGAACTGGTCACGGCAGCTAAGCCAGCGTCTAGTGACATCACCCACTGCAAAGCAATGCACCAAATTTTAAACATTAACGTATCACAGTTTAAGCATTGCGACATCTATTTTTGCACTGCATGCTTTTTCACAAGTGCCAAACATGCAGCCTACGAAGCAGATTATGACATAGGATCGTGTTTGCAAAAATGGTGCAGTAAGCTTATCACTTACTCATTTCCTGCTGGGCCTCTGGTGAACTTTCCGCATAGTTTGGAAAAATTTGCCGACATATACGCTTCCAGGCCGCATCTTTCCGCAAACGGTCTGCGTAATGTGCATCACGTACATCCCACAGTTCTGGGGTCTCCTGAACAAGAACAATGAGGAGCTCCACATTAATTTGTCTAGCCATCTTGCTGGACTCCGTGGAGGCGTGCTACTTCCTGGTTTAAGACATTCACAGGCTAATTTGCATGTGTAACATTCATGATTTTATGTGTGAGGCAATTTCCTGTCACCTGCCCAATGCATGCGTATTTCTCGCAATTCACACGCATGGTCCGTGTGCAATCCGTTTTTTTTGCGCTCCCATAGACTTGTATTGGCGATTCTCGGCCGACATACGAGGACAATCGCAGCATGCTGCGATTTCACTCGCACGTACAACACGTGCGATAAAAAATCGCATAATGCGAGCTGCCCTATAGATTAACAGGGGGACGAGCGCAATGCGATTTTTAATCGCCTCACGCTCGTCCGTATTAAACGGTAGTGTGACTCCGGCCTAATGCTGCGTGTACTCTGCTGAGCGTCTGTCACTGGCTCATCCTTGTAATTTTTAAAAAATTGCTGCTGCTTTCTTCTATTTAAAATTTACAAAAATCTATTAGTGTGACGCTCTTCCATCAAAATACAATACATTGCTTGCAAACATAATAGAAGTCCACAAAAAGGCCTTTCACAGCAAGTGAACAGTTGTGTTTCAGTGTTCACTCTAGTCTGAGGTTTAATTTTTTTGTAGGAGTGTAGATCCCGCTCCACTTACTTCAACCACCGCAGCGTGTACTCTGCTGAGTGTCTGTCACTGGCTCATCCTTGTAATTTTTCAAAAATTGCTGCTGCTTTCTTCTATTTTACATTTACAAAAATCTATTAGTGTGACGCTCTTCCAGAGGACAGCGTTTGTTGGCCAGTTGTGAGTCTGCAGCACATGGTTGATTTCATGCTGCACTGCCTGAGAAACGACCGCCGCATCGGCCACATTCTCACCACGTCAGATTATTGGGTGTACACCCTCCTAGACCCTCGCTACCGGGACAACTTACAAAGCCTCATCACACCGTTGAACCGGGACCGTAAAATGCTGGAGGACCAAGACACACTGTTGAAATCCATAATGTTCTCCATTCCAGCCGAGAGCGCTGCTGCTGCTACTGCTTTACAAAGCAGCTCTGTGCGTCGAGGCATTGTAGACACCTCTGCAACAAGAGGGAGCACAAGCAGCGCCTCTGCACAGGGCAAGAGCTGTATGTTACAAATGTGGCGAAGTTTTGTGACAGCGCCACCAAGGTGTACACCATAGTGATGGGAAATCTAGTTAATTTTGGTGATTAGTTCACCATGAACTAGTTCACTGAAAAGATTAGTTCAAAAGATTAGTTCATTTAGTTCATTTAGTTCAGTTTTTCTCCACCCTATCCTGTGAGGAGCTGATAGGAAATGCATCATGTGACCTCTGAACTAAATGAACTAGATGAACTGCTGAACAAAATGTTCTATTGAGAATGACTCAGGACAGCCTAGTTCAATCTGATGCCTCTGACTGAGCCCAGCAGTGCCACATAATGATTGTGTATGAGGGGTCTGAGAAGCAGTTCAGCATCCACCATTTTAAGAACAGAACAGGGGTCAGTGTTAAAGATTTTAGCAAGACTGATCTTCTAGGCTAGAGGCATGAACTACACACAGAAACACTCTCTCATACACACATATGAGCTGTGTCTGTGTACTGTGTGTGCAATTTCATTTTTTATTAATAATATTATTATTACTGTTATATTTGTATTTGATGTGTGGTATGCCTTGGAGGTGCTGGCTTGCCCTGCTGCCAGTGTATTATCTGAGCGCGTCTTTAGTGCTGCAGGTGGTGTACTAACAGACCGTCGCATGCGACTATCCTCAGACAATGTAGACCGGCTTATTTTTCTGAAAATGAACAAGGCATGGATCTCACCTGAATTTGCCTGTCCGTTTTCAGATTAAATAACTGTTTGCCAAAGTTTTCCAAGTCTCCTGTTATGTTCATCTTTCTACCACCTGAACTCTACTCCCTGGGCTACAACACTGCCAGTCACAGGGGAATGATCATTTACAAAACAAAATGTTATCCCCAACAAATAGTAGCGCAACGACTCCAGTGCCCACTTTATCGCCAGGCACTCTCTCTCTACAATGCTGTCTCTGTTTTTTGATGGAGCAAGTTTTAGACTCAGGAAACTAATGGGATGCTCCTCCCGTTAAGCTCCAGTCCTGAGACAACACGGCACCCAGACCTACCTCTGACGCATCAGTCTGGACAATGAATTCTCTTTTGAACTCGGGTGTGCTCAAAACTGGTGACGCACACAGTGCCCCTTTTATTGCCCCTGTTGATGACCCCTTGCTGATTTATTAACTGGGTCCACCAGATCCATGGGTATTCTCTCAAACTGGACCTCTAAAATTTTTAATGGCACCAAGGGACTTACTAAATGAGGCTGAGGACTGTGTACCTGGATCATGCGACAAGAGTTACAATACCGTTTAACTTCTTGATAGACCCCCAGCCAGTAAAACCGTTGTATAATTCTGTGTAGGGTTTTCTTTTGGCACAAATGTCACCCTAGTACATGCGCATGCGCTAAGTCCATTACCAACCTCCGATATGACTGCGGTAGCAGCAATTGCTAAAAAATTTCAACATGGATTTTATAAACCTGATACAGCAAATCTTGGTTCAGCTCTAATTGTTTAAATACTGTAGCTGCCCCGGGGTGTTGGGGTTCCCCATTGACAACCAGTAAATTTTCACGGGCTAGACTCAACGTAGGGGCCGCGGAGTTGCGCCTTAACAAATTTGTCACCTGTCACATTTAAGTATTACAATTCAGGTCCCGGTGTCAAATCTTCCATCTCCCCAACTAACACTTCGATAGGAGAGGGGTTTTCCTACTCCACCGAAGGCAAAGGTAATACTGCCCACTGCACACATGTGTTATGCATAGTGAGACTGATAGTAGCCAACAAAGTAGCTAACAAAGGCCACTTGTGATCGCCCTATCAGCGTAGGAACAATGCTACTGCCATGATCCTGGACAAAATCTTGATATAATGGTCAATGAGTGAGAATGTACGATAGGATCCAGGCAGATGTGAAGGTTTGTTTGGTTTTAGTAGCAACTTCATGTGTGACATGTTTGAATGGCTGGGCAACCCTCCTGTCTCCAATATATGATTGAAGGTGCGTACCAATGTGGACGGGATATCCTCACTCAATAATTTAAATAATTTGGCTGTAAACCCGTCAGGTCCTGGAGCTTTCCCGTATTTAAAGTAACTTATCGCCGCTGTCACTTCCATCACCTCAATTTGTTTTTTAAAAGGAGAAGCTGATAGTTTGTGATGGATGGTAACCGTATTCCATCTAGAAAGGTCTGACCCTCCGCGCTATCCGTATGTTCCACCTTATATAAGTCTGAGTAGTATTCTTGTAGAATGCTGTTTATGGTTCGAGGGTCTGTGTTCATGATCCCATGTTTATTCGTTAACGCTGTAATATGTTGATGACGAATGTGATTTCCTTTCGCTAGTCGTGCTAATAGTCTCCCTCATTTGCTACCATAACGATATACATCGGCTCTATAATTGTTATTACTGCTTCTCTCTCGTCGATATACCCATACGTGTAAGTCAGCCTTAGCCTGCTTACATCTATTTTTAACCTGTGTTGATGAACTTGTCTTGTTTGCCGTGTACCTATCGCGTAATATCCTGCTAGCCTGCGAGTAGTTTGTCGCGATCTTCTTTTTTAGCGTTGTCTGATAACCTATTAGTTTCCCGCGCATTACTCCCTTCCCTGCTGCCCATAAAAGTTCTGGCCTATCCCTAGTATCTCCATTATCCCTTACATATTAAAAACACCATTGCTTCACGTGATGTCGAAACTTCTCATCCATTAACAAATAGGTCGGGAAGCGCCAAGTTTGGTTTGGCCCCATCTGCACCATATCTGGCAGGGTCACTGATACGGGTGCGTGGTCATATATAGCTACGTTGTGCACATCTGCCTCTTCCACTCCCCTTAATAGCTCCTGTGCTAGCAATATATAATCTATTCTGGACCAAGAGTCATGTGGCGCCGAATAGAATGAATATTCACTGCCATCTGGGTTCAGGTGTGTCCAAATGTCTACAAAGTTACTCGTGTCTAGCAAGGGTTATTATAAACGTGTGTCATGTGATCGCACATTCATTCGCATCGACCTACAATTCTTCACTGGTTCGATTCACCATATTTAAGTCACCACCGTTGGTGGTTTTAATGCTCTCCTATCGGCCTGATATGCTTGGATACCTGGGATAAATTCAGGAACCTCTCCAAACTCCCTACTCACATGTCAGCGCAGGAACCGTAAGAGGGAACGTGCTTGTTTTGTTGCGCATAGGTGGAGTTTTATACAGTAAATGATTACTGCTGTCTTATTTTTTGTGTCCCAAGGGCAGAATAAGTCTGCGTAACGTTACATTTTACAGACACTCATATAATAGACACACGCTACCCTAACCGTGACACAAGGAAGGTATTGTTGCCGGATAAAGCCGCCATTTTAGCGTCACTGTGCTGTTAATTCAGTTTGGGACAGAATGCTGCTCTGCTGACTCTGAGGGACAGTTAGAGATTGCGATTTTGTGTACTGTGCTTTAGGCAGGCTACTTTACCAACCGCTGTGTACATCTTCCTTTTGCCTTGCAGTGTTTTTTTCACAGCTCTGCAAGGTGTGTGTGTGAGTGCAGGTGACGCGCTGCAGTTTGCTCGGCATACAACGCTGTATGTAGGCATCTGCACATGTCACTCTCACACTCTTTTTTTTTTTTTTTCTTTAGTGTAATTCTTGCTGCTCCATTCAATTGAAATTATAGTGTGACGTGCTTCCATCTGTATCCAATACATTGGTTGCAAACACTGTAGAAGGACACAAAAAGCCCTTTCACAGCTAAGAGTTGTGTTCACTGTAGTCTGAGATTTTAATTTATTCAATTTTGATCACGCTCAAGTTACTTCTTCAAGCAATGCTGCTTGTACTCTGCGGAGCGTGTCTTACTGCCTCATCCTTGTCATTTTTCTCGAATTGGTGTACATGTACATCAAAGTAGTCTTCATTTTGATCGAAATCCAAGCAGGTACCCGGACACTCTATGGCTGCTTTTATACGGTGGACTGGCTCCAACATTCAATAAGACTTAAGATGCAATCGGGCACCTTGTCAAGGCCCAATCCTCTTCTCCCTCTGATATAATAATAATAATAATAATCTTTATTTATATAGCGCCAACATATTCCGCAGCGCTTTACACTTTAACAGTTTCAAAACACAAGTCATAGGTAACAACGTTAACAATACAATAATTAAAGCAAAATCAGCAGACCCTGCTCGTGAGAGCTTACAATCTACAATGAGGTGGGGGAGTTACAAAGTACAGGTGTGTATATATAATGGTGCATTTCCAATGATGGTCCAGCCATCTTGAGGGAGTGAGGCATGGATGGAGATAGTGAATGGGCTCCACATACACACTTAAACATAGAACGACTTTGGTTATTGAATGTGATAGGCCACTCTGAACAAATGTGTTTTGAGGGAGCGCCTGAAGCCAGGCAAATTGTGGATAGTCCTAATTTCTTGTGGTAGAGCATTCCAGAGGATTTGCGCAGCGCTGGAGAAGTCTTGGAGTCGGGAGTGGGAGGTACGGATTACTGCAGAGGTTAGTCGAAAGTCATTTGCAGAGCGCAGCAGTCGGTTAGGCCGATAGATAGAAATGAGGGAGGAGATTTAGGGGGGTGCTGCACTGTGGAGAGCTTTGTGGGTGAGAACCAGTACTTTGAATTGGATCCTATAATGAATGGGCAGCCAGTGTAAGGACTGGCGAAGAGCGGACGCGTCCGAGTACCGATTAGCCAGATGGATGACCCTGGCTGCTGCATTAAGGATGGACTGGAGAGGGGATAGTCGAGTAATGGGGAGGCCAAGTAATAGAGCATTGCAGTAGTCCAGGCGGGAGTGGATCAATGCTACAGTGAGGGTTTTTGTTGTTTCCATGGTGAAAAAGGGCGGATTCTAGAGATGTTCTTTAGGTGTAGACGGCAAATATCTAACAAACAGGTCATGCTGGAGAGACTTGCACCTACTGCCACTCAGGGTCTTCAGCTCCTTTGTGAGAAACTAATGTTTGGCCAGCCAGTATATCAAATAAAGTTCATGAGAAATGGGAACTGTGGTTGGCTTCACTTTAGGTACTGGGTGCTAATACCAAACCATGGTGTGCCATTCAATGGATATTCCTGGCTGGTTGGAGACAAGCTCATTCCCACAGAAAAGTACCAGAAAGCTAAGGAGATGGTGGCCTCTCTCAACATGAAGGAGTTTGCTCGTTGTCTAGGAGACCGACCACCCCTGCTGTGTACCTTGTCAACGTTGTGTTGAAGCTTGCAAGGATTAAGAGGTTACAGTGGTAAGTCTGGTTTTTACTAAAGATCCTGCTGTGTATTATAGTTTTTATGTTTTAAAAAAAAATTATCTTAGGAATGTTAAATAACTTTTTTTTTTTTTAAATACAATGTATCTTATGAATGTTAAATAATTTTTTTTTTTTAATATAAAATAAAATGTATGTTATGAATGTTAAATAACTTTTTTTTTTTTTCAGGTATTTGATCTACCGTAGCTAGTTGCTGATCGTTGACTCTACACCCCTCTCCCCAGAATGTTACTCGGGTTATGGGGAGAAAATCACCGCTATTCCAGACTGATTTAATGTTAATGTGTCTGGCTCTTACACAGCACACAGCACTTGATGTTAGTTTATCTTTTTCCTAAATTATTTGTTACACTGCCCTTCTCACATTTTATTTGCACTTTTTTTTTAAGCACAAGTTTTTTTACACTTCCTTGTTCTGTAAGTAGGCTTAATGGTTAAATGTTTTATACTAGATGTAAATATGTAACATGTAAATTTTATATTAAGATTTTGCAAATTATTAGGTCCACACCATCAGGCTCTTTCGTCCCCTCTCCCTCAGAGTAGCGGTAATATATCGGACCCCAGGCTCGCCCACACAGTTCCTTGACCACTTATCTGCCTGGCTGCCGCACTTTCATGTCCTCAGAAGTACCAACCCTTATCCTTGGAGACTTCAACATCCCCATTAACAGCCCTACTTCCACACTCAAAACACATTTGTTCAGAGCGGCCTATCACATTCACTAATCAAAGTCATTCTATGTGTAACTGTGTGTGTGTGTAGCCCATTCACTATCTCCATCCATCCCTCACTCCCTGAAAATGGCTGGACCATCATTGTAAATACACCATTGTATATAAACAACTGTAGTTTGTAGCTCCCCCTCCTCATTGTAGATTGTAAGGTCTCACGAGCAGGGGCGGCTTATATTGCTTTAATTATTGTATTGTTAACGTTGTCACTTATGACTTGTGTTATGAAACTGTTAAACTGTACAGCGCTGTGGAATCTGTTGGCGCTATATAAATAAAGATTATTATTATAGAGGCCCACTCAGTAGTGGTGAAGTGAACGGCGCAAATTGCGAGTTGATTGCGACTGATGCAGCTGATACTCCATTACTGCTGGCTGCTGCTCACACAACCGCTCCAACATATGTAACGTGGAATTCCACCTGGTGGGTACGTCACATATGATGCGATGTTCAGGAAGGCAAAATCTGCGTTGCAGAGCTGCAATGCCCGATCTGGCCATGGTGGAACGTCGCAAGTTAGCGCACTGTAGGCGGACCTTGTGCAGCAGTGCATCAAGATCCGGATAGTCCCTCAAAAAACTGTGGACGACCAAGTTTAGCACATGTGCCAGACATGGTATGTGAGTGACGTTGCCTAGGCCCAAACCTGCCACCAGATTTCGGCCATTGTCACACACTACCAAGCCTGGCTGGAGATTCGCTGGCAAAATACACATGTCGCTCTCTTGCTTTATGGCATTCCAGAGCTCCAGCGCTGTGTGACTTTGATTCCCCATGGAAATTAATTTCAGGACGGCCTGTTGACGTTTGGCCACGTCTGTGCTCATATCGGTCAACAGGCTCGCTGTCTGGGTGTTATGTTTGACACCAATCTCTCCTTCACCTCCCATATACAATCTGTTGCCCGCTATTGCCGCCTACACCTAAAGAACATCTCTCCCGAATCCAAGACTTCTCCCGCGCTGCGCCAATACTGTGGAATGCTGTACCCCAAGAAATTAGAACTATCCACAATTTGCATGTTTTCGGGCGCTCACTCAAAACACATTTCTTCATAGCGGCCTATCACATTCACTAATCAAAGTCATTCTATGTGTAAGTGTGTGTGTGTGTAGCCCATTCACTATCTCCATCCATCCCTCACTCCCTCAAAATGGCTGGGCCATCATTCTAAATACACCATTGTATATAAACACCTGTACTTTGTATCTCCCCCACATATTTGTAAATTGTAAGCTCTCACGAGCATGTGCAGATTATATTGCTTTCATTATTGTATTGGTAACGTTGTTACTTATGACTTGTGTTCGGAAACTGTTAAACTGTAAAGCGCTGCGTAATCTGTTGGCGCTATATAAATAAAGATTATTATTATTATAGAGGCCCAGTCAGTAGTGGTGAAGTGTGAACGGCGCAAATTGCGAGTTGATTGCGCCTGATGCAGCTGATACTCCATTACTGTTGGCTGCTGCTCACACAACCGCTCCAACATATGTAACGTGGAATTCCACCTGGTGGGTACGTCACATATGATGCGATGTTCAGGAAGGCGAAATCTGCGTTGCGTTCACGGGTCCATGTGGAGGTAGACCATGACAGCTCCTGCAACGATGTTTCTGAGGAACTGGAGAAGGAGGAGTCAATGTGTACAGACTTGATTCCCGCAATCCTTGTAGTTGCCTAAACACGTACAGCGCCACTCGCAAGATCTGTACCCGGCTCCACAACATTGACCCAATGGGCAGTAAGGGAAAGGTATCGTCCCTGGCCATGGGTACTGGTCCACGCAGCGGTGGTCAGGTGGACATTGCTACTGACGGAGTTTAGTAGCGCATGTTTAATTTTAACCTCAACAACATGCTTTTGCAGACCAGGGACGGCTTGCCTGCTGAAATAAATCAGCTTGGCACATTGTATTGTGGGACTGCCAATGCCATTAAGTTCCGTAAACTGTCAGTCTCCACCAGCCTGAATGACAGCATTTCAAGGGACAGAGTTTTGCAATGCCAGCATTCAGAGCCTGTGCTCGTGGATGGTTTGCCGAGATTGGGCCTACACCCGATACGCCACAACCTGACACCCACAGATAAACAAGCCATAAAATCTATGAAAGATAACCCCAACATTATTATTAAACCAGCAGATAAGGGGGGTGCTATCGTTATTATGAATAAGACCCAATCTATTGCCGAAATTCATAGACAACTGTCAGTTAACCTAACCTACAGACAACTCAATTGTGACCCTACATTTTACATCTGTCAAAAAATTGATCGTATCCTGACAAAACATCTTTAATTGATCACCATAGACTGTAAGACTATGACATTCCTTAATATTCAATACCCCATCACCCCTGTTTTCTACACACTCCCAAAAATCAACAAAAAACTACATTATCCACCCGCATACCCTAGAGGGATAATTCTCCGTGTTCTACAGTATCACCCAAATGTTTAACATGTTGCCTAATTGCTATGTATATATATTCTTCACCCTATGTATATATTGTATATATTGTATATATTATACATTGTCATTGACTGTAAATTTTTCTATCTCTTCCAGCGACTATTTGATAAAGGCCACTGCGTTGACCAAAACGTCAGTCAGTAGTCTCATAGCTATTTTCTTTTTTCACATCAAGTGTGCAATAAAAATTTCAAATTTAACCATGACATATGCAGTTAAACTTGTGCAGTGATTCTCTATAGACTGTACATCTTCAGTGTGTCTTTGTAACTCAACTACGTGTTTTCTCCGCACATGTTTACACATATTTGTGGTATTGAGGTTACTGACACTTTACCTCTTTTTACTTTTTGATTACACAGCTTGCATTTGACATAGCAAATATCATCTGCAAGTGTGTGAAAAAAGGACCACGCAGTGCAAGTCCTGGGAGCGTCCGTTTAGACTTTTGTAAGAGAAATCCGAACAGGTGCCAAAATGGAGGCTACAGGCAACAGAGTATGCAGCCTAACTCTCCCTCCTGTTTGTACCGTTGGGGCAATCGCTTCCTCAGAGCTGCTACCACCACCTTCCTGTTCCTCACGCCATGTTGGGTCTTGGACCTCATCATCTCCACTAACCTCTTCCAACACCTGCTGCTGTTGGGTGGTCTGGCCACCACCATGCTCAACAGAAACTGGCACCTGAGTCTCATCATCATCAGATGCGTTCTGCGGTGTGCTGACCATCGGCACTGTCTCACCCGCCTCTTCGGATTCAGAGAGACACAGCTGTTGCGCATCACTGCATACTCCCTCTTCTTCACATTCCAGAATGCTGCTTGGCTGTGCCCCTGTTTGCAAACCAACAGATTCTGAGAACAGAAGCAGAGACTCAGCTGGCTCCTGTACAGAACTCTCTGACTGACTGGGCAATTTGGCAGGCGGTGAAGAGACAGATGGTTGATCAACAGTGCTGTGTTCCTGAGAGGAGGTGGAAGCAATTGAAGTCGATGCATTGGACCCTGGGCTCCAACACCGCCAGTTGTTGCCTGTAAGTGCTGTTAGCACAGTCAACACTTGCTCCTGTGTTACTGGGGTTGAGTAATGGCAGCTGTTCCCCTGCTGTGTGTACGACAAAAAGTCATGCTGCCTCCACCCTGTCCTCCTCTCATCCCTGGGCTCCAACACCGCCAGTTGTTGCTCGGAAGTAATTGGCACGGGTACTGACTCATGCCCACCCTGGTTACAGCACCACAGCTGTTTCCTGGCAGTGTCAACGTAAATTAGCCTCCAATAAGTTGTCCTGTCATGTTGCATTCCGGTTATCCGACTCTATGGTGCCTGCAGTTTAGGTGATACCTATGTGTGCTGTGGGATATGTAAATAAAGGCTCTTTCCGTTGTGAAAATAGGACAAGCACCCACTGTAGGACTGTGTGATTTGGTAACTGCAGACGGCTTGCGGCCTGTCAACTTACATTTTCATGGGTGCCTTATGGTACCCGTCCGAGTTCCAGTACCGTCAGCTGGTTCTCCACAGTGCCTTTGGCCTAGGTGCCTCCATCTCGGTATCCGAGTTCCTGCAATGTCTGCTTGTCCTTGGTAGTGCTTTGGAGCACAGGTACCTCCTGCTTAGTAACCGTGTCCCAGTAACGTCAGCTGGTCCTCGGTTGTGCCATTGGCTCTTTTCCTTCTGCTGCCCCTCCGGGTTCCAGCACAGTCAGCTGGTCCTCGTTACTTGCATTGGCTCTTGTAACTTCTGCTACCCGTCCAGGTTCCAGTACCGTCAACTGGTTCTCCGCAGTGCCTTTGGCCTAGGTGCCTCCATCTCGGTATCCGAGTTCCAGCAACGTCTGCTGGTCCTTGGTAGTGCTTTGGAGCACAGGTACCTCCTGCTTAGTAACCGTGTCCCAGTAACATCAGCTGGTACAAGGTTGTGCTACAAATACAAGATACAGAACAAGAGACACAAGAACAATAAGCAGAAGATCTAAAAGCAGAAGAACATGAAGTATAAGACCAAAATGAAGAGCAAAATATATGCTCTAAATTATAAGCAGAAGAAGACTAAGCAGTGTATGGGGGTGAGTCTGTTCCTCCTCGTGGTGCCCCTGGTAAATGCCTGATGCTGCAGGCTAAACTGAACACGGACAAATACTGTTGTAATTTAAATCTTTTGTGGCAGCAAGAACGGAACGATGAAAAAATCATACTTTTACAGATTACAAGTACAGGAATCTATGTCACAAATAAGAATATGATGAAGAAGATGAAGGACTATAATATGAAGAAGAATAATAGTTTAAAAAGAACAATATGAGTAATGTTAACAAAAAGATGAAAAGCAAGAAGTTTTAGAAGAAGATAAAGAAGGTGAAGATGAAGAATAATTTGATGACAAAGATGATGCTGCTGAAGATTATGAAGGAGAAAGTGTGGCAAAAGTTAAAAAGATGAAGAGCATGGAAGTTGTGAAACATACATATTTGCCAAAATAGAAAAAAGGTTAACAACATTGTCAATTCCTTCGTCAATCAGAACGTATTTCCTAAAAAAAAAAAAATAATGCTATTCCATTGGATTGGGTTAAACATCTATGCCTTTAATGTCTCCTCAACCTCCCCCAATACATTCTACATTACTCATTGTTGTTTTCCTTCATGTACAATTAACCTACAAGGCAAGAATGGGTTTTTTTTAATTTCGATATTTTGTTCCCATAGACTTACATTGGACTTCCGGTATCGGTATCGGGTATCGCCGATATTTTTTGGGTATCGGCGATACCATTCCGATTCCGATACTTTTGGATATCGGAAAGTATCGCTCAACTCTAATAGGGACATTAAAGTCCAGGGAGAGGTCGTGAGTCAGCTCCTGGTACCTAAGCCATATAGAAGCATGGTGCTGGGGTTGTCACATAGCCAGGTGCTTGGTGGGCACCTGGGGATGGACAAGATCCAGGATGACAGAGAGTCATTGGTGGCCTCGGGGGAATTAGAGAAAGGTGTAAAACCCCCTATACCTCCTGTGATAGTTGGTGACACGTTGTCAGTGCACCAAAAACAGGAAGTACGAGAGTTTCTGAGGAAGAATCAGCAGAGGTGTTCTGACTTGCCTGGTCGTACTTCTCTGGTGAGGCACTATACCGAGACTGAGCCCGGCACTATTGTCAAGCTGAAACCGTGCAGGATACCCGAAGCCCGCAGAGAGCATAGGCCTGGGAGGTTGCAGGGTAGTGCCGATGCCTTGTCCGGAATTCACTGTCTCTTTAGGATTGATGACCAGCCCTCCAGTCTGGAGAAGAGGGGGGGATATGTGAGACAGTGAAGGGGTATGTATTGAATGGGGTGTGCATCTCGCCTAGGTACTTAGCTGACTCGCATAAGGGAAATGTATGGCTTTGTAAACCTAGTGGTGGAGCTAGTTCACTACACCCTCCATTCAGTACAGGCTTGCAGCTCAAACCTGAGGCCACTCAGGTTTTAATTAGGCAGCCAGAAGTAGGTGGATGAGAACACAGACATTGAGCTCTCTCAGTCTGGATGTGACTCCAGACACGGCAGGAGTCTCCGGGAAACCACACGCTGGTAAATACTGAATATATGTGTTGTTTTGGGCCCGGCTGGTAGAGTCTGGGCCCTGATAGTGAGGGAAACTATCTGTGTGTGGTGAGTAGCCGGAGAGGCTCAGGATTTTGGTTTATGAGTTGGTTTTGCTCATGTTTGTTTGCTGTGGACTTACAATAAAGCTGGTTGCGGCCAGTTGTACCAGAATTGCTGTCTGTGAGTGAACTGTGTTTATGCCACTCTGTCTACCCGAGACGGCGATCCCAGAGCTATATCCCCTGAAAAGCTTACAGCGGGCTAAAGTAGGGTTTATTATTTCCCTGCTGTCAGACAGGGCATTGGAGTGGGCTACGCCGCTGTGGTAGTGCGACAATCATGTGGTGCAGAGTACTCCACGGTTTTTGAGCACTCTGAAGTAGGTGAGTCGCACGTACAGTACCAGGGCTTATGGGGTACTCGGCACCGAGCCCGTTGAAGTCTATGGGGAATGTCACAAGTAGCACAGCTCGGTCCGTTGCTCTGGGCGCTCATACAAAGGGGGATATTTACAGGGGATAGTAGTAATTGTTCGTGACGCCACCTGTGGTTTCTGATCAAGGTGACCAGCGCTGCAGGGTTAATCTTCTGAGGGGATGGTTACTGGCAGCAAGGTGTTAAGTCTCCCACAGGTAAGACTGGATCCCTCAAAGTATATGGCGGTGCAAGGTGCAGGCAATAAGGCAGACACACACAAGTCAGTCTCTTTCCATACCTTTACTGGTGGTATTTGTAGGTACGTCCCGGGAAGCTGCTCAGGGTGGAGGATGCACATCCAGGTAATCACTGAGTAGGTTTAAGGCCTCCTTTCTATTTAATGTGTGTGAGTTTCCAACCTGCATGAAGCTAAGTTCAACTCTGTATAGAACAGCTACGCCCGGCCGACATTGTGGTGGAGCCTTCTTTTGGCAAGAACTAAGTCTTAGTATGCAGCGTCCCGCTAGACTCCTGTTCTCCCTGACCCCGGTTACGTATCAGCACTATAGGGCCCCTCTGCGACTTGAAGTCCAGCAGGGATTCCGGTTTTCTCCTACTAGCCGTGAAGGTTCTAGCAAGGCTTCGGACCCGGCGTCCGGTTAAGCAGAGTGGAGGCAGCAATTGTTGCTGTAACGCCTCGGTCACTCTTTCCTTTGGTCACCACTCGCCCATCGCCCTACTCTCACCCTTAACATAAGCACCGGTAGCAGTAGGTGTAGTCGTCAGCTTCCTTCCACAGCTCACTGACCGTTTCTCAGTTGACTCGTTGTTGTAATAACTGTAGTCCCCTTCCTTCTGTTCCTTCATAGACTCTGTCCAAAGCAGCTTTCAGGACCTTCCGTCAGACTGAATACAAGCCCGCTTCGAGAGTCACTTTCCACATTCATAGGGTACTAACAGTCAATCTGTTCTGAGATAACAGCTTGCAATCTTTCGTCCTCTGTCTCATCTGACAGGAAATCTCCACACGTCTGAACACGCTCTGGCTCAGACAAAGCTCTGACTAGACTGAACTAAAACTGAACTACTGCTACATCTCTCACACCCTTAAATAGTCTAAGGTTCCCTCTAGTGGCAATACTGGGAAGTGTGAGTGTGAATGAATATCAGGTTTTGTAATTACCTTTTTGTGCATTCTCCAGGGAACATGTGTACCAAGCGCAGCTGGGCCACACATAGGTCTTCACCCATGATACGAGTCACCCATGATACGGCACTTTAACTGCTGGCATTGACTCGGGGCTCATCCATGGTCAGTCAATTTGTCATCCACTTCCGGACTTTAGCTTCTCAGCTGGAGTGGCCGGATAAAGTCCTCATCCCGGTCTTTTGGAGGGGATGGCTAACCATGTAAAAGATGTTCTGGCCACTAGGGAGATTTCGGCCACACTGGAGGAGCTAATATCCGTCTCTACTCGCATCGACCTTCGTTTCTCCAAGCAAAGGTTGGAGCGAGCCCAGTGTCGGAAGAAGTTTCGGCTGGCTCCTAACTTCGCAAGACCTCTGGAATCTCCGGATCAGGCGTCCGAGTCCCAAGAGGCCATGAAGGTTTCTCAAGCGGATCCAAGTCCCAGATCGCTCTTACACCTATGGTCTGTCATGTCTGCCTGCAGTCAGGACATTTTGCCACCAAATGTCCCCAGCGGTCGGGAAAACAACTGCGTCTAGTGGCCATAGGAGGAGGCTCACTAGATACAGCAGCGTTTTCTTTCAAATTGTCCGTCAAGGGGACACTCGCGATAGGCCCATCCACTCATGCGGTAGAGGTTTGTGTGGATTCCAGGGCAGAGGGCAATTTCATGTCTTCAGCCTTCGCCCAGTAGCACGTTATGCCTCTGGTAATGATCACCAAGCCAGTGACCATCCGAGTGGTGAATGGGTTGACACTGCTCTCACAGATCACACACCAGACCATCCCACTTACTCTCAACATGTCTCCAGCCCACCAGGAGATAATCTCCCTATTAGTTATACCCAAGGGTATTGATGAAGTCTTATTAGGGGTACCTTGGTTACGCTATCATTCTCCTCATATTGAGTGTTCCTCTGGGAGAATATTGGGATGCAGTGTGTCTTGTGAGGGTAGATGTCAGAGGGAATGCGTTCAGGTGGCTTCTACAGCAGTGCCCGCAAATCTATCCTCTCTCCCCAAACACTATTGGTCATATAAGGACATATTCTCCAAGAGAGCTGAGGAGATCCTTCCACCTCACCGCCCCTATGAATGTCCTATTGATATTTTGCCTGGTGCTGAGCCTCTCCGGGGTCGAGTCTATCCATTATCTCTCCCGGAGACGGAGGTAATGTCTCAGTACATCAAGGAGAATCTTGCAAGAGGATTCATTAGGAAGTCAGTGTCACCTGCATGGGCTGGGTTCTTCTTTGTGCAGAAGAAGAATGGGGAGTTACGTCCATGCATAGACTACAGAGGTCTCAATGCTATAACCATCAAAAATAAATACCCTCTGCCTCTTATCTCCGAACTCTTTGATAGGTTGCAGGGAGATAGGGTATTTACAAAATTAGATCTGCGGGGAGCCTATAACTTGATACGCATCCGTGAAGAGGACAAGTGGAAGACTGCATTTAACACCAGAGGGCCTCTATGAATAACTGGTGATGCCCTTTGGGCTCTGTAATGCCCCTGCTGTTTTCCAAGACTTTGTGAACGATATCTTCCGGGATATGCTAACCACATCGGTCGTAGTCTATCTGGATAATATTCTCATCTACTCTCCAGATATAGACTCCCACCGGTGAGATGTTTGCAAAGTCTTCGACCTTCTACAGGCAAACTCCCTCTATGCCAAGTTGGAGACATGTGTGTTAGAGCGGGAGTCCTTGCCTTTCCTGGGCTATATCATCTCGGCCCAGGGATTGGCCACGGATGCTGCCAAGCTACAGAACCCCATTCTCTTAAAGCGGTGCAGTGCTCCCAAGAAGGGAGCTAACCCCAAAGTATGGTCGGAAGAGGTCTCCAAGGCCCTTCTATCTATAAAGTCACATTTCTCTAGTGCTTCCATTTTACATCGCCCCTATGTCGATAAACCCTTTATCATGGAGGTGGATGCTTCTTCCGTCTGTGCTGGAGCCGTCCTCTTTCAGAAGGATGCTCAAGGTCGGAAGCATCCTTGCTTTTTTTTCTCCAAGACCTTCTCTCGGGGACAGGGAGTTGCTAGCAATGAAAATGGCCTTTTCTGAGTGGTGACATCTCCTAGAGGGGCCCGTTACCCCTTCCAAGTATTCACCGACCATAAAAACCTTAAATTCTCGCCAGGCCAGATGGTCCCTGTTCTTCTCCCGTTTCAACTTCACCCTCCATTTTCTCTCTGGGGAGAAGAACACTCGTGCCGATGCCCTCTCCAGTTCCGTAGTATCATCTGAGGAGGGAGAGGAACCTCAGCTTATTGTCCCTTCAGAGAGCCTGACAACTGTGACTCCAGTTTTGTTAGAGTCTGTGCCTCCGGGCAAGACTTTCGTTCCACCTAATTTGCGACCGGAGTTTCTCTCTTGGGCTCATTCATTCAGGGTGGGTGGACATTTTGTGACCAAGTGGACATCTGAGCTCCTGGCAAGGACGTACTGGTGGCCACATATGGCCCATGACGTCAGAAACTATATTCGGGCGTGTGTTTCCTTGCGCCCAGAAACGATCTTCTCTGCAATGGCCAGCTGGTTTACTGTACCTCCTGCCGGTGACGGATAGGCCCTGGGAGATGGTCGAGATGGATTTTTTGGTGGGTTTACCCAAGTCTCGTAACTGCTCTGTAATCTGGGTAGTCACCGTCCACTTCTCTAAAATAGTGCACTTGGTGGCTCTCCCGTGGGTACCTTCTGCACGGGCTTTGGTGGCGTTGTTTATCAAATGTGTCTTTCGCCTACACGGCATGCCTGACAAAATAGTCAGTGACCGGGGTCCCCAGTTCGCGTCTCGTTCTGGAGAGAGCTTTGTCGTCTGCTCAGCATAGAGCTAAATCTCTTGTCAGCTTACCATCACGAGACAAACGGGTTGGTAGAGAGGACCAACCAGACCCTGGTCATTTATCTGTGACATTTTGTTTCTGCCAGGCAGGATGACTGGTTATCCTTGCTACCGTGGGTGGAATTTGAATTGAATAACACCGTAGCCAACTGGGCAGACCCCGTTACTCCTTAATTATGGCCAGCATCCGCGTGTCCCTGTGCCCATGCCTGTGTCATCCACCAACTCTAAGGTGGCAGACTGAGTGGTGGAGGCACGTGAAATATGGGAACACACACAGGATGCTATCCGGGCCTCCAAGGAGAGAATGAGGGTCTTCACCGATGCGCATCGGCGTCCCGCTCTGACTTTTGCCCCTGGCTATTTAGTGTGGCTCTCCGCCCGTAACATCAGGCTGCGAGTTGAGTCCACTATCACTACATAGATTCCTTCAAGGTCCTGGAACAGGTCTACCGTGTGGTCTATCATCTGACATTTCCTCCATGCCTATGTATCACCAACACCTTTCATGTGTCTCTCTAAAACCCGTTCACAGGTCCCGGTTTTCTGAGTCATCTGCCGGGACATCAGGTTCTTCGGTGGACGAGTATGAGGTGAACACCATTGTTGGGTTCAAGGTGGTACATGGCAAAAAGTTCTATCTGGTGGACTGGAAGGGTCATGGCCCAGATACTGGAACCGGGGAACCTATTGAGCTCATTTGGGCTCCTCAGCTCATTGCGGCATTTGAGCATAGCGAGGCCCAAAGGAGGGTGCCCTAGGAGGGGGTAATGTTAGGCGTCGAGATCCCGCCACTGCACAGGGGGAATCTCTAGCCATGTCCTCTGTGGTCTCCCATTCTTCTTCAGCCGCAGAGGATTCTGCTCAGCGGAGACGTCGGTCTCAGCATTTTGCTCAGGTTAATGCTATGCATTTGGTTGCTGCTGCAGCCCCAGGTTCAGCTACAGCAACCAGCATTAATCAGCGGCGAGCAGACTTTCCTGGGACTAAGTCCTGCTTTTCTTGCTTTTCTCCATCTGAGCATGCCCGTGAGACGACCCCTCATTGGAGGTCGAAGGTCGCATGCTCAGGTCCTCAAGCAGTTCAGATTGGGCCATCAGCAAGGTCCTGGAAGGCTTCAGGTATAAAAGAATTGCACGGTCCCCACGGCCGTGAGCTAGTATAAACAATATGGTGTGTGAGCAAGTGGATACGCTACCAGTCTGTGTATGCATGGATGTTTGTGCCGAGAACCCGCCGCACTGTCGACGTGTATGACCGTCTAGTGTTTCTTAGGCAGGTTTTTACTAGACTTGACCTAGCGCCTGTCTCGGCCACTTGTGCTGCTTAGCACGGGCAGTTTACAGGGCACAGTCAATCCACGTGCTCTGGCACACACCTTTTGGTACCTCTCTGCGGTCAGTTGAGCTTTTTGCTCTTGTTTTTTAGTTAGCTGTGATGGCTACCACCGAGCGCAAGTAGTGACATCGCTAGTACGACACCGTGCGCATTGTGGGTCTGGTCAGACTCAAATCCCCGCATTGTAGGGGTTGAGCCTAGAGACTTCACTCACACCATATCAGTTGTGTCCTGTGACGTGTAACAGGGAACAACACTCTGTTATATTGTTGCGGTGGCTCTGTGAAGTAACAGAGTTCGCTGCTGTTCATACCGGTTGACATCTAACCCGCGTATTGTCAGCATTCAACCGCCGCCTTGTTCCCGCATTGCTTAGCAGCAGGTTCCATCTCTACATGGTGAACCCTGGGTTGTAAACGCACTTTATTATTATTATATATATTTCATTTGGTGCGTTCCACCAACCCTAACAGGAGTATCCTCTATTTTTGATAACAAGTGCATGTAAAGCTGACCGTTACAGGCTGCAGCTCTCATCTATCAGCTTTATCTTGGCTGGTTAACAAAATATAGGGATCTTTAAGCCATTTTATTGGGACCATACTTGGGAGTACAGAACAGGAGAAGGACTTGGCTATTCTGCTTACACATAAGCTGAGCAGTAGTACACAATGTCAAGAGGCAAACACAAAAGCAAACAAGATTTTAGGGTGTATAAAAAAAGAAGTAAAATCCCCCGATCCCAACGTATTGTTACCCTTTTATAAATGGCTTGTGAAGCCACATCTAGAATATGGGATCAAGTTTTGGGCTCTACTGTACATTTTAAAAAGCACATTCAGAAATTAGAGTCAGGTCAAAGGCATGCAACTACAGTCATGGCCAAAAGTTTTGAGAATGACACAAATATTATATTTTCACATGATCTGCTGCCCTCTGGTTTTTATGTGTGTTTGACAGATGTTTTTATCACAGACAGAAATATAATAATTGCAAACATATGAGTAACAAGAGCTTATATTGACAGTTAGAATGAGTTAATGCAGCAAGTCAATATTTGCAGTGTTGACCCTTCTTCTTCAGGACCTCTGCAATTCTCGCTGGCATGCTCTCAATCAACTTCTGGACCAAATCCTGACTGATAGCAGTCCATTCTTGCACAATCAATGCTTTCATTTTGTCAGAATTTTTAGGTTTTTGTTTGTCCACCCGTCTCTTGATGATTGACCACAAGTTCTCAATGGGATTAAGATCTGGGGAGTTTCCAGGCCATGGACCCAAAATCTCTATGTTTTGTTCCCTGAGCCATTTAGTTATCACCTTTGCTTTATGGCAAGGTGCTCCATCATGCTGGAAAAGGCATTGTTGATCGCCAAACTGCTCTTGGAGGGTTGGGAGAAGTTGCTCTTGGAGGACATTCTTATACCATTCTTTATTCATGGCTGTGTTTTTAGGCAAGACTGTGAGAGAGCCGATTCCCTTGGCTGAGAAGCAACCCCACACATGAATGGTTTCAGGATGCTTAACAGTTGGCATGAGACAAGACTGGTGGTAGCGCTCACCTTGTCTTCTCTGAATGAGGCGTTTTCCTGATGTCCCAAACAATCGAAAAGGGGATTCATCAGAGAAAATAACTTTACCCCAGTCCTCAGCAGTCCACTGCCTGTACCTTTTGCAGAATATCAGTCTGTCCATGATGTTTTTTCTGGAGAGAAGTGGCTTCTTTGCTGCCCTCCTTGAGACCAGGCCTTGCTCCAAGAGTCTCCGCCTCACAGTGCGTGCAGATGCACTCACACCTGCCTGCTGCCATTCCTGAGCAAGCTCTGCACTGCTGGTAGCCAGATCCCGCAGCTGAAACACTTTTAAGAGACTGTCCTGGCGCTTGCTGGTCTTTCTTGGGCGCCCTGAAGCCTTTTTGGCAACAATGGAACCTCTCTCCTTGAAGTTCTTGATGATGCGATAGATTGTTGACTGAGGTGCAATCTTTCTAGCTGCGATACTCTTCCCTGTTAGGCCATTTTTGTGCATTGCAATGATGACTGCACGTGTTTCTTTAGAGATAACCATGGTTAACAGAAGAGAAACAATGATGCCAAGCACCAGCCTCCTTTTAAAGTGTCCAGTGGTGTCATTCTTACTTAATCATGACAGATTGATCTCCAGCCATGTCCTCATCAACACCCACACCTGTGTTAATGGAGCAATCACTGAAAAGAGGTTAGCTGGTCCTTTTAAGGCAGGGCTGCAATGATGTTGAAATGTGTTTTGGGGGATAAAGTTCATTTTCTAGCCAAATATTGACTTTGCAAGTAATTGCTGTTAAGCTGATCACTCTTTATAACATTCTGGAGTATATGCAAATTGCCATTAGAAAAAGTGAAGCAGTAGACTTTTTAAAAATTAATATTTGTGTCATTCTCAAAACTTTTGGCCATGACTGTAGATTATTACAAGGGATGGAAGGTCTCTCAATGATGAGAGGTTGAAAAAGTTGGTCTTGTTTGGCTTAGAAAAAAGATGCCTCAGAGGGGAACTCATTTATAAGCATAAATATATGTATGGTCAGTACAAATGACTGGCGCTTGACTTCCAAGGACCATACTAAGGACCAGGGGCACTCATTATGTGTGGAAGAACGGCAATTCTGACAGCTAAATAGTTAAGGGTTATTTACAGTTAGGGCAGTCAGAATGTGGAATGCCCTATCACAAGAGGTAATAATGGCAAACATAACAGCTTTTAAAAAAGGGCTGGATGATTTCCTCAATACACATAACTGCGCGTTATAGTTAATTTAGTGACAAAATGAATAATTGGTGGAGAAAGGGTGAACTTCATGGACCTAGGTCTTTTTTCAACCTATGTAACTATGTAACTAAATTTTGATGCCATTTTTACCCATTTTCCAGTGTAAAACTGTAAAATATGGGGTTAAAACAACATTTTGGTGGCAAAAATGTAATTATTTTTTTCTTCTTCGCCTAATGGTATAAAATTCTGTGACCCACCTGTGGTGTCAATATAATCACTACACACCTAGGTGAATTCACTGAGAGATGTATTTTGTAAAATAGGGTCTGTTATGGAGGTTCTGCTGTTCTGACACCTCTGCCAGTGTGACATTGCACAATCAAACCAGTCCAGCAAAATGTTATCTCCAATATGGCGCGTCTTCCCTTCTGCGCTTTGCACTGTGCCTCAAAAGTAGTTTTCAGCCACATATGGGGTATTGGCATACTCAGGAGAAATTGAAAAACAAATTTTTGGTTCCATTTTTTCCTGTAACTCTTGTGAAAATAAAAAAATTTGAGCTAAAATAAAATTTTTGTGGGAAAAATGTGATTTTTTTTTATTTTCACGGCTCTATATTATAAACTTCTGTGAATCAGCAGGGGTTCAAGGTGCTCACCACACATATACATACATTCCTTGAGGAGTCTAGTTTCCAAAATGGTGTCACTTTTGGGGTATTTCCACTGTTTAGGGAAATCAGGCGCTCTCCAAACGCAACATGACGTGTCCTAATTATTCCAGCAAATTTTACATTCAAAAAGTCAAATGGCTCTCCTTCCCTTCCAAGCCCTCCCAGTTGCCCAAACAGTGGTTTTACCCCACATTTGGGATATCTGTATGCTCAGGAGAAATTGCACAACACATTTTAGGGCCATTTTTTCCTGTTACCCTTACGAAAATAAAAAAAAAATTGGGTCCAAAATAATATTTTTGTGACAAAAAGTTAAATGTTAATTTTTTTCTTACACATTCCAAAAATTCCTATGAAGCACCTCAAGGGTTAAAAAAGTTCTTGAATGTGGTTTTGATCACCTTGAGGGGTGCACTTTCTAGAATGGTGTCACTTTTGGGGTATTTTCTGTCAAATAGGCCCCTCAAAGTCACTTCAAATGTGATGTGGTCCCTAAAAAATAGTTGTGTAAATTTTGTTGGAAAAGTGAGAAATTGATGGTCAACTTTTAACCCTTATAACTTCCTAACAAAAAAAAATTCTGTTTAAAAAATGGTGCTAATATAAAGATAACATGTGGAAAATGTTATTTATTAACTTTGTCTGATATAACTCTCTGATTTAAGGGCATAAAAAATAAGTTTGAAAATGAAAAATTTTAAACATTTTCATTTTTTTCACAAATAAATGCAAGTCATATCGAAGAAATTTTACCACTATCATGAAATATAATAACTCATAAAAAACAGTCTCTGAATCAGTGGGATCTGTTGAAGTATTCCAGAGTTTTAACCTCATAAATTGACAGTGGACAGAATTGTAAAAATGTACCTGGTCATTAACGTGCAAACGGTCTTGGGAGTAAAGGGGTTAAACTCCCCAAAACCACCTTGACTGCTGCAGGTGACCTTTTTTTTTAATTTCATTAAAAATAAAGTTTGTTTCAAGAGATCTAGCAATTACAAAATGCGTGAGTCATGCGGTAAATGATGGGAAAGTGGTAGTGCTGTTGATTGAGCATACAGATGCCGAGGACGCAGGACAGGTGTGGCTACCCCTCTTACTGGAGCACAAGAAACACACTAATTTATGACACATAGGTTCCTGTCCCACTTTTCAGGGAGGCATGGTACACCACTTCTAAAGACAGAGCAAACAGGTGGTCGCTTGGATAGTAGATGCTTCTGTCATGTCTCAGGGTTCGATCCGTCAGTTTTCTGCTTGTCTGCTGGCGCCTCTATCCGCAGAGCCACTAGAGATATGGTTGCTGTCTGGTGCTGTTTACCTTATACCTTTTTATCCACTCTTTTCTTACAGTAGGTGTTTTCCATTTGCTGTTTAGCCTATCCTATCACTGTACAGGGGTTTCTATTTACACCTCACTGTTACCTCTGTTCCCTGCTGGTGATAGCTTACAACTACCCAGTTTGGTGGTGAAGGACTAGTCTTTTTTGTGACAGTCTGTTAGTGTTTTCTCTAGGGGTTATCTACGTTGTTTTAGTCATGTTTGTAATTCATTTTCCTCTCCCATTTGGCTGGTCACTCCTACTGTACCCTTGTTTTCCATTTTGATGTTTCATGGACATTTTTGTGTTGTGTTTAGGTAGCTGAGGAGAAAAAGCAAAAACGGCAATACACCAGAGAGGCTGGAACCTATTGGATTGCAGTAACCTGAACTAACCACACAACTAGAGGTAGCCGTGGAGCGTTCCTACGTTGATCCTAGACGCCTCGTCACAGCCTGAGAGATAACTACACCTAAAGGCAGAAAGAGGAAAGCTATCTGCCCCGGAGCAGATCCCCAAAGAAAATAGGAAGCCCCCAAACATGTAATGGCGGTTAGACAAGAAGAAGCACGGACACAGACAGAAAATAGAATGAGTAAACGCTGGGGCCCAATCTGTCTAGACAGAAAAGTACAGGAAAGGATTCTTACTGCAATCCAAAAAAACCCCTAAAAAATACCAACTCTTCTGATTGCAAAAAAAACCCCGGAGATCACACGATCTCCACCACCTAAATCAGATCTCTGGTGTAACAAAACTAAGCAGCAGCCACTGAAAAAACAGGAAAAAGCAAATGAACAAACAACAGTGGCTAAAGATAAACTGAGAGGAGCACAGGCCCCAGGAGGGGACCCGGCTGACCTCCACAAAAGTGCAGAGAACTATGCAAAAAGCAAGCACAAATATAAAAGCAGAAATTATCTTATCTGAAAGCAGGAGATGCAGGCAAGACTCAGCAAACTTCCAAATGAACCAGGAACCACAATTGAGACAAGAACAATTGATCACCGGCAACCATCATGGGAGGGAACCTCCCTTATATCAGTCCAGTCAGAGATCCCAGATTGCCATTCCTCGCTAGAAGGTTCAGTACTGTCTGTAACCACCAGAGGGAGCCTCTGCTCAAAAACCATCTCTAGCACATTCATAACATTTTTGTATGATTGCAGTTTCCTTTCATCCCAGATTGTGCTATCCATTTCACGTCAGTCCCATATCTTCCTAGGTGGGGGAGGGAATAGTTTCAGTGTACACTCAGGAGCAAAGTAAGGTCGGAGAACCTGACCTCTCTACCTTCAAGAGTTCCCCTGGAACAGGGATAGGGAGGGTCCCACTTCCATGGACAGTTGCAGGCTCCCTCTCCCTTACTTCAGACCGGCACATCATAGCAGTTTCCAGGGGGCTTGGCAGTGCGACACTCCTAGGACCGTGGGGTACTCGGTCCGAGTCAGACAGTTATTTGGGGGGGAAGGTCACGGCAGCAGTGACCCGGTCCGTGGCCCTGGGCGTGCAATAAAATGAGGGGGAGATAAGTTTATAGGGGATTAAGTTTGTGACGTCACCAGTGGAATTCGGCAATAGATGGCCGAAGCTGCGATTCAGGTCCACTGGATAGAGCTAGGCCCAAGGGCAGTTATAAAGTTAAATGCGATGGGGTAACGGTTGTAGTGCAGGGTAGGTGACGCAGTAAATTAATCTGAGGACACAGCCGAGTGCAGTCTTCACACTTTACTCACAGTCTTTAGGTTACAATCACCAGCCATGTCCTGTGTCCTCCGTGTAGGTGGTACAGCCAGCTCTCGGGTTTGCGATACACTTTACCGGGACTCCCTTCTTGTGTACCTTCTCCATGTTGGCATATGCAACAGATTAGGACTTATTATAAGTAAAAGGAACTTTATGCTGACCTGACAATAAATGGCGATGTTGTGTAACGTTTCCTTCTGTTTAATGTATTGTATAAAAAATAGTCTCACTTGTACTTTCACTTTCGTTTTGCTCCTGTTTTCCTGATGCAATGCTGAAATGACTGTGCATTTTCCTTTTACCTCATGTTGTAAGAAGTAAAAGCTTGTTATCCCATGCAGCCTGCTCTGTGAAGTTTTGTACTGCAAAGGTGTGGATGCAGAAGCTGTGCAACAGGTTATGGTCCCAGACACAGGCACCCAGACCCAGTCACCCCAGCCATAGCGCACCCAGATACATCGTACCCAGAAAATCCAGACACCACAGATCCCAAGCACCAAGAATACCAGATACCTAGGACACTGGAACTCTCAGCAAGTCTCTCCAAACAAGTAAGATAAGTTAAAAATGACAAGTAGCACAGAGCTAAAACTCGCAGTAGCTAAACTGAATGATGAGAACTATCAGCTATGGAAGTTCAAAGTAGAGATGTTATTGTCTAAAGATGATTTATGGGAAGTAATCACTACAGATAGACCTGATCAAGATAATCTGACATGGGATAAGAAAAATAGACAAGTGAGAGCCACCATTAGCTTATTAGTGGATGATGCTCAATTAATACATATAAGAAATGAAGAAACAGTGAAAGGAATGTGGGAAGCATTAAGAAACCTATATGAGAGACCCAGATTAAATCACAAATTATTTTTATTAAGAAAGCTTTACAGTATGAGACTAAGTGCAGACAGTGACATGCAGAAGCATATATTCTCTATTATGGAAGTGATATCACAGCTAAGATCTATTGGTGAAGATATTAAAGAAAGTCATATAGCAGCTATATTATTGTGCAGTTTACCAGATTCATATACTGCTTTAATAAATGCACTAGAGACAAGACCTGAAACAGACATTACATTAGATTTTGTGAAGACCAGACTCATAGATGAATATCAGAGAAGAAAAGAACAAAGCAATGATTCTGCTGAAAAGGACAGTGAAAACGCTCTTAAAGCTACAGAATTTAAAAAACCCTATAATAAAGAGATAAGAGAATGCTTCAGATGAAAGAAAAAAGGTCATTTAAAGAAAGACTGTACCATATGGAAAGCAGAACAACAAAAATTACAACATAAAAAGCATACACAGAAAGTGAAAAACACAATTTCCGATTCGTGTGAGAATAATTGGAATGGCACATTCAAAATAACAGACAAGAAATCATCACTTGGTTGGTTTATTGATTCAGGAGCAACGAGTCATATGACAAGTGACAAGAATTTCTTTACTGATCTTAATTTAGATAAGAAAGAAGCCATTTATCTTGCAGATAGAAGCAAAATAACCGCAGAAGGTATTTGACAACGTTTGCTAAATTGGTCAAACAAGTTCAGACAAGATTCAAAGATACTTGTACAGGATGTGTTGTATGTTCCAAAATTGGAAGGCGGATTATTATCTGTGAAATGTTTAACAGCAAAAGGACTTACAGTAAAATTCAAAGATAATGAGTGTGCAATTATTGCAGGAAACAAGATGATAACCAAAGTCAAGGCAGATGAACAATTATATCATTTTGACAAACCAAAGGAACAGATGAAGGTATGTACACATGATCACAAAAACTGTATTCACATGTGGCATAGACGTCTAGGACATAGACACCCGGACAGTATAAGGGAACTACAGAGAAAAGAATTGACAAAAGATTTAAAGATATCAGATTGCTCATTTACCATAAGATGTGAATGTTGTATAAAATCCAAAGCCACAAGGATATCTATTCCAAAAGAAAGTGAGATGAAAAGCGAAAGACCACTTGATTTGGTGCATACTGACGTATGTGGACCCATGAAAGTGACTACATCAGGAGGCAATAGATACATGTTGACTTTTATAGACAACTACTCAAGATACACAGTCACATACTTAATTAAGAACAAAAGTGAAGTTTTTGATAAACTTGTAGACTATGTAACAAGAACAAGTAACAAATTTCAAAGAAAGCCAATTGTCATCAGAAGTGATAATGGATGTGAATTTACAGGTCACAGAATAGAAGACTACTTAAGACAAAATGGAATAGAACATCAGAAAACTGTTCCATACATACCTGAACAAAATGGAGTAGAAGAAAGGAAAAACAGAACTCTAACAGAGATGATGAGATGTATGCTGACAGATTCTAAACTACCAGAGAAATTTTGGGGTGAGGCAGCAATGACAGCTACATACCTACAGAACCGACTTTTTTCCTGAAAACTGAAGAAAACTCCATATGAAGTGTGGCAAGGTATGAAACAAAGTGTCATTTAAAAGTTTTTGGATGTAAAGTTTTTATATTCATTCCAACAGAAAAACATTCCAAACTTCAAAACAGATCCATGGAAGGAATATTCGTTGGATATAGTGAAAATTGCAAAGGATATAGAATCTTAGATCCCAAAACAGACAGAGATACGGTCAGTAACAGTGTGACATTCATTGAAGATTTAAATGAAGACATTATGATTTCAGTTGAAATAAAAAATGAGAAAAACAATAGTGACATAACTGAAGAAATACCTGATGAGAAAGAAGTAGAAATTAATGAAGAACAAAATACTGAAAGTGAAGAATCACAACTACAAACAGACACAGAACAAAGACGTTCAATAAGAGAGAACAAAGGAAAACCACCAAAACGTCTCTCATACAAGACAAGTATAAGAAAAATCCATGAGCCTACCTCTTGGGAAGACATATCTAAACTTACTGAAGAAGAAGCTAATAAATGGATTGAAGCAACAGAAACAGAAATTAAATCCATGCATGATTCAAATACATGGACACTAACAGATTTGCCAGAAGGAAGAAAAGCAATAGGATGTAAATGGATTTTTAAAGTAAAATACCAAACAGATGGCACACCTGAAAGATATCGAGCAAGACTCGTAGCTAAAGGGTATTCTCAAAAATATGGAGAAGACTACGATGAATCATTTGCTCCAGTTGTCAACCACACTGCAATAAGATCTTTTCTTACAGTTGCAGCAATGGAACAGATGGAACTAAGACATCTGGATGTAAAGACAGCTTTTTTGAATGGAGATTTAACAGAAGAAATTTACATGGAACAACCTCCAGGATTCAAAGATGAAAGAAATCCAAACAAAGTTTGTAAACTACAGAAAAGCATACATGGTTTAAAACAAGCAGCTAAAGCATGGAATGACAAAATCACGGAAGTACAAACAAATTAAAAATTTCAAAGAAGCAAAGCTGATCCATGCTTGTACACAAAAAGGCTGAGTAATAGATGGATTTGTGTACTCATATATGTAGTCGGCATTTTGATTTGTTTTAAACAAGAAAGGGATAAAGAAAACCCTGAAACAAAATTTTGAAATCAAAGACTTAGGAAATGTAAATACAGATAGAAAGAGAAGAAGATGGAAGTTTCCTACTGAATCAAAATCACATGATTCAAGACATAACAGAAAAATTTGGACTAAAGGATGCAAAAACAGTAAAGTCTCCAATGGAAACTAATTATCTCAAAGAGATGAACAGTGAAAAGAATATGCTACCAAACAATGAAGAAAAACAAAACACCAAAGAAGGAGCTTTACACACGACCAAGTAATAAAAAGGTATAAAATTTTATTGAAAAACAAAAGATTTAATAAAAGGCAGTAACCACAAACTGCCTTTTATTAAATCTTTTGTTTTTCAATAAAATTTATACCTTTTTATTACTTGGTCGTGTGTAAAGCTCCTTCTTTGGTGTTTTGTTATGTTTTTGCTTTATGACCTGTTCCTATGGGACTCATGTAGGTGTGTTCAAACAATGAAGAATACAGAACAGCAATAGGAAAACTACTGTATCTAGCAACCGTTACAAGACCAGACATCGCAGCAGCAGTAGGAATTCTGAGTAGAAAGGTATCAAAACCAAATAAAGCTGATTGGAATGCCGTGAAGAGAGCAATATGTTATTTGAAAGGAAGTAGCAATGTTAAGCTGAAATTACCCACAGGTGATAATTGCATTTTAACAGGATATGTTGATGCAGATTGGGCTGGAGATCCAACTGACAGAAGATCTACCAGTGGACATATTTTTTTTCTCTCAGGTGGACCAATAAGTTGGACAAGTAAGAAACAGTCAATTGTGACACTATCTTCAAAAGAAGCAGAATATATTGCAGCAGCACATGCGAGTCAAGAAGTACAGTGGTTAAGACAATTGTTAACAGACCTAGGACAACCACAGTTGGAACCAACAAAACTAAAAGAGGACAATCAAGGATGTCTTGTTCTTGCTCAGATGGAAAGAGTCAATCCAAGAACCAAGCATATTGATGTAAAATATCATTTCTTGAGAGATCATCAGGATCAAGGAGTCTTGAAGTTGGAGTATTGCCCTACTGAAGAAATGACAGCAGACATTTTCACGAAGGCGTTGAATGCTGATAAACATCAGAGACTAATAAAAAAGTTGGGTTTGATTGAATAAATCCTTACTGTTGAGAAAGGGTGTTGGCATATGCAACAGATTAGGACTTATTATAAGTAAAAGGAGGACTTTATGCTGACCTGACAATAGATGGCGATGTTGTGTAACGTTTCCTTCTGTTTAATGTATTGTATAAGAAATAGTCTCACTTGCACTTTCACTTTCGTTTTGTTCCTGTTTTCCTGATGCAATTCAGAAATGACTGTACATTTTCCTTTTACCTCATGTTGTAAGAAGTAAAAGCTTGTTATCCCATGAAGCCTGCTCTGTGAAGTTTTCTACTACAAAGGTGTGGATGCCGAAGCTGTGCAACACTCCAGACATCTCTCCTTACGCTAGCTAACGCCTTTCCTGCCCTGCGCTTCACACACAGTGTCCAAAGCCATCAGCCTCAGATCCTGTCGGGCGACATCCTCCTGGTCCCCTTGGTCCTATGTGGTACCTTTTCGGCAAATGTGTGTGGATTTGGCTGCTGCACATACAGTCACAACATCCTCCGGTTTGCTAGCTGAGTCCTACAGTCTCTCCACTAGTCTGGGGCCCGTCCCCAACTGTGACCTGATCCCTCCATCTGACTCCGGTCGGTCTGGATACGGGCACCACGGGTGTATTCCTCACGCCCCTGGCCCCTAGGACACCTTCTTCCTCAGGAGCCCCTTCCTACACAACTGCTCCTCTCAACTTCTTTCACTGCTCCTCCTCCAACTGTCCTTCCAACTGTCCCAGTCCTTCTTGCCTTAACTGAAGCTCCTCCCCCTCCCTAGGGGTGGTGTGTCATGATGGATGCACATATGCGAGCACCGGGTAGTTGCCCCCTCCTTACCCTAGAGCTGAGTACCACACCTCTGGCTGAGGTGCAGTACCTCAGTGTGGCACAGCAGCACTACCCAGTCTTCCGCATGTTCCAGTCTCACCAACCAACAGTCTGGATCACTTAATCCTCCTTCCTCTCACCATATTGAGTCACAGTAGGAGCTCTTTACAACAACATTTCTTGATTATGGCTTCTCAACCTGCTTGCTCCAAGAGGAACAGAAGGACATGCTGTTTAGTGATGCACAAAGCTTAGAGTAGACACGGCCACAAGAAGATGGCAGTGAGGAACATCAAATTTTGGCTAAGGAGGAAGATGATGAGAAACAGATGCCGCTAACTCTAGTTGTCAAGTCACAAAGTAAATACGACCAGGGTGTGGGGTGGAAGACGAGGTGATGGATGATAAAGTGTTATGAATGTGCTAGAGATGGTTTCTGAGCAGTGGCTCCCTCTGGTGGTTACAGACAGTACTGAACCTTTCAGCGAGGAGTGGCAATCAGGGATCACGGACTGGTCTGATATAAGGGAGGCTCCCTCCCATGATGGTTGCCGGTGATCAATTGTTCTTGTCTCAATTGTGGTTCCTGGTTCATTTGGAAGTTTGCTGGAGTCTTGCCTGCATCTCCTGCTTTCAGATAAGATATTTTTTGCTTTTCTTTTTGTGCTTGCTTTTTGCATTGTTTTCTGCACGTTTGTGGAGGTCAGCCAAGTCCCCTCCTGGGGCCTGAGCTCCTCACAGTTTATCTGCAGCCACTGTTATTGGCTCATTTGCTATTACCTGTTTTTTCAGCGGCTGCGGCATGGTTTTTGTTCACATTGAGATCTGATTTAATGGGTGGCGAGATTGTGTGATCTCAGTATTTTTGTAATCAGAATTGTTGGATTTTGTAGGGTTTTCTGGGTTGCAGAAAGTAATCTCTCCTGTCCTATCCTATTTAGTCAGCTTGTGGCCCCAGCGTTTGTTCAGTCTATTTTCTGCCTATGTTTGTATTTTCATCTTGTCTAACCGCCATTATATGTTTGGGGGCTTCCTATTTTCTTTGGGGATCTGCTCCGGGGCAGATAGCTTTCATCTTTCTGCCTTTAGGTGTAGTTATCTCTCAGGCTGTGACGAGGCGTCTAGGATCAACGTAGGAACGCTCCACAGCTACCTCTAGTTGTGTCATTAGTTTAGGAATCTGCAACCCATCAGTTACCAACATCTCAGGTGTTCGGCTGCACTGCTGTTGTTCCTGTCCTCCTCAGCTACCGAAACATAACAATAAAGTCATTGACCCCACCTCGGAAGCTGGCATGCAGAGCGATGCCAGAAGAGCTGAGAGGGAGAGATCGGCAGCACCGAAACAGACAGTAAGAGGCAGTGGTGTGACCAGAGGGAGAAGGTGGGCAACTGTTCCACAGAGCACTGGCACTCTTGAATTTCTTCGTGAAAGAGTTTGGTGTACCCCAGTCTGGGACTTTTTTAAAGAGAGTTCTGAGACAAACAAAATGGCCATTTGCAACCTGTGCCATGCCAAGATCAGCAGGGGCCTGACCACTAAGAACCTAACTACCACCAGCATGATCAGGCACATGTCATCTACAGGTCCTACAGGTGGTGACCGGAGAGGTCCCTGTGAGGTGTCAGGACGTCACCGTCTATCTCTCCATGGAGGAGTGGGAGTATATGGAAGCACACAAGGACCAGTATGAGGATGTCCTGATGGAGGACCCCTGGCCCCTCACACCACCGGGTGGATCCAGTAAAAGCGATTCCCCGACCGATGCCGCAGTCCTCAGGATGGAAACCGCGACCTGTCAGAGCATCATCAGAACGATGATCTGATTATTGTCAAAGTGGAAGACCCCGATCAGGAGGATGATGAGGCTGATTCCCCTGATCTGAAGGAGGAGGAAACTCCTAACGCCATCAGCATCGACTTCTCCCGGGCTTCCCCCATACTCTGGAACTCCCTGCCGCAAAACATCAGACTTTCACCAACAACGGAGACCTTCAAGAAAAACCTGAAGACCCACCTGTTCCGACAAGCCTACAACCTGCAGTGATCATCAGTCTACTGAACCATCGCACGACCAGCTCTACCCTTTCCTAGTGTATTCTCACCCATCCCTGTAGACTGTGAGCCCTCGCGGGCAGGGTCCTCTCTCCTTCTGTACTTGTGTGTCCCTTGTCCAGCACATGTTTATTGTACCTGTCTATATTTTCCCCTTTTCATATGTAAAGCGCCATGGAATAAATGGCGCTATATAAATGTATAATAATAATAATAATAATAATCTAAGCACCTGACTGAGGGACAAACGCTTGGGTCCACAATTGATGTCATCGGGTAACACCACTGCCTCTTTCCCTATGCTTGGTGTTTCCAAATCCCCTGTCCAAAACAGTTGTGCAGATGCCTCATTCCCTGCACCTATATTTGCACATTCTCACTTACCATCATCAGAAGAAGGAGAAGGCTCACAACTCTTCTGCAGAGCACCGACACTCCTGAATTTCTTTGTGAAAGAGTTAGGTGTTCCCCAGCCTGGG
>JARQOD010000003.1:232664321-232747461 GCA_033576555.1 Oophaga sylvatica | reverse complement strand
TGTGGCTCAACTAGGTCATCCAAGTTATCACTACCACTCACTCCCCCCCTCCAGAGGCAACAAGATGGCTGGAATCAGTAGTGCAGTGGTGAAGGCTGATGTCATTAAGCATGAGGAAGGCACATTGAAACCTGAGACGTCAATCAGTACTGAAAAAGAATGGCCATAACATAATGAGAGACAAACAGTGAGGGAGAAGTTAGAGCAATCACAGCTGCACATTAAAAGGTATCAACCCCTGAGAACTTTCAAATCCTAACATTTTTCTATCTACTGGTGAACACTGTACAAATGTATGTACAGTATATTTACTGTTACAGCTGCACAGCATTCATGACCTTGATTCCCCTGAAAAGACTGGAGAAGGAGGGGGTTTTCAAGCTTCGCTCTGGGTGCAGACTTTTGATAATCATAGAATGTGAAATTTCTTTGCCCTTGCCTGGTCTACATAATAGGGGCTCTCGACTGGGTATACTATTTTTTCTACTGACTCTGTGTCATCCTGTTGGATATCATGAAGGATGGCTGACTGGGAGACTAACCTGCCCTGACCCTACTGTGTGCGTTTTCTCATATACTGCTTGCCCCAATCTAGTGAAGTATCATCAGCGGGTGGGCTGCTATTGCCCCTGCCACAAGGAGGTAGAAGGTGTCTCCTTCCTCCACTAACACCAGGTCCTCTAAATCTCACCAGCAACAGCAGAAAGCATTACTATTTTGTTTCTAACCTCTTTAACAAATGACATGAGAAACATTTCAGGGTCTGGAATAATACTCCTCATGGCCAACATTTTACTAGGATCCCAGGGACGCCATTCACTCTCCTGGGGTTCTACAATAACAGATCCTCTAGACTGGGGTGTAAGGTCTTGTGGCTGTAATCTGGGTGGCGTGCAGGCTAGCAGCAGGGATTGAGGTGGGCCGCCCACACTGGCTGAGTAATTGTCTTAGTGAGTATTGGATGGCAGTAAAAGCCTGACATTTAACTGCTGCATCCATTTGGGTTGTGTCAGGGAGGAACTCGAGGGCAGGGCAGGTCCTGAGGGGGTGTTGGTGCCATCCAATGCAGACATGATGCTCATTGGTGGTATGGCTGAGACCTGTGGGGGCATAGCACTTGGGGCACTTGCCAGGGGCTACATTGGCTTGACTGGGCTCTGGGGCGTGTAGTACGCAAATAAATTGTGAGACAATAACAAAGGATACAGCCCTGTCTTAGGAACAGGAGGTTTTATCAGTTTCTATGTGCCAACAGGGATCACCACATACATGACAGATCTCTCCATCCAAACTAAATTCTGTTTTCTACATGCACATTTCCATCCTTTAGGGATAATGTAATGGGGTGGAGACAAACTGGGAGCGGCATGGCGATCAGCGCCATCTTTGTTTCATATTTTCACATACAAAATCTTATCACCATGTTTTTCTTCCTTCACCTCACCTCACAGAGGTTTTTCCACCATATTTCAGCCTAACAAGCCAGCAACATTTACACATCCTCTTTGTTCCTTCAATACACTTCCAGAAACAATCATTAAGCTTTCCACCCGGTGGACAACCAGACGCTGAACAAAACCTATGCATTTTCTGCACAAATTTCTTTTCTTTCTGTTTCAACAATTTTCAACAGCACCTCTACCATGCCCAATCTGTTCCTTACCGAACAGATTACCCATCTTCTGTTTCTCTCCTTAGAAACAAGAATACAGGACCAGAAAGGCAAACCAGCGGGGACTAGAGTTGAGCATTCCGATACCGCAAGTATCGGGTATCGGCCGATATTCGCTGTATCGGAATTCCTATACTTAGTTCCGATATTTTCCATATATCGTATACCGGAATCGGAAGTTCCCATAATTCTTTGAGAGGCAATGTGATTTTAGTCACCAATGAGGAATCCTAAGAAGTGTGGGCACATCCTGTAATGCTGCAGTCATGTTAACTAATGGCATAGCTGTGATTGGATGCTGAAATGATGTCAGAATGCACTATAAAAGGCGCCGCCGCCATTTTAGCATCACTGTGCTGTGAATTCAGTTAGGGACAGAACGCTGCTCTGCTGACTCTGAGGGACAGTTAGAGATTGCGATTTTGTGTACTGTGCTTTAGGCAGGCTATTTACCAACCGCTGTGTAAAGCTTCCTTTTGCCTTACAGTGTTGTTTTAACAGCTCTGTGCAAGGTGTGTGTGTGAGAGTGCAGGTGACGCTGCAGTTTGCTCTGCATCCAACGCTGTTTGTAGGCATCTGCACGTGTCACTCACAGACTCTTTTTTTTTTCTTTAGTGTAATTCTTGCTGCTCCATTCAATAGAAATTATAGTGTGACGCGCTTCCATCCGTATACAATACATTGGTTGCAAACACTATAGAAGTACAGAAAGGAGCCTTTCAGAGATAGTGAACAGTTGTGTGCAGTGATCACTCTAGTCTGTGAGGTTTTATTTTTTTTGAGTGCAGATCATGCTCCCGTTATGTCTTGAACCACTGCTGCTTGTACTCGCTGAGTGTCTCACTACCTCATCCTTGAATTTTTGTCTAATTGGTGCTGCTCCATTCTATTTAAAAAAATCAAATCTATTATGTGACGTGCTTCATCCGTATCAATACATGGTTGCAAACACATAGAAGTACACAAAGGCCTTTCAGAATAGTAACAGTGTGTGCATGTTCACATCTAGTCATGTGTTTTTTTTTTTGAGTGCAGATCACGCTCCAGTTAGTTCTTGCAACCACTGCTGCTTGTACTCTGCTGAGCGTGTCCTCACTGCCTCATCCTTGACATTTTTCTCTAATGTTGCTGCTCATTCTATTTCAATAAATCAAATCTATTAGTGTGACGTGCTTCCATCCGTATCCAATACATTGGTTGCAAACAATATAGAAGTACACAAAGGGCCTTTCACAGCTACTGAACAGTTGTGTGCAGTGTATACTGTAGTCAGAGGTTTTCATTTTTGGAGTGCAGATCGCTCCAGTTAGTTCTTCAACCACTGCTGCTTGTACTCTGCTGAGCGTGTCTCACTCCTCATCCTTGACATTTTTCTCTAATTGGTGCTGCTCCATTCTATTTAAAAAAAATGAAATCTATTAGTGTGACGTGCTTCCATCCGTATCCAATACATTGGTTGCAAACAATATAGAAGTACACAAACTGGCCTTTCACAGCTACTGAACATTGTGTGCAGTGTTTACTGTAGTCAGAGGTTTTCATTTTTGGAGTGCAGATCCCGCTCCAGTTAGTTCTTCAACCACTGCTGCTTGTACTCTGCTGAGCGTGTCTCACTGCCTCATCCTTGACATTTTTCTCTAATTGTTGCTGCTACATTCTATTTCGAATAATTCAAATCTATTAGTGTGATGTGCTTCCACCCGTATCCAATACATTGGTTGCAAACAATATAGAAGTACACAAACGGGCCTTTCACAGCTACTGAACAGTTGTGTGCAGTGTTTATTGTAGTCAGAGGTTTTCATTTTTGGAGTGCAGATCCCGCTCCAGTTAGTTCTTCAACCACTGCTGCTTGTACTCTGCTGAGCGTGTCTCACTGCCTCATCCTTGACATTTTTCTCTAATTGTTGCTGCTACATTCTATTTCAAATAATTCAAATTTATTAGTGTGACGTGCTTCCATCCGTATCCAATACATTGGTTGCAAACAATATAGAAGTACACAAATGGGCCTTTCACAGCTACTGAACAGTTGTGTGCAGTGTTTACTGTAGTCAGAGGTTTTCATTTTTGGAGTGCAGATCGCGCTCCAGTTAGTTCTTCAACCACTGCTGCTTGTACTCTGCTGAGCGTGTCTCACTGCCTCATCCTTGACATTTTTCTCTAATTGGTGCTGCTCCATTCTATTTAAAAAAATGAAATCTATTAATGTGACGTGCTTCCATCCGTATCAAATACATTGGTTGCAAACAATATAGAAGTACACAAACAGGCCTTTCACAGCTACTGAACAGTTGTGTGCAGTGTTTACTGTAGTCAGAGGTTTTCATTTTTGGAGTGCAGATCCCGCTCCAGTTAGTTTCTTCAACCACTGCTGCTTGTACTCTGCTGAGCGTGTCTCACTGCCTCATCCTTGACATTTTTCTCTAATTGTTGCTGCTCCATTCTATTTCAAATAACTCAAATCTATTAGTGTGATGCGCTTCCATCCGTATATAATACATTGGTTGCAAACAGCCTTTTTGTTAAGGTACAGTATTATATCGACATTGTACAGGTGTCGCTATTCAGTCTGATAACTAGATATCATTCACCTTTTCTATCAGTTGTCGTTGTTTCAGCAAAACTTGCAGGTATATATTTAGCTATTGTGACTATGCACTATTGACTTTAACAAGGTAATGCATGAGTTTTGTTACCGATTCTCATTTTTACATGATGGACCTTTATGATATGGGTTGTTAAATTTGTAATTAAATATGTATTTTTTGAAATGACACAAATATAAGTAATGTTGAAGAGGACTAGTCCTACATCCATTGTTTGCACAATATTACAGGTGTACATCACGTCCCTTAATCAACAATGGACTATTAAATTTACTTGTATGCTTTTATTTAAAAGCCAAGAACACTGAAGGCTAACCTTTGCACTGCAGCTGTTGTCAAAGTTCAACCCACATTATGCACTTCCAACATTGCAGCATTTGAGGCATGATGTGAGTTGGATTTGTCTAAGTTATGGAGTGACAAGGTTCACCATCAGTACCCTATAGCATAAGTAGGCTTTTGTGTTAGCATTTGTGTTCGACATGTGGATATCTGCAGTAATATGTCACAATTATTTTGTTACAGATTTGTGACAAAGACTAATAATTTTATGGTTTTAAAGGTGACGTTTCACTTGTTTACAGCTTAGAAATAAGGGTGTAGCCTCTTATCTATGTGTAGCGGTAGCCACTTTAATATGTCATGTTTTTTTCAACATGTGTAGCTACCTAGCAGTAATTTTTGCCAGACACACAGCAGGGGAACAGCAGGCATTACTGAACCCCACAAACACATCAGCGATTGTTTTGATCTGTGCATCCAACACTTCTGAGCAGCAACTGGCAGTGTTGTAGCCCAGGCAGTAGAGTTCAGGTGGTAGAAAGATGAACATAACATGAGACATGGATAACGTTGCCAACCAGTTATTTAATCTGAAACCGGACAGGCAAATTCATGCGAGATCCATGCCTTGTTCATTTTCTGAAAAGTAAGCCGGTCTACATTATCAGAGGATAGTCGCATGCTACGGTCTGTTAGTACACCACCTGCAGCACTAAAGAAGCGCTCCGATAATACACTGGCAGCAGGGCAAGCCAGCACCTCCAATGCATACTGGCTAAGCTCTGGCCATGTATCCAGCTTAGAGACCCAAAACTTGAATGGGGAAGAGCCATCTGGGAGTACACTGAGAGGCCAAGACATGTAGTCTGTCACCATCTTACGGAAACTTTGCCTCCTGCTGACTGGAGCCGTCTCGGATGGTGTAGACATTGGTGGCGCTGCCACAAAACTTCGCCACATTTGGAACATACTGGTCTTGCTGTTGTGAATGTGCTAGAAATGAATTCTGAGCAGAAGCTCCCTCTGGTGGTTACAAACAGTACTGAACTATCCAATGAAGATTGTGAAGATTGGAGATCAGGTGTTACTGACTGGTGTTATATAAGGGAGGTTCCCTCCCATCAGGGTTGACGATGATCAATTGTTCTGGTCTCATCTTTGATTCCTGTACACTTTGTAGCTTGCTGTTTCGTGCCTGCATCTTTTTCTAACAGATAAGACATTTTCTTCTTTTAGTTTTTTGTGTGTTTTTTTTGGCATTTTGTCCTGCACTTCTGTGGGGGTCTGCCGGGTCCCCTTAGGGGGCTTGTGCTCCTCTCAGTTTAGTTCAGCCACTGTTGTTTGTTCATTTTCCTTTTCCACTTTTTTCTGTGTCTGCTGTTTAGTTTTTGTTACACCAGAGAACTAATTTAGGTGCTAGAGGTCGTGTCATTTCAGGTGTTTTTGTAATTAGTAGAGTTGGTACTTTTCAGGGTTTTTTGTGATTGCATAAAGTGCCCTTCCTATCCTTTTCTATTTATGAAGTTTGAGCCCCAACGTTTGCTCATACTATTTTCTGTCTGTGTCAGTATTTCTTCTTGTCTAACCGCCATTACATGTTTGGGGGCTTTCTATGTTCTTTGTGGATCTGCTCCGGGGCAGATAGCTTTCTTCTTTCTATCTTTAGGTGTAGTTAGCTTCTCAGGCTGTGACGAGGCGTCTAGGACCAACGTAGGTACGCTCCACGGCTGCCTTTAGTTGTGGTGGTTAGTCAGGGTACTACAATCCCATAGATTCCAACCTCTCTGGTGTATTGCCTTTTTTGCCTGCTCTCCTCAGCTACCAAATCATAACATCTTGCCCTGTGCAGAGGCGCTGCTTGTGCTCCCTCTTGTTGCAGAGCTGTCACCACTGCCTCGACGCACAGAGCTGCTTTGTAAAGCAGTAGTAGCAGCAGTGCTCTCGGCTGGAATGGAGAACATTATGGATTGCACCAGTGTGTCTTGGTACTCCTGCATTTTACGCTCCCAGTTCAACGGTGTGATGAGGCTTTGTAAGTTGTCCCGGTAGCGAGGGTCTAGGAGGGTGGACACCCAATAATCAGACGTGGTGAGAATGTGGGCGATGCGGCGGTCGTTTCTCAGGCACTGCAGCATGAAATCAACCATGTGCTGCAGACTCCCAACTGGCCAAGAAACGCTGTCCCCTGCAAGAGGCGTCATCTCTGCCTGCTCTGCATCACCCCACCCTTGCTATACATACTGACTAGAGCGTTGTGTACCTCCCTCTGGAGCGATGTCTTCCTCCTCCATTGACTCCTCCTCATCCTCCTCACAAAGTGAGCCCTGCCCAGCCCTTTGTGAGGAACCACGTTGCGCTGACTGTCCAGAAGGTGACGGAATTTGTGACTCCTCATCCTCCACCTCTTCCAAAACCTCATCCCTTAGTGCTTGCATTGTTTTTTGAAGCAGGCAGATAAGGGGGACAGTCAGACTGACTAGTGCATCATCTGCACTCGCCATCCGCGTTGACTCATCAAACGCACGCAAAACGTGGCAGATGTCCTTCATAGAGTCCTTCGCCAGTCCTTACACTGGCTGCCCATTCATTATAGTATCCAATTCAAAGTACTGGTTGTCACCCACAAAGCTCTCCACAGTGCAGCACCCCCCTACATCTCCTCCCTCATTTCTATCTATCGGCCTAACCGACTGCTGCGCTCTGCAAACGACCTTCGACTAACCTCTGCACTAATCCGTACCTCCCACTCCCGACTACAAGACTTCTCCCGTGCTGCGCCAATCCTCTGGAATGCTCTACCCCAAGAAATTAGGACTATCCGCAATTAGCATGGTTTCAGGCGCTCCCTCAAAACACATTTGTTCAGAGCGACCTATCACATTCACTAATCAAAGTCATTCTATGTGTAAGTCTGTGTGTGTAGCCCATTCACTATCTCCATCCATCCATCCATCACTCCCTCAAAATGGCTGGACCATCATTGTAAATACACCATTGTATATAAACACCTGTACTTTGTATCTCCCCCACCTCATTGTAGATTGTAAGCTGTCATGAGCAGTGGCGGCTTATATTGCTTTAATTATTGTATTGTTAACGTTGTTACTTATGACTTGTGTTCTGAAACTGTTAAACTGTAAAGCGCTGCGGAATATGTTGGCGCTATATAAATAAAGATTATTATTATTATAGAGGCCCAGTCAGTAGTGGTGAAGTGTGAACGGCGCAAATTGCGAGTTGATTGCGCCTGATGCAGCTGATACTCCATTACTGTTGGCTGCTGCTCACACAACCGCTCCAACATATGTAACGTGGAATTCCACCTGGTGGGTACGTCACATATGATGCGATGTTCAGGAAGGCGAAATCTGCGTTGCAGAGCTGCAATCAGCGATCTGGCCATGCTGGAACGTCGCAAGTGAGCGCACTCTAGGCGGACCTTGTGCAGCAGTGCATCAAGATCCGGATAGTCCCTCAAAAAACTCTGCACGACCAAGTTGAGCACATGTGACAGACATGGTATGTGAGTGAGGTTGCCAAGGCCCAGAGCTGCCACCAGATTTCGGCCATTGTCACACACTACAAAGCCTGGCTGGAGATTCGCTGCCAAAAACCACACGTCGCTCTCCTGCTTGATGGCATTCCAGAGCTCCTGCGCTGTGTGGCTTCGATTCCCCATGGAAATTAATTTCAGGATGGCCTGTTGACGTTTGGACACGGCTGTGCTCCTATCGGTCGCAACAGGTAACCGTTCACGGGTCCATGTGGAGGTAGACCGTGACGGCTCCTGCAGCGATGATTCTGAGGAACTGGAGTAGGAGGAGGAGTCAATGTGTACAGACTTGATTCCTGCAAACCTTGGAGTTGGCAGAACACGTACAGCGCCACTCGCAAGATCAGTACCCGGCTCCACAACATTAACCCAATGGGCAGTGAGGGAAAGGTATTGTCCCTGGCCATGGGTGTTAGAACCCTCTTGTTAGGTTTTGTTTCAGTTTGCTGGTCACATGACCTTTTTTCCCTATTTAGTCTGGCTCCGCCCTTATGGCTTTGCTTGACTTCATTGTATTAGCTACTGTTAAGCTAGCCGGGTGCTTAGGTGCCTTACTCAGTCAGTTTTGCTTGATGTTAGGATCTCAATGTATTTTGTTTTCTGTTTAATTATCCCTGCTACAATTTCTGTTAGGAGGTGTCCACCTTTTCTCCCAGTCCCTAGATCTTGTAGGGATTCCTCCCTCGCAACTATAGGTCTTCGTTCAGACTAGCTGAGGACTTTAGCGGGTCTGGTCGCAGGATCAGGTTCCCCGTTACATCGTAGGGATTCAGCTTAGTTCTATTGTAGGGACAGAATTCCCTTCTTTCCTTAGTGGTTGTAGCAGATCATAACAATGGGTACTGGTCCACGCATCGGTGGTCAGGTGGACCTTGCTACTGAGGGCGTTTAGTAGCGCATGTTTAATTTTTCCCTCAACATGCTTTTGCAGACCAGGGACGGCTTGCCTGCTGAAATGAAATCGGCTTGGCACATTGTATTGTGGGACTGACAATGATATTAAGTTACGGAAACTGTCTGTCTCCACCAGCCTGAATGACAGCATTTCAAGAGACAGGAGTTTTGCAATGCCAGCATTCAGAGCCTGTGCTCGTGGATGGTTTGCCGAGTATGGCCGTCTTTTATCCCATGCCTGTGCTACCGATGGCTGTTTTGTGGCCTGGGAGTGTGAGGATGACAGGGAACTTGCTGCTGTGTGTGGAATAACACTTTGTCTCTGGACAACAGTGACCGAGGTTCTTCCATGGCGATCCTGTGAGGAAGCAGAACCAGCTGTGTGTGAGCTCGATGAAGAGGCTTCAACACAACCTGAAGATGTAGGTGCTGCTGTAGGTTGGCCTACATCTCCAGTGTGTCTTTGTAACTCAACTACGTGCTTTGTCCGCACATGTTTCCACATATTAGTGGTATTGAGGTTACTGACACTTTTACCTATTTTTAATTTTTGATTACACAGCTTGCATTTGACATAGCAAATATCATCTGCAAGTGTGTCAAAATAGGACCACGCAGTGCAAGTCCTGGGAGAGCACGTTTTGACTTTTGGAAGACAACTGCTCCGAACAGGTGCCAAACTGGAGGCGACAGGCAACCGAGTCTGCAGCCTAACTCTCCCTCCTGTTTGTACCGTTGGGGCAATGTCTTCCTCTATCTTCCTTCTATCACTAACCACTTCTATAGGCCTCTCACAGCTTTCAACCAAAGTACTGGTTCTCAGCCACAAAGCTATCCACAGTGCAGCACCCCCCTACATCTCCTCCCTCATTTCTATCTATCGGCCTAACCGACTGCTGCGCTCTGCAAACGACTTTCGACTAACCTCTGCACTAATCCGTACCTCCCACTCCCGACTCCAAGACTTCTCCCGCGCTGCGCCAATCCTCTGGAATGCTGTACCCCAAGAAATTAGGACTATCCACAATTTACATGGTTTCAGGCGCTCCCTCAAAACACATTTGTTCAGAGCGGCCTATCACATTCACTAATCAAAGTCATTCTATGTATTCTGTGTAAGTGTGTGTGTGTGTGTCTAGCCCATTCACTATCTCCATCCCTCACTCCCTTAAGATGGCTGGACCATCATTGTAAATGCACCATTGTATATAAACACCTATACTTTGTATCTCCCCCACCTCATTGTAGATTGTAAGCTGTCACGAGCAGGGGCAACTTATTTTGCTTAAATTATTGTATTGTTAACGTTGTTACTTATGACTTGTGTTCTGAAACTGCTAAACTGTAAAGCGCTGCGGAATATGATGGCGCTATATAAATTAATATTATTATTATTATTATTAGTATTCCTCTGAGCTGCTCCCACCACCTTCCTGTTCCTCACGCCATGTTGGGTCTTGGACCTCATCATCTCCACTACCCTCTTCCTACACCTGCTGCTGTTGGGTGGTCTGGCCAGCACCATGCTCAACAGAAACTGGCACCTGAGTCTCATCATGTAAGGTTCTATGTATATATTCCTGAAACTCAGTTTGTTCGTCAGCCATTTTACTTTCTGTCTTGCTGCAGCTATCTTGCCCTCAGTCAAAATGGAGTTTCCAGCTTGCATGTTCCCGCCCTGATTCTCTCCTTTGCTTCTTAAGCAGCCACAGCTGAGCAATCAGTGCTTCAGAATCTAGCCTGCAGTGAACCTGTGACTTGACTCCTGTAAGCCTTGGACCTTGTACTCCAGCTATTCCTACTGAGGAACTCTGAAGCACTTGTGGACTCTGAACCCTGCTCTTTGAAAGACCCACGTTTGCATGGACTTACGGTAACAGAGAAGAAGATCCTGAATCTGTATTGGAGAGTGATTGCTGAGCTTGGATTACTCTGGCCTGCTGTGTCTCCTGTTTCTGTGTCTGCAAACTGTGTGACTATTTCTGCCAACTTGTATGAAGTAATACAGGACTTTTCTATATCAAACCTGTGACTCCTGTGTTTTAATCGCACCCAAGCACAAAGACGCTATATGAACTGTACTACATACATTACAAGATTCTGAAGCCAAAACGTTAGTGTCTGCTGGGTCTGGAAGGCGGTGTCTGCTGTACTGTGGATATCAGACGTCCGGTTGTACTTTCTGTGATGACAGTGGTTGTGACTTCTCATAACCATTTCAGGTGAGCAATTCCCTTAAGTTTTTTCTTTTTGCAGTGTTACCACAGGTAAACACTATTGTTTTTTTTTTTTTTCCTTTCTTTTCTCTTTTTTGTCTGCTGTAACTCTGGATATCAGATGTCTGGTTGAAACTTTCTGTGATGATAGTGGTTGTGACTTCTCACAACCATTCCAGGTGAGCAGTTCCCTTAATTTTTTTTTCTCTCTGCAGTGTTGCCACAGGTGAACACTATTGTTTTTTTTTTTTCTCTCCTCTTCTTCCAGTAATCCTGTCTTAAAAGATCTGGAAAATGGAGGCCCGCATAAAGGAACTTTGCGGAGTGACTGATAATATCCTTGCAGATTTGCAGAATATAAAGACCCGTTTTACGAATCTACAGGACCTCAATAATCACAATTTGCAAGTGGTTGGACAGACTACCCAGGATTTGCGAGCCAGGATTGAGGTTCTAGAGGGGCGAGTCCAGGCTCCTGCCGTAGCCCCGAGTGCTGGGATTCCCAAGTTGCCCCCTTTTCGTTTTGGCGGTGAACGTGAGAAATTCAGGGGATTTATTAATCAATGCAATCTTTTTTTTTCTGCACATGCTTCACAATTTCCCACTGAACGATCTAAGGTGCTTACTATAATTATGTTGCTTACCAACAAGGCTTTAATGTGGGCAAACCCTCTGATTGAGACTGAGGATGATTGTTTGAATCACCTTGATGATTTTATTTCAGCCATGGGGCAGGTGTTTGATGACCCCAATCGAGGTGCAACAGCTGAAGCAGCCATGTTAGCTTTGCGCCAAGGTAAGCACTCGGTAGCTGAATATGCCTTGGATTTCAGGAGATGGGCCCTTGATACCACCTGGGACAGTTCCGCCAAAAAATCTATTTTTCGAAAGGGGTTATCTCCACTGATTAAGGATGAACTTGCTCGTGCCGACCCTCCCACTGCGTTAGGTGACTTTATTAACTACTGCATCCGTATTGATACTCGTCTGACTGAACGCAGGCAAGAGAGATGGTTCGAAAGCAATCGTACTAACCTTTTCCTACCTTCCTCTCCAGCTAAGGAACCTTTGAGTAGGATTACACGGGAACCTGAACCTGAACCCATGCAGGTAGACTCTTTACAACGACGGGTTAGTGATGCACGCAAGGAACATCGTTTTAAGGAGAATCTATGTTTCTATTGTGGTAAGTCAGGGCACTTCATTATAAACTGCCCCAGCCGTTCTCGTAAGACTACTGCAGCACTCATTCATTGTGAGTGTTGCGAGAGGGGATCTGTCAGGTCCGAGCCTCAGGCTCCAGAGAGATCTGCAGCAACAGATCTTGATTTCTCGGACTTAAACTCCGTTACCTCTGAGGACGTTGACTGTGTAAACGCTGCCATTTTTCAAGTTTCCTCAGCGGTGTCCCAGCTGAGTTGTAAGAAAAACAATTCTCATTGCTTTCTTTCCATCAAACTCTGGGTTGACTCAGCTTGGGTGTCTAGCTCTGCTATGATCGACTCAGGGGCAAGTGGGAATTTTATGGATGTCTCCTTTGCTCTGAAACAGGGGATACGTTCAGTGAAGAAGGCTACTCCAGTACAGATGGAAACTGTGGATGGCTCCCTGCTGACCTCTGGACCAGTGGATCAGGAAACAGAGCCTTTGAGGGTTCTTATGGGTAAAGATCATCAAGAGAAACTGTCCTTTATGCTTATCTCTTCTCCCCACTTTCCCATTATTCTAGGGCTACCATGGCTGCAGGCTCAGAATCCTACCATTAACTGGGAGACCAAGGAATTACACTTTCCAGAGAAACAGATGAGTCCAAAAGTTTCAGCTTGCTCTGTTCCTAAAGGAATCATGTCAGTCCCTGAACTACCAGCTGTATACCAGGACTATGTGGATTTATGTGACAAGAAGAACGTTGACCAGCTTCCTCCTCACCGTCCATATGATTGTCCAATTGAATTATTGCCTGGAGCAGAGATACCTTTTGGTAAGATCTACCCCCTGGCGGGGCCCGAGCTAAAGGCTTTAAAGGATTACATAGATGAAAATCTAGCCAAGGGCTTCATACGCCCCTCTTCATCTCCTGCAGGTGCACCCATCTTCTTTGTAAAGAAGAAAGATGGATCTCTGAGACCATGCGTAGACTATAGGGAACTCAATAAGGTTAGAAACCGTTATCCATTGCCTTTAATCCCTGAGTTATTGGAGAGAGTGCGACATGCCAAAATTTTTTCTAAACTAGATCTTCGTGGGGCCTATAACTTAGTCCGTATTAGACCTGGGGATGAATGGAAGACTGCATTCAGGTCACGCTATGGACACTTTGAATATCTAGTTATGCCTTTTGGTCTGAGTACCGCCCCAGCCACTTTCCAACACTTGGTGAATGACATCTTCAGGGATCTCCTAGATACATTCGTGGTAATTTATTTGGATGATATTCTAATTTTTTCTAACTCCACAGAGGAACATCATGGACATGTGAGAATGGTCTTGGAACGTCTAAGACAAAATCATCTTTACATCAAACTTGAAAAGTGTGAATTCCATAGGACCGAAATTCAATTTCTGGGGTATGTACTGTCTACACAAGGAATTAGTATGGATGGAAGCAAAACCCAAGCCATCAAGGATTGGCCAAGTCCTAGAAATGTGAAGGAGGTACAGCGCTTCATCGGGTTTGCCAACTTCTATAGATGTTTCATTAGAAATTTCTCTGAGGTAGTGTCACCTATCACTCAACTTACCCAGAAAGAGTCTAGGTTTTCCTGGACTCCCCAAGCCCAGGAAGCATTTTCCCGTCTAAAAGATAAATTTACCACTGCACCTATCCTAGTACATCCCAACCCCGAGCTTGCCTTCATAATAGAGGTGGATGCTTCAGACTGTGCCGTTGGAGCTATACTCTCTCAGAGAACAGGTGAGAAGAATGTCTTGCATCCCTGTGCCTTCTTTTCCCAGCAGTTGTCTTCGGCTGAGAGGAACTACGATGTGGGCAATAGAGAGTTGTTGGCCATTATTGCCGCCTTCAAAGAATGGAGACACCTTCTTCAGGGAGCTGCACAGCAAATAGTCGTCCTGACAGACCATCGTAACCTTGAGTTTATCAGGTCGGCTAAGTGCCTGACTCCTCGCCAGGCTCGCTGGAATCTTTTCTTAAACCAATTTAATTTTATCATCTCTTATAGACCAGGATCGCGCAATGGAAAGGCTGATGCACTCTCTAGGATTTACTCAGCAGAGACACGTCCAATTACTCCTCCTAAGACTATTCTTCCTGACTCTAGATTCCTAGGAGTAATTCATAATCAAGACCTACTTAAGGACATCAAGGAAGCATACCATGCGGATTCCTTTTTGGCACAACCCCCAAGGGACGTAAGTCTTGTCTTTAAGAATGGTGTGTGGATTCAGGGACAACGTCTGTATATTCCTGAAACAGTCAGATTAAGAGTATTGCAACTCATTCACGATTCCAAGATAGCTGGGCATAGAGGAATTCTAAAGACACAGGAATTTCTTTCTCGTTTCTTTTGGTGGCCCACTTGCAGGAAGGATGTTTTGAATTATGTCACTTCATGTGAGGTCTGTGCAAGATGCAAAACACCTCGCTCCTCACCAACTGGTCTGTTACAGCCTCTTCCCACCCCGTCCCGCCCGTGGGGATCCATTTCCATGGACTTCATTGTGGAGTTACCAACCTCTCAGGGGAAGAACACCATTCTAGTGGTGGTTGACCGTCTAACAAAGGCAGCTCATTTTATCCCTTGTGTCGGCTTACCCACTGCAAAACAGACATCAGATTTGATGATTAAAGATGTGTTTCTCTTACATGGAGTACCGGATGAGGTTATTTCGGATCGAGGGGTGCAATTCACTTCTAGGTTTTGGCACTGTGCAGCATTGGACATTAAAGTAAACCTTTCTTCTGCTTTTCATCCCCAGACTAATGGACAGACCGAACGAACCAATCAAACCCTGGAGCAGTATCTCCGCTGCTTTATCTGCCACCTACAGGATGATTGGGTGGATCTACTTCCATTAGCTGAGTTCTCGTATAACAACTCTCAGAGTGCCTCCACTAAACAGTCTCCTTTTTACTCTAATCTAGGTTATCATCCTAACATTCTACCACGATTTCCCATAGAAACGCCTTTACCAGCAGTGGCTGAAAGAATCACGTCTTTACAGAAGAATATGGATCTTCTAAAGGAAAATCTGGAATCGGCTCAAGAAAGGTACAAGAAAGCAGCAGATACATTTCGTAAACCTGCATCAGCTTTCAAGGTAGGAGACTTGGTCTGGCTGTCAACCAGAAATCTTAAGTTAAGGATTCCATCGTCTAAGTTGGGACATAAGTACATTGGACCCTATAAAATCAGTAAAATTATAAGTGCCGTTGCTTGTCGTCTTCAACTGCCCAGAACTATGAGAATCCACCCTGTCTTTCATGTATCCCTACTAAAGGCTGCGACACCCAATACGTTTCCTGGACGTTCCTCTCCTTGCCCTGACCCAGTGCTAGTCGATGGTCAGGAAGAGTTTGTGGTGGAAAGGATTTTAGATTCCAGGTTGTATAGAAATCAGTTACAATATCTGATTAAATGGCAGGGCTACCCAGTGGAGGACAACTCATGGGAACCGGTCAATAACGTTAATGCTCCTCGCTTGCTCCGTCAGTTTCATCAGAGGTACCCACACAAGCCTGGTCTGAGGTCATCCGGAGGTTGTCCTTAAGGGGGAGTAATGTAAGGTTCTATGTATATATTCCTGAAACTCAGTTTGTTCGTCAGCCATTTTACTTTCTGTCTTGCTGCAGCTATCTTGCCCTCAGTCAAAATGGAGTTTCCAGCTTGCATGTTCCCGCCCTGATTCTCTCCTTTGCTTCTTAAGCAGCCACAGCTGAGCAATCAGTGCTTCAGAATCTAGCCTGCAGTGAACCTGTGACTTGACTCCTGTAAGCCTTGGACCTTGTACTCCAGCTATTCCTACTGAGGAACTCTGAAGCACTTGTGGACTCTGAACCCTGCTCTTTGAAAGACCCACGTTTGCATGGACTTACGGTAACAGAGAAGAAGATCCTGAATCTGTATTGGAGAGTGATTGCTGAGCTTGGATTACTCTGGCCTGCTGTGTCTCCTGTTTCTGTGTCTGCAAACAGTGTGACTATTTCTGCCAACTTGTATGAAGTAATACAGGACTTTTCTATATCAAACCTGTGACTCCTGTGTTTTCATCGCACCCAAGCACAAGACGCTATATGAACTGTACTACATACATTACACATCATCATCAGATGCGTTCTGCGGTGTGCTGACCATCGGCACTGTCTCACCCGCCTCTTCAGATTCAGAGAGACACATTCCAGAATGCTGCTTGGCTGGGCCCCTGTTTGCAAGCCAACAGATTCTGAGAACAGAAGCAGACACTCAGCTGGCTCCTGTACAGAACTCTGTGACTGCCTGGGCAATTTGGCAGGCGGTGAAGAGACAGATGGTTGCTCAACAGTGCTGTGGTCCTGAGAGGAGGTGGAAGCAATTGAAGTCGATGCATTGGCTGACATCCAACCAACAACGGCTTCAATTTGTTCTTCCCGCAGCAGGGGGGTACGCCGACCTCCTACAAAAGTGCGCATAAAGGAACGCTCACGGGGAAAACTGGTGGATGCTGTGTCACTGGGGGCGGCAGCAGCCACAGAATCCCTACGTCCTCTCCCTGCTGAAACTCCACGGCCACGACCACGTGCCTTACTCCCTGCCTTCTTCATCTTGGTAGATTGATAAAGAAAGTCTGAAAAGTTATAAGGCCTAAGTGTGGTTATTCTGCAGAGACTGCAGTGAATACTGCACACAACTGTTCACTACCCAACGCGTCACAGCAGGAAGGCAGTCTGTGCGTCCAAACAAAGGCGCAAGCATACATGCACGTACCCTGTTTATAAAGCTATATAAAAAAAATGATGTAGTAGTGACGCACACTTTATTGAGGTACAGTATTACATGGCCATTCACCATCTGTGGCTATGCAGTCTCATCTATATATACTTTATCTATCCGTTGTCATGCTTGCAAGTCCACAGTCAGGCATAAACAGCAATTTGCACTATGCACTTTTTAAAGGTTATGTTTGTTAATAAAAATGATTATTGGCACATATTATGAGTATTACATGATGGAAATTGTATAATTTTTATAAACTGTTTAGTGACATTATTCAGCAAATGTAACATTTTATTAATGTCACAGATAACTTGTAATGCTGATGATGTTTTGAAGTCAGACATTCATTGTCTATACAATAAAAATGGTGTACATACTGTTACTTATCCATCATTAATGGATTCAGATATGTACTTGTATGCTTTTATGTACAACCGTATAGCAGATTCCTTAACTAATTTATTTTGTGGTTTGCATTGCTGTTAAACATGTTAATGTATGCGTTTATGTTTGTCAATTCTTTATTTATCTCGATATTTTTTTAACTGAAATCATCATCTTATGGTAGTAAAGCTTATCTTTCTCTTGTTTGGAGTATAGACATTTAAAATTGACACGTAACAAGGAAAATAGTTGATCTACTATTTAAACATCCTCCTTGACCCTGGGCTCCAACACCGCCAGTTGTTGCCTAGAAGTGCTGTTAGCACAGTCAACACTTGCTCCTGTGTTACTGGGGTTCAGTAACACCAGCTGTTCCCCTGCTGTGTGTACGTCAAAAAGTCCTGCTGCCTCCACCCTGTCCTCCTCTCATCCCTGGGCTCCAACACCGCCAGTTGTTGCCTGGAAGTGCTGTTAGCACAGTCAACACTTGCTCCTGTGTTACTGGGGTTCAATAATGTCAGCTGTTCCCCTGCTGTGTGTACGGCAAAAAGTCCTGCTGCCTCCACCCTGTTCTCTTCTCATCCCTGGGCTCCAACACCACCAGTTGTTGCTCGGAAGTACTTGGCACGGGTACTGACTCCTGCCCAGCCTGGTTACAGCACGACAGCTGTTTCCTGGCAGTGTCAACGTCAATTAGCCTCCAATAAGTTGTCCTGTCATGTTGCATTCTGGTTAGCCGACTATATGGTGCCTGCAGTTTTGGTCATTCCTATGTGTGCTGTGGGATATGTAAATAAAGGCTGTTTCCGTTGTGACAATATGACAAGCACCCACTGTAGGACTGTGTGATTCGGTAACTGTGGACGGCTTGCGGCCTGTCAACTTACATTTTCATGGGTGCCTTATGGTACCCGTCCGGGTTCCAGTACCGTCAACTGGTTCTCCGCAGTGCCTTTGGCCTAGGTGCCTCCATCTCGGTATCCGAGTTCCAGCAACGTCTGCTGGTCCTTGGTAGTGCTTTGGAGCACAGGTACCTCCTGCTTAGTAACCGTGTCCCAGTAACGTCAGCTGGTCCTCGGTTGTGCCATTGGCTCTTTTCCTTCTGCTGCCCTCTGGGTTCCAGCACAGTCAGCTGGTCCTCGTTACTTGCATTGGCTCTTGTACCTTCTGCTACCCGTCCGGGTTCCAGTACCGTCAACTGGTTCTCCGCAGTGCCTTTGGCCTAGGTGCCTCCATCTCGGTATCCGAGTTCCAGCAACGTCTGCTGGTCCTTGGTAGTGCTTTGGAGCACAGGTACCTCCTGCTTAGTAACCGTGTCCCAGTAACGTCAGCTGGTCCTCGGTTGTGCCATTGGCTCTTTTCCTTCTGCTGCCCCTCCGGGTTCCAGCACAGTCAGCTGGTCCTCGTTACTTCCATTGTCTCTTGTACCATCTGATACCCGTCCGGGTTCCAGTAACGTCAGCTGGTTCTCGGAAGTTAGTCAGCCTTCTTGTACCTTCAGCTACATTTACAAATTGAAGATTTTTTAAATGTTTTTTTGGGTAATCACTCTGGATCTCCAACAATGAAGATGACGACCCTGATGACCACCCCGAAGAAGATGACGACCACAAGGACGACGAGCATGAAGCCAACCAGCCTGAACACCATCACAAAGAAGAAATAAAAGATTACCCAGAACAACATCACCAACAGGACAAAGAAAGTTAAGACAAACTACAAGATACAGAAAAAGAGACAGAAGAACAATAAGCAGAAGATCAAAAAGCAGAAGAACATGAAGTATAAGACCAAAATGAAGAGCAAAATATATGCTCTAAATTATAAGCAGAAGAAGACTAAGCAGTGTATGGGGGTGAGTCCGTTCCTCCTCGTGGTGCCCCTGGAAAATGCCTGCTGCTGCAGGCTAAACTGAACACCGACAAATACTGTTGTAATTTAAATCTTTTGTGACAGCAAGAACGGAAGGATGAAAAATTCATACTTTTACAGATTACAAGTACTGGAATCTCTGTCACAAATAAGAATATGATGAAGAAGATGAAGATGAAGTAGAATATGAAGAAGAATAATAGTTTAATAAGAACAATATGAGTAATGTTAACAAAAAGATGAATAGCAAGAAGTTTAAGAAGAAGATAAAGAAGGTGAAGATGAAGAATAATTTGATGAAAAAGATGATGCTGCTGGAGATTATGAAGGAGAAAGTGTGTCAAAAGTTAAAAAGGTGAAGAGCATGGAAGTTGTGAAATATACATATTTGCCAAAATAGAAAAAATAGAAAAAATAGAAAAAATTTCTTTGTCAATCCGAACATCTTTAAAAAAAAAAATATTAATGCTATTCCATTTGATTGGGTTAAACATCTATGCCTTTAATGTCTCCTCAACCTCCCCCAATACATTCTACATTACTCTTTGTTGTTTTCCTTCATGTACAATTAACCAACAAGGCAAGAATGGGTTTTTTTTAATTCCGATATTTTGTTCCCATAGACTTACATTGGATTTCCGGTATCGGTATCGGGTATCGCTGATATTTTTTGGGTATCGGCGATACCATTCCGATTCCGATACTTTTGGATATCGGAAAGTATCGCTCAACTCTAGCGGGGATGCCTTCCACACACGCTATGGCTTCCTTTAGTCACTTCATGCCTAATTCATATCTATGTACAAGTCAGAAAAAAACCATCGGCTCCTACGTCTATGGTTTCTTTAGCAATACAGGAGGCTATTGCCGACAATCACCAATGTCGGCTCTACAGGGTACAATCAACTAATCGTTACAATCCAACCTCACGCACAGATAACCAGGGAAATGCCAAATCCACACTCGCCATACGACAAACAACACAGAAACTTAACACAGTACACAAAGTCTATTCAGGGTTCTTTTGTCAAAGTTCAGGTAGAGTAAGAATAAAACTTACCTTGCTGCAGCTGTCCTGAGTTATCTGTTTGTCTAAGCGCTAGCAAAACATTTGGATCAGATGGTTCTTTGAACCAGTGGGTCCCTGTTCGTTGCACCAGGTTTTGTCGTTGCCACAAAATGTGGGATGTTCTGAGACATTGTGCCTATTCCAAATTAAATTGTAAATTTCAAATACGTGCACGGAAGAGCCACTCTAATACATTAGGAATCAAAGCAGATCTCTTCTTTATTACCTCATAACATCATCTTATATAGGTTATCAGTATTCATGCATTGTAAAGATGTAATTGGCTCAGCTTCTCTCTAAAAATTAGCTTGCATTAGCATACATACTTCTAATTGGCTAAGTTAACACCAAGCTTGTGGTCTAGGGGTCGCACTAGCTTCTAATTTTCATTTCTCTGGTCTTTATGTCTTTACACAAAGGCATTCCTGAGCCCCCTTATCTGATCATCGACTCCATTTTGGAAGGAAAGAAATACATGAAGAAAGAAACTAAAATGAAGTCAGGATAGATAAAATATAAATCTCACACTAACTTCATGATCCTTTGCAATTACCGTATATACTCGAGTATAAGCCGAGATTTTCAGCTCATTTTTTAGGGCTGAAAGTACCCTCCTCGGCTTATACTCGAGTCATATACCGGGGTCGGCGGGGAAGGGTGAGCACGGCTGTCACATATACTCACCCCCTCCTGGCACCGTCTCTGCAGCCCCCTTGCTTCTCCCATGGTCTCTGGTGCCTGTGTTCAGCGGTCACGTGGTACCGCTCATTAAAGTCATGAATATGCACATATTCATGACTTTAATGAGCGGTACCACGTGACCGCTGCAGGAAGAAAGCGCTGCGGCGCCGAGACAATGGGAGAAGCAGGGGCTGCAGAGACGCGCCAGGAGGTGGTGAGTATGACGTGGGGAGCCATGCTATATTCAACTGTCCCCGTTCCTACGCTGCGCACCGCTCTGTCCTCGCGTCCTCTGGCTGTGACGGTCAGGTCAGAGGACGCGATGATGTGGTTAATGCGTGCCCTCTGAATGAACATTCACAGCCAGAGGACCCGGAAGACACAGCGGCACGCGGCGGTGGAACAGGGACCGGTGAATATCGCAGGTGCCGGGGGCCTGAGCCAGCGGTGACATCGGCACCTGGCCCCCCTAGCGCACCGGTGTCTCCACCTGCTCAGGACACCGGCACCTGGACCCTAGCAATGAGAGGTGATTATGTCTTTTTTTTTTTTATTCGTAGCAGCAGCATATGGGGCCTATTCTATGGAGCAACAAATGGGGCCCATTCTATGGATCATCTTATGGGGCCATAACCTTTATGGAGCAGCATATGGTGCCCATTCTATGGATCATCTTATGGGGCCATAACCTTTATGGAGCAACATATGGGGCCCATTCTATGGATCATCTTAAGGGGCCATCAACCTTTATGGAGCAGCATATGGGGCCCATTCTATGGAGCATCTTATGGGGCCATAACCTTTATGGAGCAGCATATGGTGCCCATTCTATGGATCATCTTATGGGGCCATAACCTTTATGGAGCAACATATGGGGCCCATTCTATGGATCATCTTAAGGGGCCATCAACCTTTATGGAGCAGCATATGGGGCCCATTCTATGGATCATCTTATGGGGCCATAACATTTATGGAACAGCATATGGGGTATAATCTATGGATAAATAATAATCAAAAAATAATAATAATCCATAGGGCTTCAAAGCCAAAATCATATACAAGACCCTAAACAAAATACTTTATTATTTAAAAATACCTCGATAGGTTGCACCAAAATGCGTGACAAACAATAATGTGAATAACGTGTTCCAAATTAAAACATTGGGCACACCTGGATGTCCCTAGTAAACGTCTAGGCTCTCACCTGCCTGGCTGCGGAGGTTGGCACCCTAGGGGGGAGCCTTGTGGTGCCCCCGCTCCACGATGGCTAACCCTAGTGGCCCTGATGTACCCTACAGCCCTAGGGAATCCCTCTGCTCATTCGCTAAAGGGACCCCTATAACTAGACAGAGACCTACTGTACTAGGACGACCCTAAGCCCCAATGGAGTAAAAACATAATTGAACACAGGTGGTGTTGAGTGGTAGCACTAAGTGATTGTTAATAATAAAAGATAGATAGATGAATATCAGTATGTTCACTGATTAGTTCAGTAGGATCAAACGATGAAGAGTAGAGCACATTATGCTTGATTATGCCTAATCATGAATAACCTTGATCTTCATCAGATATTTTATGGATAATTGCATGAAGATCTAGTAGCTGTGCAATGTCATGCATCAATCATAACGATTTTAGTGACCGAAAGATATCAGTTTGTTTCGGCAAAGATGGACTAGGCAAAAACCTTTTATCACTTTTGCTTTTGTAGTGCACAGATAGCAAACAATCGGTCCTTAATATATCATATACCCTATTATACTTAATACCAACTATTCATATGTATACTCCACAGATTTTAGGTTTAAATATCGCATCATATAAGTGTAGAAAATGTGCAACGTAGAGCACTATTAACAGCGTTGTTGTTTCTCTACAGAGAACATCTGAATAATGATTAAGGAACAACAGACGTAGCCATAAATCCTATTATATGCTGAAACTATCTCAGCAATGTTGTCAGCCCACATACACAAATTGAGATTGGTAGCGATCAGTGTCAATCACTATTGCAGTAATCCTGATATTTGTGTCTAATACATGTCAGGAACTAATGCCCCAAGATACAGTACATGTACCGCTATTATAAGATATTGCACTATACCCTACAATCTTAATGGTTATGATACCATCCAATGCCAACCTCCAAAACAGGGTGTGACAACCACAGCTATTTATAACAACCACATCTCATTAACACGGGAGATACGTTTCAAGTGCATATTAATAGCAATACTTAGCTCTTCGCATTTTGGTGCAACCTATCGAGGTATTTTTAAATAATAAAGTATTTTGTTTAGGGTCTTGTATATGATTTTGGCATAATCTATGGAGCATCTTATGAGGCCTTTATTAACCTTTGTGCAGCATTAAATGGGGCGTATTTTGTATGGAGCATCTTATGGGGCCATCATAAACTGTATGGAGCATTATATGGGGCTCCTGTTTAAATATGGATATTCAAAAACATTTAACCTACTGATGTCTCAATTAATTTCGCTATTATTGGCATCTATTTTTATTTTTGAAATTTACCAGTAGCTGCTGCAGTTCCCACTCTAGGCTTATACTAGATCAATAAGTTTTCCCAATTTTTTGTGGCAAAATTAGGGGGGTCAGCTTATACTCGGGTCAGCTTATACTCGAGTATATACGGTATCTTTCCATCTATATAATTGCTGATATTTTGTGAGTATTGGCATGCGCACCTGTTGGATTCTAATCTGTTTCCACATGCATGTGGAATCTAACTTTCTTTAATTTACTTAGTAACATCTTTTGAACATGCAAATACTAGGATTTCATCGGCTCTCCCAACCAGACGTGTTGGAATCCAATTCTCATTAGACATGTACAGAGCACGGATCACCATCAAGTTCCTGCAGGCCGACTCCCAGGTAAAAATGCAAATCACTCACTTGTCCAGCTCATGCAAATATTGAATGGACGAGATGAAAATAGAAATAAAAATCTTGTCCTTTATTAGTGCATCATAAAAACAAGCTGACACGTTTTAGGCAATACTGCCCTTAGTCATAGCATAATACAAAACATGTTACAACACAATATATAAAGGCACGTAATATATGGCTACAACCAATCACTATACATGTCAAATTATCCATATACCAAACACCTGAGTACTCGGTGGAGGAAGTTACATACCCAGCCCACTGAGTGTTATACAAATCTTATAGCCAATAAATCTATAAACAATATTGCAAATACAAATAATAAGAATGATGATGTGTCTACAGGTGCAGAAGCGCCCAGCCACATCACCCTGTGGGGTGAGGTGGTTGAGGAACCTGTTACGTTTAGGTAGCTGAGGAGGCAGGAGCAAAAAAACGCATAGGCAGCCTAACACCAGAGAGGATGGAAACTAATACATTGCAGACCCCTAAACTAACCACACAACTAGAAGCAGCCGTGGGACGTTCCTACGGTGCCCTAGACGCCTCGTCACAGCCGGAGAGATAGCTATCCCTGAAGATGGAAAGAGGAAAGCTAACTGCCCCGGAGTAGACCCCAAAAGAATAGGAAGCCCCCAGACATATAATGGTGGTTAGACAAGATGAAAATACGAACACAGACAGAAAATAGATTGAGCAAACGCTGGGGCCCAAAACTGTCTAGATAGGACAGCACAGGAGAAAATACTGTCTGCAACCCAGAAAAACCCTAGGAAAAACGCCAACACTTCTGAATCCAAAAATACTGAGACCACACGGTCTCGACCACCTATATCAGATCCCTGGTGTGGACACGTAGCAACCCAGCAGTATAATATCACAAGAAATGAGCAAATGAACAAATACAAAAAATGAACGGAGACCAGCCAAAGCCCCCCAAAGGGGACCCAGCTGAAGACAAAAAACAATGCAGCAAAAAGCAAGGAATTCAAACCACATTAAAAAAAACTGAAAGAGACTTATCTGAATACAAGCAGGAGGCAGCAGAAAAGCAAGCTGAATTCCAACCTAGACCAGGAAGAACAATTGATCACCGGCGAGGATCATGGGAGGTCAGCTCACTTATATCAGGCCAGTCAGTACCACCTGACATCCACTCGTTAATTGCAGGTGGAGGTCTTCTGGAGTTCAACATAGGTTCAATTCCCTCAGCAACCACCAGAGGGAGCTTCAGCTCCAAAGTCGTCTCCAATACGTTCACAACAGGAACCCCTAACAGGAGCAAGTGACTGTGCTAAGGGAGGTGGGGAGATGCACGGGAGCCATGAGGAAGCTGATGCCGTACAACTGACCAGTAACCATGAGGAAGGTAACTGCCCCATATTTGGCACTGCTCCTGAGGTATTGGGGGTGGACGGGGAGGTAGAACACATTGCAGCGCCGGCTGATGGGTCTGGGAAAACTCTGGGGAGACAGCCTACATAGCCGCTGTCACCCGCAGTCATAGTGCCCAGAATGTAGGTAACGCCCTGCCTTCTGGACCCTCCCCAGTCAGAGGGTTGACTGAAACAGAGATGGACCCAGAGCAGGTACCAGAGGGTTCCCGTGAGGAAGGAACCTTGACATCACTACTGGCTGCCTCCAGCCAGGAGCTCCAGGCTGCTCTGCAATCAGATGCGAGCCTGGAGGCCTTAAGAGGCCTCGCCCAGGAGCCCACCTCAGAGTCGGATAAGGAGAGGGTGTTTTGGTAACAAGGAAGGTTGTACTGGGAGACAATTCCTGGCAAATCCCAACAAGAGTGGTTGAGGGAAAGACAACTGGTCGTCCCGTACCAATTTAGGGGTGAATTGTTGTGAATTGCCCTTGAGATTCCACTCGCTGGACACTTGGGAATCAGCAAAACTAAGGTCCGGCTGTCTCAACACTTCTATTGGCCCAAGATGGGGACAGATGTGAGCAACAACTGCCGCTCCTGTATCACCTGTCAAAGAGTAGGTAAGTCAGGACCTGTTCCCAAGGCTCCCCTGATCTCTTTGCCAGTGATAGAGGAGCCTTTCCAGCAGATCGCTATGGACATTGTGGGCCCATTGTCCATCCCCAGTAGATCAGGAAAGGAATACATCCTCACTGTGGTAGCCTACGAAACCCGGTACCCGGAGGCAGTGACTCTGTCCTCAACTAGGGCGGATAGGGTGGCGGATGCACTGTTGGCCATATTTTCAAGAGTAGGATTTCCCAGGGAGACGCTTACCGACCAAGGGACCCAATTTATGTCTCGACTAATGGATGCTCTCTGTAAGAAAATGCAGGTGAAGCTTCTGGTATCGAGTGCGTATCACCCCCAAACCAATGGCTTGTGTGAGTGCATCAACGGTACCCTCAAACAGATGCTAAGAATGCTAGTTGAGACACAAAGATGCGACTGGGAGCGGTACCTCTCACACCTGCTGTTCGCTTACTGAGAGGTTCCACAGGCCTCAAAGGGGTTCTCCCCTTTCAAGCTCCTGTACGGCAGGCGAGTCCAGGGACCCCATGGGTTGGTAATGGAATCCTGGGAAGAAGAGCTGAACCCTTCAGAAGTGCCCATCGTGGATTATGTCATGCGCTTCCGTGACAAGATGCAGACCTTGACGCAGTTCGTGCATGACAACATGACGCAGGCTCAGGCTGACCAGAAGCACTGGTACGACCAGAATGCCTGGGAGCGGACCTACCAGGTGGGTGCTGGTCCCCGTACCAAAGGATAAGCTTAAGGCAGCCTGGGAAAGCCCGTACGTCGTGCACCAACAGCTCAACCCAGTCACCTACATGGTCACTCGACAACTCTCGGGGTAGGCGCAAGGCATTTCACGTCAATATGATGAAGGCTCATCACAAACGTGAAGCCTGCATCCTACCAGTCTGCAACCTGCCTGAGAACGGGGGGGAGACCCCCCTCCTGGACATGCTGGCGCAAGCCAAGGCCGGTGAGTCCACTGAGGACGTTGAGGTAAGCGTCTTGCTATCTGAACCCAACGGTTGCAGCTGCGAACCATGCTGGAACGCTTCTGGGCTGTGTTTATCAACCGACCCAGAAGGACTGAGATAGCGGTCCACAAAGTGGACACCGGGAATCTCGCCCCACTATGGCGAACACCCTATCGGATCTCCGACGAGATGCAGCAGGTTATGCACCAGGAGATCAATGAGATGTTGCAGCTGTGGGTGATTCAGCGGTCCAAGAGCACGTGGGCCTCACCTGTAGTTCTGATGCCAAAGAAGAATCGGACCACCCAATTCTGCGTGAACTACCAGGGGCTCAACGCCATCACTGCCTCTGATGTGCACCCAATGCCACGCATCGAGAAGCTGCTTGAGCGGTTAGCAAACGCAAATTACCTATCCATCATGGATTTGAGTCGGGGATATTGGCAGATTCCCCTGAGCCCTGACGCGTAGGAGAAGTCCTCCTTCATCATCCCCTTCTGACTGTACGAGTCCACGGTCATGTCGTTCGGCATGAAGAATGCCCTTGCCACATTCCAGCGGATGGTCAATCACCTGCTTCAGGGACTGGAGAAGTACGCAGTGGCAAACCTGGATGACATTGCCATCTTCAGTCCCTCCTGGGAGGAACACCTTCAGCATCTCAAGGAGGTGCTCAAGCGTGTTCACCAAGCAGGCCTGACCATCAAGCCGGGAAAGTGCCAGATGGGCATGAGCAAGGTCCACTACCTGGGGCACCGGGTAGGCAGGGTTCTATGAGGCCAGAACCTAGGAAAGTGGACGCTATTGCATCCTGGCCCACCCCCAGGACCAAAAAATAGGTGATGTCCTTCCTGGGCTCTGCAGGGTACTATAGGCGCTTTGTTCAGAAACATAGCAGCCTTGCAAAGCCCTTGACGGACCTCACCAGGAAGAAGCTACCCCAGACAGTCGACTAGACAGACGGCTGTGAGGTGGCCTTCCAGGCTTTGAAAACAGTCCTGAGCAACTCTCCCGTGTTAAAAGCAGTCGACAGCAGTCTGCCGTTCCTGGTACAGACTGACGCCAGCGAGTTTGGCCTCAGTGCTGTGCTCAGCAAGGTCGACTCTGGGAACCAAGAGCACCCCGTGTTGTACCTGAGACGGAAGCTTCTGCAGAGGGAAGTGGCCTATTCCACCATAGAGAAAGAGTGCCTGGCCATGATTTGGGCCTGCAACATTTGCAGCCCTACCTGTACGGTTGCACCTTCACTGTGGTAACCAACCATAACTCCCTGAGCTGGCTGCAATCCGTGTCCGGTACCAATGGAAGGTTGCTACGATGGAGCCTTGCCCTCCAACAGTACGACTTTGCAGTGAAACACAAATATGGCAGCGAGCATGGCAATGCCGACAGGTTGTCCCGCAGGGGCGAACCTGCCAAGGTGCGCATGGAGGAATACCGACAGGTCCTGCATCCATAGCGAAGTCCAAAAGGGGGAGGTGTCAAATATAATGTACTGTTTTCTTTATCGTCACACATTTCTTGAACGAACCATGGCTTCAATGACATTCTCCGCACACACACTGTGGGCTTTTTGACCTCCCTCCCAGCTCCTTCTCACTGCACACTCTGTGTAATGTGATACTAATTTGCTAGCAGCCCCCTGAGTAGTTTATGGACCCAAGATGGCTGAAGGCAGTTGGGAAAACATGTGCTCTTTTGTTCAAACTTAATATAAGGGCATATCTTGACCCCAGTTGGTGTTATAGGTATGAAACTTACATATCTGGAATGTACACCGCGAGATCTATAACCCAGTGAAATCTCTAAGATCCAGACCCATCACAATCCGAGGAATGGATTTCTCCATAAGCAGGTTATGTAGCCACCTCATGCTTATACTTAAATGAACACCCATGTCATGCTGAGCATAATGATAATTTTGTCTTTCTTCTACGAGGTTCACCCTAAGAGATATGGGTAATAGAGTATTTCATATCTGTTCAGAAAGGGGAGTTCCCCAACCACCCAGTGTGGTCAGCCCAGGGGGAGTTCCTTAGTTTAGGTACCAGCTATAAAACAGGGACAGCCATTTTGCAGGGTGTTCAGTGCTTGGAGGACAGCATATACCATCCCTGCTGTGGACTGAATCCTGGTCCTTGTAAACCCCTCCCCCCACATCGCATGGCTAATCATTGTCTCTGAGATAATGTAAGTGTTCTTTTCATCTTTCATCCTTTTTATTTTATAATTGCTTTGTACATATTGTAATTGTATCCCTTTATAATATCTTGTATACTTTTGTAAACACTGCCTACTTTTTGGAGTAAAATAATTATTAGCTTCATTTCTCCTTGTTCTATAACGTACTTTAACATCTCCGAGGCTAAATTACTACTGTTTGGGTCGGCCCCTCACCCGATATTAATTAAACACAATAAAAGGGAGCTGGTGGCAGCAAATGGTATAGGCGGCCCGGCTGGCGACTTCTTATCCTAGGTGCAGTTCCCTGACTGACCTGAGGGTAAGGGTGGCGCCAGAGAGCTGCAAGTTCCAAAACCGGAACTGGAAAGTGGGATCATAAATTCCCCTGAAAAAGGAACTGGGGGCAACCAAACACCCCAGTTCGTAACATATTGGCGGCAGCGGTGGGATCATAAACCGTATCCCCCATGCCGTTACTCACACATGATTGGGAAAAGCGAGGTCATGGAAGAAGGGGGATTAGGCTTGGTTTTCAAGGTGTACATGGGTAAGGTAGTAATGTTAGTGAAAGCACTAATGAACCTACACCATCATGTTCTATCCAAACACAACTGACAACTTCTGTTACTGGACAGGCTACTCCACTCCCGTTATCACGAACACTGCACTGCACTCACTCACTGAGCCAGTGCACGTGTTCTGAGTAAGATAGACTGCACTCAAAGATACCTGTGGAGCGGGGGCAGCAGCGGTGAAGATGCGTGCTTCAGACTAACAGGACCTGAGGCACGTGACTGCCAAGGGGCGGTGCCGGCCACAGGTCTCTCAGAGGAAGCAGGAGCAGAGAGAGATTGTTTCAGGCCAAACAGGACCTGAAGCACCTGGCTGCTGGGGGCGTAACCTAAGCTCCGAGAGCTAGGAGCAGAAGGAAAACTCCTAGAGGGGTAACTACGGGACAAAGTTACCAAGGGGCATAGACAAAATGGATCGTCAGGACATAGCCAAGGGGGTCATACCAGAGAGAGCAGCGCAGTACAAGAGGAGCAGACAGAGGGTAATCAGAACGTAGCCAAGGGATCAGAAAACCTGAACGGGCAAATACACAGTACCAAGACAGTAGACAAACTCACAACGAAGAGACGGACCAGGTCAAAACCAAACAAGCAACAAGATCAGGCACAAGGCACAGGCACACAGGAGGTCAACTAGCTCAGCCGAGGGCAGGAGTATAACTGACACCAGACCTAGGTCAATTGGCAACTAAACAGCCGTCCTCTGCCAGAGTGAGGCTGAAACCATTAACCCCAGTCTGACAAGGACGGGACAAAGACAAAACCCCATCCTGGATCATGACACCCATTCGTTAGCAGCCGCACAGCGATACGCCTTGTTGCTTGAAGCTGTGTGCTCATTTCCGCCATTCACACCCCTCAGGTCATCGAATTGCATCGATACACAGGTTTTTGTCCATGCCAGGTAACAGATTGATATGCATTGTGACGACACAGTGGAATTCCACTCTGCACATGTTGCTGCAGCGACTGTGGCAGCAGCAATGAGTCCTGACTCAGTATGTCATTTTATATACCCTGGGTCAACGTAGTACGTACGTGGGGCCTATCACGTTGATGGATTGGGCACAGATTAAGGACCTCTGCACACTTCTGCACAGTTTCGGAATGGTTACTAAGATGGTTAGCGCTGATGAGGCAGTCATCAGCATCAGTAATCCTGTGATCTACATGCTGGAGCAGACTTTGAATAGCCTGCGGGAGGAAGTGATGGTCCCAGAGAAGAGGAGGAAGCAGAGGAGAATGCGGAAGGGATAACAATGTCTCAAAGTTTCAGACTGTCATCACACAGGCGGGTGCCAATGGGGGGTGGATAACTGTGATCAAGGGAGGCTAGTGATACCAAACTGTTAGTGAAGGTGCAAGAGCCGAGGAACAAATGGAGGAGGATAGAGGTGATGGGCAAGAAACTGTCAGGAGAAGAGGATAATCATCCCCTCTTGGTTTTTCATGGTTGGTGGGAGGGGATGGAGGAAACAAGCATCAGTGTTACCCAGCCACCAAAACAGCATGGGATTGGACCTCATGCAAGAGCCTGACATGTGAGTGCTTCTCTTGATGTACTATCTGCAACATGATCCCCATATAGTTATGATTCAAAATAATGCTGATTACTGGGTTGCCACTCTGTTAGATCCAAGTTATAAGAGTAAATTTTGCCAGATGCTTCATACCCTGGAAAGGGACCGCGTATGCTGGAGTATCGAAACACGCTTTTACACAGCCTTAGGAGAGTTTCTCCCTAAGACAGCAGTGAGGCACTCAGTGTGCAACTCTAGACTTCCAACCTCTGGCACGTCAATTCGTCAACGCCAAAACATAAGCTGCAGCAGCAGTAGTGAAGTGGCAGAGGCAATTTCTGTGAGTCCTTTGATACACTTTTTAGACCAGCTCGTGCACCAGCACAACATAGTCCAAGCCTGACACAAGGTGAACGACTGGAGAGGATAGTGAAGGAGTATCTAGAACTCAATATCAATACCACCTGGGAGGGTTTGGACCCTTTTGCATCTTGGTTTTCAAAAATGAGTAGCCTGAGCTTGCCTGTAACATCTTGGAGGTTATATCATGCCCAGCAGCCAGCGTTCTCTCAGAACGTGTCTTCAGTGCTGCTGGTGGTGTCGTGATGGATAAGCCTAACTTTCATCAAGATGAACAAGTCATGGATCTCCAAGGACTTTTGAATCCCAATTGCAGACTGTACAGACTAGGCAATGTTGTAGTTTTTAGTGTGCTGTATTGATCTCGAATAACTGCAGTCTGTGATATCTTTAGTAGGGCTTAAGTGCCTGCTGTTGCTGCTGCTCCTTCCGCTGCAGATGTTATCACTAATTTGTGGAAATGTGAACACTCCTGGTTGGGTCTCCATCTGCTGGGTTTACAGTAGTGGAAGCGGTGTCGGTTCCGATTATACTATTTCTACACTGGTAAAATTGATGCCACTTTGTTGGTGTCTGCCACTAATTTTTAGAAATGTGGAGACTCCTGACTGTATTTCTCTATCTACTGGGTTGGCTGTAGTGGAAGAGATGTTGCTCCTCATTATACTGTTTCTACTCTTGTGAAATTGATGCCACATTGGTGGTGTCAGGCCCTAAATTTTGGAAAGGTAGAGACTCCTGATTGGGTCTCTACATCTGCTAGGTTGACTGTAGTGGAAAAGATGTCGCTCCCCATTATACTATTTTTACTCTGGTGAAATTGATGCCGCTTTGGTGGTGTCTGTCAATAATTTTTGGCGACGTGGAGAATCTTGATTAGGTCTCTCCATCAGCTGGGTTGCCTGTAGTGGAAGAGATGGTACTCCCCACTAAACTATTTCTACTCTGGTCCTTGGTCCAAGACTACCCGCTGGAGGTCTGAGTCCGAGAGAGGCTCTGACACCTGCTCCTTGAGTACTTTCAGGCTGTCATCTGGATGTGGCCAGAATAGATGACACTGCCATGTCTTCTGGCCTCCATCTGAGCCAGCAGCCACTTGGTCGGAAGAGTTGAAGCCGTAGGAACCTCGAGGGGCCCCTGGGGCCTCGGCGCTATCACTGCACATGACAGCAGCCATTGCCGCTGTAAGTGCCGGTAGTGCCCACTTCCCCTCTGACACTGACCAAGTTGCCAGTCCAGACGGACTAACTTGGCCCTCTGACATCCAAGTTGTGGTGGAAACCTGCAATGAGGCCTCACCTGGGAGCCCTCGATCTCCTGGGACAGCTTTGCCCTCAATTTTATGCTCTCCCTCCGCAGCTGTCTGCCACCTGTCTGTCCTCTCTGTGTCAACCTCACAGGACAAACGGTTCTAGCATGCTGGCTGGCCACACTCTAAGGGATTATTACAGCTTGCTTGATTGATCTCCTCCCCCGGAGAGTAGAGGCACACAGTACATCACCCACACATATCTATCAGTAGGCATTAGAGTTGAGCGATACTTTCCGATATCCAAAAATATCGGATCAGAATGGTATCGCCGAAATCACTAAATATCGGCGATATCCGATTCCGATACCGGAAGTCCCATGTAAGTCTATGGGAACAAAATATCGCAACTAAAAAAAACCTTTATTTCCTTGTAAACACTAAATATACACACATAGAATACATATATATATATATATATATGTCATTGTGACATATATATACATATATGTATAGTTTATACACTTCTACATAGTAAAATAGCCTCTGATTCAATTGCCGGGTAAAGCCGGCTTCTGTGAAAAGACAGAAGCACCCGACATGAAATGACACTTGGTGTACATAGGGTTAACCATGTCTTTTCATGTCGTTTGCTATTTGATTTGCACAAACAATTACATCAGTCTATGTGTGCAAAATTTCACACCTGTAGGGGTTAATTAAAGGTGTAAATTCGTTGTAAAAAAAACAGACTTTTTTGCTACGAATTTACACCTTTAATTAACCCCTACTGGTGTGAAATTTTGCACACATAGACTGATGTAATTGTTTGTGCAAATCAGATAGCAAAGGACATGAAAAGACATGGTTAACCCTATGTACACCAAGTGTCATTTCATGTCGGGTTCTGCATTTTCACAAAAGCCGGCAATTGAATTAGCGGCTATTATACTATGTAGAAGTGTATGAACTATAAATATAAATATATATATATATATGTGTCACAAATTCAATGACATGTATATATATATATATATATATATATATATATATATATATATATATATGAGGTGTAAAATTGTTTAAAAAAAATGCGTGGGCTCCCGCCCTATTTTCGCAACCAGACAGACAAAGCCAGCGAATGGGGGCAGATAATAATAGCCCAGAGAGGGACCATTATTTTTGGCCCCACCCTGGCTACTAACATCTGCCCCCAGACACCCCAGAAAAGACAAATCTATAATTAGATTTGCCCTTTCTGGCACTTTGCCCGTCTATTCCCATTGCCCTGTAGCGGTGGCGAATGGGTTAATATGGGGTTAAAGCCACCTTGCAATTGAAAGGTGACCTTAAGCCAGGTTAATAATTGAGAGCTGTCAATTAGACAACTATCAATTATTAATCCTATTGCATGAAATAAAAATAAAACACACACACTTTAATTAAAAATCATTTTAATGAAATAAAGACACATGTTTTTGATCATCTTTTATTTGACTGCAAAAACCATTTCCTGTAATAAAAATAAAATAAAAAAGCAAAATTATTCTTACCTATCCCATGCACAGTCAGGTCCCACGGTTAATCCTTCAGAAAGGGTTAATGTTTACTGCAGGGACTGCAGCTAATGCTGCAGCCTCACAGTAAACCCCCAAATGAATGAGTTCCTCTCCTGGCTGACAGGAGAGGAAGTGGAAAGCTTAATTGATTGCTTTCCACTTTCACTTCAGGTCAGCCAGGGACACAATCAGTGACGTCAGAGGGAACTGATTAACAAAAATAGGGGTTCCCTTCGAAAAAAAAATGGCGTCGGGTCCCCCCTATTTTTGTTAACCAGCCTGATGAAGCAGACTGCTGAGCAGTGGCGTACCGTGAATGAAGCAGACCAAGCAGCTGCTATGGGGCCCGGACAGGTGAGGGGGCCCTCGACCGTCGGGTAGCTGTGCTGACACAGTAGTACCAGGGGGTCGGCGGGGGAGGGGGAGCGCAGCTCTTCTATATACTCACCCCTCCTGGTGCGGTCTCTGCAGCCCCTGCTCTTCTCCCACGGTCTCCGACGCCTGTGTTCAGCGGTCAGGTGGTACCGCTCATTACAGTCATGAATACGCACATATTCATGACTTTAATGAGCTGTCCCGCGTGACCGCTGAACACTGGCGGCGGAGACCGTGGGAGAAGAGCAGGGCAGCACAGACCGCGCCGGCGGAAGGGTGAGTATAAGGGATATTTACCTGTCCCGTTCCACCGTTGCTCGCGTCCTCTTGCTGCAATGTTCAGGTCAGAGGGCGCGATGACGTCGTTAGTGCCGCCGCGCCCTCTGCCTGATCATTCACTGCTGGAGGACCCCGAAGACAGCGGCACTCAGCAGTGGAGAGAGGACAGGTAAATATCTCAGGTGCCGGGGCCCTGAGCGAGCGGTGACATCGGCACCTGGTGTCACCCCCTGCTCAGGACACCGGCACCTGGCCCCCAGCGACAAAAGGTGAGTATGTCTTTTTTTTTTTTTTGGTTGCAGCAGCTTCGGCAGCATAAGGGCCTCATGGAGCATCTATGGGGGCACAATCTGTGGGGGCATAATACATTTTTTTGTTTAATGTGTCCCCTCACTGTGCTGGCACTTTACATTTACAATGGCTCTGGGTTTTTTTTTTTGGGGGGGGGGCCCATTCAGACTTTTGCTATGGGGCCCCATGATTTCTATGTACGCCCCTGCTGCTGAGGCATGGTATTTAAGGCTGTTAAGGAGCCAATATCCATGGACCTTGCCAGCAGCGTCGGACTGGAGTACCTTGGGCCCACCAGAGAAAAAATATTCTTGGGGCCCACCATCATACTTCCCAACCTTTGAAGAAGGGAAAGAGGGACAAAGGCTGTGGCACGCTGTGCCTGCTGCAGCAAATTTTAGGCCATGCCACGTTGCACCACAGACTGTCCAGGAGTTGGTGGATGCTTTAGTCCAGGTGTGGGAGGAGATCCCTCAGGAGACCATCCGTCGCGCTCATCAGGAGCATGGCCAGAAGTTGTAGTGAGGTCATACAGCATACCTCCCAAATTTTGAAGACAGGAAAGATGGTTAAAGGCTGCGGCGTGCGTAGGGCGTCGCTGCAAATTTTAGGCCACGCCCCGACCACACCCATTTAACAGCTAATCACACCCATATCCTGGCCCCAAGCGTACCCATTTAGCACTGCTGATCACACTGACTGGTAATGAGGGCACAGTGGCTGGTACTGAGGAAAAGAAAGAAAGCAGCGAGAGAGAAAGAACAAACAGAGAAAGAAAGAGAGGAAAGAAAGAAAAGAGAGAGAGAAAGAAAGAACAGAGAGAAAAAAGAACAGAGAGCGAGAAAGAAAGAACAGAGAGCGAGAAAGACTAGAGAGAGAAAGAAAGACTAGAGAGAGAGCCAGAGGCGTAGCTAGGGTTTTGGTTTAGTGGGGGCGAAACTTCTGAGTGGGCCCCTAATCAGAGAACCTCAGCAAATGACCGCGCTGTTGCCAAAAATAATCTATATATAAAAAAGACCAATATTGATATTACCGCCATATGGTCTGTGGTAAATAATACCAGTCCTACAGAACATATAATAGATTACAGCACAGGTACAGATAATGACTTACCGCTGATGTTCTTTCTAATGGAATTGTTCTCTTTTCATTTCTTTTCCATCTGGCCCAGACCGACATGACGACTTCTCCAGCCAGGACTCGACTGCAGAGATTACAACAAAGACACATTTCACTTCTCATATTTTTAGCACTGTCTTGGTCACCAATTGGACTATTCTCAACCTGCACAAACTCCTCATCCTGCTGATACCCCAATACTGAGCCGCTGCTGCCATATGTGTCCCTATTACTGCACCTGATACCCCAATACTGAGCCGCTGCTGCCGTATGTGTCCCTATTACTGCACGTGATACCCCAATACTGAGCTGCTGCTGCTGCCGTATGTGTCCCTATTACTGCACCTGCTGTGTGGTTCTGTGTGACCTCTAAATTTTAAAGCACCCCTCTAGAATATAGTAATGCCGGGTGCAAGTGCCCAGGAAAACAGTGACCACATTTTGTCCCCTAGACTGTAATAATGCCCTGTGTGCCCCTTTGACAGTCACAGTAACCCGAGTTCCCCTATAACAATAAGTGTCCACTTTACATTTAATAATGTCCCAAGTCTCCCCCTGTACATCTCCCCTATACACAGAATAATGCCCCTCACTGGATATATACTGACCCCTTAATGTCCCCAAACTATTTAATGGGTCCAACACTGTATGATAGCCCCTAGATAGCATCCATACAGCATAATACACCAGATAGTCCTCAATATAGTATAATGCACCCCCATAGGCAGCCTCTATATTATAATAAACCCCCATAGGCAGAGTCTATAATATAATGCACCACCATAGGCAGCAACTATATTATAATGCACCCCCATAGGCAGCCTCTGTAGTATAATGCATCCCCATAGGGAGTCTCTGTAGTATAATGCACCCCAATATGGAGCCTCTGTAGTATAATGCAGCCCCCATATACAGCCTCCGTAGTATAATGCACCCCCCATATACAGCCTCTGTAGTATAATGCACCCCCATTAAAAAAAAAAAAAAAACAATACTCACCTCCCGGCTCCTGTGCTGCTCACTGTTCTCCCTCTCAGCGTCTGACAGCGGGCGCCGGCAGGTGATGTCATCGCGCCCGCTGTCAGACGCTGAGAGGGGGATTATGGGAGAGAAGGAGCGCTCGCTCCTTCTCTCTCTATGCGGTCAGCTGTATCGGCTGGATGCCGATACAGCTGACCCTCCGATGATGGGTGGGGGGCCCACTGCTGGCACCGGGCCCCCCCAACGCCTGTTCAGGCCCCATAGCTTCTGGGCGGCAGAGCAGGAAGATGGATTCTCCCTGCTCTGCCGAAGAATGTAACTGTATCGGCGTGCTGTGCACGCCGATACAGTTACTGTAGCGTAGCTCCGGGTGGGCCCCCTCAGAGCGTGGGGCCCGGGGCCACCGCCGCCTCTGCCCCACGACCTATCTTTTCAAATCAGGGCCCACCACGCAGGAGCTGGGGCCCACCGGAGGTTTCTCCGGTGTCCCGGTGGCTCAGTCCGACCCTGCTTGCCAGCCTGATAATACCAGGCCACAGCAGTCTGCTTATCTTTGCTGGTTAACAAAAATAGGGGATCCCCTCGAAAAAAATTGGCGTGGGGTCCCCCCTATTTTTGTTAACCAGCCAGATGAAGCAGACCGCTGAGGCCTTGATTTTCAGGCTGTTAAGGAGCCAAGATCCATGGACCTTGCCAGCCTGATAATACCAGGCCACAGCAGTCTGCATATCTTGGCTGATTAACAAAAATAGGGGATCCCCTCGAAAAAAATTGGCGTGGGGTCCCCCCTATTTTTGTTAACCAGCCAGATGAAGCAGACCGCTGAGGCCTGGATTTTCAGGCTGTTAAGGAGCCAAGATCCAAGGACCTTGCCAGCCTGATAATACCAGGCCACAGCAGTCTGCATATCTTGGCTGATTAACAAAAATAGGGGATCCCCTCGAAAAAAATTGGCGTGGGGTCCCCCCTATTTTGTTAACCAGCCAGATGAAGCAGACCGCTGAGGCCTTGATTTTCAGGCTGTTAAGGAGCCAAGATCCATGGACCTTGCCAGCCTGATAATACCAGGCCACAGCAGTCTGCATATCTTGGCTGATTAACAAAAATAGGGGATCCCCTCGAAAAAAATTGGCGTGGGGTCCCCCCTATTTTTGTTAACCAGCCAGATGAAGCAGACCGCTGAGGCCTGGATTTTCAGGCTGTTAAGGAGCCAAGATCCATGGACCTTGCCAGCCTGATAATACCAGGCCACAGCAGTCTGCATATCTTGGCTGATTAACAAAAATAGGGGATCCCCTCGAAAAAAATTGGCGTGGGGTCCCCCCTATTTTTGTTAACCAGCCAGATGAAGCAGACTGCTGAGGCCTGGTTTTTCAGGCTGGTAAGGATCCAATATCCATGGACCTTGCAAGCCTGATAATACCAGGCCACAGCAGTCTGCTTAGCTTGGCTGGTTAACAAAAATAGGGGATCCCCTCGAAAAAAAAACGGCGTAGGGGTCCCCCTATTTTTGTTAACCAGCCAAGTAAAATGCAGACTGCTGCGGCCTGGTATTAAAAGACTGTCAAGGCCCATGGATTTTGGCCCTCAACAGCCTGATAATACCAGGCTACAGCAGCCCCACATTTGGCGCATCAAAAGATGTGCCAATTGTGGCACTTTACCCGGCTCTTCCCACTGCCCTGTAGCGGTGGCAAGTGGGGTAATAAGGGGTTAATGTCACCGTTGATTGCACGGTGACAATAAGCCCGGTTAATAATGGAGAGGCGTCAATAAGACACCGATCCATTATTAATCCCAAAGTTTTTAAATGTATAAAAAAAAGACAAAGCAAGAAAAAAGTCTTTTAATGAAATAAAAGAGACAACACAGTTTTCATTTCTTTTATTATACTCTCATTCCTGCGACGCCATCGATCTCCTGTAAAAAAAAGGAAAAAAACAAACCAACAGTATACCACCTGTCCGAGGCAGTCCATAGTAACGACTGTCCCACGACGATCCAGCTCTGCTACATCGCAATGACAGGCAGAGCCTGTCATCGCGACGCAGCACAGCTAATTACCTGCTTCCCCGGCGTTGACGTCATCGGACTGACTGCTTTACGGTCGGGATTACCCAGCAGTCACTGCAGTTATCGCGAGAAACTGCATGTGACCGCCGGGGAAAGATGATGGCGGCCATCAAGCAGTCCAGGCCGTGACCGCCGGAGATCTTCTTCCAGGTAAGTGCCGCTGACTCCTGACAGACCCGACCGACGGACACTGACAGTGACAGTGACAATTCCGATTCCGGTATCCGATAAGACGACAATATCGGAACTCGGAATCGAAAGTCCGATACAGCTAATATCGGGCGATACCCGATATTTGCAGTATCGTATCGCTCATCCCTAGTAGGCATGTTAATCAAATTTAACCCAAGAAGAGGTGGGAAACCGGCTAAATAAGATTAAAATATATAAATCTCTGAGTCCGGATGGCATACACCCAAGAGTACTAAGAGAACTAAGTAATGTAATAGGCAAACTATTATTTCTTATATTTAGAGACTCTATAGCGATGGGGTCTGTTCCACAGAACTGGCGCATAGCAAATGTGGTACCAATATTCAAAAAGGGCTCTAAAAGTGAACCTGGAAATTATAGGCCAGTAAGTCTTACCTCTATTGTTGGTAAAATATTTGAAGGGTTTCTGAGGGATGTTATTCTGGATTATCTAAATAAGAATAAGTATTTAACTCCATATCAGCATGGGTTTATGAGGAATCGCTCCTGTCAAACCAATCTAATCAGTTTTTATGAAGAGGTAAGCTATAGACTGGACCAAGGTGAGTCATTGGACGTGGTATATCTTGATTTTTTCAAAGCGTTTGATACATTGCCACACAAGAGGTTGGTACACAAAATGAGAATGCTGGGTCTGGGGTAAAATGTGTGTAAATAGGTTTAGTGATAGAAAGCAGAGGGTGGTTATAAATGGTATATTCTCTAACTGGGTCACTGTGAGCAGTGGTGTACCTCAGGGGTCGGTGTTGGGACCTATTCTCTTCAACATATTTATTAATGATCTGGTAGAAGGTTTTCACAGTAAAATATAGATATTTGCAGATGATGCAAAATATGCAAAGCAGTCAATATAATAGACTATAGTATTCTGCTATAGATGAATCTGGATAAGTTGGAACTTGGGCCTAAAGGTGGCAGATGCGGTTTAACAACGATAAATGCAAGGTCATACACATGGGAAGAAGGAATCAATATCACCATTACACACTGAACAGGAAACCACTGGGTAAATCTGACATGGAGAAGGACTGGGGGATCCTAGTTAATGATAAACTTACCTGGAGCAGCCAGTGCCAGGCAGCGGCTGCCAAGGCAAACAGGATCATGGGGTGCATTAAAAGAGGTCTGAATACACATGATAAGAGCATTATACTGCCTCTGTACAAATCCCTGGTTAGACCACACATGGAGTACTGTGTACAGTTTTGGGCACCGGTGCTCAGGAAGGATATAATGGAACTAGAGCGAGTACAAAGGAGGGCAACGAAATTAATAAAGGTGATGAGGAAAATACAAAACCCAGAGAGATGAGCAAAATTAGAATTATTTAGTCTAGAAAAAAACGACTGAGGGGCAATCTAATAACCATGTATATACAGTATAGATCAAAAGTTTGGACACACCTTCTCATTCAATGATTTTTCTGTATTTTCATGACTATGAAAATTGTAGAATCACACTGAAGGCATCAAAACTATGAATTAACACATGTGGAATTATACATTACACTTTACAAAAAAGTGTGAAACAATTGAAAATATGTCTTATATTCTAGATTCTTCAAAGTATCCACCTTTTGCTTTGATTACTGCTTTGCACGCAGAAAAGGTGAACGGATGGACTCTACATGCTTGGTTCCCAACGTGAAGCATGGAGGAGATGGTTTGATGGTGTGGGGGTGCTTTGCTGGTGACACTGTTGGGGATTTATTCAAAATTGAAGCGGTGAGCGGTCCAGCTCACCCCAAACCATCTCGATTGGGTTCAGGTCTGGTGACTGTGGAGGCCAGGTCATCTGGCGTAGCACCCCAACACTCTCCTTCTTGGTCAAATAGCCCTTACACAGCCTGGAGGTGTGTTTGGGGTCATTGTCCTGTTGAAAAATAAATGATGGTCCAACTAAACGCAAACCGGATGGAATAGCATGCCGCTGCAAGATGCTGTGGTAGCCATGCTGGTTCAGTATGCCTTCAATTTTGAATACGTATGGCATCCATATAGCGTATGTTTCTCGCCGCCTTGCAAAATTGACATTTAACGGTTTTTAGGCCTGAAACTCATTGAAATCATCTTGCGTATTTCTCGCAAGTCACACGTGTGGTCCGTGTGTAATCCGTTGTTTTCTCGCACCCATAGACTTTCATTGGCGTTCAACGGGCGTAATACGCGTACAATCGCAGCTTGCTGTGGGTGTCTCGCACCGTAAGATACGGCCGAGAAAAATATGCATGATCAGAGCTGCCCTATAGAGGAATATGGGTCTGTGTGTAATGTGTGGTTTTCTCACTCGTCCGTATTCCTCCTTAGTGCGATGCCGGCCTAATACTCCCATCAGCCTATGCCTGCTGATAAAAGCGGGAGCAGGCGGCGGCTGATGTGCATCGCCATCAGCAGGCGCATGTGCTCAAAGTAAATAAAAAAAATTAAGTTAAAATATCTTCACAGCATAGACAATTGCCTTCAGATACGAGATGTGCAGCATCTGAAACAACGGATACTGGAAGCCTGTGCTAACATTTATTCTGCGGTGTTGCTATCAGTGTGTCAAGAGTGGGAGAAGAGGGTTGCATTGCAATTCCAACACAATGAGCAGCACTTTGAACACATTTTATAAATGGTCATAAACTTGTAAATAATTCATGAAAGAATAAAGTTACATTAAAACCATTTTAAACCAAGCACACCATTGTTTTTCTTTTGAAATTCTCAATAAGTTTGATGTGTCATATGACCCTCTTCCCATTGGAAAAAATAAAGTTGGATCAAAAATGGCTGACTTCAAAATGGCCGCCAGGGTCACCACCCATCTTGAAAAGTTTCCCCCTCCCATATACTAATATCCACAAACAGGAAGTTGATATCCCCAACCATTCCCATTTTATTTAGGTGTATCCATATAAATAGCCCACCCTGTATTTTATCTTAAAGGGGTTGTCAATCTATTTTACCTTAACAGTATAGCACGAAAATTTCATAGTATGAAGTTGAAGCAGGGATTGACATACTATTTGTGAAGCAGAGCTGAAGAGGTAAGGGGGTCTAGTTCCACCTCCAAAGGAACTATCAGCTTTTTCTCACAGATTGCAAAGGGCACATGAGCTGTTTTTGCTCAGGGGACCTCTTCTGTATGTGTCCGCTAGCTGTCATTTTTTTTGTTTCAGTGATGCACTGATGGACTGCTCGCTGAAGATGAGAAATCAGTTGCTGTAAGCACTGGCAGCAAATTTTCCCAAAATCTAGACATTTAAAGGGAATATGTCACCCCATTTTTGCCCTTTGATATAGGGCCACCGCCATCAGGGGCTTATCTACAGCATTCTGGAATGCTGTAGATAAGCCCCCGATGTCACCTGAAAGTGAAGAAAAACGTGTTATATTATACTCACCCAGGGGCGTTCCGCCGTCCGGTCGGGACTGATGGGCGTCGCGGTCCGGTCCGGGGCCTCCCATCTTGTAGCGAAGCCGGCCTCTTCTTTCCGTCCCATCGCGGCTCCTACGCAGGCATACTGCTCTGCCCTGGTGAGGGCAAAGCAGAGTACTGCAGTGCGGAGGCGCCGGTCAGAGAGGTCCGGCGCCTGCGCACTGTAGTACTCTGCTCTGCCCTCAACAGGGCAGATCAGTGCGCCTGCACAGGAGCCGCGACGGGACAGAAAGAAGAGGCCGGCTTCGCTACAAGATGGGAGGCCCCGGACCGGACCACGACCACCATCGGACCCGACCGGACAGCTTAACGCCCCTGGGTGAGTATAACATAACTCGTTTTTCTTCACTTTCAGGTGACATCGGGGGCTTATCTACAGCATTACAGAATGCTGTAGATAAGCCCCTGATGGCGGTGGCCCTATCTCATAGGGCAAAAATGGGGTGACAGATTCCCTTTAACTGCCATTGTCTTAATTCATCAATTTACAATTCTGACCAGTGTCACTTTATGAGGTAATAACTCTGAAAAGTTTCAACAAATTTCACTGATTCTAAGAAATTTTTTTTCGTATTGTACTTAATGATAGTGGTAACATTTCTTCAATATGACTTGCGTTTATTTGTGAAAAAAAAGGAAATTTTGCAAAAATGTTGTAATTTTCAAAATTTCACTTTTATGTCCTTAATTCAGAGTTATGTCACACAAAATGGTTAATAAATAATATTTCTCACATGTCTACTTTTACATCAACACAATTTTTTAAACAAAATTTCTTTGTTAGGAAGTTTTAACAGTGAAAATTTGACCAGCCATTTCTCATTTTTCCAACATAATTCACAAAATAATTTTTTAGGGACCACATCACATTAGAAGTGACTTTGAGTGGTCTATATGACATAAAATACCCCAAAATGACACCATTTTAAAAACTGAACCCCTCAAGGTGCTCAAAACCACATTCAAGAAGTTTATTAACCCTTCAGATGCTTCACTGGAATTTTTGGAATGTGAAAGAAAAAAGTGAATATTTAACTTTTTTTCACAAAAAAATTTAATTTAGACGTATTTTTTTTTAATTTTTGCAAAAGTAACAGGAAAAAATGAACTACAAAATTTGTTGTGCAATTTCTCCTGAGAATGCAGATACCTCATATATGGGGGAAAACCACAATTTGGGTGCACAGCAGGGCTTGGAAGGGAAGGAACGTCATTTGACTTTTTGAATGCAAAATTTGAAGGAATAATTAGAAGATGTCATGACACTTTTGAAGTGCCCCTTATATGCCTAAACAGTGGAAATCCCACACAAGTAACACCATTTTGGAAATGAGACCCCTCTAGATGTTTGGTGAACATTCTGTACCCTCAGGTTTTTCACAGAAGTTTATAATGTTTTTTTTTCCCAACCTTTTTAGTTTCACAAGCTAACAGGAGAAAATGGACCTCAAAATTTGTTGTGTAATTTCTTCTGAGTAAACAGATGCCCCATATGTGGGGGAAAACTACTGTTTGGGTGTACGGCATGGCTCAGAAAAGAAAGACGTTATGGAATGCAGACTTTGATGGAATGTTTTGCTTGTCATGTTGCATTTAGAGAGCCCCTGATGTGTCTAAATAGTGAAAACTCCCCACAAGTGACCCCATTTTGGAAACTATAACCCTCAAAGAATGTATCTAGATGTGTTATGAGCACCTTCAACCCCCTGGTGCTTAATAAAAAAAATCACGTTATTCCCACAAAAATTAAATTTTAGTTCCAAATTTTTTTATTTTCACAAGAGTTACAGGAAAAAATGGAACCTAAAATTACGAGTATGACAATCCCCAATATTTGGTTGAAAACTAATTTTGAGGCACAGTGCAAAGCTCAGAAAATTAGAAGCGCCATATTGGAGTTCAGATTTTGCAGAACTGGTTTGAGGGTGATATGTCACATTGGCAGAGCTCTTGAGGTACCAGAACAGCAGAATCCCCAAAAGAGACATCATTTTACCAACTACACCTCTCAATGAATTCATCCAGGGGTGCACTGATCATATTGACACCACAGATGGATCACCGAATTTTATACCATTGGGCAGTAGCGAATAAAATTATTACATTTTTACCACAAAAATGTTGTTTTAACCTCAGATTTTACATTTTAACAAAATGAAATAGGTTGAAATGGCACCCAAATTTGTCCCACAATTTCTGCTGATTGTATAAATACTGTATATATGGCTGTACTGCTTAGCCACATGGCGATACTCAGGAGGGATGGAGTGCAATTTGCCTCCTGAAGCATATATTTTCCTAAAATAGTTTGTGGACTCCATATATAGAGCCCCTAAGTGCTAGAATACCAAAATCTCTCCTCAAGTGACCACATTTTGGAAATTATACCCTTTTGGGATGTTATCTACAGGTGTAGTGACGATTTTTACTTCATGTTCCCAGGAACAAGCAGCAGTGGATGTTGCTGAGTAAAAAGTGCAAACTGCCGTTTTAGTCCCCAGTATGTTGTAGTGACCAGTATGTTGCATTGACTAGTACATTATGCACAGCTCATCCTTCTAGAGACATGCATCTGTAAATTAGGCAGGCTCTCATCACTGAAAAAATGCCAAACATGTGGGCACTAGATATGTTTTAGGCACATTGTTGGGCTCAGAAGGAGTGGGGCATTTGGATTTGAGAGTGTAGAATTTTCTGAATTTCTTCTGGGGGTGAAGAGTCATTTCGCTTTTCCAGAACCTTTGTGCTACCAATAACATTGAAGCACCATATATTTCCATTGACAAATAAAGGACCTGAGTGGGGGCTTTTTTGTGTATTAAGTGTAAGATTTTATTGGGAACATTTTACATAACATTTGGGATCACATTTATCTTGTGCTCTATGCCGAGCACTTTCTTTGGAGTTTCCATCTAAATCTCTGAGTGACGTGATTCAGATGAAACCCCCGAAGGATCCATTCACTATAATGAGGCAGCAGAGTTACCTCTGTTCAGCTATGCCATTATTTTCAGAAGTGCACAAAACTGTGCAGACCACGCTTTTATGCATTCCTAAAAAGATGGACACCATCAGATCACAGGCCAGACAGCGTCCACAGTGTCTCCATCTGCCTTCTTATAGGACATCTTCCGCCAGGGGTTCCATCTGAATCACATATTTTAGAGATTTACATGGAAACCCCAGTGTAAGCACTCAACTCAGAATACAGAATAAATGTAAATTGAGTCCTACTGCGATCTTTGGGACACAGAATGAACATTTCAACAGCAGGTGAAGAATTGGTTTTATTTATTTTTTACGCCATTCCTCGTGCGGTTTAAGTGAATAGACAACTTTATTCCTCGGGTCGGTGCAATTACAGCGATACCAGATTTATATCTGGTTTTGCTGCTGTCACACACTAAAAGACGCATATTTTGAGAGCTATAATTTTTCCATATTTAGGCTGACAGAGTCCTGTGAGGGCTTGTTTTTTGCGGGATGAGTTGTCGCCATGACGTAACCATACGTCCAAGTTTGATAAGAAACAGCCAACCTGGACGTATGGATTTGTCCAAGGTCATAAAGGCGTTAACTGTGCATGTATGTTTTTGAACATCTGTTTTACTAGTCCAATTTGGCAACCATATACACCACATCTATACTGTGGCCTGCTACCACATATTGTTTTCTGAACATGGTACACAGGTTTAATAATTTGGATGAAAAGATTGTTAAAAGTTAATTATAATGTTGTACAAAATGTATGGTAACAGACAAAGTAGCAATGCAAATGGAACAGTCTGCCTGATCATAAATTACTAAAAGGGATAATTTTTGGAACATTTTTTAACTTAAAAAAAGCATGAAAAATCTGTTAATGCATTGTACACTCTAAAATGGGCTGTTTGCTACTACAGGCTTATAATCCATTTCTATGGTGAGGTAACTTTGATATTGCTAGGTCTCCATTTGCGTTAAAGAGATTTAAAGGGCTAGGATACAGTATTAGGAGACCTCATAATGTTGTACACATTTTTTCAGGGCACATGCAATTTTTTGGAAAAATTTGCTAAATATGTTGAATTTAAATTTCAAAAGATTTGATCATCTCTAACATTGAGCTTTTAAAATGGAATTTAATACACTGATCAATATAACTATGGATGGATAAGTGCTGGACATTACATCACTTTCCAAGATTTGAAGAAAAACAAAAAAAGCTATTAAATTTATTCTTGTAACTGGTATTGGCATTTTTGCCCCAAAAAGCATATACAAGCAGTGCCAGAAAAAAAAGCAAAGAAGTAATTTCATGCCTCTTGCCAGCACACTATGAGGCACATTTCAATGTATCAAATACACTTGTTCTTATTTCTACAGAAGACATGTGAAACTCAATAACAACGTACAATCATTCAGTTTTATGTGACCCCGTAACATTATATAACAGTGTTATTATTTCCTAAGAGTCTAGACAGGAGAGTTTGAACATATAGTTACAGACTGAAAGTGAAGAGTGCCCAAAGCATAACAAAATCCAACATTAGCAAATATAAAACTGTGACTTTTGCATGGCTATTAAGAAAATCAGTCAGGTTTTTAGGTTGGTATAATTTACAAAAAATCTATAATATAACATTTAAGCAGCCAACATAGCCATATATAAAGAGCCTTTACTATTGACATTCACAACACAAAGAAAAAGTTAGAAATCCAGAGTTTTGTAGGTTTGCCTTTAATAAAGTTTGTCTTATTCTGTCATGATCCTAAAAGCACACTACAAGTGTAAATCTTATTCCATAGAAAACCATTCATCAGGCATGAAGTATGAAAGAGTACATTAAAAAGTTATCTCCTGTAATTCTGACCTGGTAGCATGTAGGCTACATATAGGCGGAGCACAGTGTTGTGTCCCCTGTGTGGTGATTGGCCACAGCTGTGGATTTACTTTAATTTTGGTACTTTTTTCACCGCTTTGATATCTCTTTAACAATAAGAGCATGGAAGAGGCTAGGAGCCATGTGGTGAGTTGCATTTCTTGCTACATGTTCACAGATTTACCAGTGGTAAAGCCAAATTTCACATGCCACAAATGCAAGCTTGTGTCCATGTTGGAGGAAAAGTTGCGAAATCTAGAAGAGAGGTTAGCTACATTGAAGATCATTAAGGAAGATGAAGAGTTCTTAGACAGAGCAGAATTATCTCTTTATGGTGCAGAAAGAGAAGAAATTCGAAGAGCACCTGAAGAAACAGAGGAATGGAAGCATGTGACCCAGAGAAGCAGGAGGATCGTGAGGCGGTCAGCACCCATACTGCTCAGGAACCAGTACCAGGCTCTCACACAAGAGAATGATGAAGGAATACATCAGGATATGACTTTGCCCACAAAGAGCAACCTTGTAAGCCCTCAGAGTCCTCCTGAATGGAGAAAGAAAAATGTTGTGAAGAAGAAACGGAGAGTTGTGGTCATGGGGGATTCCCTGTTGAGAGGAACAGAGGCCGCTATCTGCAGACCGGATATAACCTCAAGAGAAATGTGCTGTCTTCCAGGTGCAAAAATTAAAGATGTGTCTGACAGGATATCAGGACTCTTCAGACCTAAAGATGACTACCCATTCCTGCTAATACATGTGGGGACAAATGACACCACAAGAAGTGACTTGGAAACCATCTGCAGTGACTTTGAAAACTTAGGCAAGAAAGTGAAAGAACTTGGTGCGCAGGTAGTCTTCTCATCCATCCTCCCAGTGGATGTCCATGGAACAAGGAGGTGGAATAAGATTCTGCAGGTGAACAACTGGCTATGTCGATGGTGCCATCAGCAAGGATTTGGATTTCTGGATCACAGAGTGAATTACCTATACGATGGACTACTTGCTAGAGAGGGGGTGCACCTTACGAAGACTGGAAAACATGTATTTGGAAGTCGCCTTGCTACACTCATCAGGAGAGCTTTAAACTAGAACAATATGGGAAGTGAAGCAAAACGCCAGAAAAAGCCATACACCTGACAAATGCTATTGAGAACTCGGCTATTAGAAGTGGAAAGGAAGAACGAAGACAAAACAATCTAAATAATAAAAATATTGGAGGAAGAGAAACCAATCACAAACTAAATGTTTTTATACAAATGCACAAAGCATGGGCAACAAACAAGGAGAATTGGAACTACTAACGCAGGAGAAGAAGTATGATGTCATTGGAATCACTGAAACTTGGTGGGACGATACACATAATTGGAATACAAGGCTAGAAGGATACAACTTATTTGCAAGAAACGAGGAGGAGGTGTCGCATTGTATGTTAGAAAAGCGTATATCTGCACAGAGATTGATGCTTCAGAGACTGGGAGTTCTGTGGAAACTGTTTGGGTAAGAATACAAGGACAGAACAATGGAAAGGACACCATTGTAGTCATTTACTACAGGCCACCTATGCAAGCTGAAGATATGGATGAACTCTTTATGCATCAAATGGCCAAGTTCTCCAAAAAATATGACATAGTGGTCATGGGAGATTTCAACTATCCAGACATTTGTTGGGAATCTCTCTCAGGCAAAACTAACAGGTCAAGGAAATTCTTATCCTCTCTTGCTGACAACTTTATCTTTCAAAAGGTAGGGGAGAAAACAAGGGGATCTGCTACCTTGGATCTAATTCTTATAAACAGGGAGGAAATGGTTGAGGAGGTAAGAGTGGCTGGGACCCTAGGAGGTAGTGACCATGCTATTTTAGAATTTTGGATAACAAGAGGAGGAAGACCTAGACGTCAAGGTTAGATTTCAGAAAGGCAGATTTTAAGGGACTCAGAAAGAGAATTGGAGGGATCCAATGGCTGGATATCCTTAAGGACAAAAATGTTCAGGAAGGATGGGAAATCTTGAAAAATGAGATTCTCAAAGCACAATCGTTAACAATTCCGAAAAGAGGGCAGAATGGGAAGCATTTAAGGAAACCAGGATGGATGAACACAAAACTTAAACACATGTTAAAAAGGAAGAAAGAAATGTTTATCAAATGGAAAGAGGCAGGCATATCTAAAGAAGAATATAATGCCATCTGCAGAACCTGCAAGGCACAAATCAGATTATCTAAAGCTGACAATGAATTAAGGCTTGCAAGAGATGTCAAAAGCATCAAAAAAGGATTTTGGGGATACGTCAAAAGTAAAAAAAAAAGTCAAAGATGCTATAGAATTTTTACAGGATGAAAATGATGAAATGGTAAGAAAGGACGTTGAGAAGGCTGAACTTTTAAATTCCTATTTTGCATCTGTTTTCTCTCAGAAAGGAAATGTAACATCAACTGATCTTCACTGTCCTATTAAAGGAATAGAAGAATCCAGGATATCTATAAACAGAAAGACAGTGAGAAAACACTTAGCTAACCTAAATGAATTCAAGTCTCCAGGTCCAGATGAATTACACCCCAGAATACTGAAGGAGATAGCAGAAGAAATTCTTGAACCACTGTCCATAATCTTTGAAAATTCTTGGAGAACAGGAAAAGTCCCAGAAGAGTGAAGAAGAGCAAATGTTGTTCCTATCTTCAAAAAGGGGAAGAAGGTGGACCCAGGGAACTACAGGCCGGTGAGTCTGACTTCTATACCAGGAAAGATCTTTGAACAAATTATTAAAGAACATGTATGTAAGTACCTGCATAAGAATGAAGTAATTAAGCCGAGTCAGCATGGGTTTGTAACTAATAAGTCATGTCAGACTAACTTAATTTCCTTCTATGACAGAATCACTGACTGGGTGGATCAGGGAAATGCTGTAGATATAGTATATCTTGACTTCAGCAAAGCATTTGACAAAGTATCTCACACAATCCTTATTGAAAAAATGACTAAGTATGGAATGGACAAGGCAACTGTTAGGTGGATTCATAACTGGCTTAGTGATCGGACTCAAAGAGTGGTCGTAAATGGCTGCACATCCAGTTGGAAGTATGTCTCAAGTGGGGTACCACAAGGCTCTGTTTTGGGCCCTGTATTGTTCAACACCTTTATCAATGATTTAGATGAAGGAATTGAGGGTAAACTGATCAAATTTGCTGATGACACAAAGCTAGGTGGGGTAGCTAATACTAGAGAAGAGAGAGAGAGGGTTCAAAAAGATATAAATAAACTGGAGCAGTGGGCAGCAACTAACAGAATGGTTTTTAACAGGGAAAAATGCAAAGTACTACATCTGGGCAATAAAAATGAAAAAAGCATATACAAAATGGGAGGAATAGGGCTAAGTAACAGCACATGTGAAAAAGACTTGGGTATACTAATTGATCACAGACTGAACATGAGTCAACAGTGTGATGCAGCAGCAAAAAAGGCAAATACAATTCTAGGATGTATCAACAGAAGCATACAGTCTAGATCACGTGAGGTCATTATTGCCCTCTACTCCTCTTTGGTCAGACCTCATCTGGAATACTGTGTCCAGTTTTGGGCACCACATTTTAAAAAAGACATCAACAAACTGGAGCAAGTTCAGAGAAGAGCCACCAGAATGGTGACCGGTCTGCAAACCATGTCGTATGAGGAACGGTTGCAGGATTTGGGAATGTTTAGCTTGCAAAAAAGAAGACTGAGAGGAGACTTAATAGCTGTCTACAAATATCTCAAAGGCTGTCACATTGTAGAAGGATTATCTTTATTCTCATTTGCACAAGGAAAGACTAGAAGTAATGGGATGAAACTGAATGGGAGGAGACACAAATTAGATATTAGAAAAAACTTTTTGACAGTTAGGGTGATTAATGAGTGGAACAGGCTGCCACGAGAGGTGGTAAGTTCTCCATCAATGGAAGTCTTCAAACAGAGGCTGGACAGACATCTGTCTGGGATGATTTAGAGAATCCTGCTTTGAGAAGGAGGTTGGACCAGATGGCCCAGGAGGTCCCTTCCAACTCTACCATTCTATGATTCTATGAGATCTCAGTACCAAAATCTAGTGAGATGAGATTTCAGCGCTGAGATCTCATCTCCTGAGATCTAGGTGCCGAGATCTCCATCTGCGCATGCGCCGCCCCAGGCGGCCATTTTCCTGGAGTCCCCATGTTCGCAACATATTGTTCTTCATGGTAGTGGTAAAATTTCTTCGATATAACTTACGTTTATTTATGAAAAAAATGAAAATTTGGCAAAAATTTTGAATATTTTGCAATTTTCAAACATTTAATTTTTGTACATTTAAATCAGAGAGTAGTGTCACACAAAATAGTTAATAAATAACATTTCCCACATGTCTTCTTTACTTCAGAACAATTTTGAAAACATATATTTTCTTTGTTAGGACGTTATAAGGGTTAAAAGTTGACCAGCGATTTCTTATTTTTCCAACAAAATTTACAAAACCATTTTTTAGGGACCACCTCACATTTGAAGCGAGTTTGAGGGGTCAACATAACAGAAAATACTCAAAAGTGACACCATTCTAAAAACTGCACCCCTCAAGGTGCGCAAAACCTTATTCAAGAAGTTTATCAAACCTTCAGGTGCTTCACAAGAACTAAAGCAATGTGGAAGGAAAAAATGAACATTTTTCTTTTTTCACAAAAAAAATTACTTTGGAACCATTTTTTTATTTTCACAAGGGTATCAGGAGAAAATAGACCACAAAATTTGTTGTGCAATTTCTCCTGAGTATGCCAATAATCCGTATGTGGGGGAAAGCCACTGTTTGGGTGCAAGGCAGGGCTCAGAAGGGAGGGAGCACTGTTTGACTTTTTGAACGCAAAATTGACTGGAATTAGTGGTGGTGCCATGTAGCGTTTGGAGAACCCCTGATGTACCTAAACAGTGGAAATCCTAACCCTAATCCCAACCCTAACCATAACCCTAACCACAACCCTAACACACCCCTAACCACAAACCTAACCCTAACAAATCCCTAACCCTAATCCCAAACCTAACCATAAACCTAACCACAACCCTTAAAAAACCCTAACCATAATCCCAACCCTAACCATAACCCTAAAACGTCTTTAACCCTAATCATAACCCTTATCATAATCCCAACCATCACCACAACCCTAACTTTAGCCCAACTCACTTTAGCCCAACTTTAACCATAATGGAAAAATGGAAATAAACACTTTTTTTTATTTTATTATTTTTACCTAACTAAGGGGGTGATAAAGGGGGTTTGTTTTACTATTTTTTTTATTTTCATCACTGTAATGAAAATAACTCAATAGGAAAAATTTCCTATTGTTGCTGGGTGTCGGCCGGCAGATCTCAGCAGGCGCACTGCGCATGTCCCGCCATTATCTCCTGGAAGAAGACGCTGGTGGCACGGGGGACTTCACGGGGGGTTGCAGGGACAACGGATGAACCAGTGGAAATTGGGGGACCCTATTTCTCTATCCTCTGATGTGCAAAATTAAATGGAAAATCAGACTTTTTTTGTGGTCGCTGTTATACCATTAATAACGGAGATCGCAACACTGAGGTCAGTAAACACCAACCTGAATCATGTTCTCTGGGGTCTCGACTCAGGAGTGCGCTATACCCTTATTCCTCAGCACCATTAAAAAGCGGCGCTGTGGCATAAGTACCCTTAACTTCCGCCATTAAAAGGCGTAACGGCTGTAGTTAAGTGGTTAAAGAAGAAACAGAATAAACAGCATGTGCAGCAACAGTGTTACCCCTAATTAATAATTGGTTGCACACCCTTTGGCATTGATGACAGTCTCCATACATTTCTTGTAGCCATGTAAAAGTTTCTTGCACTTCTCAGCAGGTATTTTCTCCCACTCTTCCATTTCAGTTTGTTCAAGCTCTTGAATGTTTGCAGGGTTTTTTCCCAATGGCAGATTTCAGCTTACACTAAACTGTTCGTCACCGCACGAACACTGCCGGAAAAAGTCGAAGACTGCCGAGTGCAGTGAATACTGCCGGCAGTTAATGAGCGGCTCCGGAAGCAGATGCGGCCGGGAGACAGCGGGACGGGAGGAAGCATCGCTGGACAGGTAAGTATAAGATAATGGCCCTGGACCCGAACCCAAACGGGACCCGAACTGTAACATGGGTTTCACTATGTGTTCGGTACGGTCCCGAACTTTACAGTTCGGGTTCGCCCATCCCTACTCAGGACAATTACACAATCAAGTGACAGCTGCTTCCACTACTAGGCTAGTTATTGGGGAACTCACAATAAGCGTATGGTATATTCTCCACCGATTCCAATGCATGGAATACATATATATACACAGGTATAGTCACTGTCAGCTACACAATAACAAAAAGAACTACTAGCTGCCACCACCAATTGTTTATATAGGCCGATTGGACACTCGTTACAGGTAGTGTATGGCTTCAAGGGTTCAGTTTACAGAGCAGAGGAGCAGAGATATTACATTTTATATATTTAATCAAGAAATTAGGCAGAGTTTATAAAAAATATACAAGATGGGAACAAAATAATACAATATATACAATTACATAAGATAAAAAGTAATAACGAAAGACAATTACTAAACCTGATGACATGGAAATGGCTCAGAGATTAGATGAGGGAAACAGTCTGATTAGGAAAATCAGACACCCTCACAGCGAACTATGTCTTACAGAATGACCAGTAACCCAAACCCAAATACTGCCTTTTATTAGCTCGAGGTTACGCCCACATACCTTCCTTTGATGAGCTCAAGTGGGGACTGATTATGGGATGTGCTAGGTCTGTTAGAGATCCCCAACTTACAGGATATCTTCACCCCTGGAGATCCCTGGTGGTAAATATTGTCGTCATATTTCTTATCGCGGTTTTATATTTATATAAAGATCAAACATGACCTGGATAGCATCTATAGGAGCATTATTAAATTGGAGAGGTTAGAATGAGCTTACAGTGATGCAAGTGACTGTGTTATGTTCGTCCCTTCGTTACTTCGCCAAAAATGTATCTCCCAAAATTATTCGATCAATGCAAACAACAATATTCATATCTGGACTCTGGACACAGAATGCCTAAAGCAATTGTTCAGTTTTACTTTAACCCCTTAACCCCCAAGGGTGGTTTGCACTTTAATGACCGGGCCAATTTTTACAATTCTGACCACTGTCTCTTTATGAGGTTATAACTCTGGAACGCTTCAACGGATCTTCGCGATTCTGAGACTGAATTCTCGTGACATATTGTACTTCACGTTAGTGGTAAAATTTCTTGGATATACAGTACAGACCAAAAGTTTGGACACACCTTATTCAAAGATTTTTCTGTATTTTCATGACAATGAAAATTGTAGAATCACACTGAAGGCATCAAAACTATGAATTAACACATGTGGAATTATACATTACACTTTACAAAAAAGTGTGAAACAACTGAAAATATGTCTTATATTCTAGGTTCTTCAAAGTAGCCACCTTTTGCTTTGATTACTGCTTTGCACGTAGAAAAGGTGAACGGATGGACTCTACATGCCTGGTTCCAACCTTGAAGCATGGAGGAAGTCATGTGATGGTGTGGGGGTGCTCTGCTGGTGACACTGTTGGGGATGCATGAGGGGTGCATGGCAGAGCTCAGAAGTGAAGGAGCACCGTTTGACTTTTTCAACGCAGAATTTGCTGGAATTGAGATCAGACGGCATGTCACATTTGGAGAGCCCTCAATGTGCCTAAACAGCGGAAACCCCCCAATTCTAACTCCAACCCTAACCCCAACACACCCTTAACCCTAGTCCCAATCCTAACCATAACACTAACCACAAAGCTAACCCTAACACACCCCTAACCCTAATCCTAATCCTAACCCTAATCCTAACTTTAGCTGCAACCCTAACCCTAATGGGATAATAAATACATTTTTTTAATTTTATTATTTTTCCCTAACTAAATAAAGCAGTTTTATTTTTTATTCTTCGTGTCAGTACGATTACGGCGATACCTCATTTATATAATTTTTTCATGTTTTGGTGCTTTTATACAATAAAAACAATTTTATATAAAAAATAATTTTTTTTGCATCGCTTTATTCTGCGAGCTATAACTTTTTATTTTTTTCGCAGATGATGCTGTTTTCGGCTCGTTTTTTGCGGGACAAGATGACGTTTTCAGCGGTACCATGTTTATTTATATCGGTCTTTTTGATCGCGTGTTATTCCACTTTTTGTTCGGCAGTATGATGATAAAGCATTGATATTTTGCTTTGTTTTTTTTTTTTTAAGGGGTTCACTAAAGGGGTTAACTAGTGGGACAGTTTTATAGGGAGGGTTGTTATGGACGCGGCGATACCAAATATGTGTACTTTTATTGTTTTGTTTTTTTTATTTACAGGAAGAAATGAATTTATTGGGGAATATTTTTTTTTTTTCCTTTATTTTGGATTTTTTTTTTTACACTTGTGATTATCATTTTTTTAACTTTTTTACTTTGTCCCAGGGTGGGACATCACTGTATTTTATCAGTATTTTATCAGATGTGCGGGAGCGCAGCTGATCGCCTTGGACGTACTATCCGGTCCCTGGGAATTAAGTCCCAGGTCACATGGACGGGATAGTACATCTGATGACAGAAAGGGGTTAAAGAAAACAAGAGTTATCTTTGTGTAAGTGAATCGCCATGTTGCCAGATGTTCAGTTGGAAGGCCTACTTCAAGGAAGATGAAGTGTCAGCTCTTCTTTATTATGTGGAGATGTCTGTATTGATTTTAATTTTTCTATATGACAAGTAGTATTATTGAAAAATAGAAATGGTTACGTACCAATAAAAGTGGCAGATCATAAAAAGTTTCAGCCTGGGCTCACCTTGTAGTGAGATGAATAGTGCATAAAAGTCACCAACACCCTGCTGCCTCAATAACTGCAAAATGTCCAACTTCCACTGATATTAACATCAGCGAAAAACTGCGCTTCATAACATGGGTTTCCATTGCAGCTGCTTGCAAACCTTATATCATCAACCACAATATCAAACATTGGATGGAGTGGTATAACGCACACCACTATTGGATTCTGAAGCACTAGATACATATTCTGTAGAGTGACAATTTACGCTTTTCTATCATGCAGTCTGACTATTGAGTCTTGGTTTGGTGAACTCCAGAACATTACCTGCCTGACTACATCATGCCAACTGCAGAGTCTGGCAAAGGAAGGATAGTGATATGGAGTTGTTTTTCTACTTAGTCCTCTTAGTTCCAGAAAAGGGAAATCTTAATATTTTAGCATATCAAGACATAATTTTATTATTCAAATTTTGAGGAAACAGTTTGTGGAAGGTCCCTCTTTTGTTCTAGCATGACTGTGCTTTAATGCACAAAGCAAAGGCCTTAAAGGCATGGTTATATAAGTTTGCTCTGCACAAAGTCCTGACCTTAACCCCATCAAACACCTTTGGGACAGTAACAGAGCTACTGGGATATGGTGGGGTGGGTGCCCTGGGCCCATACACAAGGAGGCGCTCACCTGGAGTGACCACTGCTTACAACTGTATAGGCATGCACAGCATGCCTATACAGTTAAATCTTGCAATAGAGCAAAGAGACATGGTTTCCCTGTTCTGCCATTCCATAGTCAGTAGTGCACTTTAGACATGTGGCCTACAAAATGGCAGGAGCACCCACAGGTAGTCTAAGTCCTGGTGTGGGCAAACCATGTGGTGATTTCCTGTGTGTTCTCCAGCTAGATAATGTCACAACATTGAGCCACCTTCAGCATTACTCTTAAAGTGCCGACAGACTCACAAGGATAAGGGTGTAGGTGAGTATATAATGTTTATATTTAATTTTTATAGTCAGTACTTAAAAGGGGATTGTGGGGGCATCATACTATGTGGGGATCATATAATGTGTGAGTGAATTATACTGTGTGGAAACTACTGAGGTGCCATCATACTGTATGTGAGGATCTATGTGGAATCATATTGTGTGGGTGGGCTGTGGGACCAACATGCTATGTAAGGTGGATTACGATGTATGTGGGGGGATCACGTTTGTGGGGGATCATGCTGTATGTGGGACATTCTGTTGTGTGTGTGTGGGGTCATGCAGTGTGTGGGGAACTGTAGGGGCAATATACTATAAGTGGGGGTTGTGGGAGATCATAATGTGTGTGGAGGTCATACTGTTTGTGGGGTATCATGGTCTATGTGTGGGGGATCATGCTGTGTGGGGAGCTGCGGATGATATGCTGTGTGGTAGGCTGTGGAGACATTATACTATGTGTGGAGGGGCGGTGGGGAATTATGCAATGTGTGGGCGATCATGCTGTTTTTGTGGGGCATCAAGCTGTATGCAGGGGATTCTGCTGTGTGTGGAGAGCTGTATGTGCATTATACTATGTTGGGGGAGCTAAGAGCATCATACTGTCTCTGTCAGGCTGTGGGGGGATCAGTCTGTGTGTGGGGATCATACTGTGTTTGAGAGAACATACTATGTATGGGGGGCTGTGGGAGATCGTGGTGTGTGGCGTTTTTTGGGGCCATCATTTTGCGTGGGAGGCTGTATATTTAGTATATGCATTTAATTTTTTTTTAAATTTTCTGCTGCACTATTAATTTTTTGATCAAGAACTTAGGGGCTTTTATTATTGTATATGGATGAGGGAAGGAATCAGGGCCTTTATTTCTTTATGTGAGGAGAACCAAAGAACATTATTAAATGTTAACTGGAAACTTAAGGGACATTAAAACATTACAGGGGCACTCAGTATATTGTAACCATCAACGTGACACACAGGATTCATTATTATGTCCTAGGGCACTCACAGAGCGCAATAATATTTTCTAGAGGGCACAAGGGGAGCATTTTACTTCTAAGGGGCATATTGATGGGCATTATTAAGAAGGGCACTAAGAAGAGCCCTGTTAGCATGCCACACAACAGGTGGTAATAGGGACAAATATGGCAGCAGCAGGCTCAGCACTGAGGTATCTGTAGAATGACGAGTTTCAGCAGATTGGGAATGGTGCTGGAATTGTGAAAACCAAAAAGCAATTTTTTATAAACTCTGCAGACGAGTCATGACTAGAAGAAGTTATGTTGGTCTGGGCCAGATTGAAAAGGTGGGAAAGTGAATGACTCCATCAGAAAGAACATCATCTGTATTTCACTATTTATAAATGTACTGGAATCTTTTATTATGTTCTGCAGCCATATATAGCCATGATTGTTCTGTAACAGCCTGGTCATCTACTGAGGTTTCCCTTGACTCACTGTGGCTTCAGTGTACTGCAGAAGTTGAAAACATTATTAACTAGGCTAGTGCCCTAAGCAGATGTGTTTCACCTGCCTGTGAGCTGAACCACTACCTACCGTCTTTACTTTGGGATAAGCTAGAAAAGAGATTACGAACAAAGTCCTCTCATCCAACATCAGTTTCTGAACTCACAAATGCTCTTCTGGATGAATGTGCAAAAATTCCCACAGACATACTCCAAAAACTTGCAGAAAGCCGTCCAAGAAAAGTGGAAGCAATTTTAGCTGCAAATTTGGGAGCAACTGCATATATATCTGAAGCAGAAAAAGGGAAGCTATTTTGACCATAAAATATAAATTTATTTATAAATCAATTAAAAATTTCATACAGAAATATTTAAAAAGGAGGAAACCAAGTGCAAAGGAAGCAAACACTGGAGGAAAAATACTTTACAAATTCACATAATAACGAAGGAATATAATCAAAAAGAAAAACAAATATCAAAAGAAATAAACATGTATATATGTATATCTAGTGGTCATAAAGTGCAAAAAATAGTGCAAAGATTAAGGAGCTGGAGACCAACTTCCAAAAAATTTTTTGCTTGAAATTTAAAGTTTGAATATGACTGAGTGCCCTCTTATCTACATAAAGAAATATGCTGCTAAGGAAGTGCAAAATATGCAAAAAAAGGGGAGCAAAACTAAACCATATTCAGCTCAACATATATCTGAAAAAGGTATCGTTGCAAATAAACACAAAAGTGTGGAGAGATACTAGGCAGATAATGAGAACATGATTACCTCCAGTGTGCTGTGGCACCCCGACGCGCGTTTCGCGTTATGCTTCTTCTTAGGGAGCGTGCGTATACTGTTACTCCTAACACATGGGTTTTTATAGGGTCCGGGAATCATTGGTGACAGCGGCATAACGGCGCTTCCGCCCACATGATCCATCTGACGTCGGTCTGAACCTGCGTCACGTGGCACATCCCTCCTCCCCAGCCTGACGCGTCAAGGCTATGGGAAGGAGGGCGCATCACTACAGACGCGTCGTCATAGCGACGGCAGAAGGGGGAAGTGAGCGGGAGCGCACACCGCACAAAACTATATGGTAAGGGCTGAAGGCGCTGCTAATAGAGTCCGAAAGGCTGTGAAGATATAAGGGGAGCAAATGTATCACTATGGGTACGTCGTCTTAGTGACGGCAAAAGAGGAAAAATGGAAACCTGCACCGCATTAAACTCACTCTAATAGTGTTGAAAATACGTTGCCATGGCAACTGGAAAATAAGGTGAAAAAACGCTCACTATATGAATATAGATCGAGCAACTGGATAGTGGAGGGGGAATTACTCCCTGGAATGAGTGACTAAAAAAATAAGTGAAAAAAGGAAAATAAAAAATATATATATAAAAAAATATATATAAAAAGTGTGAAATAACCGTAATCAAAAAAATAATAATTATGCTCCTAAGTGGATAAAGTGTCTCATGTGCATATAAATAATAATATACTTTTCTACAAATATAAGAGAAAAAATAAATATTAAAAATAAAATAATAAAAAAAGAATAAGAACGAATGAGAGAAAAAAGAATATAAAACAACAAAACAAAATTTTTTACAGCAACAAGGCACCGCCATGGGGGCTCCATTTGCATGTTCTTATGCAAATTTATTTTTGGGAAAATGGGAACAGGATATCTTTTTTGTTAACCCAGTGGCATATATTGAGGGGGTCCTGCTGTGGGCCCGCTACATAGATGATATCATTCTTATTTGGCAGGGCACAGAGCAGGACCTCCTCCATTTTGTGGTTGTCTTGAATGACAACCCATTGAATATAAAATTGACATGTAAATATAGCCAGCATGAGATTGAATTTTTGGATGTCCTAATTACAAGAAACAGCAATGGCATGTTAGATACTAATGTATTCCGCAAAAATACTGCGGTAAATTCTCTTTTACATGCCACATCTTCCCATCCCAAGCCTCTAATTAATGGAATTCCCACCAGCCAATTCCTGAGAATTAAGAGAATTTGCTCCAATGAAAAAAACTTTTTTGAACAAGCTGATCTCCTAACTGATAGATTTCAAGAACGCGGATATTCCAAGAGAAGTATTAGCAAGGGGTTTAAGAGAGCTAAAAAAGCACAAAGATTTGATTTGCTCCAACCTTCTTTGAAGCCCATTAATGAACCCAAGGTGCGGTTTATCTCGACTTATAATCACAAATGGATGGAGATGAAAAATGTCCTTCAGAAATATTGGCCCATACTTCAAGGAGATCGCACTTTAGCAAAACATATCCCGGAATATCCTTCAATCACTTATAGAAGGTCACCGAATCTTCGGGATCAGCTTGTCCATAGCTGTTACTCTGGCCCTCAAGCAAATGAAACCTTTTCCTCTGTAAAGCCCAAATGGGGTTTTCACCCTTGCGGAGACTGTGTAGCTTGCCCTAACATGTCAAGAGCCAATACGTTTTGGTCAAGTAACGGTAAGCAAGAATTCACAATTACACAACGGATTACATGCGATACTTTTGGTGTGGTGTATTATACAGTATGTCCCTGCCCCAAAATCTATGTGGGACTCACATCTAGACCTCTTAAGGTTAGGGTCAGAGAGCATTGCCGTGAAATTTCCAATGCAAAAGATGTGAATGATTGTACCACCCTAAAACCCATCCCTAGACATTTTAAAGCCTGCCATAATTGCGATGCTTCTATCCTTAGAGTTATTGGTATTGATAAAGTACACGTAGATTTACGTGGAGGAGATTGGAGAAAAACTCTTGCACAGTTAGAGTCCCGGTGGATTCACAAGATTAAATCAGTTCAACCATTGGGACTTAATGAAGTACTTAGCTTTGCCCCTTTTCTCTAGAACTGTAACTTTTTGTTTGTATTTTTATTCTCCTGTGTTTTTATAAGTTTTTTTTTAATGTTTTTTATTTCTAGTTTTTTCTAGTTTGCTTAACCATATGGGTCCTTTATTCCCTTCCCTTGGAGCTGTCTGGATTTTCTTCCGTACTGATGCTCTATCTTACTATGGATCACGGAATCTTTCTATGCCATCAAGAACACTTACCTTTGGAAGTTGGCTGCTTTTCTTGAGGACCGTTTGGACCAGACCCAGGCAAGGGGCGGCCCGCGGGCCGCATCCGGCCCGCCGGCTGTCAGTGACCGGCCTGCGGAGGCAGGGGTGGGATTCAGCCGGTTCTCCCCGGTTCGATGGAACCGGTTGTTCAAAAAGCAGCCGGTTCCCCGAACCGGGGAGAATGAGAGCGGCGATCCGGTACTATTTTGCACCTGAGAGTTGGCGGCTCCCTGTGCCGGCTGTCAAGCTGACAGCCGGCGCAGAGAAGCTGCTGCGTGCCGGCTCCCAGGGATCAATTGCACTGGCGTCTATACAGACGCCAGTACAATTGAAGCTCTGACTGCGGGTCAGAGCGACGCCAGCAGCGTGATCAGGTCATGTGATCACGCTGCTGACGTCACTCGCCGGCGGCGCCCAGAAGGGGGACCTGCTCTGGTGGTAAGTGTGCTCCAGAGGAGCTGAAGAAACCACTGAAGACGGGGGTACATAATGTGGGGTGACATGGGGGAGTACTTTATTGTGGGGGGATTAGGAGTGGGAATGATGGGGGGAGTACTTTATTGTGGGGGGATTAGGAGTGGGAATGATGGGGGAATACTTTATTGTGGGGGGATTAGGAGTGGAAATGATGTGGGAATACTTTATTGTGGGGGGATTAGGAGTGGGATTGATGGGGGAGTACTTTATTGTGGGGGGATTAGGAGTGGGAATGATGGGGGGAGTACTTTATTGTGGGGGGATTAGGAGTGGGAATGATGGGGGAGTACTTTATTGTGGGGAGATTAGGAGTGGGAATGATGGGGGAATACTTTATTGTGGGGGGATTAGGAGTGAGAATGATGGGGGAATACTTTATTGTGGGGGCATTAGGAGTGGGAATGATGGGTGAGTAATTTTTTGTGGGGGGATTAGGAGTGGGAATGATGGGGGAATACTTTATTGTGGGGGATTAGGAGTGGGAATGATGGGGGGAGTACTTTATTGTGGGGGGATTAGGAGTGGGAATGATGGGGGGAGTACTTTATTGTGGGGGATTAGGAATGGGATTGATGGGGGAATACTTTATTGTGGGGGGATTAGGAGTGGGAATGATGGGGGAATACTTTTTGTGGGGGGATTAGGAGTGGGAATGATGGGGGGAGTACTTTATTGTGGGGGATTAGGAATGGGAATGATGGGGGAGTACTTTTTGTGGGGGAATTAGGAGTGTAAAAGGATGGGGGAGTAATTTTTTGTGGGGGGATTAGGAGTGGGATGTGGCGGTACTTTACGTGTGGGGGGATTTGGAGTGGAGATGGGGGGCTATTTTATGTGTGGAGGGATTTGGAGTGGGGATGGGGGGCTATTTTATGTGTGGGGGGATTTGGAGTGGGGATGGGGGGCTATTTTATGTGTGGGGGGATTTGGAGTGGGGATGGGGGTATTTAATATGTGTGGGGGGATTTGAGGGTACTGAAGAGTATGTATGTATGAGGAAACAGTATGGGGGATGGTTGCAGACAGTATGGGTGAACGGGTGAATGTATGTGGACACAGTATGGGGAGTCAGGGTATGTGTGAGCAGACAGTATAGTGAGGGGGTAAATATATGAGGAGACAGTATGCTGAACAGGGGGGATGTGTGAGGAGGGAGGGGAATAGTGTGAGGTGACAGTATATTGCAGATATTTTTATCTAGGGGCATTATAATGACTCTTCTGTCTTTAAGGGCATCATGTGGCGAGTTGGTGCAGAAGAGCGGAGAAGATGGAGGTCTGCAGAGACGTCTGTGGATGAGAAAACTCATCATGGGATCTGGACAATATGAAGAAAAGGAGAACGACTCCAGAGACAGCGTCATCTATAAGGTACCTGGATGTAAATATTATTTGTGATACTGACTAATTCTCATGTCTTTATTTGTTAGGAACATTAAAGGGGTTCTCCAGGTCTGTGTCACATAGAATGACTGCAGACTCAGCACAAACCTGGACAACCCCTTTAATGCTCCTAACATAAATAAAAACATGAGAATTAGTCAATTTCAGAATTCTCACAGTGCGCACTGCACGCTGTCTGGATTCTCTCGTGCCGGTGATTTACATACATGCGGTCATGTGCTGACTAGACATGTGTGGCCTCACTCAATGAAAATGACCGGAGCGAGGCCGGGCACGTCTAGTCGGAATGTGGCCAGAAGTATATAAATCACATGCTTGTGCTGACATGACCGTGTACTCTCGCCACCGGTAAGGGAGAATCCTAAAATTGTGCAGTACATTCGTTGTGAGAATTCAGAAGCTGCAATGTCAGGATTCAGCTCTGCAGGTCCCAGTAGTCATCACATGGACACTTCACTCATGCCATTTTCATACTTATGGTCCTGTGACAACGAGCTTCTCCTCCTGCTTCTCTCAGTTTTTCACTGAACATTGAGAGCATTAGGGAGAGCAGCTCGTCGGTACATGACTAAGTGTGCAAATCGCATGTGTGCGGGGGGGGGGGGCGCCGAAACAAATTCTTGCCCCGGGTGCCAGAAAGCCTAGATACGCCTCTGGCCGCAACACACCACCAGCCCCAGCCCCCGCGGACTGATCTCTGCAGTGCGGCGATTGGGTAGCGGCGCGCCGCGGCCATCTTCAGTCACGAGGAGGAGCTGAAAGAGGAGAGAGCAGAGGCTGCGAGGCAGAGCTGCAGAGTCTCTGAGGTACTGTGTGTGTGAGCAGCTGCCTGAGCTGCGGCGCTGCCTGGGGCTGGCCTGGCCTGGAGACTATTTGGGCAGTATGTGCTAAGTTCTATTTGGGCAGTGAGTGTAGTATGTCACTGTATTATTTGGGGCTGGGCAGTGGGCCCTCAGCACTGTATGACAGTGTGAGCAGCTGCCTGAGCTGCGGCGCTGCCTGGGGCTGGCCTGGCCTGGAGACTATTTGGGCAGTATGTGCTATTTGGGCAGTATGTCACTGTATTATTTGGGCACTGTATGAGGTATTATATGAGCACTATGTGATGATATTATTTGGGCACTGTATTGTTTGAGCATTATGTGACGGTATTATTTGGGCACTCTGTGACTGTATTATTTGGGCACTGTATTATTTAGGCACATTCAGTGCCAGGAGCCCTTCCTTCTTGCCTGCGTCTCCTTAGCTGCTGCAGAACCTCATTTTAAAGAGGGAAGGGAAGGAGAGTGGAGTGGTTTTTGTGAAGCTATGAGGGGCTGCCTTGCTTCTGCAGAACCTGTTTTTGCCTAAAACCTTTTATGTGGAAAAAAATAATCACACCTGGATCCTGCAGTTCCTCCAGGACTACAAGTCCCAGCAGAACGTGGGGAGCAGTGATGTAATCCTTCAGCCTCTGACTAGCTATACCTCCCCCCTTCTTTAAAAAGAGGTTCTGCAGCTGCTGAGGGAACATATATGTATGAATCACAACCCAGCTGCTGCAGAACCTCTTGAGGGAATCCCATTCCGCAGGCTTCGGGGTGTGGCTTCAAAAATGGGTGTGGCTTAAAAATGGTGTGGCTTAAAAATGGGTGTGGTTTACCGACGCACAAACACAGAACCTGTTGTTAAAAATTTGAATCCCACCCCTGCTTGTGTGCTGTTCTTCGCATATCCACCTCAGATATTGAACCTAACTTCAATGAACTTGTTCAGGCCCAAAACAGGCTAGATTACTCTCATTGAACATTTTCATGTTATTGAAATGTTTAATTTTCTGTTCTTTACGAAGTTAAAGGGATGCCGTTCGTTAAAAAACTAACATGATATCTTGACCTAAAATAGCAAGTTTTTTCCAAACACTGTTAAAGTTAACAATTTTCTAAAGTGAACAATCACAAGCTGGCTGCAGTTCAACATCTTATCATTAAATAATGATGTAATTAGGTCCTCCGTATTTTCATTGTATTTTAAATCTTTGCATTGTTTAACATACTGTTTGTTTATGAAAAGATAGCATATGTATATATACAGTATTGGGTAGAACGGAGTTAATTATATTAGTCCAGCCCTCTAAAACCATCCCAATTTCTCATGCGGCCCCCTGGCAAAATTAATTGCCCACCCCTGGTTTGGACTGTTCTTCAATCTGGCAAAACAAAATCATTTTGTTGGGACTCCACATAATAATATATTATTTTTTCATTATTTTGTTTTGTTGTTTTATATTCTTTTTTCTCTCATTCGTTCTTATTCTTTTTTTATTATTTTATTTTTAATATTTATTTTTTCTCTTATATTTGTAGAAAAGTATATTATTATTTATATGCACATGAGACACTTTATCCACTTAGGAGCATAATTATTATTTTTTTGATTACGGTTATTTCACACTTTTTATATATATTTTTTTATATATATATTTTTTATTTTCCTTTTTTCACTTATTTTTTTAGTCACTCATTCCAGGGAGTAATTCCCCCTCCACTATCCAGTTGCTCGATCTATATTCATATAGTGAGCGTTTTTTCACCTTATTTTCCAGTTGCCATGGCAACGTATTTTCAACACTATTAGAGTGAGTTTAATGCGGTGCAGGTTTCCATTTTTCCTCTTTTGCCGTCACTAAGACGACGTACCCATAGTGATACATTTGCTCCCCTTATATCTTCACAGCCTTTCGGACTCTATTAGCAGCGCCTTCAGCCCTTACCATATAGTTTTGTGCGGTGTGCGCTCCCGCTCACTTCCCCCTTCTGCCGTCGCTATGACGACGCGTCTGTAGTGATGCGCCCTCCTTCCCATAGCCTTGACGCGTCAGGCTGGGGAGGAGGGATGTGTCACGTGACGCAGGTTCAGACCGACGTCAGATGGATCATGTGGGCGGAAGCGCCGTTATGCCGCTGTCACCAATGATTCCCGGACCCTATAAAAACCCATGTGTTAGGAGTAACAGTATACGCACGCTCCCTAAGAAGAAGCATAACGCGAAACGCGCGTCGGGGTGCCACAGCACACTGGAGGTAATCATGTTCTCATTATCTGCCTAGTATCTCTCCACACTTTTGTGTTTATTTGCAACGATACCTTTTTCAGATATATGTTGAGCTGAATATGGTTTAGTTTTGCTCCCTTTTTTTTGCATATTTTGCACTTCCTTAGCAGCATATTTCTTTATGTAGATAAGGGGGCACTCAGTCATATTCAAACTTTAAATTTCAAGCAAAAAATTTTTTGGAAGTTGGTCTCCAGCTCCTTAATCTTTGCACTATTTTTTGCACTTTATGACCACTAGATATACATATATACATGTTTATTTCTTTTGATATTTGTTTTTCTTTTTGATTATATTCCTTCGTTATTATGTGAATTTGTATAGTATTTTTCCTCCAGTGTTTGCTTCCTTTGCACTTGGTTTCTCCTCTTTTTAAATATTTCTGTATGAAATTTTTAATTGATTTATAAATAAATTTATATTTTATGGTCAAAATAGCTTCCCTTTTTCTGCTTTTGATGTATTATGCTTTAGAGTAGCTATTATAGGCAAGTTTTCTTGTTTTGGATTTGCATATATATCTGGAATAGGCCATCATGAAAGCTTCTATAGGTAATTTTTAGGTGTCACAATACTTTTGTCCATTTAGTATGTGTGCATATTTACATATAAATAGTTGAAACTGTAGGAAAACAAGAAGCGCAAATAGGGTCTTATACAGGTATTACAATGTGCATTTTTGGCAAAAAACTGCTCACCTGGTGGTGTATAGACAAGGCATGTATGTCAGCTGCTGCAGCTCCACGGGTCAGCGAGAGACCTAGTTAAAACGTTTATTAAGGGAGATTGTGGACTGTATCAGCGCTGCCTGACAATTCAATTGCAAATTATGGTTAAAGGATAAAGGTGGTTTATTCTACACGTTTCAAAGTCTATATGACTTCTTCTTCAGGAAATACCACAAAGACAGTCATATAGACAGTCATATGAAGACATATTTACATAGAAACACACTAAGGGCCATGTATAAACTTTGTATATCTTGAATTTATTTTTAGGAGATGTGCACTACTCAACAAAATTTCACAGGTATAATATAAATAGAAAGTTGATTATCTTTGAAAATACGTCTTGTTCCTTTTTTAGTATCAATTTATATGTATTTGTGCTATATTCTTTTTAACATAAATAGCTATTTTGACTTGTCCTGACATGACACTTAGGCCAGTGTCTCACTTGCTGTATGAAAAATCGGTCCGATTCTCTAGGGCGACAATCGCACCAATGTTCTCCGTATGGTGATCCATATGTAATCCGTTTGCAATGCGATGATGCGATTTCCTCACATCTATGTATCCGTGTGACATCCATATGCCATCCGTATGTCATGCGTATGCCGTGATTTTATCGCAGACTTGCAAAATGGACATATAACGGATCCATGGCCTGAAATTAATTAAAATCCTAATAATCAACCCTATTTCTTGGCTTAACAACAGGTGCCACCCTCCAATCTTTGCATTAGCGTCCATGCTTGTGTTTTGGTATTGCTGCTTTGTGTCAAACATGTCAGACAGGCTTACATTCAACACTACTAAGAGGGTTCTTTTCCACTGGGTTTTGTCCCAACCTTTTGGGGTGCCTTACTCAGTGATTGAGGATCTGGGGAGACGGAGATGAATGTGGGTACATCCACTTTTGAGTCGACGGCTGACTAAAGACCATTTCCACCGTCTGTAAGCAGCCATCCTGACAAGTTCTACCAGTATTGTCATATGAGTGTGCCCATATTCAAGGCCGGCGTTTTGGGCAGGCAGACCAGGCAGATGCCTGGGGCTCCCACCCACAAAGGGGGCCCCCTGCATCTGCAACCCCTTTATGAAATGCACAGAGGGTGTACAGCAGTGAATAATGCTGTGCATCCTCTGTAGTCTCTCACAAACACCCCTGCAGCCCCATTCTCTCCCTCTTTCTCCCTACAGTCAGGTTAGAAGTTGAGAGTGAGTGGGAGTGGCCGATTACAGCCTAGCAGACAGAGGTCAGAGCCCCTACACTATATAAACCTGGTATCTTCTGATATAGTACATTTTTTCTGCCTTTTGTATTCTGGTCATATCCATACTGAGAGAGCGTCTTTGTGTGACTCCGGAAATATATACAGAGATTTACAATTACCCCTATACTGTATACAGCTGTACGCTTCTGATGCAGTACCCTTCTTCTGCTTGTTATATTCTGGTCTAATCCATACTGAGCCTGAGAGCATCTGTGTGTGACTCCGGAAATATATACGGAGATTTACAATTACCCCTACACTGTATACACCTGGTATCTTCTGATACAGTACAGTTTTTCTGCTTTTTATATTTTGGTCTAATCCATACTGAGCCTGTGAGCGTCTGTGTGTGACTCCGGAAATATATAGGGAGATTTACAATTACCCCTACTGTTATGTTAGGTAGCTGAGGAGGACAGGAACAACAGCCAGGCAGCCGAACACCTGAGATGTTGGTAACTAATGGGTTGCAGATTCCTAAACTAACCACACAACTAGAGGTAGCCATGGAGCATTCGTACGTTGATCCTAGATGCCTCGTCATAGCCTGAGAGATAACTACACCTAAAGGCAGAAAGATGAAAGCTATCTGCCCCGGAGCAGATCCCCAAAGAAAATAGGAAGCCCCCAAACATGTAATGGCTGTTAGACAAGAAGAAAGCACGGACACAGACAGAAAATAGAATGAGCAAACGCTGGAGCCACAAGCTGACTAAATAGGATAGGACAGGAGAGATTACTTTCTGCAACCCAGAAAACCCTACAAAAATCCAACAATTCTGATTACAAAAATACTGAGATCACACGATCTCGCCACCCACTAAATCAGATCTCAGTGTGAACAAAACCAAGCCGCAGCCGCTGAAAAAGCAGGAAATAGCAAATGAAAAAACAACAGTGGCTACAGACAAACTGTGAGGAGCACAGGCCCCAGGAGGGGACCCGGCTGTCCTCCACAAATGTGCAGAAAACTATGCAAATAGCAAGCACAAAATGAAAAGCAGAAAATATCTTATCTGAAAGCAGCAGACGCAGGCAAGACACCAGCAAACTTCCAAATGAACCAGGAACCACAATTGAGACCAGAACAATTGATCACCGGCGACCATCATGGGAGGGAACCTCCCTTATATCAGTCCAGTCAGTGATCCCAGATTGCCATTCCTCACTGGAAGGTTCATTACTGTCTGTAACCACCAGAGGGAGCCTCTGCTCATTCACAACAGTACCCCCCCTTGAGGAGGGGTCACCGCACCCTCACTTATGCAACCAGGCCGATCAGGATGAGCTCGGTGATAGGCACGGATCAGTCTGCTAGCATGGATGTCCGAAGCAAACACCCAAGAATTGTCCTCCTGACCATAACCTCTCCACTTAACCAAATACTGGAGTTTCCGTCTAGAAAAACGAGAATCCAATATTTTCTCAACCACCTACTAAAGATTGCCCTCAACCAAAACAGGGTCAGGAGGCGCAGGCTAAACCTAGGCTTAAACTTTGGAGATGCAACCCTCATAGGGATATTTCTTGAGGACAACCAAACCAAGTCCCCCACTTTAAACCGAGGACCATCAGTCCTATGCCAGTTGGCAAACCGCTGGGCCTTCTCTTGAGAGAGAGACAACCTCTCCACTACCTGGTCCCAAATCTGCTGCATTCGCTCCACAACAGAGTCAACACCCGGACAGACAGAAGCCTCCACCTGTCCCAAAGAAAATCGAGGGTGAAACCCAGAATTGCAGAAAAATGGAGACATCAAGGTGGCAGAGCTAGCCCTATTATTAAGAGCAAACTCAGCCAAAGGCAAAAAAGAGACCCAGCCATCTTTATCAGCAGACACAAAACATCTCAAATAAGTCTCCAAGGTCTGGTTTGTTCTCTCGGTTTGTCCATTGGTCTGAGGATGAAATGCAGAGGAGAAAGATAATTGAACACCAAGTTTAGAACAAAATGTCCTCCAAAATCTGGAAACAAACTGGACTCCTCTGTCAGATACAATGTTCTCCGGAATGCCGTGCAACCGAACCACGTGCTGAAGGAACAAAGGCACCAACTCGGAGGAGGAAGGCAACTTAGGTAATGGCACAAGATGTATCATCTTGGAAAACCTATCACAGATTACCCAGATAACGGTCATTCTCTGAGAGACAGGGAGGTCGGAAATAAAATCCATAGAGATATGGGTCCATGGCCTCTTGGGCACAGGTAATGGCATTAACAAACCACTAGAGCGAGAGCAAGGCTTGGAACGAGAGCAAGTCCCACAGGACTGCACAAAGTCCCTGACGTCGCGAAACAAAGTAGGCCACCAAAAGGACCGACTCACCAAGTCTCTGGTACCAAAAATCCCGGGATGACCAGCCAACGCGGAACAATGAATCTCAGACATCACACTCTTCTTCCACTGGTCTGGGACAAACAATTTCCCAACAGGGCAGCGCTCATGTTTTTCCTCCTGACACCCCTCCAGAGCCAGTCTCAAATTGGGCGAGATGGCGGAAAGTACTACACCCTCTTTCAAAATAACAGCAGGATCAGATAACTCAGGAGAATCCGCAAAGAAACTCCATGAGAGGGCATCCACCTTAACATTCTTAGTGCCAGGAAGAAAAGAAACCACAAAATTAAAACGTGTGAAAAACAAGGCCCACCTGGCCTGTCTAGGATTAAGTCGCTTGGCTGATTCGAGATAAACCAGGTTCTTATGGTCCGTGAGGACCACCACCTGATGTTTGGCTCCTTCCAGTCAATGTCTCCACTCTTCAAAGGCCCACTTCATGGCCAATAACTCCCGATTACCCATGTCATAATTACGTTCAGTTGGAGAAAACTTTCGAGAGAAAAAGGCACAAGGTTTACTCTTAGAGGTCTCAGGATCCCTTTGGGACAAAACGGCACCTGCCCCAATTTCAGAAGCATCAACCTCCACCTGAAACGGTAGAGAAACATCAGGCTGCCGTAGAACAGGAGCAGAAGTGAATCTCTGCTTAAGTTCCTGAAACGCAGAAACTGCCTCAGGAGGCCAATTCACCACATCAGAACCCTTTTTGGTCAAATCAGTCAATGGTTTAACAATACCGGAGAAATTACCAATAAATTTACGATAAAAATTGGCAAAACCCAAAAATCTCTGAAGAGCCTTTAATGAAGTAGGTTGAACCCAATCACAGATGGCCTGAACCTTGACTGGGTCCATTTCAATAACAGAGGAGACAAAATGAATCCCAGAAATGAGACCTTCTGTACGCCAAAAAGACACTTTGATCCCTTCACATACAGTGCATTCTCTCTCAAAATCTGGAACACAGTCCGAACATGTTTCACATGAGAGTCCCAGTCGTTGGAAAAAATCAAGATATCATCCAATTAAACAATCAGAAATTTATCCACAAAATCCCTGAAAATATCATTCATGAAGGATTGGAAGACGGAAGGAGCATTAGTGAGCCCAAAAGGCATCACTAGGTACTCAAAATGCCCCTCTGGGGTATTAAACGCCGTCTTCCATTCATCCCCGTGCTTAATGCGAATAGAGTTATACGCGCCCCTGAGGTCAAGCTTGGTAAACCAACTAGCACTTTTCACTCTGGAAAACAGGTCAGAAATCAAGGGTAACGGATATTGATATTTCACAGTGATCTTATTCAGGAGGCGATAATCAATACACGGCCTCAATGAACCATCCTTTTTGACCACAAAGAAAAAAACAGCGCCCAAGGGTGAAGAGGATGGTCTGATATGACCCTTCTCCAATGACTCCTTGATATAAGATTGCATAGCATTGTGTTCAGGTACAGATAAGTTAAAAAGGCGACCCTTAGGAAATTTACCACCAGGCACTAACTCAATAGCGCAATCGTAGCTTCTGTGAGGAGGTAAGGACGCAGACTTACTTTCACTAAACACATCAGAAAAATCAGTCAAAATTCAAGGACATCCTGAGACTGGGGAGAGGCAGAAAAAACAGCAGTGTCAGTATTAACACATTGGCAAGATCAACTGGTCAAAGACACAGATTTCCAATCCAAAAGAGGATTATGAGTCTGTAACCAAGGGAAACCCAGTACAATAATGTCATGCAGAGTATGCAACACCAGAAATTTGCAACTCTCCTGATGATCTGGTTCAACCCTCATTATCACCTGAGTAGAAAATTGGGGTTTATTCTCCGCCAAAGGGGTAGAATCAATGCCCAGTAAAGGAATAGACTTCCGCAGGGGTATCATGGGAAAGCCACAACATTTGGAAAAGTCAAAATCCATCAGGTTAATAGCTGCTCCTGAATCAACAAAAGCCTGAGCCGAAAATGTGGACAGGGAGCAAATCAGGGTAACAGTCAACAGAAATTTAGTCTGAACACTACCCAAGACAACTGAGCGCGAAAAACGTCTTCCCCGCTTAGGACAGACGGAAATAGCATGAGAGGCGTCACCACAGTAGAAACATAACCCATTGCGCTTTCGAAACTCATGACGCTGTGCCCCAGAAGTCACTCCATCACACTGTATGGGCCCAGGAGCTGGCTCACAAGGCAACACCATCTCACGCATACCTCTGCGCTCATGCAAACGTCTGTCAATTTGAATAGCCAATGACATAGAATCATTGAGACCAGAGGGAACAGGGAATCCCACCATAACATCCTTTACACTCTCTGACAGCCCCTTCCGAAAAAGGGCTGCCAAAGCATCATCATTCCATTTGGTCAGGACTGCCCACTTTCGGAATTTCTGACAGTACAACTCAGCGTCTTCAAGACCCTGATTAAATGCCAACAAGGTCTTTTCAGCTTGATCAGTGACATTAGGTTCATCGTACAATAACCCCAGAGCCTGAAAAAGAACATCAATATCATTCAAAACAGGATCCCCAGGTGTCAGGGAAAAAGCCCAATCCTAAGGGTCGCCGCGCAGGAGAGAGATGACAATTTGAACCTGCTGTGCTGCGCTCCCCGAGGACTTAGGCTTTAAGGCAAAAAATAACTTACAGTTATTTTTGAAATTCAAAAATTTAGCCCGATCCCCCAGAAACAAATCTGGCATGGGAATCCTAGGTTCCACAACCGGCAACCTAGCAAGATAGGTAGCAATACTCCGAACCTCAGTGGCAAGCTGATCCACACGGCCAGACAACTGTGCAAACTCCATTGAGAAAAAAAAAATCCTCTCCAGCACCCAGAGAAAAAGAGGGAAAAAATGCAACAAACAGAAAAAAAAAATCTCTGACAACTCTGACAACTTTTTTCTTTCCACACTATTCCCTTCTGTGAGTACCATATAATTTTCAGTTTGGCCGGTGATAGTGTTATGTTAGGTAGCTGAGGAGGACAGGAACAACAGCCGGGCAGCCGAACACCTGAGATGTTGGTAACTAATGGGTTGCAGATTCCTAAACTAACCACACAACTAGAGGTAGCCGTGGAGCGTTCCTACATTGATCCTAGACACCTCGTCACAGCCTGAGAGATACCTACACCTAAAGGCAAAAAGATGAAAGCTATCTGCCCCGGAGCAGATCCCCAAAGAAAATAGGAAGCCCCCAAACATGTAATGGCGGTTAGACAAGAAGAAAGCACTGACACAGACAGAAAATAGAATGAGCAAACGCTGGGGCCACAAGCTGACTAAATAGGATAGGACAGGAGAGATTACTTTCTGCAACCCAGAAAACCCTACAAAAATCCAACAATTCTGATTATAAAAATACTGATTTCACACGATCTCGCCACCCACTAAATCAGATCTCAGTGTGAACAAAACCAAGCCGCAGCAGCTGAAAAAGCAGGAAAATGCAAATGAAAAAACAACAGTGGCTACAGACAAACTGTGAGGAGCACAGGCCCCAGGAGGGGACCCGGCTGTCCTCCACAAATGTGCAGAAAACTATGCAAATAGCAAGCAGAAAAAGAAAAGCAGAAAATATCTCATCTGAAAGCAGCAGACACAGGCAAGACACGAGCAAACTTCCAAATGAACCAGGAACCACAATTGAGATCAGAACAATTGATCACGGGCGACCATCATGGGAGGGAACCTCCTTTATATCAGTCCAGTCAGTGATCTAGAGAACTAGAGAAGAGAGAGAGAGGATTCAAAAAGATATACATAAACTGGAGCAGTGGGCAGCAACTAACAAAATGGATTTTAACAGGGAAAAATGCAAAGTACTACATCTGGGCAATAAAAATGAAAAAAGCATATACAAAATGGGAGGAATAGGGCTAAGTAACAGCACATGTGAAAAAGACTTGGGTATACTAATTGATCACAGACTTAACATGAGTCAACAGTGTGATGCAGCAGCAAAAAAGGCAAATGCAATTCTAGGATGTATCAACAGAAGCATACAGTCTAGATCACGTGAGGTCATTATTGCCCTCTACTCCTCTTTGGTCAGACCTCATCTGGAATACTGTGTCCAGTTTTGGGCACCACATTTTAAAAAAGACATCAACAGACTGGAGCAAGTTCAGAGAAGAGCCACCAGAATGGTGACCGGTCTGCAAACCATGTCCTATGAGGAACGGTTGCAGGATTTGGGAATGTTTAGCTTGCAAAAAAGAAGACTGAGAGGAGACTTAATAGCTGTCTACAAATATCTCAAGGGCTGTCACATTGTAGAAGGATCATCTTTATTCTCATTTGCACAAGGAAAGACTAGAAGCAATGGGATGAAACTGAATGGGAGGAGACACAGATTAGATATTAGAAAAAACTTTTTGACAGTTAGGGTGATCAATGAGTGGAACAGGCTGCCACAAGAGGTGGTGAGTTCTCCTTCAATGGAAGTCTTCAAACATAGGCTGGATAGACATCTGTCTGGGATGATTTAGAGAATCCTGCTTTGAGCAGGGGGTTGGACCAGAAGGCCCGGGAGGTCCCTTCCAACTCTACCATTCTATGATTTTATGATTCTATGATTCTATCTCAGATTGCCATTGCTCGCTGGAAGGTTCAGTACTGTCTGTAACCACCAGAGGGAGCCTCTGCTCATTCACAACACCCTACACTGTATATAGCTGTTCGCTTCTCATACAGTACAATTTTTCTGCTATTTGTATTTTGGTCTAGTCCATACTGAGCCTGAGAGCGTATGTGTGTGACTCCAGAAATATATACGGAGATTCAGTTTTCCCTTATACTATATACACCTGATATCTTCTAATACAGTACCTTTTTTCTGCTTTTGATATTTTGGTCAAATCCATACTGAGCAAGTGGGCATCTGTGTGTGACTCCAGAAATATATACGGAGATTGAAATTTTCCCCTATGCTATATACACCTGGTATCTTCTGATACACTACCTTTTTTATGCTTTTTTATTCTGGTTTAATCCATACTGAGTCTGAGAGCGTCTGTGTGTGACTCGTGAAATATATACGGAGATTTGCAATTTTCCCCTATACTATATACACCTGGTATCTTCTGATACAGTACCCTTTTTCTGCTTTTTATATTCTGGTCTAATCCATACTGAGCCTGTGAGCGTTTGTGTGTGACTCTGGAAATATATACGGAGATTTACAATTACCCCAACACTGTATACACCTGTTATCTTCTGATACAGTACCGTTTTTCTGCTTTTTATATTCTGGTCTAATCCATACTGAGCTTGAGAGTGTCTGGGTCTGACTCCTGAAATATATATTGAGATTTACAATTTTCCCCTATACAATATACACCTGGTGTCTTCTGATACAGTACCCTTTTTCTGCTTTTTATATTCTAGTCTAATCCATACTGAGCCTGTGAGCGTCTGTGTGTGACTCTGGAAATATATACGGAGATTTACAATTACCCCTACACTGTATACACCTGGTATCTTCTGATACAGTACCGTTTTTCTGCTTTTTATATTCTGGTCTAATCCACACTGAGCCTGAGAGCGTCTGGGTGTGACTCCTTAAATATATACTGAGTAGTGTTGAGCGATACTGCTCGATATCTAAAAATATCGTATCGGAATGGTATCGCCGATATCACTAAATATCGTCGATATCCGATTCCGATACCGGAAGTCCCATGTAAGTCTATGGGAACAAAATATCGCAACAAAAAAAACCCTTTCTTTCGTTGTAAACACAAAATATACACACATAGAATACATATATATATATATACATGTCATTGTGACATATATATATACATATATTTATAGTTTATACACTTCTACATAGTAAAATAGACTCTGATTCAATTGCCGGGTAAAGCCGTGACATACCCCATAGAAGTCGACGGGCTCGGTGCCGAGTACCCCCAAAACCTCTGGCTCTGTGCGACTCAACTTGGGCGTCACGAACAGGATTCTGTAGCTCGCTATAAGCGAGTCCTGTGTGCCTGAATTTAACTGGTTTTGTGCTTGAGAATTGCTAAAATCATCAGAGAATATATTTGCCATTTTTCAGCCATATCTGCGTCACGACGAGGCACTGGTGAAGAAGAAGGGCGTGCTCTTCGTGGGTGTACACTCACTCAGTGGCGTGAAAACGATGGCCGACCACTCTAAATGGTACTGCAATGTAAGATTGTGCCCCACAGCTCTTCAGTTCCGCCTCCTCATCCTCCTCAGTGTGCGGAAACTAACACGAAGGTCCAGCCTCCCTACAAAAGAGGGGCCCTCTCCAGATGCTAATGACACATGTGACTTGGCAGAGATGGCTAATGGACACGAGCAGAAGTGTGAAGGGATGGAGCAGTCAGAGCTCTCCCCCCACGGAAGCGACCCGATCGCCACGGAACCACCGTTGGGCACCCGGCCTGGAAACCCTCCTACGCTGCAAGAAGCGGAGGATACCCTAAGAGGCCTGGCCCGGCACCGGGAGGAGGTCGCCAGGATGGAAGCCAGCTGGCGTGCCCTAAAACTAAACTTGGAGCGGCGCCAATCCCTCTTACCTGAAGTGTCTGTACCGGAAGGTGAGGCACCCGTTCTAGTAGAGGAGTCCGTGCGGGCATCCCAGCCCTTGCAATGTGATCCGGTTGACGTTGTCGCAGTGGAGGCACCCGTTCCTGCAAAAAACTCTGCACCGGCAGCACCCCAGATCCCGCTGTCTGCCCCCGTCGCTGAGACAGAAGAAGCGACACCCGTCCTCATGGAGGAGGCCGCGCAGGCACCAGAGGTCTACCTGTCTGTACCGGAGCCCCGACTGTCATCTGTTCCAGAGCCGGCTGCTTCCTCCACAGGGGAGCGCCGCCAGGACTGTCGGGCGCCAGGAGAGCTGCCGCAAACCGGACATCGTAAGCTGCAGTTTGATGCTGGAGACATGGAGATGCTGGTGGAGGAGAATTACAACCGGCGTCAGGAGGAAGAGTGGAGACGTTGGGAGCGGGAAGCAGAGCGACAAAGGGAGCAGCGAGAATCCCAAAAGCTTCGGCAACGTAACCTGGAGAAGGACCGGGCAGATAAGGACCGGATGAGAAAAGATAAAGGAACCCTGTGGAGCCGCGGCGTAAGGGTGCAGTACGGAGCTTTAAATTGAAAGGTGGTTGGGTCTTCATCCAGGAGCCTGGACTTTATTTAGAAATGTTTGTGACCCGGCGGGACGTGGAGACTCACCTCCCAGAAGGACACCCGGGGAGGGACCTGTTGCCAGGAGACTTGGTGACTTACACCCGACACTGGGGTTACAATGGATGGTATGCCCTAAATGTTACCAGGTGCGACCCCTACTCCCCAGAGTGTCAGGAACCTGTGAGACCCTCGGAGCCTTCAGCCTCCCACATCCAGGCCTCTGCACAAGTAACCACCCCACGCCGTAAATCTCCCCAGCCTCCCTCAGTGGTCTCCTCAGCAGCCCCAGCTATGGACATGATAACTATAGCTGGCCCATACCCGGCGCCTGTTAGGCCCCCTGGGGTTCGTTCAGTCCGGGACATAGGGCTCCAGACCCGGAGGGAGATGAAAGAGGTGGCCACACAGACACAGATAGCGGGTCACGACTTGACTGTACAGGCCACATGACGTCATCAGGTCCTGGTGGTCCTTGGTGTCTCGGATGTTTGGCAAGCATCAGAAGAGTACCAGGTGGTACCTGGAACACCCCTGCCAAAGAATTATAAATAACCCGGACAGGGTCCCTGTATGTAAATAGTTAAATTGTTGATGTACCCGGACGGGTGAATGTTCATAAAAAATTTTTTTAATTTAATAAAAAACACAACACAGTTTTCATTACTTTTATTACAGTCTCATCCTGCGACGCCATCGATCTCCTGTAAAAAAATGAAAAAAAAAAACAGCAGTATACCACCTGTCCGACGCAGTCCATAGTAACGAGTGTCCCACGACGATCCAGCTCTGCTACATCAGAATGACAGGCAGAGCCTGTCATCCCGGCGCAGCACAGCTGATTACCTGCTTCCCCGGCGGTGACGTCATCGGACTGGTTTACGGCCGGGATTACCCTGCAGTCACTGCAGTTATCGCGAAAAACTGCATGTGACCGCCAGGGAGAAGATAATGGCGGCCATCAAGCAGTCCAGGACGTGACCGCCGGAGATCTTCTGCCAGGTAAGTGCCGCTGACTCCTGACAGACCCGACCGACGGACACTCACAGTGACAGTGACAAATCCGATTCCGGTATCCGATATGACGAAAATATCGGTACTCGGAATCGAAAGCCCGATACAGCTAATATCGGCCGATACCCGATATTTGCAGTATCGTATCGCTCAACACTAATACTGAGATTACAATTTTCACGATATATTTCCAGAGTCACACACAGACACCCTCAGGCTCAGTATGGATTAGACCCGAATAAAAAAGGAGAAAGTGTACTGTTCAATGTATGAGTTATTAATATAGGGAATTGTAATCTCAGTATATTTTAAGGAGTCACCCCGACGCTCTCAGGTCGTTGGATTAGACCAGAATATAAAAAGCAGAAAAACGGTACTGTATCAGAGATGCCAGGTGTTTTCAGTGTAGGGTAATTGTAAATACCGTATATTTCCAGAGTCAACACAGACGCTCACAGTCCAGTATGATTAGACAGAATATAAAAGCAAAAATGGGTACTGTATCAGATTATGAATTAGACCAATTTACGTATATATATACACCTCTATCATCTGATACAGTACCCTTTTTCTGCTTTTTATATTCTGGTCTAATCCATACTGAGCCTGTGAGTAGTCTGTGTGTGACTCAGAAATATAACGGAGATTTACAATTACCCCTACACTGTATACACCTGGTTCTTCTGATACAGTACCCATTTTATACTTTTTATATTCTGGTCTAATCCATACTGAGCCTGTGAGCATCTGTGTGTGACTCCGGAAATATATACGGAGATTGAAATTTACCCCTATACTATATACACCTGGTATCTTCTGATACAGTACCCTTTTTGCTTTTTATATTCTGGTCTAATCCATACTGAGCCTGAGAGCGTCTGTGTGTGACTCCTGAAATATATACGTAGATTTACAATTACCCCAACACTGTATACACCTGGTATCTTCTGATACAGTACCCTGTTTCTGCTTTTTATATTCTGGTCTAATCCATACTGAGCCTGTGAGCGTCTGTCTGTGACTTCGGAAATATATAGGGAGATTTTCAATTACCCTACACTGTATACAGCTGTTCACTTCTCATACAGTACCGTTTTTCTGCTATTTATATTTTGGTCTAGTCCATACTGAGTCTGGAGCGTATGTGTGTGACTCCGGAAATATACACGGAGATTTACAATTTTCCCCTATACTATATACACCTGGTATCTTCTGATACAGTACCTTTTTTGCTTTTTATATTCTGGTCTAATCCATACTGAGCCTGAGAGCATCTTTGTGTGACTCAGGAAATATATACGGAGATTTACAATTTTCCCTTATAACTATATACACCTGGTATCTTCTGATACTGTACCCTTTTTATGCTTTTTATATTCTGCTCTAATCCATACTGAGCCTGTGAGCATCTGTGTGTGACTCCGGAAATATATACGGAGATTGAAATTTACCCCTATACTATATACACCTGATATCTTCTGATACACTACCATTTTTATGCTTTTTATATTCTGGTTTAATCCAAACTGAGCCTGAGAGCGTCTGTGTGTGACTCCTGAAATATATACGGAGATTTACAATTTTCCCCTAGACTATATACACCTGGTATCTTCTGATACAGTACACTTTTTCTGCTCTTTATATTCTGGTCTAATCCATACTGAGCTTCAGAGGGTCTGGGTCTGACTCCTGAAATATATACTGAGATTTACAATTTTCCCCTATACTATATACACCTGGTGTCTTCTGATACAGTACCCTTTTTTTGCTTTTTATATTCTGGTCTAATCCATACTGAGCCTGTGAGCGTCTGTGTGTGACTCTGGAAATATATACGGATATTTACAATTACCCCTACACTGTAAACACCTGGCATCTTCTGATACAGTACCGTTTTTCTGCTTTTTATATTCTGGTCTAATCCATACTGAGCCTGAGAGCGTCTGGGTGTGACTCCTTAAATATATACTGAGATTTACAATTTTCCCCTATATTATATACACCTCATATCATCTGATACAGTACACTTTTTCTCCTTTTTATATTCTGGTCTAATCCATACTGAGCCTGAGGGTGTCTGTGTGTGACTCTGGAAATATATACGTAGATTTACAATTACCCCAACACTGTATACACCTGGTATCTTCTGATACAGTACCCTTTTTCTGCTTTTTATATTCTGGTCTAATCCATTCTGAGCCTCAGAGCGTCTGTGTGTGACTCAGGAAATATATACGGAGATTTACAATTTTCCCCTATACTATATACACCTGGTATCTTCTGATACAGTACCCTTTTTCTGCTTTTTATATTCTTGTCTAATCCATACTGAGCCTGTGAGTATCTGTGTGTGACTCAGGAAATATAAACGGAGATTTACAATTACCCCTACACTGTATACACCTGGTTTCTTCTGATACAGTACCCTTTTTATGCTTTTTATATTCTGGTCTAATCCATACTGAGCCTGTGAGCATCTATGTTTGACTCCGGAAATATATACGGAGATTGAAATTTACCCCTATACTATATACACCTGGTATCTTCTGATACAGTACCCTTTTTATGCTTTTTATATTCTGGTCTAATCCATACTGAGCCTGAGAGCGTCTGTGTGTGACTCCAGAAATATATACGTAGATTTACAATTACCTCAACACTGTATACACCTGGTATCTTCTGATACAGTACCCTGTTTCTGCTTTTTATATTCTGGTCTAATCCATACTGAGCCTGTGAGCGTCTGTCTGTGACTTCGGAAATATATAGGGAGATTTACAATTACCCCTACACTGTATACAGCTGTTCACTTCTCATTCAGTACCGTTTTTCTGCTATTTATATTTTGGTCTAGTCCATACTGAGTCTGAGAGCGTATGTGTGTGACTCCGGAAATATATACGGAGATTTACAATTACCCCTATACTGTATACAGCTGTACGCTTCTGATACAGTACCCTTTTTCTGCTTTTTATATTCTGGTCTAATCCATACTGAGCCTGAGAGCGTATGTGTGTGACTCCGGAAATATATACGGAGATTCACAGTTTTCCCTTATACTATATACACCTGGTATCTTCTAATACAGTACCTTTTTTCTGCTTTTGATATTTTGGTCTAATCCATACTGAGTCTGTGGGCATCTGTGTGTGACTCCGGAAATATATACGGAGATTGAAATT
>JARQOD010000003.1:232623296-232664221 GCA_033576555.1 Oophaga sylvatica | reverse complement strand
CACGGCTACCTCTAGTTGTGTGGTTAGTTCAGGTTACTGCAATCCAATAGGTTCCAGCCTCTCTGGTGTATTGCCGTTTTTGCTTACTCTCCTCAGCTACCAAAACATAACACTCCAGCAGTTGTTGCTTCCTTCCATCACCCGTCGATCATAGTAGTATCAAGATGGCACTGAATATTCTTGAATATTTTTCTATGAACCCTGGACAACACATTTGAAACAGTTTTTGTCTGCAAAATTATAGTTTTTTTTTTTAAGGTTGATAATAGCAATAAGTTCATGGATTACAATCTATAGTCTAGCATGTTGATCCAGAGGTAGGCAAGAACCCCATGGGTCAGACACTAATAGCTCCATATTAGGGGAAAAATAACTTCCTGACCCCACATGTGGCAATAAGACTAGTGTTAAGGGCCTGTGGAACACACCTAATAGATATTAAGGAGAGGTGCGTTTGCAGCCCGGGGTCCTCCGTGCAGGCAGAGCCTGCTGCTAGTAAGATGGCGTAAATAGGCAGTATAAGCGAACTCTGTTATCCCGCAGAGTCGCAGATGTAAACCCGTAGCACTATATGGCGGAATAAGTGATCTCTGTTAACTCACAGAACCGCTGTAACAAAGACTGTGCCCTGTTAGACTCACAGGGAACACAGATGACTGCTAAGCGGATTGCAGTCTGTGGTCATGCAATCAGAACCCAAGCAGCAATCTCCTCACCGGAGTAGCCAGTATTCTAATGGCGTTTTCAGCCAAGCCCTGAACACTTGCACACAATCTCCTCACCGGAGATGCCAGTATTCTAGGGGCTTATTTCAGCCAGACCTAACCACATGCATACATGACCACACTGGCGCAAGCACGTAACAGATTTGAAACTAGCGCGCGGCCGTGCGGTAAGGACAGTCTTTTATAGCAGCCACGAGAAAAAGACCTTCCTGGAAGGACCAATGGGAAGCTGCTTCAGAACATCAACAGCCACAGGACGTTCCTGAAGGACCAATAGGAGTGGCAGCTGTATCTGAGCATTTGACCCCTGATCTCCAATGGGAGATCTTGCTCTGGGCACGCTCAGATGAAGCAACAAAGGACTTAGTCCTGAAGACGTCTGCTCTCCGCTGACCAGTACTGGCTACAATAGCAGAACCTGAAGAGGCAGCAGTAAGTCTCTGCACAGTATTAGACCAGGCGAGACGCTGGGACCGACATCTTTGCTGAGCAGGCTCCACTGTGGCTGGAGATGGATGGGGGACCGCAGCGGGACTGGTTTGAGACTCCCCGTATGCAGCAGCGGGAACTTGAACCCTAACATTATCCCCCTCCTAGGCCCCTTCTTTGGGCCTCGCTGCGCTCAAAGGCAGCGATGAGCTGCGGAGCGTAAACATGCTCGGCAGGCTCCCAGGACCTATCCTCAGGCCCATAACCCCTCCAATCCACCAAATAAATTTTTTTTCCTCGTACCACCTTGCACCCAACAATGGCGTTCACCTCATGATCGTCGGTAGATGAACCCGACGTCCCGACAGATGACTCGGAAAACTGGGAAATGGCCACGGGTTTCAGGAGGGACACGTGAAAGGTGTTGGTGATACTAAGGCGAGGCGGAAGGGCTAGGCGGTAAACCACCGGGTTCACCTGCTCAAGAACTTTAAAGGTACCCAAAAAGCGAGGTGCCAACTTGGTGGACTCTACAGTCATGGCCAAAAGTTTTGAGAATGACACAAATATTTTATTTTCACATGATCTGCTGCTCTCTGGTTTTTATGTGTGTATGACAGATGTTTTTATCACAGACAGAAATATAATTGCAAACATATGAGTAACAAAAGCTTATATTGACAGTTAGAATGAGTTAATGCAGCAAGTCAATATTTGCAGTGTTGACCCTTCTTCTTCAGGACCTCTGCAATTCTCCCTGGCATGCTCTCAATCAACTTCTGGACCAAATCCTGACTGATAGCAGTCCATTCTTGCACAATCAATGCTTTCATTTTGTCAGAATTTTTAGGTTTTTGTTTGTCCACCCGTCTCTTGATTGACCACAAGTTCTCAATGGTATTAAGATCTGTGGCGTTTCCAGGCCATGGACCCAAAATCTCTATGTTTTGTTCCCTGAGCCATTTAGTTATCACCTTTGCTTTATGGCAAGGTGCTCCATCATGCTGGAAAAGGCATTGTTGATCGCCAAACTGCTCTTGGAGGGTTGGGAGAAGTTGCTCTTGGAGGACATTCTGGTACCATTCTTTATTCATGGCTGTGTTTTTAGGCAAGACTGTGAGAGAGCCGACTACCTTGGCTGAGAAGCAACCCCACACATGAATGGTTTCAGGATGCTTAACAGTTGGCATGAGACAAGACTGGTGGTAGCGCTCACCTTGTCTTCTCCGAATGAGGCGTTTTCCTGATGTCCCAAACAATCGAAAAGGGGATTCATCAGAGAAAATAACTTTACCCCAGTCCTCAGCAGTCCACTGCCTTTACCTTTTGCAGAATATCAGTCTGTCCATGATGTTTTTTCTGGAGAGAAGTGGCTTCTTTGCTGCCCTCCTTGAGACCAGGCCTTGCTCCAAGAGTCTCCGCCTCACAGTGCGTACAGATGCACTCACACCTGCCTGCTGCCATTCCTGAGCAAGCTCTGCACTGCTGGTAGCCCGATCCCGCAGCTGAAACACTTTTAAAAGACGGTCCTGGCGCTTGCTGGTCTTTCTTGGGCGCCCTGGAGCCTTTTTGGCAACAATGGAACCTCTCTCCTTGAAGTTCTTGATAATGCGATAGATTGTTGACTGAAGTGCAATCTTTCTAGCTGCGATACTCTTCCCTGTTAGGCCATTTTTGTGCATTGCAATGATGACTGCACGTGTTTCTTTAGAGATAACCATGGTTAACAGAAGAGAAACAATGATGCCAAGCACCAGCCTCCTTTTAAAGTGTCCAGTGGTCTCATTCTTACTTAATCATGACAGATTGATCTCCAGCCATGTCCTCATCAACACCCACACCTCTGTTAATGGAGCAATCACTGAAAAAAGGTTAGCTGGTCCTTTTAAGGCAGGGCTGCAATGATGTTGAAATGTGTTTTGGGGGATAAAGTTCATTTTCAAGCCAAATATTGACTTTGCAAGTAATTGCTGTTAAGCTGATCACTCTTTATAACATTCTGTAGTATATGCAAATTGCCATTAGAAAAAGTGAAGCAGTAGACGTTGTAAAAATTAATATTTGTGTCATTCTTAAAACTTTTGTCCATGACTGTACACGTAGCCTGATGCTTCGGGCAGAGAGCCACACTAGGTCACCCAGAGCAAAAGTAGGAGCGGGGCGCCGATGGGCATCGGCCGAAGACCTATTCTCTCTTTGGAGGACTGAATGGCATCCTGGGTGCGGTCCCAAATGTCCCATGCCTCCACAGCCCAGTCTGCCACCCTGGAATCGGCGGAAGACACGGGCATGGGCATTGGTACCTGCGGATGCTGACCGTAGTTCAGGAAGAATGGGGTCTGTCTGGTAGAGTCAGCCACAGCATTATTTAGAGCGAACTCAGCCCACGGTAGCAAGGATGCCCAGTCATCCTGCCTGGCAGAGACAAAATGTCGCAAGTATGTGACCAAGGTCTGGTTGGCCCTCTCTACCAACCCATTCCTCTCGGGATGGTATGTAGAGGAGAGATTCAACTCAATGCTGAGTAAACGACACAGCTCTCTCCAGAACCGAGACGCAAGCTGGGGACCTCAATCACTGACAATTTTGTCTGGCATACCGTGTAGTCGGAAAATATGCCTAATGAATAATGCTGCCAAGGCCCGTGCATACGGTAACCGTGGTAATGGCACCAAGTGCACCAATTTGGAGAAGTGGTCGGTTATCACCCAGATGATGGTGAAGCCCCGAGACTTGGGTAAGCCCACCACAAAATCCATCCCAACCATCTCCCAGGGCCTGTCTGTCACCGGTAAAGGGAAAAGTAACCCAGCTGGCCGTTGTCGAGGGGACTTATTCTTGGCGCAGGAGACGCACGCCTGAACGTATTCCCTGACGTCATGGACCATATGTGGCCACCAGTATGTCCTCAACAGCAACACATATGTCCTCTTTGCCCCAAAATGTCCACCCACCCTAGACGAGTGTGCCCAAGAGAGTACCTCCGGGTGCAAATTGATGGGCACAAAAATCTTGACCGGAGGCACAGACTCAAGCGAAACCAGGGCCACAGTTCTTAGGCTCTCTGTGGGGACAATCAGCCGAGGCTCCTCCTCCATCTCCTCAGAGGACACCACGGAGCGAGACAGAGCATCAGCACAAATGTTCTTCTCCCCGGAGAGAAAATGGAGGATGAAATGGAACCGGGAGAAGAACAGGGACCATCTGGCCTGACGGGAATTTAGCCGCTGGGCGGTCTGTAAATAGACCAAATTTTTGTGGTCAGTGAACACTTGAAAGGGAAAGCGAGCCCCCTCCAGGAGATGTCTCCACTTGGAAAAGGCCAACTTCATGGCTAGCAACAACTCCCTATCCTCAATGGAATAATTCCTCTCCACTGGTGTGAAGGTCTTGGAGAAGAAGAAGCAAGGATGTTTACGACCTTGAGCATCCTTTTGAAAAAGGACTGCTCCAGCACCAAGGAACGAGGCATCTACCTCCAATATAAAAGGCTTATCAACCTCGGGACGATGTAGGATAGGAGCGCTAGCAAAATGGGACTTGATTGAAGTAAAGGCCTTGGAGACCTCCCCTGACCACAATTTGGGATTGGCTCCCTTCTTGGTGAGGGCTACCAAGGGAGAAACCAAAGTAGAGAAGTGGGGAATGAATTGGCGATAGTAATTGATGAACCCCATAAAGCGCTGCACCGCTTTAAGAGAGTGGGGTTCTTGCCAATCCATTACAGCCTGTAGTTTGGCAGGATCCATAGCCAATCCCTGAGTGGAGATGATATAGCCCACGAATGGCAGAGACTCCTGCTCAAACACACACTTCTCCAACTTCGCATATAAGGAATTTGCTCGCAAGAGGTCGAAGACCCTGCAAACATCTCTCTGGTGGGTGTCCATATCTGGAGAAAAGATGAGAATGTCATCCAGATAGACTACCACAGAGGTGGCAAGCATGTCCCGGAAGATGTCATTTACGAAATCTTGGAAGATGGCTGGAGCATTACAGAGCCCGAAGGGCATCACAAGATATTCGTAATGTCCATCTCTGGTATTGAACGCCATCTACCATTCGTCCCCCTCACGGATGCAGATCAGGTTATAGGCACCACGAAGATCCAGCTTTGTAAATACCCTTGCTCCCCGGAGCCTATCAAAGAGCTCAGATATTAGAGGCAAAAGATATTTGTTTTTAACAGTAATGGCGTTAAGACCCCTATAGTCTATACACGGTCGTAATTCTCCATTCTTCTTCTGCACGAAGAAAAATCCTGCCCCTGCTGGTGACACTGACTTCCTAATAAACCCTCTTGCCAGATTTTCCTGGATGTATTGTGACATGGCCTCCGTCTCAGGAAGAGAGAGAGGATACACTCTTCCCCGAGGGGGCTCCATTCCAGGCAAGAGGTCTATAGGACAGTCATAGGGGCGATGAGGCGGAAGAGTCTCCGCTGCCTTTTTGGAGAATACGTCATCGTATGACCGATAAACCTTGGGGAGAGAAGCAAGGTCTATGGGTATCTCCATGGTGGAAACCTGAACGTCCTCTCTGAGAGATCTGTCTCTGCAATTATCACCCCAACCCAGTATTCTCCCAGAGGACCACTCAATATGGGGAGAGTGGTGGCGAAGCCAGGGTAATCCCAACAAAACCTCATCTATTCCCTCAGGAAGAACAAAAAGGGATATATTCTCCTGATGAGAAGGGGACATAGAGGTAGCGAGACAGTCTGGTGGGTGATTTGTGAGGGCAGGATTGCTCCATTCAATACTCTCACCGATATTGGCTTGGCTCGGCGAGCGTCACCAGAGGTATGGAATGGCGAGAGGCAAAGGAGGAGGACATAAAATTCCCCTCTGTCCCAGAGTCCACACAAAGCTTGGCGGGAAGAGTGGATGAACCTAGAGAGATTAACTCTTTAAGGAGCACTTTCGGAGCAAAATCCCTCGCGTCTAATGACCCTGCACCCATGGTCACGGAACATGACCGTTTACTCATTCGCTGGGGACATCGGTTGGCATAATGTCCTGGCTGCTGACACACTCTACAGACCACGGATACTCGAGTTGTCCGAGACTTAGATCACACTCGAGTAGTCTCCACGGTATCTGGGGAGTCGGACGCCCGAACGGGAAATTCAAGAGGTTTGGCAAAGGTGGGTGCCAGCCGAAACCTCTGCCTACACTGGGTCCGCTCTAACCTCCGCTCATGAAAATGGAGGTCTATGCGGGTAGATATAGAAATGAGTTTCTCCAGTGTGGCAGGAATTTCCCTGGTAGCCAAAGCGTCCTTTACATGGTCTGTCAGTCCTCTCCAGAACACTGGAATAAGAACTTTATCTGGCCACTCTAATTCAGATGCCAAAGTCCGAAATTGGACTGAGAACTGGCTGACCATGGACAAGCCCTGTGACATTGCCAACAGTTGGAGTGCCGTATCGTGCGTGACCTGAGGTCCTAAAAAGACAGTCTGTGGTCATGCAATCAGAACCCAAGCAGCAATCTCCTCACCGGAGTAGCCGGTATTCTAATGGCGTTTTCAACTGAGCCCTAAACACGTGCACACAATCTACTCACCGGAGGTGCTGGTATTCTAGGGCCTTATTTCAGCCAGACCTAACCACATGCATACATGACCACACTGTCGCAAGCACGTAACAGATTTGATACTAGCGTGCAGCCGTGCGGTAAGGACAGCCTTTTATAGCAGCCACGAGAAAAAGACCTTCCAGGAAGGACCAATGGGAAGCTGCTTCAGAACATCAACAGCCACAGGACCTTCCTGAAGGACCAATAGGAGTGGCAGCTGTATCTGAGCATGTGACCCCTGATCTCCAATGGGAGATCTTGCTCTGGGCACGCTCAGATGAAGCAACAAAGGACTTAGTCCTAAAGACGTCTGCTCGCCGCTGACCAGTACTGGCTACAATAGCAGAACCTGGAGAGGCAGCAGCAAGTCTCTGCACAGTATTAGACCAGGCAAGATGCTGGGACTGATGTCTTTGCTGAGCAGGCTCCACTGTGGCTGGAGATGGATGGGGGACCGCAGCGGGGCTGGTTCGAGACTCCCCTTGTGCAGCAGCGGGAACTCGAACCCTGAAAACTAGCTACCTGGATCAACGCCCCATCACATATTTAGTTCCCATAACATGTATTATTATATTTTTCTAGAAAGGCTTGTTTTGTAATGAATCAACCATTACAAAACCATGTAGCAGACAGTTCCATGATCTCACTGGTCTTACTGTAAAGAATCGCCACCTGTGATTATGATTGAACCTTCTTTCATCTAGACATAGAGGATGCCCCCTTGTCCATGTTACAGACCTAAGTGTAATATTATCATTGGAAAGATCTCTGTACTCTCCTTTCATATATTTGTATATTGTACTAAGATCACCCTTAAGCCTTCGTTTTTCTAAACTGAATAACCACAAGTTTGATAATGTCTTGGTGCTGCAGTTCCTCTATTCGCTTAATAACCTTCGTTGCTCTTCTCTACACCCACTCCAGTTCAGTTAAGTCCTTATTATAAACTGGAACCCCAAATTCTACACATTATTCTAAGTGTGACTTATATACTGTAGAGTAGTGTTGAGCGATACGATAATGCAAATATCGGCTATCGGCCGATATTAGCTCTATCGGCCTTTCAATAATTCGTTTCGATATTTTCGTCTTATCGAATACCGTAATCGGAAGTTCCCATAATTCTTTGCGAGGCAATGTGATTTTAGTCAGCCAATGAGGAATCCTAAGAAGTGTGGGCACATCCTGTACTGCTGCGGTCATGTTAACTAATGGCATGGCTGTGATTGGATGCTGAAATGATGTCAGAATGCACTATAAAAGGCGCCGCCGCCATTTTAGCGTCACTGTGCTGTGAATTCAGTAAGGGACAGAACGCTACTGTGCTGACTCTGAGGGACAGTTAGAGATTGCGATTTAGTGTACTGTGCTGTAGGCAGGCTAGCACCAACCGCTGTGTAAAGCTTCCTTTTGCCTGCAGTGTTGTTTTAACAGCTCTGCAAGGTGTGTGTGAGTGCAGGTGACGCTGCAGTTTGCTCTGTATGCAACGCTGTCTGTAGGCATCTGCACGTGTCACTCACAGACTCTTTTTTTTTTTCTTCAGTGTATAAAAGGCGCCGCCGCCATTTTAGCGTCACTGTGCTGTGAATTCAGTAAGGGACAGAACGCTGCTGTGCTGACTCTGAGGGACAGTTAGAGATTGCGATTTAGTGTACTGTGCTGTAGGCAGGCTAGCACCAACCGCTGTGTAAAGCTTCCTTTTGCCTGCAGTGTTGTTTTAACAGCTCTGCAAGGTGTGTGTGAGTGCAGGTGACGCTGCAGTTTGCTCTGCATGCAACGCTGTCTGTAGGCATCTGCACCTGTCACTCACAGACTATTTTTTTTTCCTTCAGTGTAATTCTTGCAGCTCCATGCAATTTAACTATTAGTGTGACGCGCTTCCATCCGTATCCAATACATTGGTTGCAAACACTATAGAAGTAGACAAAGGAGTAGCCTTTCACAGATTGTGAACAGTTGTGTTTCAGTGTTCACTTCAGTCTCTGCGTAATAACCACACTTAGGCCTTATAACTTTTCTGACTTTCTTTATCAATCTACCAAGATGAAGAAGTCAGTGAGTAAGGCACGGGTCGTGGCCGTGGAGTTTCAGCAGGGAGAGGACGTAGGGATTCTGTGTCTGCTGCCGCCCTCAGTGACACAGCATCCACCATTTATCCCCGTGAGCGTTCCTTTACGCGCACTTTGGTAGGAGCTCGGCGTGCCCCCCTGCTGCGGGAAGAACAAATTGAAGCCGTTGTTGGTTGGATGGCAGCCAATGCATCGACTTCAATTCCTTCCACCTCCTCTCAGGAACACAACACTGTTGAGCAACCATCTGTCTGTTCACCGCCTGTCAAATTGCCAAGGCAGTCAGAGAGTTCTGTACAGGAGCCAGCTGAGTCTCTGCTTCTGTTCTCAGAATCTGTTGGCTCGCAAACACGGGCACAGGCAAGCAGCATTCTGCAATTTGAAGAAGAGGGAGTATGCAGTGATGCGCAACAGCTGTGTCTCTCTCAATCTGAAGAGGCGGGTGAGCCAGTGCCGATGGACAGCACACCGCAGAACGCATCTTATGATGATGATGAGACTCAGGTGCCAGGTTTTGTGGAGCATGGTGCTGCCCAGACCATCCAACAGCAGCAGGTGTTGGAAGAGGGTAGTGGAGATGATGAAGTCCGAGACCCAACATGGCGTGAGCAACAGGAAGGTGGTGGGAGCAGCTCTGAGGAAGAGATTGTCCCAACGGTACAAAGAGGAGGGAGAGGTAGGCTGCAGACTCGCTTGCCTGTAGCCTCCAGTTTGGCACCTGTTGGGAGCAGTTCTCTTAGAACTGTCAAATTGGCGCTCCCATGACTTGCACTGCATGGTCCTTTTTTGACAGACTTGTACATGATATTTGCTATGTTCAATGCAAGCTGTGTAAGCAAAAAGTTAAAAGAGGTAAAAATATCAGGAACCTGAATACCACAAATATGTGGACACATGTACGGACAAAGCACGTAGCTGAGTTCCAAAGACACACTGGAGATGTAGGCCAACCTACAGCAGCACCTACATCTTTAGGTCATGTTCGAGCCTCTACCTCCAGCTCTCACACACCTGTTTCGGCTTCCTCACAGGATCTCCATGGAAGAACCTCGGTCACTGTTGTCCATAGAGAAACTGTTATTCCACCCACTGCAGCAAGTTCACAGTCATCGTCACACTCCCAGAACAAAAAACAGCCATCGGTAACACAGGCATGGGATAAAAGACGGCCATACTCGGCAAACCATCCACGAGCACAGGCTCTGAATGCTGGCCTTGCAAAACTCCTGTCCCTTGAAATGCTGTCATTCAGGCTGGTGGAGACTGACAGTTTCAGGAACTTTATGGCATTGGCAGTCCCACAATATAATGTGCCTAGCCGATTTTATTTCAGCAGGCAAGCTGTCCCTGCTCTGCAAAAACATGTCGAGGGAAACATTAAACATGCGCTACTAAACGCCGTCAGTAGCAGGGTCCACCTGACCACCGATGCGTGGACCAGTACCCATGGCCAGGGACGATACCTTTCCCTCACTGCCCATTGGGTCAATGTTGTGGAGCCGGGTACAGATCTTGCCAGTGGCGCTGTACGTGTTCTGCCAACTCCAAGGATTGCAGGAATCCAGTCTGTGCACATTGATTCCTCCTCCTACTCCAGTTCTTCAGAATCATCGCTGCACGAGCCGTCACGGTATACCTCCACATGGACCCGTGAACGCTTACCTGTTGCGACCGATATGAGCACAGCCGTGGCCAAACGTCAACAGGCCGTACTGAAATTAATTCCCATGGGGAATCGAAGCCACACAGCGCAGGAGCTCTGGGATGCCATCAAGCAGGAGAGCGATGTGTGGTTTTTGTCAGCTAATCTCCAGCCAGGCTTGGTAGTGTGTGACAATGGCCGAAATCTGGTGGCAGCTCTGGGCCTTGGCAACCTCACTCACATACCATGTCTGGCACATGTGCTCAACTTGGTCATGCAGAGTTTTTTGAGGGACTATCCGGATCTTGATGCACTGCTGCACAAGGTCCGCCTAGAGTGCGCTCACTTGCAACGTTCCACCATGGCCAGATCGCGCATTGCAGCTCTGCAAGTCAGATTTCGCCTTCCTGAACATCGCATCATATGTGACGTACCCACCAGGTGGAATTCCACGTTACATATGTTGGAGCGGTTGTGTGAGCAGCAGCCAGCAGTAATGGAGTATCAGCTGCAACAGGCGCAATCAACTCGCAATTTGCGCCGTTCACACTTCACCACTACTGAGTGGGCCTCTATGAACGACATCTGCGACGTTTTGCGTGCGTTTGATGTCTCAACGCGGATGGCGAGTGCAGATGATGCACTAGTCAGCATGACTGTACCCCTTATCTGCCTGCTTCAGAAATCACTGAAAGCACTAAAGGAAGAGGTTTTGAAAGAGGTGGAGGATGAGGAGTCACAAATTCAATTACCTTCAGGACAGTCAGCGCAACGTCGTTCCTCACAAAGGGCTGGGCAGGGCTCACTTTGTGAGGAGGATGAGGAGGAGGAGGAGGAGTCAATGGAGGAGGAAGAAATCCCTACAGAGGGAGGTACACAACGCTCTACTCAGTATGTAGAGCGAGGGTGGGGTGATGCAGAGGAGACAGAGATGACGCCTCTTCCAGAGGACAGCCTTTGTTGGCCAGTTGGGAGTCTGCAGCACATGGTTGATTTCATGCTTCAGTGCCTGAGAAACGACCGCCGCATCGCCCACATTCTCAGCACGTCAGATTATTGGGTGTACACCCTCCTAGACCCTCGCTACCGGGACAACTTACAAACCCTCATCACACCGGTGAACCGGGACCGTAAAATGCAGGAGTACCAAGACACACTGGTGCAATCCATACTGTTGTACATTCCAGCCGAGAGAGCTGCTGCTGCTACTGCTGCTGCTTTACAAAGCAGCTCTGTGCGTCGAGGCAGTGTAGACACCTCTACAACAAGAGGGAGCAGAAGCAGCGCCTCTGCACAGGGCAAGAACTGTATGTTACAAATGTGGCAAAGTTTTGTGACAGCGCCAGCAAGGTCTACACCATCCGAGACGGCTCCAGTCACCAGGAAGAAACGTTTCCGTAAGATGGTGACAGACTACTTGGCTTTCCCTCTAAGTGTACTCCCAGATGCCTCTTCCCCTTTCAAATTTTGGGTCTCTAAGTTGGATACATGGCCAGTAGTGTTGAGCATTCCGATACCGCAAGTATCGGGTATCGGCCGATATTCGCGTTATCGGAATTCCGATACTTAATTCCGATACTTTTTCCATATCGTATACCGGAATCGGAAGTTCCCATAATTCTTTGAGAGGCAATGTGATTTTAGTCAGCCAATGAGGAATCCTACGAAGTGTGGGCACATCCTGTAATGCTGCGGTCATCTTAACTAATGGCATGGCTGTGATTGGCTGCTGAAATGATGTCAGAATGCACTATAAAAGGCGCCGCCGCCATTTTAGCGTCACTGTGCTGTGAACTCAGTAAGGGACAGAACGCTACTCTGCTCACTCTGAGGGACAGTTAGATATTGCGATTTTGTGTACTACTGTGCTTGAGGCAGGCTAGTTTACCAACCGCTGTGTAAAGCTTCATTTTGCCAGTGTTGTTTTAACAGCTCTGTGCAAGGTGTGTGTGTGACAGTGCAGGTGACGCTGCAGTTTGCTCTGCATCCACCGCTGTTTGTAGGCATCTGCACGTGTCACTGACTCTTTTTTTTTTTATTTTATTTAGTGGAATTGGTGCAGCTCCATTATATTAGAAAAAAATCAAATCTATTAGTGTGACGTGCTTCCATCCGTATACAATACATTGGTTGCAAACACTATAGAAGTACACAAAGGAGCTTTTCACAGATAGTGAATAGTTGTGTTTCAGTGTTCACTGCAGTCTGTGAGGTTTTGATTTTTTGAGTGCAGATCACGCTCCAGTTAGTTCTTCAACCACTGCTGGTTGTAGTCTGCTGAGCGTGTGTCACTGCCTCATCCTTCACATTTTTCTCTAATTGGTGCTGCTCCATTTTAGTGGAAAAAAATCTAATCTATTAGTGTGACGCGCTTCCATCCGTATACAATACATTGGTTGCAAACACTATAGAAGTACACAAAGGAGCTTTTCACAGATAGTGAATAGTTGTGTTTCAGTGTTCACTGTAGTCTGTGAGCTTTTCATTTTGTGAGTGCAGATTACGCTCCAGTTTGTACTTCAACCACTGCCGGTTGTAGTCTGCTGAGCGTGTGTCACTGCCTCATCCTTCACATTTTTCTCTAATTGGTGCTGCTCCATTTTAGTGGAAAAAAATCTAATCTATTAGTGTGACGCGCTTCCATCCGTATACAATACATTGGTTGCAAACACTATAGAAGTACACAAAGGAGCTTTTCACAGATAGTGAATAGTTGTGTTTCAGTGTTCACTGTAGTCTGTGAGCTTTTCATTTTGTGAGTGCAGATTACGCTCCAGTTTGTACTTCAACCACTGCCGGTTGTAGTCTGCTGAGCGTGTGTCACTGCCTCATCCTTCACATTTTTCTCTAATTGGTGCTGCTCCATTTTAGTGGAAAAAAATCTAATCTATTAGTGTGACGCGCTTCCATCCGTATACAATACATTGGTTGCAAACACTATAGAAGTACACAAAGGGGCCTTTCACAGATACTGAACAGTTGTCTGCAGGGTTCACTGTAGTCTGTGAGGAATAACCACACTTAGGCCTTAACTTTTCTGACTTTCTTTATCAATCTACCAAGATGAAGAAGTCAGTGAGTAAGGCACGTGGTCGTGGTCGAGGCCGTGGATTTGCAGCAGGGAGAGGACGTGGGGATTCTGTGGCTGCTGCCGCACCCAGTGACACAGCATCCACCAGTTTTCCCCGTGAGCGTTCCTTTATGCGCACTTTTGTAGGAGCTCAGCGTACCCCCCTGCTGCGTGAAGAACAAATTGAAGCCGTTGTTGGTTGGATGGCAGCCAATGCATCGACTTCAATACCTTCCACCTCCTCTCAGGACCACAGCACTGTTGAACAACCATCAGTCTCTTCACCGCCTGCCAAATTGCCCAGGCAGTCAGAGAGCTCTGTACAGGAGCCAGCTGAGTCTCTGCTTCTGTTCTCAGAATCTGTTGGCTTGGAAACAGGGGCCCAGCCAAGCAGCATTCTGGAATGTGAAGAAGAGGCAGTATGCAGTGATGCGCAACAGCTGTGTCTCTCTGAATCTGAAGAGGCGGGTGAGCCAGTGCCGATGGTCAGCACACCGCAGAACGCATCTGATGATGATGAGACTCAGTTGCCAGTTTCTGTTGAGCATGGTGCTGGCCAGACCACCCAACAACAGCAGGTGTTGGAAGAGGGTAGTGGTGGAGATGATGAGGTCCAAGACCCAACATGGCGTGAGGAACAGGAAGGTGGTGGGAGCAGCTCTGAGGAAGAGATTGCACCAACGGTCCAAACAGTAGGGAGAGGTAGGCTGCAGACTCGCTTGCCTGTAGCCTCCAGTTTGGCACCCGTTCGGAGCAGTTCTCTTACAACAGCCAAACCGGGCGCTCCCAGGACTTGCTCTGCGTGGTCCTTTTTTGATACAGTTGCAGATGATATTTGCTATGTAAAATGCAAGCTGTGTAATCAAAAAATTAAAAGAGGTAAAAGTGTCAGTAACCTTAATACAACAAATATGTGGAAACATGTGCGGTCAAAGCACTTTGTTGAGTTACAAAGACACACTGGAGATGTAGGCCAACCTACAGCAGCACCTACATCTTCAGCTCCTGTTGGAGCCTCTTCCTCCAGTTCACACACAGCTGGTAAGGCTTCCTCAAAGGATCGCCATGGAAGAACCTCTGTCACTGTTGTCCAGAGACACAGTGTTATTCCACCCACAGCTGCAAGTTCCCTGTCATCCTCACACACCCAGGCCACAAAACAGCCATCGGTAGCACAGGCATGGGATAAAAGACGGCCATACTCGGCAAACCATCCACGAGCACAGGCTCTGAATGCTGGCATTGCAAAACTCCTGTCCCTTGAAATGCTGTCATTCAGGCTGGTGGAGACTGACAGTTTCCGTGAATTAATGGCATTGGCAGTCCCACAATACAATGTGCCCAGCCGATTTTATTTCAGCAGGCAAGCCGTCCCTGGTCTGCAAAAGCATGTTGAGGCAAAAATTAAACATGCGCTACTAAACGCCGTCAGTAGCAAGGTCCACCTGACCACCGATGCGTGGACCAGTACCCATGGCCAGGGACGATACCTTTCACTCACTGCCCATTGGGTGAATGTTGTGGAGCCGGGTACAGATCTTGCGAGTGGCGCTGTACGTGTTCTGCCAACTCCAAGGATTGCCGGAATCAAGTCTGTCCACATTGACTCCTCCTCCTACTCCAGTTCCTCAGAATCATCGCTGCAGGAGCCGTCACGGTCTACCTCCACATGGACCCGTGGACGCTTACCTGATGCGACCGATATGAGCACAGCCGTGGCCAAACGGCAACAGGCCGTTCTGAAATTAATTCCTATGGGGAATCGAAGCCACACAGCGCAGGAGGTCTGGAATGCCATCAAGCAGGAGAGCGACGTGTGGTTTTTGCCAGCGAATCTCCAGCCAGGCTTGGTAGTGTGTGACAATGGCCGAAATCTGGTGGCAGCTCTGGGCCTTGGCAACCTCACTCACATACCATGTCTGGCACATGTGCTCAACTTGGTCGTGCAGAGTTTTTTGAGGGACTATCCGGATCTTGATGCACTGCTGCACAAGGTCCGCCTTCCTGAACATCGCATCATATGTGACGTATCCACCAGGTGGAATTCAACGTTACATATGTTGGAGCGGTTGTGTGAGCAGCAGCCAGCAGTTATGGAGTATCAGCTGCATCAGGCGCAATCAACACGCAATTTGCGCCGTCCACACTTCACCATTAATGAGTGGGCCACTATGAAGGACATGTGCCACGTTTTGCGTGCGTTTGATGAGTCAACGCGGATGGCGAGTGCAGATGATGCACTAGTCAGCCTGACTGTCCCCCTTATCTGCCTGCTTCAAAAAACACTGCAAGCAATAAGGGATGAGGTTTTGGAAGAGGTGGAGGATGAGGAGTCACAAATTCCATCACCTTCTGGAAAGTCAGCGCAACGTGGTTCCTCACAAAGGGCTGGGCAGGGCTCACTTTGTGAGGAGGATGAGGAGGAGGAGTCAATGGAGGAGGAAGACATCGCTCCAGAGGAGGTACACAACGCTCTAGTCAGTATGTAGAGCGAGGGTGGGGTGATGCAGAGCAGGCAGAGATAACGCCTCTTGCAGAGGACAGCGTTTCTTTGCCAGTTGGGAGTCTGCAGCACATGGTTGATTTCATGCTGCAGTGCCTAAGAAACGACCGCCGCATCGCCCACATTCTCACGACGTCTGATTATTGGGTGTACACCCTCCTAGACCCTCGCTACCGGGACAACGTCAAAAGCCTCATCACACCGTTGAACCGGGAGCGTAAAATGCGGGAGTACCAAGACACACTGGTGCAATCCCTAATGTTCTACCTTACTGCCGAGAGCACTGCTGCTGCTACTGCTTTACAAAGCAGCTCTGTGCGTCGAGGCAGTGTAGAGAGCTCTGCAACAAGAGGGAGCACACGCAGTGCCTCTGCACAGGGAAAGACCAGTATGTTAAAAATGTGGCAAAGTTTTGTGGCAGCGCCACAAATGTCTACACCATCCGAGAGGGCTCCAGTCAGCGGGAGGCAACGTATCCGTCAGATGGTGACAGACTACTTGGCTTTGCCTCTCAGTGTACTCCCAGATGGCTCTTCCCCATTCAAGTTTTGGGTCTCTAAGCTGGATACATGGCCAGAGCTTAGCCAGTATGCATTGGAGGTGCTGGCTTGCCCTGCTGCCAGTGTATTATCGGAGCGCGTCTTTAGTGCTGCAGGTGGTGTACTAACAGACCGTCGCATGCGACTATCCTCCGATAATGTAGACCGGCTTACTTTTCTGAAAATGAACAAGGCATGGATCTCGCCAGAATTTGTCTGTCCGTTTTCAGATTAAATAACTGTTTCGCAACGTTATCCATGTCTCCTGTTATGTTCATCTTTCTACCACCTGAACTCTACTCCCTGGGCTCCAACACTGCCAGTTGCTGCTCAGAAGTGTCGTGTCCACAGAACAAAACACAAGCTCTACTGTTAGTGGGGTTCAGTAACGCCAGCTGTTCCCCTGCTGTGTCAACGGCAAGAAGTGTCCTGTTCCCGACACATGGACAGAAAAACACATGACCAACATGCTCCAAATAGGGAAGAGCCGTCACCCTGCTTGTTATGCTGAAAACATGAAATTGTGAAGTTTTGCAGGCCTAGAATGATAAATTTTTATGACAAATATGGACAAATAATAATTTGTCATCACAGCGCATATCTGCACATGTCTATTAGAAATGGTAACAAAAAATAAAACATAGTGTACTCTTCACATTTTTAAATTAATGCATAAAAGTACATTTCAGACTTATGAATTAATGCTTTTTAAGGAACTTTATCTGTACCTGTAAGATAATGCAGTCAATGGATGTACGAATCATTAAATCCTCATCATCATCATCACGAGTTTTATTTATGACAGACATTATAAAATACACATACTGATGCCAACTGTAACTTCAAACACCATATATGAAATGGCCAGCATGTAAACATGGTAATAATGTCCAATAATAAATTATTACATCTAGAAAGTGCATCATGCATACTGACAATAGGTAGTTATACCTGCAAGTGCTGTTGAAACAACCACAAGAGATATAAATTAATACTGGTATATAGGTATCACAGTGCATACTTACTCATGGACAATGTTGATGTAATACTGTATCTCAATTAAGTCAGCGTCAACCATTAGGCTTGTTAGTCTTGTACATTGTTAAAGAGGGAACGTAATTTTTTGGTTTGTCATAGGTGTAGTATTACACATTAAATTATTACTGCTGTATTTTTTTTTGCGTCCCTAGTGTGCAATAACGCAGCCTAACCTCACATTTGATAGTCAGCTAATTGCCACACGCTACCCTACCCTACGCGTGACAGTAGGAAGGTAGTGTTGACGGATAAAGCTTTGCGCAACCAGACATTCTTTTACCCTCTTCAACACTCTACAAGCAAAAAATGCATGATTTCAGCCGCAGACTTTATTGACGTACAGTATAACATCGGCATTACCCATCAGAGGCTGTCCACTGTCTGATACAGACATAGAATATACCTTTGCTATCCGTAGCCTTTGTTTCACCTACACTTGCAGGCACACACTTAAATTGTGACAAACAATGCCTAATGTTTTTTTTAAATGGTTATTTTTTATTGTACATTATTGTGTCATCAATCACATTGATGAGTCCATGCTGGACATGTCATACATGCTATATAAAGTTACGATTTTATGAACTTAAATAATTGAAATGTCTGTGACTGTCACATAAAATTTGCGATGATGATGATGAGTGACTATTACAAAATCCATTGTCTTCACTATGTTATGGTTTAACATAGCGTTCCTTAAGCATTATTCATAAAAAAAAAATGTACTTTTATTCTTAAATTTACAACACTATATTTTGTTACCAATTTTTTGGGTGTTGTGTTGTTCCATTTATTTTTGGCATGTGCATATATGCGTTTATATTTGTATTTTCTTTATTTTTCCTTCTTGAAATTAGAAAACATGTGTATCTTTGTACCGTGTTAGCCAGTAGATAGAAAAATATTTAGACTTCAGAGTCAGCAGTGGTTGATACCTTTTAATGGATAACTGAAAAGATGGAAACAAATTGCAAGCTTTCAAGGCTACTCACGTCTCTTCATCAGGGAAAGACTAACTAAAAAAATTAAGCATCACATATTTCTATACACAACAGGACACAGGAATAGTGCAATAGGTAAGACAAGTAAGTGACGTGTATCAGAACTGTCATTATCTCACAGGGATGAACATAAATATTGGAACAGTTCCTAGATAAGGATAGAAAGTTTGATTGCCCTCTCATTGGCGTATTTTTTGGGGTTTTCATGACCCTGGAAGGGCATAGACGCAGATTCCTTAATTGATATAGAATGACATAAATCCATGTGATCTATTCATTCCATCACTAACAGTGTCAAAGGTCATGATGAACTTATATTCTGAAACCTTTGTACGTTTCTCATATTTGAAGTTATATTTTAATAACAGTAATTCCATATCCATGATGCTATGACCGGGCATACAAAAGTCTTTTGCCACAGGTAAATTCATTAATTTATCTGTGATTGTGTGGCGCTGATAATTCATCCTTGTTCTCCTTTTTGTTGCCGGTCTCCCCTCACTTGTCCCTCCCTCACTTGTCTTAGCTATTCCTGTGTCCTGTTGTGTGTAGAAATATGTGATTCTTCATTTTTGGCTTTACTCTTAGCCTGATGAAGACACCTGAGTAGTCTCGAAAGCTTTGAATTTGTTACCATATTTTCAGTTAGCCATTAAACGTTATCAACCACAGAGGACTGTGAAGTATAAATATTTTTCTATTCTTGTAATTGAAATTTATCATTTTATTGTTGTAGTAAAACTTCATTTATTCTTGTTTGAAGTACATACATTTGCAATGGCCACGTAACAAGGCAATAACTCAATATTTTATGCCTACACCCTCCTTGACCCTGGGCTTCAACAGCGCCAGTTGCTGCTCAGAAGTGTTAGATGCACAGATAAAAACAATCGCTGATGTGTTTGTGGGGTTCAGTAACGCCTGCTGTTCCCCTGCTGTGTGTCTGGCAAAAATTACTGCTGCTAACTACAACTTCAACTTCAAACGTCTCATACTAGGCCTCTGCCTACACCCTCCTTGACCCTGGGCTTCAACATCGCCAGTTGCTGCTCAGAAGTGTTAGATGCACAGATGAAAACAATCGCTGATGTGTTACTGGGGTTCAGTAATGTCAGCTGTTCCCCTGCTGTGTGAACGGCAAACAGTCCTGCTGCCTCCACCATGTTCTCTTCTCATCCCTGGGTTACAACACCGCCAGTTGTTTCTCGGAAGTGCTGTTAGCACAGTCTACACTTGCTCCTGTGTTACTGGGGTTCAGTAATGTCAGCTGTTCCCCTGCTGTGTGAACGGCAAACAGTCCTGCTGCCTCCACCCTGTTCTCTTCTCATCCCTGGGTTACAACACCGCCAGTTGTTTCTTGGAAGTGCTGTTAGCACAGTCTACACTTGCTCCCGTGTTACTGGGGTTCAGTAATGTCAGCTGTTCCCCTGCTGTGTGAACGGCAAAAAGTCCTGCTGCCTCCACCCTGTTCTCTTCTCATCCCTGGGTTACAACACCGCCAGTTGTTTCTCGGAAGTGCTGTTAGCACAGTCTACACTTGCTCCTGTGTTACTGGGGTTCAGTAATGTCAGCTGTTCCCCTGCTGTGTGAACGGCAAAAAGTCCTGCTGCCTCCACCATGTTCTCTTCTCATCCCTGGGTTACAACACCGCCAGTTGTTTCTCGGAAGTGCTGTTAGCACAGTCTACACTTGCTCCTGTGTTACTGGGGTTCAGTAATGTCAGCTGTTCCCCTGCTGTGTGAACGGCAAACAGTCCTGCTGCCTCCACCCTGTTCTCTTCCCATCCCTGGGTTACAACACCGCCAGTTGTTTCTTGGAAGTGCTGTTAGCACAGTCTACACTTGCTCCTGTGTTACTGGGGTTCAGTAATGTCAGCTGTTCCCCTGCTGTGTGAACGGCAAAAAGTCCTGCTGCCTCCACCCTGTTCTCTTCCCATCCCTGGGTTACAACACCGCCAGTTGTTTCTCGGAAGTGCTGTTAGCACAGTCTACACTTGCTCCTGTGTTACTGGGGTTCAGTAATGTCAGCTGTTCCCCTGCTGTGTGAACGGCAAAAAGTCCTGCTGCCTCCACCCTGTTCTCTTCTCATCCCTGGGTTACAACACCGCCAGTTGTTTCTCGGAAGTGCTGTTAGCACAGTCTACACTTGCTCCTGTGTTACTGGGGTTCAGTAATGTCAGCTGTTCCCCTGCTGTGTGAACGGCAAAAAGTCCTGCTGCCTCCACCCTGTTCTCTTCTCATCCCTGGGTTACAACACCGCCAGTTGTTTCTCGGAAGTGCTGTTAGCACAGTCTACACTTGCTCCTGTGTTACTGGGGTTCAGTAATGTCAGCTGTTCCCCTGCTGTGTGAACGGCAAAAAGTCCTGCTGCCTCCACCCTGTTCTCTTCTCATCCCTGGGTTACAACACCGCCAGTTGTTTCTCGGAAGTGCTGTTAGCACAGTCTACACTTGCTCCTGTGTTACTGGGGTTCAGTAATGTCAGCTGTTCCCCTGCTGTGTGAACGGCAAAAAGTCCTGCTGCCTCCACCCTGTTCTCTTCCCATCCCTGGGTTACAACACCGCCAGTTGTTTCTTGGAAGTGCTGTTAGCACAGTCTACACTTGCTCCTGTGTTACTGGGGTTCAGTAATGTCAGCTGTTCCCCTGCTGTGTGAACGGCAAAAAGTCCTGCTGCCTCCACCCTGTTCTCTTCCCATCCCTGGGTTACAACACCGCCAGTTGTTTCTCGGAAGTGCTGTTAGCACAGTCTACACTTGCTCCTGTGTTACTGGGGTTCAGTAATGTCAGCTGTTCCCCTGCTGTGTGAACGGCAAAAAGTCCTGCTGCCTCCACCATGTTCTCTTTCATCCCTGGGTTACAACACCGCCAGTTGTTTCTCGGAAGTGCTGTTAGCACAGTTAACACTTGCTCCCGTGTTACTGGGGTTCAGTAATGTCAGCTGTTCCCCTGCTGTGTGAACGGCAAACAGTCCTGCTGCCTCCACCATGTTCTCTTCTCATCCCTGGGTTACAACACCGCCAGTTGTTTCTCGGAAGTGCTGTTAGCACAGTCTACACTTGCTCCTGTGTTACTGGGGTTCAGTAATGTCAGCTGTTCCCCTGCTGTGTGAACGGCAAAAAGTCCTGCTGCCTCCACCCTGTTCTCTTCCCATCCCTGGGTTACAACACCGCCAGTTGTTTCTCGGAAGTGCTGTTAGCACAGTCTACACTTGCTCCTGTGTTACTGGGGTTCAGTAATGTCAGCTGTTCCCCTGCTGTGTGAACGGCAAAAAGTCCTGCTGCCTCCACCATGTTCTCTTCTCATCCCTGGGTTACAACACCGCCAGTTGTTTCTCGGAAGTGCTGTTAGCACAGTTAACACTTGCTCCCGTGTTACTGGGGTTCAGTAATGTCAGCTGTTCCCCTGCTGTGTGAACGGCAAACAGTCCTGCTGCCTCAACTTTAATTTCCATGGTACCTTCTGCTACCCATCCGGGTTCCAGTACCGTCAGCTGGTTCTCCGCAGTGCCTTTGGCCTAGGTGCCTCCATGTCGGTATCCGAGTTCCAGCAACGTCTGCTGGTCCTTGGTAGTGCTTTGGAGCACAGGTACCTCCTGCTTAGTAACCCTGTCCCAGTAACGTCAGCTGGTCCTCGGTTGTGCCATTGGCTCTTTTCCTTCTGCTGACCCTCCGGGTTCCAGCACAGTCAGCTGGTCCTCATTACTTTCATTGGGTCTTGTACCTTCTGCTACCCATCCGGGTTCCAGTACCGTCAGCTGGTTCTCCGCAGTGCCTTTGGCCTAGGTGCCTCCATGTCGGTATCCGAGTTCCAGCAACGTCTGCTGGTCCTTGGTAGTGCTTTGGAGCACAGGTACCTCCTGCTTAGTAACCCTGTCCAGTAACGTCAGCTGGTCCTCGGTTGTGCCATTGGCTCTTTTCCTTCTGCTGACCCTCCGGGTTCCAGCACAGTCAGCTGGTCCTCGTTACTTCCAATGGCTTTTGTACCATCACCAACAGGACAAAGAAGGTTAAGACAAACTACAAGATACAGAACAAGAGACAGAAGAACAATAAGCAGAAGATCAAAAAGCAGAAGAACATTAAGTATAAGACCAAAATGAAGAGCAAAATATATGCTCTAAATTCTAAGCAGAAGAAGACTAAGCAGTGTATGGGGGTGAGTCCGTTCCTCCTCGTGGTGCCCCTGGAAAATGCCTGATGCTGCTGCAGGCTAAACTGAACGCGGACAAATACTGTTGTAATTAAAATCTTTCGTGACAGCAAGAACGGAAGGATGAAAATTCAGAGTTTTACAGATTACAAGTACAGGAATGTCTGCCCACAATAAGAATATGATGAAAAGGATGAATAGGAAGAAGATGAAGAAGTAGAATATGAAGAATAATAACTGTTTAATAAGAACAATATAAGTAATGTTAACAAAAAGATGAATAGCAAGAAGTTTTAGAAGATTAAGAAGGTGAAGATGAAGAATAATTTGATGAGAAAGATGATGCTGCTGAAAATTATGAAGGAGAAAGTGTGTGAAAAGTTAAAAAGGTGAAGACCATGGACGTTGTGAAACAGACATATTTGACAAAATAGAAAAAAGGTTAACAACATTGTCAATTTGTTCGTCAATCCGAACGTATTTCCTAAAAAAAAAAAATTAATGCTATTCCATTGGATTGGGTCAAACATCTATGCCTTTAATGTCTCCTCAACCTCCCCCAATACATTCTACATTACTCTTTCTTGTTTTCCTTCATGTACAATTAACCAACAAGGCAAGAATGGGTTTTTTTTAATTTCGATATTTTGTTCCCATAGACTTACATGGGACTTCCGGTATCGGTATCGGGTATCGCCGATATTTTAGTGATATCGGCGATACCATTCCGATTCCGATACTTTAGGATATCGGAAAGTATCGCTCAACTCTAATGGCCAGAGCTTAGCCAGTATGCATTGGAGGTGCTGGCTTGCCCTGCTGCCAGTGTATTATCTGAGCGTGTCTTTAGTGCTGTAGGTGGTGTAGTAACAGACCGTCGCATGCGACTATCCTCAGAGAATGTAGACCGGCTTACTTTTCTGAAAATGAACAAGGCATGGATCTCACCTGAATTTGCCTGTCCGTTTTCAGATTAAATAACTGTTTGGCAACGTTTTCCATGTCTCCTGTTATGTTCATCTTTCTACCACCTGAACTGTACTCCCTGGGCTACAACACCGCCATTTGTTGCTCGAGTCGTAAGTAATTGGCAGGGGTACTGACTCCTGGCCAGCCTGGTTACAGCACGACAGCTGTTTCCTGGCAGTGTGAACGTCAATTATCCTCCAATAAGTTGTGCTGTCGTGTTGCATTCGGGTTAGCCGACTCTATGGTGCCTGCAGTTTAGGTGATTCCTATGTGTGCTGTGGGATATGTAAATAAAGGCGGTTTCCATTGTGACAATAGGATAAGCACCCACTGTAGGACTGTGTGATTCGGTAACTGCGGACGGCTTGCGTCCTGTCAACTTACATTTTCATGGGTGCGTTCTTCTACCCGTCCGGGGTCCAGTACCGTCAAGTGGTTCTCCCCAGTGCCTTTGGCCTAGGTGCCTCCATCTCCGTATCCGAGTTCCAGCAACGTCTGCTGGTCCTTGGTAGTGCTTTGGAGCACAGGTACCTCCTGCTTAGTAACCGTGTCACAGTAACGTCAGCTTGTACTCGGTTGTGACATTGCCTCTTTTCCTTCTGCTACCCGTCCGGGGTCCAGTACCGTCAAGTGGTTCTCCCCAGTGCCTTTGGCCTAGGTGCCTCCATCTCCGTATCCGAGTTCCAGCAACGTCTGCTGGTCCTTGGTAGTGCTTTGGAGCACAGGTACCTCCTGCTTAGTAACCGTGTCACAGTAACGTCAGCTGGTACTCGGTTGTGACATTGCCTCTTTTCCTTCTGCTACCCGTCCGGGGTCCAGCACAGTCAGCTGGTCCTCGTTACTTCCATTGTCTCTTGCTCCATCTGATACCCGTCAGGGTTCCAGTAACGTCAGCTGTTTCTCGGAAATTAGACGACATTAAAGACCACCCAGAAGAAGATGACGACAACAAGGACGACGAGTATGAAGCCAACCAGCCTGAACACCATCACAAAGAAAAAATAAAAGATTACCCAGAAGAAGATCACCAACAGGACAAAGAAGGTTAAGACAAACTACAAGATACAGAACAAGAGACAGAAGAACAATAAGCAAAAGATCAAAAAACAGAAGAACATGAAGTATAAGACCAAAATGAAGAGCAAAATATATGCTCTAAATTCTAAGCAGAAGAAGACTAAGCAGTGTATGGGGGTGAGTCCGTTCCTCCTCGTGGTGCCCCTGGAAAATGCCTGCTGCTGCAGGCTAAACTGAACACGGACAAATACTGTTGTAATTTAAATCTTTTGTGACAGCAAGAACGGAAGGATGAACAATTCATACTTTTACAGATTACAAGTACAGGAATCTCTGTCACAAATAAGAATATGATGAAGAAGATGAAGAGGAAGAAGATGAAGAATTTGAATATGAAGAAGATTAATTAGTTTAATAAGAAGAATATGAGTAATGTAAACAAAAACATGAATAGCAAGACGTTTAAGAAGAAGATTAAGAAGGTGAAGATGAAGAATAATTTGATGAGAAAGATGATGCTGCTGCTGAAGATTATGAAGGAGAAAGTGTGGCACTGGCAAAAGTTAAAAAGGTGAAGAGCATGGAAGTTGTGAAACATACATATTTGCCAAAATAGAAAAAAGGTTAACAACATTGTCAATTTGTTAGTCAATCCAAACGTATTTCCAAAAAAAAATATATTAATGCTATTCCAATGCATTGGGTTAAACATGTATGCCTTTATTGTCTCCTCAACCTCCCCCAATACATTCTACATTAGTCTTTGTTGTTTTCCTTCATGTACAATTAACCAACAAGGCAAGAATGGTTTTTTTTAATTTCGATATTTTGTTCCATAGACTTACATGGGACTTCCGCTATCGAAATCGGATATCGACGATATTTAGTGCTATCGGCGATACAATTTCGATACGATATTTTTAGATATCGAGCAATATCGCTCAACACTACTGTAGAGGCAAAACTATGTTCTCGTCTTGAGCATCTATGCCTCTTTAACCCCTCTATGACATTAGACGTACTATCCCGTCCATAAAACCCGTGCCATTCTGCCCATGGACGGGATAGTACGTCATAGGCGATCAGCTGCGCTCCTGAGGGGAGCGCAGCTAATCGCCGCTGGGTGTCAGCTGATTATCACAGCTGACACCCGTGACTGTGTGTCAGGAGCGGTCACGGACCGCTCCCGGCACATTAACCCCTAGCACACCGCGATCAATCATGATCGCGGTGTACTGGGGGCACAGGGGAGGATCGCGCAGGGTGGGGGCTCCCTGCGCGCCCCCCTGAGACCCTCAGACCAGCGCGATGTGATCGCGCTGTTCTGAGGGCTTCCTCCCTTCCAGGACTCGGATCCAAGATGGCGCCGGGGTCCTGGAGGGAGGCGGCTTCCTCAGTGCCTGCTGAGAGCAGGCACTGAGAAGCCTGCTGCACTGCCTGAGCGATCGCTGGTGTGACAGTGTGCTGGCACACTGTCACACCAGCGATTTGATAAAATACAGTGATGTCCCACCCTGGGACAAAGTAAAAAAGTTAAAAAATAAAAATAAACATGTTATAAAAAAAATCCAAAATAAATAAAAAAAAAAAATATTCCCCAATAAATTCATTTCTTCCTGTAAATAAAAACACCAAAACAATAAAAGTACACATATTTGGTATCGCCGCGTCCGTAACGACCCCCCCTATAAAACTGTCCCACTAGTTAACCCCTTTAGTGAACCCCTTAAAAAAAAAAAAAAACGAAGCAAAAAATCAATGCTTTATCATCATACCGCCGAACAAAAAGTGGAATAACGCGCGATCAAAAAGACCGATATAAATAAACATGATACCGCTGAAAACGTCATCTTGTCCCGCAAAAAACGAGCCGTCAAAACAGCATCATCAGCGAAAAAATAAAAAAGTTATAGCTCGCAGAATAAAGCGATGCAAAAATAATTATTTTTTATATAAAATTGTTTTTATTCTATAAAAGCGCCAAAACATAAAAAAATGATATAAATGAGGTATCGCCATAATCGTACTGACCCGAAGAATAAAACTGCTTTATCAATTTTACCACACGCGGAACAATAAAAACGCCTCCCCAAAAGAAATTCATGAATTGCTGATTTTTGTTCATTCTAACCTCCCAAAAATCGAAATAAAAAGCGATCAAAAAATGTCACCTGCTCAAAAATGGTACAAATAAAAACATCAACTCGTACCGCAAAAAATAAGACCTCACATGACTCTGTGGGTCAAAATATGCAAAAATTATAGCTCTCAAAATGTGGCGATGCAAAAAACTATTTTTGCAATAAAAAGCGTCTTTTAGCGTGACAGCTGCCAATCATAAAAACCCGCTATAAATAGTAAATCAAACCCCCCTTTATCACCCCCTTAGTAAGGGAAAAATAATAAAATTAAAAAAAATATTTATTTCCATTTTCCCATTAGGGTTAGGGTTAGGGTTGCGGCTAAAGTTAGGGTTAGGGTTGGCGCTAAAGTTAGGATTAGGGTTAGGGTTGGGATTAGGGGTGTGTTAGAGTTAGGTTTGTGGTTAGGGTTGGGACTAGGGTTAGGGGTGTGTTGGGGTTAGGGTTGGAGTTAGAATTGGGGGGTTTCCGCTGTTTAGGCACATCAGGGGCTCTCCAAATGTGACATGGCGTCTGATCTCAATTCCAGCCAATTCTGCGTTGAAAAAGTCAAACGGTGCTCCTTCACTTCTGAGCTCTGCCATGCGTCCAAACAGTAGTTTATCCCCACATATGGGGTATCAGCGTACTCTGGACCCCAAGAGTTATTGTGCAATTTGTCCTATTTCTTCTGTTACCCTTGGGAAAATAAAAAACTGGGGGCGAAAATATCATTTTTGTACAAAAAAAAATATTTTTTTGTTTTTACGGCTGTACATTATAAACTTCTGTGAAGCACTTGGGGCTTCATAGCGCTCACCACACACCTAGATAAGTTCCTTGTGGGGTCTATTTTCCAAAATGGGGTCACTTGTTGGGGATTTCCACTGTTTAGGCGCATCAGGGGCTCTCCAAATGCAACATGACGCCCCTAGACCATTCCATCAAAGTCTGCAATCCAAAACGTCACTACTTCCCTTCCGAGCCCCAACGTGTACCCATACAGTAGTTTTCTCCCACATATTGGGTATCAGCGTACTCAGGACAAATTGGGCAACAACTTTTGGGGTCCAATTTCTCCTGTTACCCTTGTAAAAATAAAATATTGGGGCGAAAAAATCATGTTTGCAAAAAAAAAAGGATTTTTTTATTTTTACGGCTGTGCGTTATAAACTTCTATGAAGCACTTCGGGGTTCAAAGTGCTCACCACACATCTAGATAAGTTCCTTGTGGGGTCTATTTTCCAAAATGGGGTCACTTGTGGGGGGTTTCCACTGTTTAGGCGCATCAGGGGCTCTCCAAATGCGACATGACGCCCCCAGACCATTCCATCAAAGTCTGCAATCCAAAACGTCACTACTTCCCTTCCGAGCCCTGACGTGCGCCCATACAGTAGTTTTCTCCCACATATTGGGTATCAGCGTACTCAGGACAAATTGGACAACAACTTTTGGGGTCCAATTTCTCCTGTTACCCTTGTGAAAATAAAATATTGGGGGCGAAAAAATCATTTTTGTAAAAAAAAAAGATTTTTTATTTTTACGGCTGTGCGTTATAAACTTCTGTGAAGCACTTTGGGGTTCAAAGTGCTCACTACACATCTAGATAAGTTCCTTGTGGGGTCTATTTTCCAAAATGGGGTCACTGTGGGGGGTTTCCACTGTTTAGGCGCATCAGGGGCTCTCCAAATGTGACATGACGCACCGAGACCATTCCATCAAAGTCTGCAATCCAAAACGTCACTACTTCCCTTCCGAGCCCTGACGTGCGCCATACAGTAGTTTTCTCCCACATATTGGGTATCAGCGTACTCAGGACAAATTGGACAACAACTTTTGGGGTCCAATTTCTCCTGTTACCCTTGTGAAAATAAAATATTGGGGGCGAAAAAATCATTTTTGTAAAAAAAAAAAAAGATTTTTTATTTACGGCTGTACGTTATAAACTTTAGTGAAACACCTGGGGTTCAAAGTTCTCAACACACATCTAGATAAGTTCCTTGAGGGGTCTAGTTTCCAAAATGGTGTCATTTATGGGGGTTTCCACTGTTTAGGCAGATCAGGAGCTCTCCAAACACGACATGGCGTCCAGCCAATTCTGTGTTGAAAAAGTCAGACGGCGCTCCTTCCCTTCCAAACTCTGCCATGCACCCAAACAGTGGTTTACCCCCACATATGGGGTATCAGCGCACTCAGGACAAATTGCACAATAACTTTTGGAGTCTTGTTACCCTTGGAAAAATAAAAATTGGGGTGAAAAGATCATTTTTGTGGAAAAAATATGATTTTTAAATTTTACGGCTCTACGTTATAAACTTGTGTGAAGCACTTTGGGGTTCAAATTGCTCATCAAAAATCTAGATAAGTTCCTTAGGGGGTCTAGTTTCCCAAATGGGGTCATTTGTGGGGGGTTTCCACTGTTTAGGCACATCAGGGGCTCTCCAAATGCAACATGGCATCCAAACTCAATTCCAGCCAATTTTGGTTGGAAAAAGTCAAATGGTGCTCCTTCCAATCCGAGCTCTGCCGTGCGCCCAAACAGTGGTTCCCCCCCACATATGGGGTATCGCGTACTCAGGACAAATTGTACAACAACTTATGTGGTCCAATTTCTCCTGTTACCCTTGGGAAAATAAAAAATTAGTGACTAAAAGATAATTTTTGTGGGAAAAAAATAGGATTTTTTATTTTCATGCCCGGGCATTATAAACTTGTGTGAAGCACTTGGGGGTTCAAAGTGCTCACCAAAGAACTAGATAAGTTCCTTAGGGGGTCTAGTTTCCAAAATGGGGTCACTTGTGGGGGGTTTCCACTGTTTAGGCTCATCTGGGGCACTGCAAACGGAACATGACCCCCATTAACGTCTGCATTCCAAAACGTTACTACTTCCTTTCCAAGCCCTGCCGTGCGCCCAAACAGTTTCCCCCCCCACATATGGGGTATCAGCGTACTCAGGACAAATTGGACAACAACTTTTTCGGGTCCAATTTCCTTGGGAAAATTCAAAAATTTGGGACTAAAAAATCATTTTTGTGGAAAATTGATTTTTTTTTTTTTCACACCCAGGCTTTATAAACTTTTGTGAAACACTTAAAGGGTTCAAAGTGCTCACAACAGATCTAGATAAGTACCTTAGGGGGTCTAGTTTCCAAAATGGTGTCACTTGTGGGGGGTTTCCACTGTTTAGGCGCATCAGGGGCTCTCCAAACGCGACATGGCATCCAATCTAAATTCCAGCCAATTTTAGTTTGAAAAAGTCAAACGTCGCTCCTTCCCTTACGAGCTCTGCCGTGTACCCAAACAGTGGTTTTCCCCCACATATGGGGTATTGGCGTACTCAGGAGAAATTGCGTAACAATCTTATCTGTCCATTTTCTCCTTTTACCCTTGTGAAAATAAAAAAAAAGTTTGTAAAAGATATTTTTTGTGGCTAAAAAGTAAAATATTCATTTTTTCCTTCCACGTTGCTTTAGTTACTGTGAAGCACCTGAAGGGTTAATAAACTTCTTGAATGTGGTTTTGAGTACCTTGAGGGGTGCAGTTTTTAGAATGGTGTCACTTTTGGGTATTTTCTGCCATATAGACCCCTCAAAGTGACTTCAAATGTGAGGTGGTCCCTAAAAAAAATGGCTTTGTAAATTTTGCTGTAAAAATGAGAAATCGCTGGTCAACTTTTAACCCTTATAATTTCCTAAGAAAAAAAAATGTTGGTTCCAAAATTGTGCTGATGTAAAGTAGACATGTGGGAAATGTTATTTATTAACTATTTTGTGTGATATATTTCTCTGTTTTAAGGGAATAAAAATTCAAAGTTTGAAAATTGCAAAATTTTAAAAATTTTTGCCATATTTGCGTTTTTTTCAAAAATAAACGCAAGTTATATCGAAGAAATTTTACCACTAACATGAAGTACAATATGTCACGAGAAAACAATCTCAGAATCGCAAAGATCCGTTGAAGCGTTCCAGAGTTATAACCTCATAAAGAGACAGTGGTCAGAATTGTAAAAATTGGCCCTGGTCATTAACGTGCAAACCACCCTTGGGGGTGAAGGGGTTAATGCATCCCATTATTTTATTTGTCTTGGCAGCAGCTACCTGGCACTGGTCACTAAAGTTTAGTTTGTCATCCACCTATACACCCAAGTCTTTTTCAGTGACAGTTTTAACCAGAGTTTTACATATTCATTCCATTATTTTTAGCATTTGTGTAACGCTGGTATTCTGTACTTTGTTTTCCAGCGTTACTCTGCATGTTTTTTGCATTAACCCTTTTGCTCCTTTCCCCCTAACCAGCTGGGATACTGTTGTCTGTTACCTATATGGATGCTGCTCAGTTCCCGGCTCTGCTGCGTACCCGTACTTGCGTGAGTGGCTCCGCTGCTTTGCATGACCGCCCGCATGTGCGGTTCCTGACCTGCTGTGAAAGCCGTCCGTAGCTTGCAAAGTCCTCTGCAGTGGTGCATGACTTACTACGTGTGTGGCAGCAGCCATTGTTAGGTTCCCTCTGTGTTGTGCTGTCTGGCTCTGCATAGGGGGCGCGGCCCACACCTGTCCTGCTTTTATGTGGATTGGGTGTTTACTAGAATTACTGCTCCAGCCTATCGCTGTGAAGCAGCTCATATATAAACTTCCCCAGCCCTAGTGGGCGTTGCCAGAGCTTCACATTGAATCCCTGAACCTAGCCGTATGTGGTTGTGTGTTCAGCTCCTGCTCTGAATTTGATCAGCTCTGGAGAGCTGATTCCCTGTTCCTGCTGTGTCTTGTTCCCTGATCCTGGATCTAACCCGGTACTTGAATGTCTGAACTGTGTCTTGTGTTTCCGCCTATGCTGGGGGCTGATTACCCAGATCGCCGTTCCTGGAGGCTGTATATCCAGGCCTGTTCCTGCTGTGTCTAATTACCTGAACCCCTGATCCTGGATCGCATCCTGTACCTAAATGTCTGAACTGTGTCTTGTGTTTCCGCCTATGCTGGGGGCTGATTACCAAGATCGCCGTTCCTGGAGGCTGTATATCCAGGCCTGTTCCTGCTGTGTCTAATTACCTGAACCCCTGATCCTGGATCGCATCCTGTACCTGAATGTCTGAACTGTGTCTTGTGTTTCCGCCTATGCTGGGGCTGATTACCCAGATCGCCGTTCCTGGAGGCTGTATATCCAGGCCTGTTCCTGCTGTGTCTAATTACCTGAACCCCTGATCTTGGATCGCATCCTGTACCTGACTGTCTGAACTGTGTCCTCTGTGTTATGTTCCAGAAATCCTGCTGTGTCCAGAACCCTGTGCCAGTGACTGTGAATCCTTGCTATATAACCTGAGTTCATCTTGGAAGGAGGAGTCCGGTGTGTGCTGAGTTTCTGTTACTCTGTGCTCAGCTTCTGTGCAATCCCCGGCCAGCTCCCGTTGAGCTTGGCGGGGCTTGCACAAGACCGCTGGGGTTCCTTTTCAGGTCGCTGCCAGATGTCCGGATCCTATGCCTGATGACCATGGCCTGATGTCCGATGTCCGACGACCACTTCCAGATGTCCGGATCCTATCCTCCCTGCCTGATGTCCGGGTCCTGCCGATTGTTGCCAGATGTCCGGAGCCTGCTGATCGGTGTCAGATGTCCGGATCCTATGCCTGATGACCATGGCCTGATGTCCGATGTCCGACGACCACTTCCAGATGTCCGGATCCTATCCTCCCTGCCTGATGTCCGGGTCCTGCCAATTGTTGCCAGATGTCCGGAGCCTGCTGATCGGTGCCAGATGTCCGGAGTCCGATGCCTGTGTTCCAGTCCGTGTTCCTGTGATCCAATCCATGTTCCTGTCTGTGTTCCTGACTCCCTGAGATCCAATCCGTGTTCCTGATGTTCCTGTCCGTGTCCTCCCTGATGACCACTGCCTGATATCCGATGTCCGATGACCACTTCCAGATGTCCGGATCCTATCCATCTCTACCTGATGTCCGGAGCCTGCTGATCGGTACCAGATGTCCGGAGTCCGATGCCTGTGTTCCAGTCTGTGTCCCTGAGACCCAGTCCGTGTTCCTGTCTGTGTTCCTGACTCCCTGAGATCCAATCCGTGTTCCTGATTTCCTGTCCGTGTTCCTGTGTCCCTGAGATCCCGTCCGTGTTCCTGATGTTCCGATGTCCTGCCGGTTCCTCCTTGGTCTACCCTGTGATGACGTCTGTCCTGGGTCGGTGTCTGATGTTCTCCTGCTGAGCCTGTGCTACGCCTGAGGCCTGAGAGAGAGGCCGTCCTAGTATGCCTGTGCCAGATGACCCTGGACTTCATCAACCCGTGATGACCCCGCCATCGTCTGACGTTCGTCCTGGGCCGGTGTCTGATGTTCTCCTGCTGAGCCTGTGCTACGCCCGAGGCCTGAGAGTGAGGCCATACTAGTATGCCCGTGCCAGATGATCCTGGACTTCATCAACCCGTGATGACCCCGCCATCGTCTGAAGTCTGTCTGAGGTCGGTGTCTGATGTTCTCCTGCTGAGCCTGTGCTACGCCTAAGGCCTGAGAGAGAGGCCGTCCAAGTATGCCCGTGCCAGATAACCCTGGACTGCATCTACCCGTGATGTCCTCCAACACTCGTCTGTGATTCTGAGTCGTGTACCCTTCTCTGATGTGCGGAATCGGGAGCCCGGTCTTATGTTCTATTTATGTACTGAGTTTCTTTAAGTAAACTTTATGTTTCTTCTTACCTGAAGTTGTGCGGTGTTGTCTAGTCCTGCAGGTCGCCACCTTGCCCACATGCTCAGCTGCCACGGATCCCGGTCGCTGCCCTTCCCTAGTCCGGGCAGGCCCGGGTCTCCCTCCGTGGTCCAGTGGGTCCACATTCTCTTATCATCTGGGACCCATGCCTCACGTCGTCGTGGACTGGCGGCGTGGGAGCATTGGCTAGCTAGGCAAGCTATGCCATGTCCCGGCGCCCCACAGCCGTGGGAAGTCGCCACAGAAAGCTCTGGCCATGGACTCCGCTGAGCATGTGCGGTCTGCAGGACTTTCTCCAAGCTCCACCTGATGTGCGAACTAGACTACTTGGTCCCCACACGGTAAGTGGACTAGATGGCTCGATTCCCCGCTTGGTCAGCGGTTCGGACTTTTCGAGCTATTAACTATGCTGCCATATTGTGAACTATGGGACTTACCGCCAAACCCAAGTGAATTTTTCTGGGGAATTTTTTTTTACTTGGGTCTTCAGAAGAGGGGTTCTGAGGAGGGGGATACTGTAACGCTGGTATTCTGTACTTTGTTTTCCAGCGTTACTCTGCATGTTTTTTGCATTAACCCTTTTGCTCCTTTCCCCCTAACCAGCTGGGATACTGTTGTCTGTTACCTATATGGATGCTGCTCAGTTCCCGGCTCTGCTGCGTACCCGTACTTGCGTGAGTGGCTCCGCTGCTTTGCATGACCGCCCGCATGTGCGGTTCCTGACCTGCTGTGAAAGCCGTCCGTAGCTTGCAAAGTCCTCTGCAGTGGTGCATGACTTACTACGTGTGTGGCAGCAGCCATTGTTGGGTTCCCTCTGTGTTGTGCTGTCTGGCTCTGCATAGGGGGCGCGGCCCACACCTGTCCTGCTTTTATGTGGATTGGGTGTTTACTAGAATTACTGCTCCAGCCTATCGCTGTGAAGCAGCTCATATATAAAGTTCCCCAGCCCTAGTGGGCGTTGCCAGAGCTTCACATTGAATCCCTGAACCTAGCCGTATGTGGTTGTGTGTTCAGCTCCTGCTCTGAATTTGATCAGCTCTGGAGAGCTGATTCCCTGTTCCTGCTGTGTCTTGTTCCCTGATCCTGGATCTAACCCAGTACTTGAATGTCTGAACTGTCTTGTGTTTCCGCCTATGCTGGGGGCTGATTACCCAGATCGCCGTTCCTGGAGGCTGTATATCCAGGCCTGTTCCTGCTGTGTCTAATTACCTGAACCCCTGATCCTGGATCGCATCCTGTACCTGAATGTCTGAACTGTGTCTTGTGTTTTCGCCTATGCTGGGGGCTGATTACCCAGATCGCCGTTCCTGGAGGCTGTATATCCAGGCCTGTTCCTGCTGTGTCTAATTACCTGAACCCCTGATCTTGGATCGCATCCTGTACCTGACTGTCTGAACTGTGTCCTCTGTGTTATGTTCCAGAAATCCTGCTGTGTCCAGAACCCTGTGCCAGTGACTGTGAATCCTTGCTATATAACCTGAGTTCATCTTGGAAGGAGGAGTCCGGTGTGTGCTGAGTTTCTGTTACTCTGTGCTCAGCTTCTGTGCAATCCCCGGCCAGCTCCCGTTGAGCTTGGCGGGGCTTGCACCAGACCGCTGGGGTTCCTTTTCAGGTCGCTGCCAGATGTCCGGATCCTATGCCTGATGACCATGGCCTGATGTCCGATGTCCGACGACCACTTCCAGATGTCCGGATCCTATCCTCCCTGCCTGATGTCCGGGTCCTGCCGATTGTTGCCAGATGTCCGGAGCCTGCTGATCGGTGTCAGATGTCCGGATCCTATGCCTGATGACCATGGCCTGATGTCCGATGTCCGACGACCACTTCCAGATGTCCGGATCCTATCCTCCCTGCCTGATGTCCGGGTCCTGCCAATTGTTGCCAGATGTCCGGAGCCTGCTGATCGGTGCCAGATGTCCGGAGTCCGATGCCTGTGTTCCAGTCCGTGTTCCTGTGATCCAATCCATGTTCCTGTCTGTGTTCCTGACTCCCTGAGATCCAATCCGTGTTCCTGATGTTCCTGTCCGTGTCCTCCCTGATGACCACTGCCTGATATCCGATGTCCGATGACCACTTCCAGATGTCCGGATCCTATCCATCTCTACCTGATGTCCGGAGCCTGCTGATCGGAACCAGATGTCCGGAGTCCGATGCCTGTGTTCCAGTCCGTGTCCCTGAGACCCAGTCCGTGTTCCTGTCTGTGTTCCTGACTCCCTGAGATCCAATCCGTGTTCCTGATTTCCTGTCCGTGTTCCTGTGTCCCTGAGATCCCGTCCGTGTTCCTGATGTTCCGATGTCCTGCCGGTTCCTCCTTGGTCTACCCTGTGATGACGTCTGTCCTGGGTCGGTGTCTGATGTTCTCCTGCTGAGCCTGTGCTACGCCTGAGGCCTGAGAGAGAGGCCGTCCTAGTATGCCTGTGCCAGATGACCCTGGACTTCATCAACCCGTGATGACCCCGCCATCGTCTGACGTTCGTCCTGGGCCGGTGTCTGATGTTCTCCTGCTTAGCCTGTGCTACGCCCGAGGCCTGAGAGTGAGGCCATACTAGTATGCCCGTGCCAGATGATCCTGGACTTCATCAACCCGTGATGACCCCGCCATCGTCTGAAGTCTGTCTGAGGTCGGTGTCTGATGTTCTCCTGCTGAGCCTGTGCTACGCCTAAGGCCTGAAGAGAGAGGCCGTCCAAGTATGCCCGTGCCAGATAACCCTGGACTGCATCTACCCGTGATGTCCTCCAACACTCGTCTGTGATTCTGAGTCGTGTACCCTTCTCTGATGTGCGGAATCGGGAGCCCGGTCTTATGTTCTATTTATGTACTGAGTTTCTTTAAGTAAACTTTATGTTTCTTCTTACCTGAAGTTGTGCGGTGTTGTCTAGTCCTGCAGGTCGCCACCTTGCCCACATGCTCAGCTGCCACGGATCCCGGTCGCTGCCCTTCCCTAGTCCGGGCAGGCCCGGGTCTCCCTCCGTGGTCCAGTGGGTCCACATTCTCTTATCATCTGGGACCCATGCCTCACGTCGTCGTGGACTGGCGCGTGGGAGCATTGGCTAGCTAGGCAAGCTATGCCATGTCCCGGCGCCCCACAGCCGTGGGAAGCGCCACAATTTGCACTGTATGAAAATGATCAACTTTATTTAGAACATTTAAAAAAAAATACATAAAACAAACCTAGCTGGGTCATGTCCTTGGCTACTTTCTGTAGTTTTAATACAATCACTATTTTATCTGCTGCAGCTCTGCTAGTTCTCTCAACAAACAGCTATATCTAGTCCCGTCCATGCCATTGATTGATAGTAGAAATGAGTGGATTTTTTTAAAATTTGGATATGCCAACTTTGCCGCATTTTCCCCCCAAATTTTGATTTGCAGCTAATAAATTCGCATGAATCTAAGTACTGGAAAGTTTGTAACTGTAAATACATGCTGGGAAGAGGACAGAGATTATGTGAGATAGAACCTTGCTGACCAATAAAGCTTACACTCTACAGGTCAGAGAAAGAATCCCGCTGATCATAAAAGATTACTTACTACAGGAAAGAGAGGACCCTTCTGACCACATTAGCTTACACTCTACAGAAGAGAGGAGAAAGAGTGATGGAGGTCTCCACTTCTCATAAGAGCTTACCCTCTACAGGAGAGAGAGAGAGATGGAGGTCCACACTTCTTATAAGAGATTACCCACTACAGAGAGAGAGACAAAAAGACAGAGATGACCCAGCTGACTATAAGATCTTACACTCTACAGAAGAGAGACATACAGTATATGGAAAATGACACTGCCGTACAAAACTGTGTTCCTCGGGGAACCACTGATCTGTGATGTCCCAGGTACTGACCACCAATGAACAAGGTATGATAATCCATAAGATGTCATAGCGACAGGGCATTATGGGAAAGCTCATGCAGCAATGTAAAATTACCAGTCTTTGATGCTTCAACGGTGTTCCAAATGGTGCTGGGCAAGTTTTTTTATGCAAAACGTGAATTGAATCTCAAAATGATCGAATTCACTTAAAACTGTAGATTCCAGAATATTCAACTTGATCCTCCGTGGAACAGTTCATATCTAATTCACATCTTTATGCCTACACCATGCACAGAAAGAAAGCTGCCACTCAATGAAAGGAGGCAGATAGTTGAAGATGATTAATAATGAGGACAATCTAGCAGGAGCCCATCAGTGAGAGGGTAAGCAGAGCAGCAGCAGGAAAAGCAGTGTTTTTAGCAAAACTAGAGCAAGAAGACCAGAAAATGAGATGTCAGATTCAGGGCCTCTTTCTCTATTTTATGCTTTTCTCAGGAGGGGCAGCATAAACCTGTGACAGATTCTTTTTCACTATAAATTACAATTTCATGATGAAAGAGGCAAAAACTTACATTTCTTAAGTCAACCATAAGCATATAAAGCCTTACCTTTGCGTATGTTTGCAAGTTATATGCATTTTCTTTAATACACATTTCTTGTACCCTTTTGGCACTGGTGTTATTTTCACATAAAAAACAGAAACATTGCCAAAAATGGTGTGAAGGGAGCCTAAGGTTTTCATAAAAAAGCAGGGAGACTTGCTGTAGTCTGCAGTGTGATCCCTGATAACTTTCCTACTAAAGATATTGTGCAGTGTTCTAGTACAACCTGCTGGTAGTGAGAAGAATAGCAGCCGACATAATAAGGGTTTTCTTTTTTTTTCCATGATTAAAGGCAATACTATTATTTTTTATCTTAAAGCCATAACTTTTAATCGTAGAACAAAACAATGGAAAACATAAAAATACAATAATTTGAGCAACAGTTTCAAACCATACGGCAACAATAAAGAAGAGAAAGTGAATTCTTGAAGTATGATCCTACAAAAATTGGAGGGTAAAATAAGGAAATGGGAGTTACGCAAACTGTACTTGTAGTTTTCCTTAATATGCATCTTGTGACTATAAAGGTTATAACAGTTTAGTTAATATATTATTGCAGAGATTTGGTAGCAGGGATGAGAGGACACATCTGCCGAGGATTGAGCTTGAGTCCAACTTCCGGAAATTTGTGGTTTCATGAGTTTGAACACCTTGACATTTGATTTGAGGTTCATAAAAAAAATGCCCAACAGTATTTCCCATACTGCTGAAGTATCAGAGGGCAGACTCATTTCATTTTGCATTGCCGCACGGACTACCACATAATGCTGTGCAGATATGACATCTAGCAAATGATTACACTGGTGGTCAGTACCTGGGTCATCACTGATTAGCAGTTCCCAGAGGACCACAGTTTCTATGGCAGAAGAGTTTTCCATCTCTAGCATCATTGGGTTATACTTTCTTTCCTGTAAAGTGTAAGCTCTTATGATCAACAGAAGCCTGTCTCTCTCCAATAGAGAATAAGATCTTATGGTCAGCAGGGTTCTCGCTCTCTATTGTAGAGTGTAAGCTCTCATTATTGGAGTCCTCTTTCTTTTTTTCCTGTAGAGTGTAAGCTCTTATGATCAACAGGGTCTTCTCTTTCTCTGTACAGAGTATAACCTCTTATGATCAGTGAGGTTCTCTCTTCTTTAGAGTGTAAATTCTTAAGGTTCTCTCTCTCTCCTATAGATAGTAAGTTCTTATGGTCAGCAGGGTTCTCTCTCCTATAGAGAGTAAGCTCCTATGGTCAGCAGGGTTTTCTCTCTCCTATAATAGTAACTCTTATGGTGAGCAGAGATCTCTCTCCTCTCCCCCACGTATGTTTCCCAAGCAATTATAAGCTTTCCAGTATTGTGATTCACGTAACTGAATTTCTAGTGAAAATTTGTCAAAGCAAGCGACTCTTCATTTCAAAAGATCTACTCATTCCCTCTTGGAGAGATCATAGCTGAAGTTGTAGACTAAGGCTTTAGTAAGATAACCATTTCTATTGTGTATGTGAAAAAAAATAAGATTTTCATCACTGTTTCCTCAGCTTTTCTCGTATTAAAAAAAAAACTGATGGAAGACTCTTAAAGAAGAAGGACACCCATCAAAATTTTGATTATCTTAATATATTGCAGTTGTCATATCATACAGCACACTTACAATTGCTCATTTTGCCTTTCTTCCCAGCTAATTCTTGTCTTTTGCATTAGGTCTATGACATCATGTGATTAAAAACTGACTAGCTGAATCCTTCTACAGTAAGCTCTATGTAAAAACATGAGGTAAATTTTTCCTGTATGAGTCATAGGTCACTGCAAAACTCTATGGTGAGGGGTGGAGCAGCTGGGACAGGAGGTAAAGAGGGGAATGATAAATGCAGGAAAGAGAGACTTTCTGTTTCTACAAAGAGCAAGAAAAGAGAAGAATTAGCTGGGTAGAAAGGCAAAATGAGAAATTGCAGGTACACAGTGCTATATAATATGATGATTGCAACATATTAAGAGGACAAAAACTTTGATGGGAGTGCTTATTTAAGCTTCTCCTATCAAAGAGCACGAAATTGCAACTAGAATAGCTAAAATGTGCTGTCTGAGCTTTCCACAGATCTTTCTAGTAGTTGCATTGACAAATTTGGTTGATGTTTTGGATAAAATACAGATCTGTTTCCATACATATTTTCAGGTTCTATTTATGAAAACACATAAACAACATGTGTATTGACCCCTTAAAGACCACTGATACGCCTTCTAACGGCGGCAGTTAAGGGAACTTATTCCTCAGCGACGCTTTTTAACGGCACTGAGAAATAAGTGTATAGCACCCCCAGCATCAGAAATTCTCTGGGGTCTCGGCTACCGGGGGTAGCGGAGACCCCAGAGAACATGATTCTGGTTGGTTTTTACTGACTCCAGTGTTATCACTCCTTGAATAACGGCGACCGGAAAAACAAAGTCCAGTTTCCCATTTAATTTCTCTTTCCTCTGATATGATCTACCACATTAGAGTAGAGAGAAATGGGGTTCCCTGGTACCTCCAGTGTCTCTTGACCCTCTGGCATCCCCCAGTGATGTCCCCCTGCCGTCGGCGTCTTCTTCTGGGCACCCAGCAACAATAGGACATTTTTCTATTGGTTCATTTTGATCACTGTGATAGACCCTATCGCAGTGATCAAAATAAAAAAAATAGTAAATCAACCCCCCCCTTTCTACCCCTTAGGTAAAAATAATAAAATATAAATGTTTTTATTTCCATTTTTCCATTAGGGTTAGGGTTGGGGCTATTGTAAGGGTTGGGGTTTGAGCTAGGGTTAGGGTTGGGGTTATAGTTGGAGTTATAGTTAGGGTTGGGGTTGTGTTGGGGTTAGGTTTGTGGTGTTGGGGTTAGGGTTGTGATTAGGGCTATGGTTAGGGTTGGGATTAGAGTTAGGGTTGTGTTGGGGTTAGGGCTGTGTTAGGGCTGGAGTTAGAATTGGGGAGTTTCCATTGATTAGGT
>JARQOD010000003.1:232562077-232623196 GCA_033576555.1 Oophaga sylvatica | reverse complement strand
TTGGCTTTGCCTCTCAGTGTACTCCCAGATGGCTCTTCCCCATTCAAGTTTTGGGTCTCTAAGCTGGATACATGGCCAGAGCTTAGCCAGTATGCATTGGAGGTGCTGGCTTGCCCTGCTGCCAGTGTATTATCGGAGCGCGTCTTTAGTGCTGCAGGTGGTGTACTAACAGACCGTCGCATGCGACTATCCTCCGATAATGTAGACCGGCTTACTTTTCTGAAAATGAACAAGGCATGGATCTCGCCAGAATTTGTCTGTCCGTTTTCAGATTAAATAACTGGTTCGCAACGTTATCCATGTCTCCTGTTATGTTCATCTTTCTACCACCTGAACTCTACTTCCTGGGCTCCAACACTGCCAGTTGCTGCTCAGAAGTGTCGTGTCCACAGAACAAAACACAAGCTCTACTGTTAGTGGGGTTCAGTAACGCCAGCTGTTCCCCTGCTGTGTGAACGGCAAGAAGTCTCCTGTTCCCGACACATGGACAGAAAAACACATGACCAACATGCTCCAAATAGGGAAGAGCCGTCACCCTGCTTGTTATGCTGAAAACATGAAATTGTGAAGTTTTGCAGGCCTAGAATGATAAATTTTTATGACAAATATGGACAAATAATAATTTGTCATCACAGCGCATATCTGCACATGTCTATTAGAAATGGTAACAAAAAATAAAACATAGTCTACTCTTCACATTTTGAAATTAATGCATAAAAGTACGTTTCATACTTATGAATTAATGCTTTTTAAGGAACTTTATCTGTACCTGTAAGATAATGCAGTCAATGGATGTACGAATCATTAAATCCTCATCATCATCATCACGAGTTTTTATTTATGACAGACATTATAAAATACACATACTGATGCCAACTGTAACTTCAAACACCATATATGAAATGGCCAGCATGTAAACATGGTAATAATGTCCAATAATAAATTATTACATCTAGAAAGTGCATCATGCATACTGACAATAGGTAGTTATACCTGCAAGTGCTGTTGAAACAACCACAAGAGATATAAATTAATACTGGTATATAGGTATCACAGTGCATAGTTACTCATGGACAATGTTGATGTAATACTGTATCTCAATTAAGTCAGCGTCAACCATTAGGCTTGTTAGTCTTGTACATTGTTAAAGAGGGAACGTAATTTTTTGTTTGTCATAGGTGGAGTATTACACATTAAATTATTACTGCTGTATTTTTTTTTGCGTCCCTAGTGCGCAATAACGCAGCCTAACCTCACATTTTATAGTCAGCTAATTGCCACACGCTACCCTACCCTACGCGTGACAGTAGGAAGGTAGTGTTGACGGATAAAGCTTTGCGCAACCAGACATTCTTTTACCCTCTTCAACACTCTACAAGCAAAAAATGCATGATTTCAGCCGCAGACTTTATTGACGTACAGTATAACATCGGCATTACCCATCAGAGGCTGTCCACTGTCTGATACAGACATAGAATATACCTTTGCTATCCGTAGCCTTTGTTTCACCTACACTTGCAGGCACACACTTAAATTGTGACAAACAATGCCTAATGTTTTTTTAAATGGTTATTTTTTATCGTACATTATTGTGTCATCAATCATCACATTGATGAGTCCATGCTGGACATGTCATACATGCTATAGAAAGTTACGATTTTATGAACTTAAATAATTGAAATGTCTGTGACTGTCACATAAAATTTGCGATGATGATGATGAGTGACTATTACAAAATCCATTGTCTTCACTATGTTATGGTTTAACATAGCGTTCCTTAAGCATTATTCATAAAAAAAAAAATGGACTTTTATTCTTAAATTTACAACACTATATTTTGTTACCAATTTTTTGGGTGTTGTGTTGTTCCATTTATTTTTGGCATGTGCATATATGCGTTTATATTTGTATTTTCTTTATTTTTCCTTCTTGAAATTAGAAAACATGTGTATCTTTGTACCGTGTTAGCCAGTAGATAGAAAAATATTTAGACTTCAGAGTCAGCAGTGGTTGATACCTTTTAATGGATAACTGAAAAGATGGAAACAAATTGCAAGCTTTCAAGGCTACTCACGTCTCTTCATCAGGCAAAGACTAAATAAAAAAATTAAGCATCACATATTTCTATACACAACAGGACACAGGAATAGTGCAATAGGTAAGACAAGTAAGTGACGTGTATCAGAACTGTCATTATCTCACAGGGATAACATAAATATTGGAACAGTTCCTAGATAAGGATAGAAAGTTTGATTGCCCTCTCATTGGCGTCTTTTTTTTGGGTTTTCATGACCCTGGAAGGGCATAGACGCAGATTCCTTAATTGATATAGAATGACATAAATCCATGTGATCTATTCATTCCATCACTAACAGTGTCAAAGGTCATGATGAGCTTATATTCTGAAACCTTTGTACGTTTCTCATATTTGAAGTTATATTTAAATACCAGTAATTCCATATCCATCATGCTATGACCGGGCATACAAAAGTCTTTTGCCACAGGTAAATTCATTAATTTATCTGTGATTGTGTGGCGCTGATAATTCATCCTTGTTCTCCTTTTTGTTGCCGGTCTCCCCTCACTTGTCCCTCCCTCACTTGTCTTAGCTATTCCTGTGTCCTGTTGTGTGTAGAAATATGTGATTCTTCATTTTTGGCTTTACTCTTAGCCTGATGAAGACATCTGAGTAGTCTCGAAAGCTTTGAATTTGTTACCATATTTTCAGTTAGCCATTAAACGTTATCAACCACAGAGGACTGTCAAGTATAAATATTTTTCTATTCTTGTAACTGAAATTCATCATTTTATTGTCGTAGTAAAACTTCATTTATTCTTGTTTGAAGTACATACATTTGCAATGGCCACGTAACAAGGCAATAACTCAATATTTTATGCCTACACCCTCCTTGACCCTGGGCTTCAACAGCGCCAGTTGCTGCTCAGAAGTGTTAGATGCACAGATGAAAACAATCGCTGATGTGTTTCTGGGGTTCAGTAACGCCTGCTGTTCCCCTGCTGTGTGTCTGGCAAAAATTACTGCTGCTAACTACAACTTTTACTTCAAACGTCTCATACTAGGCCTCTGCCTACACCCTCCTTGACCCTGGGCTTCAACAGCGCCAGTTGTTTCTCGGAAGTGCTGTTAGCACAGTCTACACTTGCTCCTGTGTTACTGGGGTTCAGTAATGTCAGCTGTTCCCCTGCTGTGTGAACGGCAAAAAGTCCTGCTGCCTCCACCATGTTCTCTTCTCATCCCTGGGCTACAACACCGCCAGTTGTTTCTCGGAAGTGCTGTTAGCACAGTCTACACTTGCTCCTGTGTTACTGGGGTTCAGTAATGTCAGCTGTTCCCCTGCTGTGTGAACGGCAAAAAGTCCTGCTGCCTCCACCATGTTCTCTTCTCATCCCTGGGCTACAACACCGCCAGTTGTTTCTCGGAAGTGCTGTTAGCACAGTCTACACTTGCTCCTGTGTTACTGAGGTTCAGTAATGTCAGCTGTTCCCCTGCTGTGTGAACGGCAAAAAGTCCTGCTGCCTCCACCTGTTCTCTTCTCATCCCTGGGTTACAACACCGCCAGTTGTTTCTCGGAAGTGCTGTTAGCACAGTCTACACTTGCTCCTGTGTTACTGGGGTTCAGTAATGTCAGCTGTTCCCCTGCTGTGTGAACGGCAAACAGTCCTGCTGCCTCCACCCTGTTCTCTTCTCATCCCTGGGTTACAACACCGCCAGTTGTTTCTCGGAAGTGCTGTTAGCACAGTCTACACTTGCTCCTGTGTTACTGGGGTTCAGTAATGTCAGCTGTTCCCCTGCTGTGTGAACGGCAAAAAGTCCTGCTGCCTCCACCATGTTCTCTTCTCATCCCTGGGCTACAACACCGCCAGTTGTTTCTCGGAAGTGCTGTTAGCACAGTCTACACTTGCTCCTGTGTTACTGGGGTTCAGTAATGTCAGCTGTTCCCCTGCTGTGTGAACGGCAAAAAGTCCTGCTGCCTCCACCATGTTCTCTTCTCATCCCTGGGCTACAACACCGCCAGTTGTTTCTCGGAAGTGCTGTTAGCACAGTCTACACTTGCTCCTGTGTTACTGGGGTTCAGTAATGTCAGCTGTTCCCCTGCTGTGTGAACGGCAAAAAGTCCTGCTGCCTCCACCATGTTCTCTTCTCATCCCTGGGCTACAACACCGCCAGTTGTTTCTCGGAAGTGCTGTTAGCACAGTCTACACTTGCTCCTGTGTTACTGGGGTTCAGTAATGTCAGCTGTTCCCCTGCTGTGTGAACGGCAAAAAGTCCTGCTGCCTCCACCATGTTCTCTTCTCATCCCTGGGCTACAACACCGCCAGTTGTTTCTCGGAAGTGCTGTTAGCACAGTCTACACTTGCTCCTGTGTTACTGGGGTTCAGTAATGTCAGCTGTTCCCCTGCTGTGTGAACGGCAAAAGTCCTGCTGCCTCCACCATGTTCTCTTCTCATCCCTGGGTACAACACGCCAGTTGTTTCTCGGAAGTGCTGTTAGCACAGTTACACTTGCTCCTGTGTTACTGGGGTTCAGTAATGTCAGCTGTTCCCCTGCTGTGTGAACGGCAAAAGTCCTGCTGCCTCCACCTGTTCTCTTCTCATCCCTGGGTTACAACACCGCCAGTTGTTTCTCGGAAGTGCTGTTAGCACAGTCTAACACTTGCTCCGTGTTACTGGGGTTCAGTAATGTCAGCTGTTCCCCTGCTGTGTGAACGGCAAAAAGTCCTGCTGCCTCCACCATGTTCTCTTCTCATCCCTGGGCTACAACACCGCAGTTGTTTCTCGGAAGTGCTGTTAGCACAGTCTACACTTGCTCCTGTGTTACTGGGGTTCAGTAATGTCAGCTGTTCCCCTGCTGTGTGAACGGCAAACAGTCCTGCTGCCTCCACCCTGTTCTCTTCTCATCCCTGGGTACAACACCGCCAGTTGTTTCTCGGAAGTGCTGTTAGCACAGTCTACACTTGCTCCTGTGTTACTGGGGTTCAGTAATGTCAGCTGTTCCCTGCTGTGTGAACGGCAAAAAGTCCTGCTGCCTCCACCATGTTCTCTTCTCATCCCTGGGCTACAACACCGCCAGTTGTTTCTCGGAAGTGCTGTTAGCACAGTCTACACTTGCTCCTGTGTTACTGGGGTTCAGTAATGTCAGCTGTTCCCCTGCTGTGTGAACGGCAAACAGTCCTGCTGCCTCCACCCTGTTCTCTTCTCATCCCTGGGTTACAACACCGCCAGTTGTTTCTCGGAAGTGCTGTTAGCACAGTTAACACTTGCTCCCGTGTTACTGGGGTTCAGTAATCTCAGCTGTTCCCCTGCTGTGTGAACGGCAAAAAGTCCTGCTGCCTCCACCATGTTCTCTTCTCATCCTGGGCTACAACACCGCCAGTTGTTTCTCGGAAGTGCTGTTAGCACAGTCTACACTTGCTCCTGTGTTCTGGGGTTCAGTAATGTCAGCTGTTCCCCTGCTGTGTGAATGGCAAAAAGTCCTGCTGCCTCCACCATGTTCTCTTCTCATCCCTGGGCTACAACACCGCCAGTTGTTTCTCGGAAGTGCTGTTAGCACAGTCTACACTTGCTCCTGTGTTACTGGGGTTCAGTAATGTCAGCTGTTCCCCTGCTGTGTGAACGGCAAAAAGTCCTGCTGCCTCCACCATGTTCTCTTCTCATCCCTGGGCTACAACACGCCAGTTGTTTCTCGGAAGTGCTGTTAGCACAGTCTACACTTGCTCCTGTGTTACTGGGGTTCAGTAATGTCAGCTGTTCCCCTGCTGTGTGAACGGCAAACAGTCCTGCTGCCTCCACCCTGTTCTCTTCTCATCCCTGGGTTACAACACCGCCAGTTGTTTCTCGGAAGTGCTGTTAGCACAGTCTACACTTGCTCCTGTGTTACTGGGGTTCAGTAATGTCAGCTGTTCCCCTGCTGTGTGAACGGCAAAAAGTCCTGCTGCCTCCACCATGTTCTCTTCTCATCCCTGGGCTACAACACCGCCAGTTGTTTCTCGGAAGTGCTGTTAGCACAGTTAACACTTGCTCCCGTGTTACTGGGGTTCAGTAATGTCAGCTGTTCCCCTGCTGTGTGAACGGCAAAAAGTCCTGCTGCCTCCACCTGTTCTCTTCTCATCCCTGGGCTACAACACCGCCAGTTGTTTCTCGGAAGTGCTGTTAGCACAGTCTACACTTGCTCCTTTGTTACTGGGGTTCAGTAATGTCAGCTGTTCCCCTGCTGTGTGAACGGCAAAAAGTCCTGCTGCCTCCACCATGTTCTCTTCTCATCCCTGGGCTACAACACGCCAGTTGTTTCTCGGAAGTGCTGTTAGCACAGTCTACACTTGCTCCTGTGTTACTGGGGTTCAGTAATGTCAGCTGTTCCCCTGCTGTGTGAACGGCAAACAGTCCTGCTGCCTCCACCCTGTTCTCTTCTCATCCCTGGGTTACAACACCGCCAGTTGTTTCTCGGAAGTGCTGTTAGCACAGTCTACACTTGCTCCTGTGTTACTGGGGTTCAGTAATGTCAGCTGTTCCCCTGCTGTGTGAACGGCAAAAAGTCCTGCTGCCTCAACTTTAATTTCCATGGGTACCTTCTGCTACCCATCCGGGTTCCAGTACCGTCAGCTGGTTCTCCGCAGTGCCTTTGGCCTAGGTGCCTCCATGTCGGTATCCGAGTTCCAGCAACGTCTGCTGGTCCTTGGTAGTGCTTTGGAGCACAGGTACCTCCTGCTTAGTAACCGTGTCCCAGTAACGTCAGCTGGTCCTCGGTTGTGCCATTGGCTCTTTTCCTTCTGCTGACCCTCCGGGTTCCAGCACAGTCAGCTGGTCCTCGTTAGTTTCATTGGCTCTTGTACCTTCTGCTACCCATCCGGGTTCCAGTACCGTCAGCTGGTTCTCCGCAGTGCCTTTGGCCTAGGTGCCTCCATGTCGGTATCCGAGTTCCAGCAACGTCTGCTGGTCCTTGGTAGTGCTTTGGAGCACAGGTACCTCCTGCTTAGTAACCGTGTCCCAGTAACGTCAGCTGGTCCTCGGTTGTGCCATTGGCTCTTTTCCTTCTGCTGACCCTCCGGGTTCCAGCACAGTCAGCTGGTCCTCGTTACTTCCATTGGCTTTTGTACCATCACCAACAGGACAAAGAAGGTTAAGACAAACTACAAGATACAGAACAAGAGACAGAAGAACAATAAGCAGAAGATCAAAAAGCAGAAGAACATTAAGTATAAGACCAAAATGAAGAGCAAAATATATGCTCTAAATTCTAAGCAGAAGAAGACTAAGCAGTGTATGGGGGTGAGTCCGTTCCTCCTCGTGGTGCCCTGGAAAATGCCTGATGCTGCTGCAGGCTAAACTGAACGCGGACAAATACTGTTGTAATTAAAATCTTTTGTGACAGCAAGAACGGAAGGATGAAAATTCAGAGTTTTACAGATTACAAGTACAGGAATGTCTGTCACAAATAAGAATATGATGAAAAGGATGAATAGGAAGAAGATGAAGAAGTAGAATATGAAGAATAATAACTGTTTAATAAGAACAATATAAGTAATGTTAACAAAAAGATGAATAGCAAGAAGTTTTAGAAGATTAAGAAGGTGAAGATGAAGAATAATTTGATGAGAAAGATGATGCTGCTGAAGATTATGATGGAGAAAGTGTGTGAAAAGTTAAAAAGGTGAAGAGCATGGAAGTTGTGAAACAGACATATTTGACAAAATAGAAAAAAGGTTAACAACATTGTCAATTTCTTCGTCAATCCAAACGTATTTCAAAAAAAGAAATATTAATGCTATTCCATTGCATTGTGTTAAACATCTATGCCTTTAATGTCTCCTCAACCTCCCCCAATAAATTCTACATTACTCTTTGTTGTTTTCCTTCATGTACAATTAACCAACAAGGCAAGAATGGGTTTTTTTAATTCCGATATTTTGTTCCCATAGACTTACATTGTATTTCCGGTATCGGTATCGGGTATCGCCGACTATTTTTTGGGTATCGGCGATACCATTCCGATTCCGATACTTTTGGATATCGGAAAGTATCGCTCAACTCTACTCCTGAGTCCTTCTCATTTTATCTAGGCCTCGCAATGAGTGATTTGACTTTCTCAGTTTTGGAGTCTTTTTAAATTCATATCAAAGGTGAATCTGAGGCCCACCTCTATATCTCTTCCAGGGTGTACTGCAATCCCTCCTTTAAATATTTACTATGACTTGCACTAAGTGCATAGGCTTTAGCAGTGTAGGAGTCCCCTGTTTTTAAAATTCTCCCTCCTAATTTTGGGAAGTCAAGCTTAACCACAGGTCATGGAAGGAGCCGCCATTCTACTCTGACTAGCAAAAGGACAGGACACGGCACAAGTGAGGGACAGTTTTAGGTTCTGTGGGTGTCATTGTAAAACAGCCTCTGTACTGCCACGGTGCACCTGGGAATGTGGGTGAACTTTTCAATATGCAGTTTTGCTTCTTTCAGAAGCTGTAATGAAAGTAGGAATCATTATTGGGCACATTACTTTACAATCTTGCTATGATTTTAAAGAATCTGTTTTACGGGCTTTTTACAAAATGTGATGTCAAAAGTATTAGCAACACCTTTATTTGTTGTAGCAGTTGCAAATTGTTTGCTTCATTTGACGTTTGGATACTCGTCATTAACTCTGTGTGACTTTTTATTTGGACCTTATATGGATCTAGTAAGGGATGAGGTATGTTTCCTGACTTGAGAAAATATTCTTTTAGGGGCAAGTCCAAGCACCTTCATTGTTTTGGGCTCTTCCACAGTCCATAGCATGAGGCTTTCTTTCCATGCATTCATTGCCTGATTTTGTCTCTTTATGGTCATGTGTAAATAGAAATTCCCAAAAGAATGCAATCCAATTCACAATTTGCTTTAAATTGTTAAAGAAATTAGTCTTCATCTAATCCAATTGACAATCTTTTTAAAATTGTCAAAAAAATGATTCTTCATCCAATCCAATTGACAATCTTTGTGTTTTATTGGCTGTACTGTGGTGCCTTCTTGTAACTTGCAGTGACTGCATGGCCTTTGCTAGTTTTGGAGTCAGAATCTTTTTAAAAGAGAACCATAATTGAGTCAGAGTCTCTCCTCTATGTATTAGAGATGTGTACAGGCATCTTCCCCATGCTGTTTCCATTCTATTTGAGCACTTTCATCAGTTTTAATTTCCTGCAGTCATCCTGGGAAGGTCCGCCGGACAAAAATGCCCAAGTTTCCCATTGACTTTCATTATACTTGTTACTTGAGATGAGCACTCGAGCATTATGGAAAGCTCTTTATGAGTAACGAGCACCCGAGCATTTTAGTGCTCTCTCATCACTAAATAAATACTGATTATAATACATTCTAATTTCCATAAATAGACCCGATGTCTTGCGCTTTTAAACCCCTTTTATTTTAAATTATATTATGATGAATTGTCATCATAGAACAAAAACTTTATAACCGAACGATCACCTGATGAGTCATGTGACTAAAGGAAGGTGGGAGTGGTTACAAACCAATACCAACCTAAAAGACAACTTCCAGCAAAAGACTGACATTAACTCTTGCTGGACCAAAAGAAAAAAAAAACATTTAAATTTCAGCAGACCCAGAACTGCCACGAATCCCTTAATGATTCGTGACAGGTGTATATATCTGTCATATATATCCGTCATGAGCACCTATTAATCAGCACTCAACAATGAATACATACCATACCTCCCAACTTTCACAGGTATGGTATCGTTTCCATCACGCAAGTGTGCCACTGTAAATTTTGACCACGCCCCTAGCCACACCCCAAGCCACACCCATTAACCATTTATTTCTACCCTGGCAGGAGGAGATGTCTGAGTGCATGATGATTATTTCCTTTTTCCTGCATTTTTTCATCTTTTTCCCCTTATTTGATGCATTGCTGGTGCACATGTGAAGCAGAGTTTTTAATGTGGTTTTTATAATATGGAAAAACGTTTGATTCTGCACTTGGAGATGCAATACCATTCTTTGTACGTGTTTTTTTAAGCTCCATATAGATGTCTCTAAAGAAAAAAAGCATCAATATCGCACAGTACAAGAGTGTCTTTAGATGCACAGGAGGCCCAGTTTTCATGAAATCACATCAAGAACAGTTAAACACAGCAGAATTTCTGCCCACAAAAAGGGGCAGAATAAATGCAGCATTTATGCTACACGTGAACACAGCCTAAATGTCCAAGTAACATGCATGTGATTTTTTACAGACTACACTCGAGTATCTGAAGCTGTTGCATTGTGCAGTTTGGTCCTTTTTTTCTCTATAGACATCTATGTAGAGCTTGAAAAAAAAGGAATGTAAAAAGAGCCATTACATTTTTAAGGGCAGAATTAAAGCTTTTCTGCACTATAAATTTTTTTTAAAAATGTGGCCTAATTTCTGCAGCAAAAACACATCACATGAGGTGGAAAAGGCATAAAGAATGCTGCAAACACTTGTGTAGTTGTACAGTTGTGTAGTACAAAATAGAATCGGTAGAAAAAACACATTATGTATATTACTTTGTATATTACAAAGTGAAGTCTGCTAGAAATCTGCTCTAAAACCTTTCGATATGCCATCAAATTTTTGTGAATTTTGCCATTTTCATGCCAGTTTTATCAAGTGCCACCATAACAGATGGAGCTGTGGCGGGACAGGGAAGAATGGTGGTGTGAATTAGTCCGGTGTTACTCTTGCATGTGTGATGCGAGAAACTCGCACATCAACACCTGACACTGCCGCCGGCATGTATTTCTATGCAGCCGCACACTTCGGTCCTGAGTGCCGGCGGCAGTGCTGGTTGTTGATGCGAGAGACTCGCGCGAGTTTCTCGCATCACACACGCAAGTGTGACACCGGACTCAGTTGAGCTGTGGTATGCCTGATGCCAGAAATCAGGCATGTGCCTCTTAACACCTTCTTGACATGGCCATTTTTTGTGCCTGTTTTCTTTTTTTTTCCCCATTCTTCTAAAACCCATAGCTTTTTTATTTTTCTGTCAACATGAGGGCTTGCTTTTTGCAGGATGAGTTACTTACCAATGACACCATTTATTTTACTACATAGTCGGTTAGAAAATGGGAAAAAAATCCAAGTGAGGTGGGAGAATGAAAAAACACAATTCTGCAATTGTTTTTTGGGAATTCTTTTACGGCGTACATTATGTGGTAAAATTGATCTGGCAATATGATTGTTCTCATCAGTACGATTATGATGATACCAAACTTGTCTAGTTTTTTAAATTATTTTAGTGGTGAAAAAAAATCAGAAATTTGTAAAAATAAAATTGGGGGAATCTTGTTTCCATTTACGGAGACCCATAGTGTTTTCATTTTTAGGCCGATTGAGGTGTGTGAGGATTTATTTTTTGCAGGGTGAGAAAAAGGTTTTTTTATATCATTTTGGAATATATATGATATTTCAATTGCTTCTTAAAGCATTTTTGCGGAATTGCAGAGTCCAAAAATGCGCAATTTTGGAGTCTTAAATTTTTTGGGGTTATGGCATTTACAAATCAGGTTCATTATTTTTATATTTTGATAGATTGAACTTTTACGTCCGTGGCAAGAACACGTGTATTTTTTTTTTTTAATTTATTATCGTTATTTTTAACAAAGGCTGGGTTTCAAAGAAGATCTGGGATGACAGGTATGGAGATCTTCAACAGACCCCAGGTGTTACAGCAACAAATTGATGACTTGCAATCGCGCCAGGGGGAGCTGATGGGTGCATAGATTGGGCACGGCTTTTAGAGGCAGGTCCTGGCTGTGTATCACAGCCATTATATATCGCGTATGGTTTTGACTCACCCCATAAGCCTGCTCTATACAACCACTACTACTTGCGCCGTACATGTACAGTGGATGTTTAAAGGGCTTAATGAATCAGGCATCTATGACAACAGCAAGCTCCCTCATCAAGACCAGCGTGAACAAATGCCAAAATAATTAAAAAAAACATAAGTTCCCATGAAAACTTCAAAGCTCATTGATAGAAAGATTAAAAAAAATCTTTGGGCTTTCAAAACAAAAACAAAATGCTGTTAAAAAAAAGATTTTTTTCCCCTTGAACCATCGCAAAAGCTCAAGATTGCTTCTGCTCTTTGGTTACAAGCAGCCAGCATGTGACCACTGCAGCTAATCAGTGGCTTCAGCTATCATATGCCATGCTACTGGCATCACCAGCATTGGGAGCTAAGATAAGCTTGGATGACCCCTTCAATAATAAAACAGTATGCAGTAAGCTTCTAAGCTATAATTAATATGGTGTTAAAAGGTGGATGTTGACTTTAAGATAAATCCTCCAAAGTAAAGAAAGGTAAATTTATCAATGTAATTCCAGCAATTTTCATAGATTTCAGGGTTCATGCAAGAGAAAAATGTATTATGAATCATGGGACTAAGAATGGGAGAATTAGGTGAAGTAATTAGTGTGTTGTCAAAATGCTACTCGGGAATGATGGACTATGTGTAGTCATGGAGGAGAGCCCCGAATAGTGGCATTAAATTCAACACAGCTGGACAACACTCCTGAATGTGAATTCCCTGTAGTTTACAGATACTATAACATTTTGTTACATTGTACTATACCATATGTGTGTTTTATGGATTCTTACTATCTTATTACGTTTCTTCATATGGCACTTGCACTTTGGAGTTATAAAGCAAAACTGGTGAACTGTATGATAACTTTCAACAAGTATGTGGATTAAAACTGTCATCTTTCAGCATTCAACAGTTGTGTAAATTTGTTTAAGACTTTATTTTTACTTATTAGGTTAATTAGCAAAATTTCCAAACTTGTTGCTGATTGCAATAAACTAGTCAAACAAGAATAGTGTAAATAGCTCAAAACAACTAATATAACAAGTGGTTTATCCAAATTCACACAAAATGCCTCTTTTAATGACTATTGTAGTCTCAAAACTATTCACACCCTTCTTGACATGTCTTTAGTATTTAATGGAGTACCCTTCTGCTTTGACCTGCTGCAAACATGAAGCATAGCCAGATATCAGTTTCTAGCAACCTTTGTGAAGAGGGTCAAAACTTCTGAGGCTTATTTATAGATCTGACTTACTCTTTAACAATTAATTTGTGGATTCAACAGATAACAACTAGGAAAAAATGAATTTCATTGCAATTCGTGCAAATAAAAAATAAATTGGAGTCAGTAGAAGTGTACATCTTGGAGTTCAGGCAAGGAGACCTTAAGTGTTTAGTGTGTTCATTGGTATGCAAACTGAAGCCTTAATACCTGCTGCCATTAAATCATGATGCATGGTGTTTTGCAGAGACTCAAAGGTTTTTGACCACCTACTCTAACAGGTATCTGATGGCATCTGTGACAGCTTCCTCTTTCGCTTATGTGGCACCCCAGAGTCCGGTTGCCACAGTGACATTGCCTCCCTCTACAGGGTGGTGATGTCATGCCTAGAAGCAGGAAGAGGTCCCCATGTGAGGTAATACACAGCATCCAACACTTGTTCTAACTCCAGACCACAAGGGGTGGGGCTTAAGGGAGTGAAAGTTGGTGGGAAGAGTTAGTGCTGAGGTAAGGAGATTGTTCTGGAAAGAGTCAGTTAGTCTGAGGTGAGGGAAAAGAGAGGAGCGGAGACAAGAGCTTTGGGAATTGCAGCTGCGTCAGAGCTGATCCCAGAGCGGAGCGCTGATAAAAAGGACACCAGAGTCCTGGGCTGTGCGGGTGCTGTGCGACCCAACAGCCGAATCTGGAGGGCAGGGGACTGCATGCTCCCTGACCACACCAAACACCTGGAGGCACCGCAGCAGGCCAAGAGCCCAGGGCTGCCAGTGAACAGACAGTGACTGTGATAGGCTCACGCTGTTTGCCATTCAGGTTAAAGCCAACACGCAGGAAACCTACAGGCAGCAGGGACAAGAAAAGAGTGCGCAGCAGGAAGGCCTCTATCCCCTCCTGGCAGGGTGGATCCCCTGAATGCTTCCAGGTGAGCCAGACTCTTGCTATCATCTGTAATTAGTACTCCGGATTGCATTTTCACTTACCAAGAAGTAAAAGGTAAAGAAAACTGCACTTTTCTGTGTCCCTTGCTTATTCTCTGAGAACTGCCCGGCCCGGTACCGAGTGCCCCACCGCCCTGGTGGGGTGCTCCACTCACATCCAGGTATTGTAGTCAATAGAGATGAGCAAATTGATTTGCAGAAGATTGAGTTTAATTTCATGTAATGAAATTCATGTAATACTGAACATTTTGAAATTCGATTTGTGGTTTGGAAAAAAAAAAAATACTCCCCTTCTTCATTTTCTACATTGCTGAAGCATCTGACAGGCGCTAAAGGGTGGCTTTGTGGGCTTTCCTATACTACCCCACAGCTATGACATCTTACTGATCAATATTTTTAGTACAGTGGTTGTCAGTACCTAGGCCATTACAGATCAGCAGTTCCCAGCAGAGCACAGTTTGAAAGTCAGATTAATTTCACCTCTCCAGAGTTACTTCTCTTCTGTAGAGTGTAAGCTCTCCATGTCAGTGGGGTCCTCACTCTCTCCTGTAGAATGTAAGCCTTTATGATCAATGGAGTCCTCTCTTGTAAAGCAGCTGAAATGCAGGCCAGTATGCTCAGGACAAGCCTGCACTGCAGCAGCCAAAACCACCACCAGGTGGCAGCAAAAACATCCAAAGCTGTGTTAGGAATAATCAGTCATACAAGGTCTCAGCAAGCCCGTGGTCAGAAACAAGCCAATAGGTCAAAACCAGATGGGAGCTGTCAGACTACTGCTGTGTAGCGCAACCTTCCCCAGAGGGAGCTAGGGAGGGACGTGAGACTGAGTACACAGAGAAGCTATACAAATCAGAAGCACAGGCACCACCAAGTGGTGGGAGCGTGGTCAGGCAAGCCGAGTCAAAACCGTAAAGAGGCAGAAGTACCATAAGGAGCAGCAATACACGTAGTCAGTATACCAAGCCGAGGGTCAAATAGCCAGACAGAGAACGTAGCAGCAGAGATGGATACCAAGAGACGGGGTCAGAGTCAGTCCGGATCATACACGAGTATACAAGTCAAAGGCAGGAGGATCACCAGGTAACAGGGGTCAGAGGCTCTAAACTGGAAGTTTGAGCTATCACTAACACTGGTAAGCCGGCTGTGACGGACTGAAATAGCCCAGCCCGCTCCAGAACGAGGCTGAGGAAATTAACCCCCGCATGACCAGTCCTGAGAGAGGACAGCAGAGCACAAACTCCGGACTGGACCATGACATCTCTATTCTGTAGAGTGTAAGTTCTTATGGACAGGGAGTTCCTCTCTCTCTCTGTTATGTTAAATGTAAACTCGTATTCTCATTGTGTTCTCTTTTTTTCCCACCCTCTCCCCTACATGTATTCTCTGAGAAATTGCAAGCTTTCCAGTATTGAGAGTCACACAAATTTTTTTTAAATTAATGAAATTTTGGGTTAAAATTTGGCGAAGTCTGCTCATTTAAATTTCAAAAGAACTGCTTCCAACTTCATCATTTAATGCCTTTTCTATCTTTTTGTATCCTTTACCTGGTTTGTGCAAGGCAATGATTTCTTCTTTTAATGCCCTTCACGACATCCGCTGTACATGTACGGCACTGCAGAAGATGCCATCCCACAAACTGCCAAACATGTATGGCATGACGATTAACCGGGCTCTCTCCAAGCACAGACGTGATCAAAAACAGGTGTCAGTGCTATATGAGAGCTGAAACCCTGCAGCAACACCAATGATCAGTGCTAGTGCATATTGCGGGCTTTTGACCCCACTGATGCTGATGTCAATAGTGACAGTGACATTGATAGGCATAGCAGAGGCAGGGAGCTTCTCCTCTGCTTCGATCGGCACAACGCAATCACAATTGCCTGGTGACCACAGGTTTAAAAATGACCGCAAGGTTACCCTGGTATGGTGGCCTGTAAGCTCATGCTCAGAGCAGGAGCTGACACATTCCCTTGCAGTCTGCGATGCACTGAACTAACTCCCTGCAATGCAAAAGCACTGCAGAGAAATAGGTCAGGCAAAGTTGATGTCACATTTGGGACAAGGTAGGAAAGTTTAAAAACAAGTTTTTAAAAATGTGAACATGTTAAAAAAAATCACAAAATAAAGAAAAAAAAGGAAAAAAATGAACAAAAAAACATAAATTTATGTAAAAACAAAAAAACAAATAAAGTACACATATTTGGTATCACTGCATCCAGAACGACACGACTTATAAAACTTTCTCACCAATTAACCCCTTCAGTTCATACCCACCATTAAAAAAAATGAGGAAAAAACTCAATGATAAATGCAATAAAAAGAATGATTGTAAATAAAAATGGTAATGCTGAAAACGTCATCTTGTCCCACAAAAAACAATCTGCCATACAGCTTAATCAACAAAAAAATAAAAACGCTACAGCTCTCAGAGTAGAGTGATGCAAAAACAATTTTTTTTCTATTAAAAAAATATTTTGTTGCGTAAAAGCGCCAAATATAAAAAAATTGTATACATATGGTATTGCTGTATTTGTACTGACCCGAAGAACAAAGCTGCCTTAACAATTTTAAAACCAAAAAAACAATTCCAGAATTGCTGGTTTTTATTAATTCTGCCTCCCAAAAATCAGAATAGAAAGTGATCAAAAAATGTTATGTGCTCGAAAATGGTAACAATTAAAAACATCAACTCGTCCTGTGAAAACAAGCCCTAATATGACTCTGTTGGCAGAAATATAGAGAAATTATAACTCTCAAAATATGGTGATGCAAAAACTTTGTTTTCTAGTGTGTTATAGCAGCCAAACACACAAAAATGCTATAAATCTGGTATCTCTGTAATCGTATCGACCTGAAAAATAAATAAGTCTAATCACTTATACCACACGAGGAATGGCGCAAAAGATAGATAAAACCAATTCTTGACCTGCTGATTTGTTCATTCTGCCTCCTAAAGATCGCTGTAATGCATGGTTTCCGCTTACTCTCTGAAATACGACATTCAGACGGAACCCACAACAGAGTCCTTCTTTTCAGGAGTGCATAAAAGCATGGTCGCCCACAGTTTTGGGCACCTCTCAGAAGAAGGACACTGCTGAACAGAGGCTAGAAGGAGACTACAGTAACTCTGCGGCCTCATTATAGTGAAAGGAGTTTCACTTCATTCAGAGATTTAGATGAAAAATGCCTCTTTAGAGAGAAAGAGGACTAGAACTCTAGTGCCACCTATTGGAATGAGCAACAAACCCCTGTAGCAAAAACAGTGCCTTTTGGCAAAGTGCCAATAGTCCCACACCAGGGAACAGAAACACCCGCTCAATGACAACATGTGAATAAGGAGAAAAAAGAGCAATCAGGTGGATAGAATAAATAATCACTTTATTAAACAATTCAATGTGTAAAATATACAATAGAGAAACATCACCAAACTATAGCAGGATGGTCCAGAAAAAAGCACAGAGGGGTGGGGGTGCCCGTTTATGCATTAAGAAGCCCAAATGTAAGAAATCTAGTAACAAGGCCAGTGCCTAATCGCTTCATGCAAGTGTGGTGGCTCAAAGCAGCACTACATGATGCAAACAATGGCATACATCAACAGTGACAGAAATTAATAACAGATCGCTAGAGGCCAAGAACTCACCACAGAATGGGGCACCACCAACAACCCTGAGCCAGGTATAGAATGCCCCGCTGCTTTTTTCTGGACCATCCTGCTATATTCTGGTGATGTTTCTCTATTGTATATTTTACACATTGAATTGTTTAATAAAGTGATTATTTATTCTATCCACCTGATTGCTCTTTTTTCTCCTTATTCACATGCCACCTATTGGAAGTAGCAATCCTAAAAGTCAATGTCGACCCTTTAACGAGCCTTGTCATATGACTTAGGATAAAAGCCAAACCAGAATCTCAATTTGCAGACACTGTGCTTCGGAGTACTGCCCCTCATCAGTGCAAAGTGTGAAATCTGGTTTGGCTGTGTGAGAGTGTGTCTAGACTTTATGGCCCCTGTCAGTGGATTTCTTAGTGTCGGATCCCTGCCAACAGCCGACCGCTACAACACTGGTCTTGCGCTACATCATCAAGGTCCGAATCCTACTGCAAACCGCTAGGAGCACAGACACACGGATGTGACCGGACCCACTGCAGACCACCGGAGGTACTTTATTTCATCTAGTGACACCTGAGCACATCCACAGTTGTGGATCTTATCCTGGGCTCACAGTGTGTCTCTCTTAATCAGCTCAAGCCCTTCACTTTGCCGGTGAATTTGTTTTAGAGCTATTGCCACCGACCGGGGCAGCTCTATTTTGGGACATAAACTATCTGCAGAGGCTTGCTCTGCATTTGACTATGGATTAAGGAAACTTTATTTCTTTTACGTCTTACTGCTTATGCTGGGACGTACCACCTCCTCCTTACACAATTATTTTGTACATGCATTAATTTATTTATTTGTTTACAGCTCCCTGGAACAGCTTTAGTTTACGGCATATCTATTTACACATTTCTCCATTGCTCTGGCCAAGAGCAATTATTTGTATATAATCAACTAACTTACCTTTTTTACAACTTTTGAATGGGCATCTTGCAATATTTCTTGGGCAACCTCACTAACTACCTCTTTTCCAGTCACACAGGTCTATTTCAGATAAACCATTTTAAGATTATTGATAGTTGTTCATAGATACCAGTGATCTAATTTTATAAATAAAAAGCCACCCTCTTTAATGTTGTTTTTTTTTCAGCGCAAATCTACTTTTACACTCATATTTACCTTTATTGATTTCTTTGTGGTTGGAATCTAGATTCGCAGCAGTTAAAAATCCTTCAGATACCAGTGCCACTGTAATTACCTCCTACAGAATCTCAATTTGCAGACACTGCGTTTCGTGGTACTGCCCCTCGTCAGTTCAAAGTGTGAGATCTAGTTTGGCTGTGTGAGAGGCATCTGACCGACATGCAAGAAGTATTGGTTCTCCTTGTGGAGACTGGCATGCTAAGCATGCCGAGTAGAGTTGAGCGATACTTTCCGATATCCAAAAGTATCGGATCGGAATGGTATCGCCGATACACAAGAAATATCGGCGATACCCGATACCGATACCGGAAATCCAATGTAAGTCTATGGGAAAAAAATATCGGAATTAAAAAAGCCATTCTTGCCTTGTTGGTTAATTGTACATGAAGGAAAACAACAAAGAGTAATGTAGAATGTATTGGGGAGGTTGAGGAGACATTAAAGGCATAGATATTTAACCCAATCAAATGGAATAGCATAAATATTTTTTTTTGTAAAGATGTTCGCATTGACTAACAAATTGACAATGTTGTTAACCTTTTTTCTATTTTGGCAAATATGTATGTTTCACAACTTCCATGCTCTTCACCTTTTTAACTTTTGCCACACTTTCTCCTTCATAATCTTCAGCAGCATCATCTTTTTCATCAAATTATTCTTCATCTTCACCTTCTTTATCTTCTTCTTAAACTTATTGCTATTCATCTTTTTGTTAACATTACTCATATTGTTCTTATTAAACTATTATTCTTCTTCATATTCTACTTCATCTTCATCATATTCTTATTTGTGACAGAGATTCCTGTACTTGTAATCTGTAAAAGTTTGAATTTTTCATCCTTGCGTTCTTGCTGTCACAAAAGATTTAAATTACAACAGTATTTGTCCGTGTTCAGTTTAGCCTGCAGCAGCAGGCATTTTCCAGGGGCACCACGAGGAGGAACGGACTCACCCCCATACACTGCTTAGTCTTCTTCTGCTTATAATTTAGAGCATATATTTTGCTCTTCATTTTGGTCTTATGCTTCATGTTCTTATGCTTTTTCATCTTCTGCTTATTGTTCTTCTGTCTCTTGTTTTGTATCTTGTAGTTTGTCTTAACCTTCTTTGTCCTGTTGGTGATCTTCTTCTGGGTAATCTTTTATTTCTTCTTTGTGATGGTGTTCAGGCTGGTTGGCTTCGTGCTCGTCGTCCTTGTGGTCGTCATCTTCTTCGGGGTGGTCATCAGGGTCGTCGTCTTTATTGTTGGAGATCCATAGTGATTACCCAACAAAACATTTAAAAAAATATTCAATTTGTAAATGTAGCTGAAGGTACAAGAAGGCTGACTAACTTCCGAGAACCAGCTGACGTTACTGGAACCCGGACGGGTATCAGATGGTACAAGAGACAATGGAAGTAACGAGGACCAGCTGACTGTGCTGGAACCCGGAGGGGAAGCAGAAGGAAAAGAGCCAATGGCACAACCGAGGACCAGCTGACGTTACTGGGACAAGGTTACTAAGCAGGAGGTACCTGTGCTCCAAAGCACTACCAAGGACCAGCAGACGTTGCTGGAACTCAGATACCGAGATGGAGGCACCTAGGTCAAAGGCACTGCGGAGAACCAGTTGACGGTACTGGAACCCGTACGGGTAGCAGAAGGTACAAGAGCCAATGCAAGTAATGAGGAACAGCTGACTGTGCTGGAACCCGGAGGGGCAGCAGAAGGAAAAGAGCCAATGCCACAACCGAGGACCAGCTGACGTTACTGGGACACGGTTACTAAGCAGGAGGTACCTGTGCTCCAAAGCACTACCAAGGACCAGCAGACGTTGCTGGAACTCGGATACCGAGATGGAGGCACCTAGGCCAAAGGCACTGCGGAGAACCAGTTGACGGTACTGGAACCCGGACGGGTAGCAGAAGGCACCCATGAAAATGTAAGTTGACAGTCCGCAAGCCGTCCGCAGTTACCGAATCACACAGTCCTACAGTGGGTGCTTGTCCTATTGTCACAACGGAAACAGCCTTTATTTACATATCCCACAGCACACATAGGAATGACCTAAACTGCAGGCACCATATAGTCGGCTAACCAGAATGCAACACGACAGGACAACTTATTGGAGGCTAATTGACGTTGACACTGCCAGGAAACAGCTGTCGTGCTGTAACCAGGCTGGGCAGGAGTCAGTACCCGTGCCAAGTACTTCCGAGCAACAACTGGCGGTGTTGGAGCCCACGGATGAGAAGAGAACAGGGTGGAGGCAGCAGGACTTTTTGCCGTACACACAGCAGGGGAACAGCTGACATTACTGAACCCCAGTAACACAGGAGCAAGTGTTGACTGTGCTAACAGCACTTCCAGGCAATACATTGGTTGCAAACACTATAGAAGTACACAAAGGGGCCTTTCACACCTATTGAACAGTTGTGTGCAGTGTTCACTGCAGTCTCTGCGGAATAACCACACTTAGGCCTTATAACTTTTCAGACTTTCTTTATCAATCTACCAAGATGAAGAAGGCAGGGAGTAAGGCACATGGTCGTGGAGTTTCAGCAGGGAGAGGACGTGTGGATTCTGTGGCTGCTGCCGCCCCCAGTGACACAGCATCCACCAGTTTTCCCCGTGAGCGTTCCCTTATGCGCACTTTTGTAGGAGGTCGGCGTACCCCCCTGCTGCGGGAAGAACAAATTGAAGCCGTTGTTGGTTGGATGGCAGCCAATGCATCGACTTCAATTGCTTCCACCTCCTCTCAGGACCACAGCACTGTTGAGCAACCATCTGTCTCTTCACCGCCTGCCAAATTGCCAGGCAGTCAGAGAGTTCTGTACAGGAGCCAACTGAGTGTCAGCTTCTGTTCTCAGAATCTGTTGGCTTGCAAACAGGGGCCCAGCCAAGCAGCATTCTGGAATGTGAAGAAGAGGGAGTATGCAGTGATGCACAACAGCTGTGTCTCTCTGAATCTGAAGAGGCGGGTGAGACAGTGCCGATGGTCAGCACACCGCAGAACGCATCTGATGATGATGAGACTCAGGTGCCAGTTTCTGTTGAGCATGGTGCTGGCCAGACCACCCAACAGCAGCAGGTGTTGGAAGAGGGTAGTGGAGATGATGAGGTCCAAGACCCAACATGGCGTGAGGAACAGGAAGGTGGTGGGAGCAACTCAGAGGAATAATAATAATAATAATATTTATTTATATAGCGCCATCATATTCCGCAGCGCTTTACAGTTTAGCAGTTTTAGAACACAAGTCATAAGTAACAACGTTAACAATACAATGTGACAATGGCCGAAATCTGGTGGCAGCTCTGGGCCTAGGCAACGTCACTCACATACCATGTCTGGCACATGTGCTAAACTTGGTCGTCCATAGTTTTTTGAGGGACTATCCGGATCTTGATGCACTGCTGCACAAGGTCTGCCTACAGTGCGCTAACTTGCGACGTTCCACCATGGCCAGATCGCGCATTGCAGCTCTGCAACGCAGATTTTGCCTTCCTGAACATCGCATCATATGTGACGTACCCACCAGGTGGAATTCCACGTTACATATGTTGGAGCGGTTGTGTGGGCAGCAGCCAGCAGTAATGGAGTATCAGCTGCATCAGTCGCAATCAACTCGCAATTTGCGCCGTTCACTTCACCACTACTGAGTGGGCCTCTATAATAATAATCTTTATTTATATAGCGCCAACAGATTCCACAGCGCTGTACAGTTTAACAGTTTCATAACACAAGTCATAAGTGACAACGTTAACAATACAATAATTAAAGCAAAATAAGTCGCCCCTGCTCGTGACAGCTTACAATCTACAATGAGATGGGGGAGATACAAAGTATAGGTGTTTATATACAATGGTGCATTTACAATGATGGTCCAGCCATCTTAAGGGAGTGAGGGATGGAGATAGTGAATGGGCTAGACACACACACACACACTTACACAGAATACATAGAATGACTTTGATTAGTGAATGTGATAGGCCGCTCTGAACAAATGTGTTTTGAGGGAGCGCCTGAAACCATGCAAATTGTGGATAGTCCGAATTTCTTGGGGTAGAGCATTCCAGAGGATTGGCGCAGCGCGGGAGAAGTCTTGGAGTCGGGAGTGGGAGTTAAGGATTAGTGCAGAGGTTAGTCGAAAGTCGTTTGCAGAGCGCAGCAGTCGGTTAGACCGATACATAGAAATGAGGGAGGAGATGTAGGGGGGTGTTGCACTGTGGATAGCTTTGTGGCTGAGAACCAGTACTTTGAATTGGATACTATAATGAATGGGCAGCCAGTGTAAGGACTGGCGAAGAGCGGACGCGTCCGAGTACCGATTAGCCAGATGGATTACCCTGGCTGCTGCATTAAGGATGGACTGGAGAGGGTATAGTCGAGTAATGGGGAGGCCAAGTAATAGAGCGTTGCAGTAGTCCAGGCGTGAGTGGATCAATGCTACAGTGAGGGTTTTTGTTGTTTCCATGGTGCGAAAAGGGCGGATTCTAGAGATGTTCTTTAGGTGTAGGCACCAAGAGCGGGCAAGAGATTGTATATGGGAGGTGAAGGAGAGATTGGTGTCAAACATAACACCCAGACAGCGAGCCTGCTGCCGGGGTGTTATTATGGTGCCGCCCACGGAGAGGGATATGTCAAATTTAGGGAGTTTAGTAGACGGCGGGAGCAGAAGAAGTTCAGTTTTTGAGAGGTTGAGTTTCAGATAGAGAGCGGACATGATGTTGGAGACTGCGGACAGACAGTCGGTGGCGCTCTGTAGTACAGCGGGGGTGAGGTCGGGGGATGACGTGTATAGTTGTGTGTCATCAGCATATAGATGGTACTGAAAGCCAAATCTGCTGATGGTCTGTCCAATTGGGGCTGTGTAGAGAGAGAAGAGAAGGGGGCAAGGACTGAGCCCTGGGGTACACCGACAGTGAGAGGAAGAGAAGATGACGTGGAGCCAGAGAACAAAACACTGAAGGAGCGGTCAGAAAGATAGGAGGAGAACCAGGAGAGAACAGTGTCCTTAATACCTAGTGAGTGGAGCCTAGACAGTAGGAGACGGTGGTCAACCGTGTCGAAAGCTGCAGAAAGGTCGAGAAGAATGAGCAAAGAGTGGTCAGGTCACCATTACGTTTTGCTGTAAGAAGGTCATTGCTCACTTAGATGACGGCAGTTTTTGGCGAATGTAGGGGGCGTAAGCTGGACTGTGAAGGGTCTAGGAGGGAGTGATTGGAGAGGTAACGGGTGAGGCGGGAGAAGACTAGGCGCTCCAAAAGTTTAGAGATGAAGGGGAGATTGGAGACCGGTCTGTATTTGTTTGTGCAGGAAGGGTCGAGAGCGGGTTTATTTTGTAGTGGAGTAATGATGGAGTGTTTGAAGGCAGATGGGAAAATGCCAGAGGAGAGTGAGAGATTAAAGATTTTATTTAGGTGAGTTGTAACAACTGGAGAGAGAGACTGGCGGAGATGTGAGGGAATGGGGTCGGTAGTGCATGTAGTCGGACGAGAGGAAGAGAGGAGTCTGGACTCTGGAGACTTCTTCTTCTGTGATGGGATCAAATGTGGAAAGTTAGCCAGGGGAACAGCAGGGTGGGATGGGAGTCACAGCCCTTGGTGGTTGAGAGCAGATTTCCTGACGGATAGTATATATTTTTTATATAAAATGGGAGGCCAGGTCGTCAGCACAAATGTCTGTGATAGGGGCTTGTGCTTTTGGCCTGAGGAGGGAGTGAAAAGTGTCAAACATTTTCTTGGGGTTGTTGGCTAGTGAGGAGATCAGGGTGGTGAAGTAGGTTTGTTTGGCGAGGTGAAGGGCAGCATTATAAGTTCTTAACATGAATTTAAAGTGGATGAAGTCTTGTGGTGTGCGGGTTTTTCTCCAAAGGCGTTCAGCACTCCTAGAGCATCGCTGAAGAAGTTGAGTTTGCAATGTGATCCAGGGCTGTTTTACTGTGTGTTTGGAAGTTCTGAGGGTGAGCGGCGCTACTTGGTCAAGGATGCTTCTAAGAGTGTCATTGTAGTGATGAACAGCCAGATCAGGACAGGAAAAAGAGGAGATTGGGGACAGTGATGAGTGTAGGGAATCTGAAAGTGTCTGAGGGTTAAAGGCTTGTAGATTTCTGAATGTGTGGTAGGTAGGAGTGCACTGGGGTGGTGGAGGATTTGTGAGCGTGAAGGAGAGAATGTTGTGGTCAGACAGTGGAAGCGGTGAGTTATTTAGGTGGTAGATTGAACAGAGGCGGACAAAGACCAGGTCAAGGGTGTTACCATCCTTGTGTGTCTCAGAGGTTGAAAGCTGTGAGAGGCCTAGAGAAGTGGTTAGTGATAGAAGGAAGATAGAGGAAGACATTGCCCCAACGGTACAAACAGGAGGGAGAGTTAGGCTGCAGACTCGGTTGCCTGTAGCCTCCATTTTGCCACCTGTTCGGAGCAGTTGTCTTCCAAAAGTCAAAACGTGCGCTCCCAGGACTTGCACTGCGTGGTCCTTTTTTGACACACTTGCAGATGATATTTGCTATGTCAAATGCAAACTGTGTAATCAAAAAGTAAACAGAGGTAAAAGTGTCAGTAACCTCAATACCACAAATATGTGGAAACATGTGCGGACAAAGCACGTAGTTGAGTTACAAAGACACACTGGAGATGTAGGCCAACCTACAGCAGCACCTACATCTTCAGGTTGTGTTGAAGCCTCTTCATCGAGCTCACACACAGCTGGTTCTGCTTCCTCACAGGATCGCCATGGAAGAACCTCGGTCACTGTTGTCCAGAGACAAAGTGTTATTCCACACACAGCAGCAAGTTCCCTGTCATCCTCACACTTCCAGGCCACAAAACAGCCATCGGTAGCACAGGCATGGGATAAAAGACGGCCATACTCCGCAAACCATCCACGAGCACAGGCTCTGAATGCTGGCATTGCAAAACTCCTGTCCCTTGAAATGCTGTCATTCAGGCTGGTGGAGACTGACAGTTTCCGTAACTTAATATCATTGTCAGTCCCACAATACAATGTGCCAAGCCGATTTCATTTCAGCAGGCAAGCCGTCCCTGGTCTGCAAAAGCATGTTGAGGGAAAAATTAAACATGCGCTAGTAAACGCCCTCAGTAGCAAGGTCCACCTGACGACCGATGCGTGGACCAGTACCCATTGTTATGATCTGCTACAAGCACTAAGGAAAGAAGGGAATTCTGTCCCTACAATAGAACTAAGCTGAATCCCTACGATGTAACGGGGAACCTAATCCTGCGACCAGACCCGCTAAAGTCCTCAGCTAGTCTGAACGAAGACCTATAGTTGCGAGGGAGGAATCCCTACAAGATCTAGGGACTGGGAGAAAAGGTGGACACCTCCTAACAGAAATTGTAGCAGGGATAATTTAACAGAAAACAAAATACTTTGAGATCCGAAGATCAAGCAAAAAGTTCCTCAGAATCATCGCTGCAGGAGCCGTCACGGTCTACCTCCACATGGACCCGTGAACGCTTACCTGTTGCGAGCGATATGAGCACAGCCGTGTCCAAACGTCAACAGGCCGTCCTGAAATTAATTTCCATGTGGAATCGAAGCCACACAGCGCAGGAGCTCTGGAATGCCATCAAGCAGGAGAGCGACGTGTGGTTTTTGGCAGCGAATTTTCAGCCAGGCTTGGTAGTGTGTGACAATGACCGAAATCTGGTGGCAGCTCTGGGCCTTGGCAACCTCACTCACATACCATGTCTGTCACATGTGCTCAACTTGGTCGTGCAGAGTTTTTTGAGGGACTATCCGGATCTTGATGCACTGCTGCACAAGGTCCGCCTAGAGTGCGCTCACTTGCGACGTTCCAGCATGGCCAGATTGCTGATTGCAGCTCTGCAACGCCGATTTCGCCTTCCTGAACATCGCATCATATGTCACGTACCCACCAGGTGGAATTCGACGTTACATATGTTGGAGCGGTTGTGTGAGCAGCAGCCAACAGTAATGGAGTATCAGCTGCATCAGGCGCAATCAACTCGCAATTTGCGCCGTTCACTTCACCACTACTGAGTGGGCCTCTATAATAATAATCTTTATTTATATAGCGCCAACAGATTCCACAGCGCTGTACAGTTTAACAGTTTCATAACACAAGTCATAAGTAACAACGTTAACAATACAATAATTAAAGCAATATAAGCCGCCCCTGCTCGTGACAGCTTACAATCTACAATGAGGTGGGGGAGATACAAAGTACAGGTGTTTATATACAATGGTGTATTTACAATGATGGTCCAGCCATTTTGAGGGAGTGATGGATGGATGGAGATAGTGAATGGGCTACACACACAGACTTACACATAGAATGACTTTGATTAGTGAATGTGATAGGCCGCTCTGAACAAATGTCTTTTGAGGGAGCGCCTGAAACCATGCTAATTGCGGATAGTCCTAATTTCTTGGGGTAGAGCATTCCAGAGGATTGGCGCAGCACGGGAGAAGTCTTGTATTCGGGAGTGGGAGGTACGGATTAGTGCAGAGGTTAGTCGAAGGTCGTTTGCAGAGCGCAGCAGTCGGTTAGGCCGATAGATAGAAATGAGGGAGGAGATGTAGGGGGGTGCTGCACTGTGGAGAGCTTTGTGGGTGACAACCAGTACTTTGAGTTGGATACTATAATGAATGGGCAGCCAGTGTAAGGACTGGCGAAGGACTCTATGAAGGACATCTGCCACGTTTTCCGTGCGTTTGATGAGTTAACGCGGATGGCGAGTGCAGATGATGCACTAGTCAGCCTGACTGTCCCCCTTATCTGCCTGCTTCAAAAAAACAATATAAGCACTAAGGGATGAGGTTTTGGAAGAGGTGGAGGATGAGGAGTCACAAATTCCATCACCTTCTGGACAGTCAGCGCAACGTGGTTCATCACAAAGGGCTGGGCAGGGCTCACTTTGTGAGGAGGATGAGGAGGAGTCAATGGAGGACAGAAAACATCGCTCCAGAGGGAGGTACACAACGCTCTAGTCAGTATGTATAGCGAGGGTGGGGTGATGCAGAGCAGGCAGAGATGACGCCTCTTGCAGGGGACAGCGTTTCTTGGCCAGTTGGGAGTCTGCAGCACATGATTGATTTCATGCTGCAGTGCCTGAGAAACGACCACCGCATCGCCCACATTCTCACCACGTCTGATTATTGGGTGTCCACCCTCCTAGACCCTCGCTACCGGGACAACTTACAAAGCCTCATCACACCGTTGAACCGGGAGCGTAAAATGCGGGAGTACCAAGACACACTGGTGCAATCCATAATGTTCTCCATTCCAGCCGAGAGCACTGCTGCTACTACTGCTTTACAAAGCAGCTCTGTGCGTCGAGGCAGTGGAGACAGCTCTGCAACAAGAGGGAGCACAAGCAGCGCCTCTGCACAGGGCAAGATGTTATGATTTGGTAGCTGAGGAGAGGAGGCAAAAAAGGCAATACACCAGAGAGGTTGGAATCTATGGGATTGCAGTACCCTGACTAACCACCACAACTAAAGGCAGCCGTGGAGCGTACCTACGTTGGTCCTAGACGCCTCGTCACAGCCTGAGAAGCTAACTACACCTAAAGATAGAAAGAGGAAAGCTATCTGCCCCGGAGCAGATCCACAAAGAACATAGAAAGCCCCCAAACATGTAATGGCGGTTAGACAAGAAGAAATACTGACACAGACAGAAAATTGTATGAGCAAATGTTGGGGCCCAAACTTCATAAATAGAAACGGATAGGAAGGGCACTTTCTGCAATCACAAAAAAACACTGATTACAAAAACACCTGAGATCACACGACCTCTACCACCTTAATTAGTTCTCTGGTGTAACAAAAACTAAACAGCAGCCACAGAAAAAACTGGAAAAGGAAAATGAACAAACAACAGTGGCTGAAATAAACTGAGAGGAGCACAAACCCCCAAGGGGACCCGGCAGACCCCCACAGAAGTGCAGGACAATATGCCAAAAAAAAAAATAAATAAATAAAAGAAGAAAATGTCTTATCTGTTAGCAAAAGATGCAGGCACGAAACAGCAAGCTACAAAGTGTACAGGAATCAAAGATGAGACCAGAACAATTGATCACCGTCAATCCTGATGGGAGGGAACATCCCTTATATAAGACCAGTCAGTAACACCTGATCTCCAATCTTCACAATCTTCATTGGATAGTTCAGTACTGTTTGTAACCACCAGAGGGAGCTTCTGCTCTGAATTCGTTTCTATCACATTCACAACAGCAAGACCAGTATGTTCCAAATGTGGCGAAGTTTTGTGGCAGCGCCACCAATGTCTACACCATCCGAGACGGCTCCACTCAGCAGGAGGCTAAGTTTCCGTAAGATAGTGACAGACTACATGTCTTGGCCTCTCAGTGTACTCCCAGATGGCTCTTCCCCATTCAAGTTTTGGGTCTCTAAGCTGGATACATGGCCAGAGCTTAGCCAGTATGCATTGGAGGTGCTGGCTTGCCCTGCTGCCAGTGTATTATCGGAGCGCTTCTTTAGTGCTGCAGGTGGTGTACTAACAGACCGTAGCATGCGACTATCCTCCGTTAATGTAGACCGGTTTAGTTTTCTGAAAATGAACAAGGCATGGATCTCGCATGAATTTGCCTGTCCGGTTTCAGATTAAATAACTGGTTGGCAACGTTATCCATGTCTCCTGTTATGTTCATCTTTCTACCACCTGAACTCTACTCCCTGGGCTACAACACTGCCAGTTGCTGCACACAGTTGCTGCTCACAAGTGTTGGATGCACAGATCAAAAATGATGTGTTTTTGGGGTTCAGTAACGCCTGCTGTTCCCCTGCTGTTTGTCCGGCAAAAATTACTGCTAGCTAGCTACACATGTTGAAAAAAACATGACATGTTAAAGTGCCTACTGCTACACATAGATAAGAGGCTACACCCTTATTTCTAAACTGTAAACAAGTGAAACGTCAACTTTAAAACCATAAAATTATTAGTCTTTGTAACAAATCTGTAACAAAATAATTGTGACATATTACTGCAGATATCCACATGTGGAACACAAATGCTAACACAAAAGCCTACTTATGCTATAGGGTACTGATGGTGAACCTTGTCACTTCATAACTTAGACAAATCCAACTCACATCATGCCTCAAATGCTGCAATGTTGGAAGTGCATAATGTGGGTTGAACTTTGACAACAGCTGCAGTGCGAAGGTTAGCCTTCAGTGTTCTTTGCTTTTAAATAAAAGCATACAAGTAAATTTAATAATCCATTGTTGATTACGGGACGTGATGTACACCAGTAATATTGTGGAAACAATGGATGTAGGACTAGTCCTCTTCAACATTACTTATATTTGTGTCATTTGAAAAAATACATATTTAAATACAAATTTAACAACCCATATCATAAAGGTCCATCATGTAAAAATGAGAATCGGTAACAAAAATCATGCATTACCTTGTTAAACTCAATAGTGCATATTCACAATAGCTAAATATATACCTGCAAGTGGTGCTGAAATAACGACAACTGATAGAAAAGGTGAATGATATCTAGTTATCAGACTGAATAGCGACACCTGTACAATGTCGATATAATACTGTACCTTAACAAAAAGGCTGTTTGCAACCAATGTATTGTATATGGATGGAAGCGCTTCACACTAATAGATTTGAGTTATTTGAAATAGAATGGAGCAGCACCAATTAGAGAAAAATGTCAAGGATGAGGCAGTGAGACACGCTCAGCAGAGTACAAGCAGCAGTGTTTGAATAACTAACTGGAGCGGGATCTGCACTCCAAAAATGAGAACCTCTGACTACAGTAAACAATGCACACAACTGTTCAGTAGCTGTGAAAGGCCTGTTTGTGTACTTCTATATTGTTTGCAACCAATGTATTGGATAATGATGGAAGCACGTCACACTAATAGATTTGAATTATTTGAAATATAATGTAGCAGCAACAATTAGAGAAAACTGTCAAGGATGAGGCAGTGACACACGCTCAGCAGAGTACAAGCAGCGGTGGTTGAAGAAATAACTTGAGCGGGATCAGAATTCAAAAATTGAAACCCTCTCACTACAGTAAACAATGCACACAACTGTTCAGCAGCTGTGAAAGGCCCGTTTGTGTACTTCTATATTGTTTGCAACCAATGTATTGGATAATGATGGAAGCACGTCACACTAATAGATTTGAATTATTTGAAATATAATGTAGCAGCAACAATTAGAGAAAAATGTAAAGGATGAGGCAGTGACACACGCTCAGCAGAGTACAAGCAGCAGTGGTTGAAGAAATAACTTGAGCGGGATCTGAATTCAAAAATTGAAACCCTATGACTACAGTAAACAATGCACACAACTGTTCAGTAGCTGTGAAAGGCCCGTTTGTGTACTTCTATATTGTTTGCAACCAATGTATTGGATACGGATGGAAGCACGTCACACTAATAGATTTGATTTTTTTTAAATAGAATGTAGCAGCAACAATTTGAGAAAAATGTAAAGGATGAGGCAGTGAGACACGCTCAGCAGAGTACAAGCAGCAGTGGTTGAAGAACTAAATGGAGCGGGATCTGCACTCAAAAAAATAAAACCTCACAGACTACAGTGAACACTGCACACAACTGTTCACTATCTCTGAAAGGCTCCTTTGTGGACTTCTATACTGTTTGCAACCAATGTATTGGATACGGATGGAAGCACATCACACTAATAGATTGGATTTTTTTTAAATAGAATGTAGCAGCAACAATTAGAGAAAACTGTCAAGGATGAGGCAGTGACACACGCTCAGCAGAGTACAAGCAGCGGTGGTTGAAGAAATAACTTGAGCGGGATCAGAATTCAAAAATTTAAACCCTCTGACTACAGTAAACAATGCACACAACTGTTCAGCAGCTGTAAAAGGCCCGTTTGTGTACTTCTATATTGTTTGCAACCAATGTATTGGATAATGATGGAAGCACGTCACACTAATAGATTTGAATTATTTGAAATATAATGTAGCAGCAACAATTAGAGAAAAATGTAAAGGATGAGGCAGTGAGACACGCTCAGCAGAGTACAAGCAGCAGTGGTTGAAGAACTAAATGGAGCGGGATCTGCACTCAAAAAAATAAAACCTCACAGACTACAGTGAACACTGCACACAACTGTTCACTATCTCTGAAAGGCTCCTTTGTGGACTTCTATACTGTTTGCAACCAATGTATTGGATACGGATGGAAGCACATCACACTAATAGATTGGATTTTTTTTAAATAGAATGTAGCAGCACCAATTTGAGAAAAATGTCAAGGATGAGGCAGTGACACACGCTCAGCAGAGTACAAGCAGCAGTGGTTGAAGAACTAAATGGAGCGGGATCTGCACTAAAAAAAAATAACCTCACAGACTACAGTGAACACTGCACACAACTGTTCACTATCTCTGAAAGGCTCCTTTGTGGACTTCTATACTGTTTGCAACCAATGTATTGGATACGGATGGAAGCACGTCACACTAATAGATTTGATTTTTTTTAAATAGAATGTAGCAGCAACAATTAGAGAAAACTGTCAAGGATGAGGCAGTGACACACGCTCAGCAGAGTACAAGCAGCGGTGGTTGAAGAAATAACTTGAGCGGGATCAGAATTCAAAAATTGAAACCCTCTGACTACAGTAAACAATGCACACATCTGTTCAGCAGCTGTGAAAGGCCCGTTTGTGTACTTCTATATTGTTTGCAACCAATGTATTGGATAATGATGGAAGCACGTCACACTAATAGATTTGAATTATTTGAAATATAATGTAGCAGCAACAATTAGAGAAAAATGTAAAGGATGAGGCAGTGAGACACGCTCAGCAGAGTACAAGCAGCAGTGGTTGAAGAACTAAATGGAGCGGGATCTGCACTCAAAAAAATAAAACCTCACAGACTACAGTGAACACTGCACACAACTGTTCACTATCTCTGAAAGGCTCCTTTGTGGACTTCTATACTGTTTGCAACCAATGTATTGGATACGGATGGAAGCACATCACACTAATAGATTGGATTTTTTTTAAATAGAATGTAGCAGCAACAATTTGAGAAAAATGTCAAGGATGAGGCAGTGACACACGCTCAGCAGAGTACAAGCAGCAGTGGTTGAAGAACTAAATGGAGCGGGATCTGCACTCAAAAAAAATAACCTCACAGACTACAGTGAACACTGCACACAACTGTTCACTATCTCTGAAAGGCTCCTTTGTGGACTTCTATACTGTTTGCAACCAATGTATTGGATACGGATGGAAGCATGTCACACTAATAGATTGGAATTTTTTTAAATAGAATGTAGCAGCAACAATTAGAGAAAACTGTCAAGGATGAGGCAGTGACACACGCTCAGCAGAGTACAAGCAGCGGTGGTTGAAGAAATAACTGGAGCGTGATCTGCACTAAAAAAAAAAAACCTCACAGACTTGAGTGAACACTGCACACAACTGTTCACTATCTGTGAAAGGCTCCTTTCTGTACTTCTATAGTGTTTGCAACCAATGTATTGTATACGGATGGAAGCGCGTCACACTATAATTTCAATTGAATGGAGCAGCAAGAATTACACTAAAGAAAAAAAAAAAGAGTCTGTGAGTGACAGTGCAGATGCCTACAAACAGCGTTGGATGCAGAGCAAACTGCAGCGTCACCTGCACTCTCACACACACACACCTTGCACAGAGCTGTTAAAACAACACTGCAAGGCAAAAGGAAGCTTTACACAGCGGTTGGTAAACTAGCCTGCCTAAAGCAAAGTACACAAAATCGCAAACTCTAACTGTCCCTCAGAGTCAGCAGAGCAGCGTTCTGTCCCTAACTGAATTCACAGCACAGTGACGCTAAAATGGCGGCGGCGCCTTTTATAGTGCATTCTGACATCATTTCAGCATCCAATCACAGCCATGCCATTAGTTAACATGACCGCAGCAGTACAGGATGTGCCCACACTTCTTAGGATTCCTCATTGGCTGACTAAAATCACATTGCCTCTCAAAGAATTATGGGAACTTCCGATTCCGGTATACGATATATGGAAAATATCGGAACTAAGTATCGGAATTCCGATACAGCTAATATTGGCCGATACCCGATACTTGCGGTATCGGAATGCTCAACTCTAATGCCGAGATGAGAAGACTTAAAGCCACAATGCTCCTCTGGGAAATAGATGATTTAGATGGAAACCACAATGCAAGTACTCAGTGTAGAGCGCAGGATAAATGTGATCCAAAATGTTATGTAAAATGTTATAAATGCACTTAAAAAAAGCTAGTCCCCACTCAGGTCCATCATCAATGGAAATATAGGGGGCTTCCATATTACTGGTATCACAAACGCTCTGAAAAATCGTTATGGCTCTCACCAAGGGGAAATCAAGTGAATTTTGCGGTCCCATATCCAAATTCCTTCTGAAACTCCCACAGTGTGCCTAAAACGCAGTTAGCATCCCCATTTGGCATTTCTGTAGCATAAGCTGGGTATAATGTATATGCACTACAATGAACTAGGCACTGCAATGTATGGGCATTACAGAGGCAAATTTTAAATTTTTACTTAGCAACATTCACTGCTGCATGGTTCTGGCAAATTCACATGGAGTCAAATCATCACTACAAGTGTAGATAAGTTCCCAGAAGGGTATAATTTCCAAAATGGGGTCACTTCCATGGGGATTCTTCTCTTCTGGCACTTGTGAGTCCGCAAACTATTCTATTATAATTTGTTCTTTTGTTCTCAAAGAGTCTAATATCGCTCTTTCCGTTCCGAGTCTCGCTTGTGGCTATGCAGTACTGTACAACCACACATGGGTATTGCCACTTTCAGCAGAAAATCTGTGATAATGTTTGGTGCCATTTTTAACCACTTACCCGTGTGACACTGTAAAACCTGGGGCTAAAACAACATTTTTGTGGTTAAAATGTAATTATTTTTTCTTCATTGCCCAATGATATAAAATGACACACTTGTGGTTTCAATATGATCAATGCACCCTTAGGCCCACTTCACATGTCCATCTTTTATGTCCGTATGCAGGCTGTTTTTTAAGGGCCGCAAATATGAACACACGCACCCCCATTGTATTCAATGGTAGTTCACGCGTGTCAGGTTTTTCACACGGACCATGTGTCCATGTGAAAAACTCATAGACATGTCAGTTTTTATCAGCAGTACAGACAAAATACATGCCATGCACACTAATGACACACAGATTATATCACCGTGAGACATAGTGGCACCTGGAAAGGAGCGGCACAGTTAACGCTGTTCCTGGTGCTTGGTCTCCCTGAGATCAGCGCGACCAGGCGACAATGATGGGAGCTGTATTGAGCAGCAGCTGCATCCTACTTGTGTAAAATAAAGAATTAAACAAAAAGCAGCCTGGGCTCCAAACAATTTTCATAACCAGCAGAGAGAAATCCCACAGCTGGAGGCTGATATTTATAATCTGGGAAAAAGGGCAACATCCAAAAAAGTGACCACAGATCTCACCAGTACTGTACAGGAATCATCAGGACGTGTGAAAGAGGCCTTAGATAAATTCATTGAGAGATGTAGCTTGAAAAATGTGGGTCACTTATAAGGGTCCTGTTGTTTTGGCACTTCAGGGGCCCTGCCAAAGTGACATGGCTCCCTCAAACCATTTCAACAAAATGTATACTACAATACAGCTCTCCTTCCCTTCTGAGTTTTGCACTGTGCCTCAAAAGTAGTTTTCAACCACATATAAGGTATTGGTGTACTTAGGAGAAAAGGCATAACTTATTTTGTGGTCCATTTTGTCCTATTATTCATTTTGAAAATTTAAAAAGTGGAAAAAAATTTAATTTTCCATTGACACAGCCAATGTTATACAATTCTGTGAATCGCCTGAGAGATAAAAATGCACACTAGAGACCTAGATGAATTCTTCAAGAGTTATAGTTTCCAAAAATGTGGTCACTTGTAGATTTTTCTGCTGTTTTGATATTTTAGGGGCTCTTCAAATGTTACGTGGCATCCACAGTCTGTTCCACCCAAAATTGCTCTCCAGAATTAAAATGGCGTTCCTTCTCTTCTCTGTCGTGTGCCAAAACAGTAGTTTTTCACTACATGTAGTGTATTGGCGTACTCAGGAAAAATTGCAGAAAAAATTGTATGATCTACTTTCTCTTGTTACACTTGTAAATATGAAGAATTTGGGACAAAAGGAACATGTTTGTGAAAAAAAATACATTATTTTCGTTTTCACAGCTCAACATTATAAAATTCTGCGGGTTCAAGGAGCTCACTACACCTCTTGATTAGTTCCTTGAGGGGTTTGTTTCCAAAATGGAGTCACTTGTGGGGGTTTCCACTCTTTAGGTACATCAGGGGCTCTGCAAATGCAACATGGCATCCACTATTTGTCCATGCCCATTTTGCACTCCAAAAGTCAAATATCACTATTTTTTTTCCTTCCATGTTCCATTCATTACTGTGAACCACCTAAAGGGTTAATAAACTTCTTAAATATTGTTTTGAGTACTTTGAGGGTGCAATTTTTAAAATGGTGTCACTTTTGCATATTTTTCTTCATTTAAGCCCCTCAAAGTCACTTCAAATGTGATGTGTTCCTTGAAAAAAAGAGTTTTGTAAGTTTTGTTGGAAAAATTAGAAATTGCTGATAAAATTTTAACCCTTGCAACTTCCTTAAAAAAAAATTATGTTTCAAAAATGGTGGTTATGTAATGTTGACATATAGGACATGTTATTTATAATGTATTTTCTACAGCATGACTAATTGGGTTAAGGATATAAAAATTGAAAGTTTGAAAATTGCTAAAATTTTTACATTTTTACAAATAAGTGCAAAAAATTTCAACTTCAATTTTACACTAACATAAAGTACAATGTGTCATGAAAACAACATTCTAAGAATCACTGGGATTTGTCGAAGCCTTCCAGAGTTATTACCACATAAGTTGACACTGGTCAGAATTGTAAAATTTGGCCTGATCAGGGACGTGAACACAGGCTTCTGAGTGAAGGGGTTAACTAGCTATTTTGTTTTGCGTTTTTGTTTTTTGCTCCCCTTATTCCCAGAGGCATAACTTTTTTATTTTTCCATCAACATGGTCATGTGAGGGCTTGTTTTTTGAGGGATGAGTTGTACTTTTGAACGACACCATTGGATTTAACATATCTTGTACTGGAAAACAGTAAAAAAAATTCCAAGTGTGGTGAAATAGCAAAAAAAGTGCAATCCTACTGTTGTTTTTCTTTTACCATATTAAAAAATTATAAAAAAAGGCCACACTTTTCAATACTGAAGAATAATGTTGCTTTATTATTTTATTTTTATTACAGGAGAACAAGGGCTTCGCACGGATTACCTGTAAAATAAAAGATGGTCAAAAACTGTGTGATTATTTCATTAAAATGATTTTTAATTAAAGTGTGTGTGTTTTATTTTTATTTCATACAATAGGATTAATAATTGAGAGTTGTCTAATTGACAACTCTCAATTATTAACCTGCCTTAAAGTCACCTTCCAATAGCAAGGTGGCTTTAACCCATTATTAACCCATTAGCTACCGCTACAGGGCAATGGGAATAGATGGGCTAAGTGCCAGAAAGGGCGCATCTAATCATAGATGTGCCTTTTCTGGGGTGGCTGGGGGCAGATGTTAGTAGCCAGGGGGGCAAAAAAAATGCACCCTCCCCAGGCTATTATTATCTGCTCTCACTCACTGGCTTTCCCTGTCTGGTGGAGAAAATAGCGCTGGAGCCCACACATTTTTTTTCAACGAATTTACACCTTTAATTAACCCCTAGCTGTATGAAATTTTGCACACATATACTCATGTAATTGTTAGTGAAAACCATATATCAAACTACATGAAATGACATGGTTAACTGTATGTAAACCATGTGTCATTTCATGTCGGGTCTGTAATTTCACAAAAGCCGGCAATTGAATTAGTGGCTATTATACTATGTATAAGTGTATTAACTAAAAATATATATATATATATGTGTCACAATGACATGTGTGTATATATATATATATATATATATATATATGTATCCTATGTGTATATATCTAGTGTTTTGTGAGCTGTCAGTGTGATTTTACAGTATTGACTATGTATAGCAGTATGTATGGGAACTTCCGATTCCGGTATTAGATATGCAAAAAGTATCTGAACTCAGTATCGGACTTCCGATACCGCCAATATCGGCCGATACCCGATATTTGCAGTATCGGAATGCTCAACACTAACCATGAGTTCATGAATATAGCACCAAGCTTATTACAGAGATCAATTGCAATGTCATGTCAGCCCTATATTGCCAGTATGTCCTTAACAAGCATAAGAAGATACTGGCAGTTGTTGCTATCAGTCATCATCAGACTGCAGACCACACAGGAACCACAGTACTGATGAGATGTAGTCACTATCACAAATAAATATTTACATCCAATTACCCTAAAGACAACATCTCCTCTTTTTGAAGTCATGCTTTTTTTCTATATTGTCCAGAACCCATGATGAGATTCCACTCCCAAAGCTCTTCTCTGTAGATTTTCCTCTTCGTATTAAGCAGCAGTTGGTTCCCGGCACCATACCCTTAAAAATAAAAGTATCATTTTATTGAACCATAAATCAAAATATCTCCCATGCTGTGCCCCTGAATAAATAATTTCCCCTCACCGTACTGCATAATAAAAATTATCCCCCACACACTGCCTTTCTCCAAAGTAACACCCCAAACTGCCCTTTCCATATCTCACCCACAGTGCACCTCTCCATAATACCACTCCAAACTGCCCTTTTCCATATCTCACCCTCAATTCCTATCTGCATAATGTCCCCATTGGCCCCTGCTATACTGTGCCCCCATCCACAATCCTCCAATTGCCCCATCATGTGCTCCATTGCCCCATATTGTACCCTCGCAGTAACCCCAACCCTTCTCTACCAAGATCGATCATACCCAATTCCCGAGCATAATCAGTATTAAGTGAAGAGACTTCTACATTATTGAGATAGGAGATGGAAGTTACTGCTGGTAAGATTGTATACAGATAGAAAGGGTAGGAGAAGGAAGGAGCTCAGTCGGAGCCACTCCTTTCTCCCTCCTCCGTCTACATAGAATCTCATAAAGAAAATGAGTTGAAGCGTATGTTGGTTTAAGTGCAATCATAGGTGTGCATTCACACTGTTGCCAGTTAACAGACAAAACCCAAGATAAGAACAACTCTTGTAGTCCACCTCACTACTATGTGTTAATAGACATTCAATCAGAATCTCATCAGTGGTAACAGCCATCTCCTATCTCAGTAATGTAACATTCTGGCTTCACTGAATACAGATGTTACCCCTGAATTGAGAATTTTAGAAAATGAAAGATCAGTACTGGCAGTGAAAAGAGGAAATTTCTCTGATAACATATATTACAAAATTTTTATTTTTACGGTACTATTCAGTTATGTAACAAAAATGTAAAAGATGGTTACTCTTTATCTTGTGGACCATTCTCTGGACAACTCCAAAATATTAGTGAACTGGAGTCTAATGCCCATGAGGAACGGACTGAGACTTCTCAAGAATGCTGCCAGAAGCTGATGCCTGGCTATAATCACGTTAGCAGCGGGTCATAATAGCCAAAGGTGCTCTAATAAGTACTAAAGACACTTGTCATGAAGGGGTTGAATAATTTGGCATTTTGTGTTGAATTTGAGGAAACCACTTGTAATTTGTTTGTTGTGTTAATGCATTAAAATTGTTCTTATTTGATTACTTTATTGCAAACTTTACAATAAACCTTGCAATGGGGGTTGAGTAATTTTGATTTTTTTATATATATTGTTTTGCTTTCATTAAAATAATAAATCCAAATATCAAATTTTCCATAAACTTCATTGAGGACCGTGGTAATGTATTTGTTTACTCAGTGTGACTATTATTACCGTATGTTACTATGTGACCTCATGCTGGTTTTTACATATTTTCTTGGGGAAACTATTATTAACAGATTTTTTTTATTGTCATTTCATTATGAACCTTCCCCACTATTATTTCTTGTGAAAATTTTAATTGAAGTGGAAATGCACACTCTTCAATCTAAACCTTCTGTACAAGCAGCTCTAAATGTTGAATGGTTACTTAGTGTACCGGTACCACACTCTCAAAGTAAGAAAACTGACAGATTTTCTTGGACTCATACCACCTATTTGAAAGGAACTTTGGGTTCTACTTGTACCTTACTTCAGAACTGAAAAGAGTGTAGCTGATTTTTTTCTATATATCAAAGAGATGTAAGTTTTATGTGTCTCTTGTCATTAGGTTATTGTGTCAGACTACTATATTTCTGGTCATTACGTTTTTTTAATTCCTGGTGTTTCTTCGGGCAATCTTAATTTATACAGTACAGACCAAAAGTTTGGACACACTTCTCATTCAAAGATTTTTCTGTATTTTCATGACTATGAAAATTGTAGAATCACACTGAAGGCATCAAAACTATGAATTAACACATGTGGAATTATACATTACAATTTACAAAAAAGTGTGAAACAACTGAAAATATGTCTTATATTCTAGGTTCTTCAAGGTAGCCACCTACTTTGTCACCAGCAAAGCACCCCCACACCATCACACCACCTCCTCCATGCTTCACGGTGGGAACCAGGCATGTAGAGTCCATCCGTTCACCTTTTCTGCGTGCAAAGCAGTAATCAAAGCAAAAGGTGGCTACTTTGAAGAACCTAGAATATAAGACATATTTTCAGTTGTTTCACACTTTTTTGCAAAGTGTAATGTATAATTCCACATGTGTTAATTCATAGTTTTGATGCCTTCAGTGTGATTCTACAATTTTCAAAGTCATGAAAATACAGAAAAATCTTTGAATGAGAAGGTGTGTCCAAAACTTTTGGTCTGTACTATATATTCTGCATGGTAAAAAATTATGAAAATATAAATGCAACATAAAAGCATAAAAGTGAAGTCAATTTTCACTATAATCAGTATAATCTCACTTAAATCAATGGGAACTTTAAAGGGTACCTAACTTTTCAGAGTAAGCTGTCCAGTGTGCACATGAGGAACAACACTACCCTTGGCCAATATATGACTTGTCATTTGCATTTTCACTAGTTTCCCTTCTGGAGATTTCTTGAGTTGCAATTGACTCTGAGCTAGTGGGTAGACTATAGCTGCTAAGGTGTTTTCTATACACAGCAAAGAGCAGAAGAATGGATTTCTGCTCTTTATTCCTTAGTTACCAAATAGAAAGCAGTAATCCCACGGAAATCAATTTAGCTACCTGAATCATCTTTCTTCCACCCATAATGAGTGCCCCCTGGTCCTTAGTATGATGTAAACACTGAAATTTTGCAAGTACCATTCACCTGCTTAGAACAGCTGCAGAAATATCTGCAGCACATTTTTGGTGAGTGAATATACTCTTATTTCTTAAGCAGTTTGAAGAACAGACCACTTTTTTTTGCCAGTAATGACCAGGCCTATTATAAATTTTTATCATGTCTGTGGTTTTAGGAGCTGTAAATTTTTTTCCTGTTCACCTATCACAATAATTTGTGCATATTATTTTCATGATATTCTACAACAATATTTGAAAAACAAAATTTCACATCTGATTTTCCATATAACTGGGGTCAGCTGACTACAATTCAGAGCTTATATGGGACTGTTAGGCTCCAGTGTTATGAATGTGCTAAAAATGGTTTCTGAGCAGAGGCTCCCTCTGGTGGTTACTGACAGTACTGAACCTTTCAGCGAGGAGTGGCAATCTGGGATCATGGACTGGTCTGATATAAGGGAGGTTCCCTCCCATGATGGTTGCCGGTGATCAATTGTTCTTGTCTCAATTGTGTGTCACGCTGTCACTGCGTACAGGAGAACAGGGTCCTATGCTGACCCTAAGCTAGGGCCCTGACTAATCCCTCTACCTGGAGGTACTGTTAATGGTACAGAGGTCCAGGCCGCCAGCATAACCCTACCTTCTGAGAATCCCTGAACCTCAGTAATCTAGTCCTGAGAAGGACCCCGATCACAACAGTAGGGGACAGGGTAGTAAACACTAATACACAGTACTAGACGAACAAGACAGTACAAGGGGAAAACCAAAAACCACCTTGCCTACAAAAACTAACACCACAATATCAGAGGGAGCACAAACATGTAAGGAGATAAATGATAACGCGAGGAAGGGAAAAAAACTACACCGAGTACACTTAGCTCCAAACTCTTCAATACCACATCCGCTCTGATAGTCTGTATGAAATGCTGTCACCGACAACACCCCATCAGACCGGCAGGTATTTGAAGGAGTCTCAATACTGCAGAATTAACTGCAGCTGGGTGAGGCTGGGCCTCGTCTAGCACAGAGAGAGAGAATTAACTCCCTCACTGCCGAAAGACACCAAGCACCAAAAACTCAGCTGCGAGAAGTCAGGCTGTGCAATCGCGACGATCTTCGTGGCGACACACCCGTGACAGTACCCCCCTTCTACGAGGGGTCTCCGGACCCTCAGGGCCAGGTTTACCCGGGTGAGTCGTGTGGAAGGCTCGAATTAATCGGTCTGCGTTAATATCCGACGCAGGAACCCACATCCTCTCCTCAGGACCATACCCCTTCCAATGAACCAGGTACTGAAGGGACCGGCGATTAAAACGTGAATCGACGACTTTCGATACCTGAAACTCCAAGTTACCATTGACCACCACTGGAGGAGGAGGTAAAGGTGACGGTATCACCGGCGCCACATACCTCTTAAGCAAAGATCTGTGGAACACGTTGTGAATTTTAAACGTAGGGGGAGGTCCAGACGGAATGCCACCGGATTAATTATAGAACTGATCCTATACGGACCGAAAACCTGGGACCCAGTTTCCAGGAGGGAACCTTAAGTTTTATATTCTTGGTAGACAACCATACCCGATCGTTCACACTTAGGTCTGGACCAGACACTCTCCTCCTATCAGCCATACGTTTGTATCGGTTCCCCATAGTACTCAGATTATTCAGCACCCCTCTCCACACTGAAGCGAGTGATGACGAAAATCGTTCCTCCTCAGGAACCCCCGAAGAGCCCCCCCTACTGAAAGTACAAAACTGGGGTGAAAACCATATGCCCCAAAAAACGGGGACTTACCAGTGGACTCGCTCCGCCTATTATTAAGAGCAAACTCCGCCAAAGGCAAGAAAGAAGCCCAGTCCTCCTGATTCTCTGACACAAAACACCGGAGAATGTCTCCAAGCTCTGGTTCAGACGTTCCGTCTGACCATTGATTTGAGGATGAAAAGCCGATGAAAACGACAAATGCATCGAGTATGACCGTTTTACCCGAAGACGGCGGGAGGTCCGTAATGAAGTCCACAGACAGATGAGTCCAAGGACGCTCCGGGATCTTTAAAGGTAAGAGGGCCCCAGACGGACGGATATGTGGGGTCTTAGAGCGCGCACAAACCCCACAGGACGCAACAAAAGTAGCCACCTCCCTATGTAAGTTAGGCCACCAAAATTTAGGCCACCAAAACCGACGCGAGAGGAGATCCACAGTTGCTTATGGTGTGCCTCGATCACCTTTTGTCGCAACTGATCTGGAACAAACAGTCTCCCTGGAGGTCCCACAGGGGCGTCCCCCTGAGCCTCCAATACCTCCTCCTCAAGCTCAGAGCATACTGCCAACACCACCACCCCCTCCTGAAGGATAGGAACCGGGTCATCCGTATTCCCGGCCCCAGGGAAACTACGAGATAAGGCATCCGCCTTTACATTTTTTGACCCCGGACGATATGTGACGACAAAATTAAACCTGGTAAAAAACAACGACCACCTAGCTTGTCTGGGATTCAGACGTTTAGCGGACTCAAGATATAACAGGTTCTTGTGATCGGTGATGACGGTGACCGGATGGACTGCCCCCTCCAAAAAATGGCGCCACTCCTCAAAAGCTAACTTAATGGCCAAGAGTTCCCTATTGCTGACATCGTAATTCCTCTCAGCGGACGACAATTTTTTAGAGAAAAAAGCGCACGGATGCCACTTACCAGGGGACGAGCCTTGTGATAATACTGCTCCCACCCCTACCTCAGCAGCGTCTACCTCTACAATGAACGGCTGAGACGCATCAGGTTGAATGAGTATGGGTGCCGAGGCAAAACATTTTTTCAAGGAGGAGAATGCTTGACAAGCCTTGTCAGACCACCTAGAAAAATCCGTCCCTTTTTTTGTCATGTCTGTGAGAGGTTTAACCATGGACGAGAAATTACGAATAAATTTCCGGTAATAATTAGCAAACCCCAGGAAACGTTGTAGTGCCTTAAGATTCTCTGGCAGATCCCACTCAAGAACTGCCCGCACTTTCCCAGGGTCCATACGAAAACCGGATGCTGACACCAGGATGCCTAAAAACTGGAGTTCCTGTACGGCGAACACACACTTTTCCCATTTGGCGTACAGTTTATTATCCCGCAAGATCTGTAACACCTGCCTAACATGCTCCTGATGAGACACCAGATCTGGCGAGTAAATTAAGATATCATCCAGATATATGACAACAAACTGTCCCACCAGGTGGCGAAAAATGTCATTAACAAAGTGTTGGAACACCGCCGGAGCATTAGTAAGACCGAATGGCATGACAAGGTTCTCATAATGCCCCTCCGGAGTGTTAAACGCCGTCTTCCACTCATCCCCCTCCTTCATCCTAATCAGATTGTACGCCCCCCTGAGATCCAACTTAGAGAACCATTTGGCGCCCACGATCTGATTGAAGAGATCGGGGATAAGTGGGAGCGGATACGGATCTCGGACTGTAATCTGATTAAGTTCACGGAAATCAAGGCAAGGGCGTAGGCCTCCATCTTTCTTCTTCACAAAGAAGAACCCCACGGCCACCGGGGAAGATGAAGGTCTAATATGCCCCTTAGCCAAACTCTCTGAAATATAATCTTTCATGGCCTGCCTCTCAGGACCAGATAGGTTATACAACCTAGATTTAGGCAACTTGGCCCCAGGGAGCAGTTCCACAGAACAGTCATACACGCGATGAGGAGGTAGTTCTTGACACCCTTTCTCCGAGAATACATCCTCAAAATCTGCCAGAAATGGAGGTAAGACTCTAGGAGCGACTGCACCGATGACCGTATTCATGCAGTTTTTATTACAGAATTCACTCTATTGGCTTATCTCTCTGGATTGCCAATTAATAACCGGGTTATGCTTAGTTAACCAAGGAAGGCCCAACACTATAGGAGTGGGAAGACCCTCCAACACGTAACAAGACAACAGTTCTTTTTGTATCGCCCCCACTTGAAGATTTAAGTTATGCACTGCTTGCAAAAAACTTCCCTGACCGAGAGGTCTGGCGTCGATCGAGAATATGGGGATGGGTTTAGCCAACACACTCAATCGCATACCTTGAACCCGGGCAAACCGAGCGTCCACCAAATTAGCCCCGGCCCCACTATCCAGAAGAACAGATATTCTCTCAGTTCTCGTACCCACCACCACCTCCGCCGGTACGAGAAACTGAGACGAACATAGGGACGAAATACCTACTCCCAGATTGCCGTCCACCACACAACCTGGGATCAATAGTTTTCCGATGACCCTTTACTCTGCAAAGGATGGGCTGGACACCCCCCAATAAAATGTCCCTTTCTCCAGCAGAAGAAACACCTTCCTGTCTTGTGGCGCACCGCCGGTCCCCTCCCCCGAAATGATGTCCCTCCTAACTGCATAGGCTCCTCTGGACTGACCAGGGGAACCTCCATATAAGGGGTCCTTGTAGAAGGTGGAGTCATCACAAGGGGCGGAGTTACCCCACACCTCTCCCGAAGCCGTCTATCAATGCGAATAGCAAGGGCCATAGCGGCTTCCAGTGACGCGGGAGGGTCATACTGTGCCAATACATCCTTTAATTTGTCAGATAAACCTTGACAAAACTGGCTCCTAAGAGCCGGGTCATTCCACTGGGTGTCCGTGGCCCACCTACGGAACTCCGAACAGAATTCCTCCGCCGGACGATCTCCCTGCTGGATCCTACGTAACTTAGATTCAGCAAGGGAGATCCGATCCGGGTCATCATATACGAGACCCAGAGCTGCGAAAAACCTATCCACTGACTAGAGAGCCGGGGAGCCCGGAGGAAGAGAGAACGCCCATGATTGTGGGTCCCCTTGTAGGAGCGAGATGACAATTCCCACCCTTTGTTCTTCACTCCCCGATGACCGTGGCCGCAGGCGAAAGTACAACTTACATGCCTCCCGGAAAACAAAAAACTTGTCCCGCCCCCCAGTAAACCTGTCAGGGAGAGCCACTTTAGGTTCTGGTCCGGCTTGCTCCGGGGGGTACAAAACCTTGGACTTAACGTCCGCCAGCTCCATGGACAAACTCTGCAACTGCCGAGCTAGACTAGCTACTGTATCCATGGAGGCTGGAAGAATCTTTTGTCGGTCGGTGAAAATGTCACGCTGTCACTGCGTACAGGAGAACAGGGTCCTATGCTGACCCTAAGCTAGGGCCCTGACTAATCCCTCTACCTGGAGGTACTGTTAATGGTACAGAGGTCCAGGCCGCCAGCGTAACCCTACCTTCTGAGAATCCCTGAACCTCTGTAATCTAGTCCTGAGAAGGACCCCGATCACAACAGTAGGGGACAGGGTAGTAAACACTAAAACACAGTACTAGACGAACGAGACAGTACAAGGGGAAAACCAAAAACCACCTTGCCTACAAAAACTAACACCACAATATCAGAGGGAGCACAAACATGTAAGGAGATAAATGATAACGCGAGGAAGGAAAAAAACTACACCGAGTACACTTAGCTCCAAACTCTTCAATACCACGATCCGCTCTGATGGTCTGTATGAAATGCTTTCACCGACAACACCCCATCAGACCGGCAGGTATTTGAAGGAGTCTCAATACTGCAGAATTAACTGCAGCTGGGTGAGGCTGGGCCTCGTCTAGCACAGAGAGAGAGAATTAACTCCCTCACTGCCGAAAAACATCAAGCACCAAAAACTCAGCTGCGAGAAGTCAGGCTGTGCAATCGTGACGATCTTCGTGGCGACACACCCGTGACAGTGTGGTTCCTGGTTCATTTGGAAGCTTGCTGAGTCTTGCCTGCATCTTCTGCTATCAGATAAGATATTTTCTGCTTTTATTTTTGTGCTTGCTTTTTGCATTTTTCCCTGCACTTCTGTGGAGGTCAGCCAGGTCCCCTCCGGGGGGCTTGTGCTCCTATCAGTTTATCTGGAGCCACTGTTGTTTGTTAATTTGCTTTTTCCTGTTTTTTCAGTAGCTGCGGCTTAGTTTTGTTACACCAGAGAACTGATTTAGGTGGTAGAGGTCGTGTGATCTCAGGTGGTTTTGCAATCAGGAGAGTTGGTATTTTTTAGGGTTTTTTTTGGATTGCAGTGAGTATCCTTTCCTGTACTTTTCTGTCTAGACAGATTGGGCCCCAGCGTTTGCTCATTCTATTTTCTGTCTGTGTCCGTGTTTCTTCTAGTCTAACCGCCTTTACATGTTTGGGGGCTTCCTATTTTCTTTGGGGATCAGCTCCGGGGCATATAGCTTTCATCTTTCTGCCTTTAGGTGTAGTTATCTCTCAGGCTGTGACGAGCCGTCTAGGATCAACGTAGGAATGCTCCACGGCTACCTCTAGTTGCGCGGTTAGTTCAGGTTACTGCAATCCAATAGGTTCCAGCCTCTCTGGTGTATTGCCGTTTTTGCTTACTCTCCTCAGCTACCAAAACATAACAGTATCACCGGCCAAAACTGAAAATTATATGGTACTCTCAGAAGGGAAAAATAGTGTGGAAAGAAAAAAGATTGTCAGAGTTGTCAGAGATTTTTTTTTTTTTCCTGTTTCTCTGGGTGCTGAGGAGGATTTTTTTTTCTCTCAATGGAGCTTGCACAGTTGTCTGGCCGTGTGGATCAGCTTGCCACTGAGGTTCGGAGTGTTGCTGCCTATCTTGCTGGGTTGCCGGTTGTGGAACCTTGGATTCCCATGCCAGATTTGTTTTTGGGGGATCGGGCTAAATTTCTGAATTTCAAAAATAACTGTAAGTTGTTTTTTGCCTTAAAGCCTAAGTCCTCAGGTAACGCAGCACAGCAGGTTCAAATTGTCATCTCTCTCCTGCGCGGCGATTCTCAGGATTGGGCTTTTTCCCTGACACCTGGGGATCCTGTTTTGAATGATATTGATGCATTTTTTCTGACTCTGGGGTTATTGTACGATGAACCTAATGTCACTGATCAAGCTGAAAAAACCTTGTTGGCATTAAATCAGGGTATTGAAGACGCTGAGTTGTACTGTCAGAAATTCCGAAAGTGGGCAGTCCTGACCAAATGGAATGATGATGCTTTGGCAGCCCTTTTTCGGAAGGGGCTGTCAGAGAATGTAAAGGATGTTATGGTGGGATTCCCTGCTCCCTCTGGTCTCAATGATTGTATGTCATTGGCTATTCAAATTGACAGACGTTTGCGTGAGCGCAGAGGTATGCGTGAGATAGTGTTGCCTTGTGAGCCAGCTTCTGAACCCATGCAGTGTAATAGAGTGACTTCTGGGGCACAGAGTCATGAGTTTCGAAAGTGCAATGGGTTATGTTTCTACTGTGGTGACGCCTCTCATGCTATTTCAGTCTGCCCTAAACGGGGAAGACGTTTTGCACGCTCAGTTGTCTTGGGTAGTGTTCAGACTTAATTTCTGTTGACTGTTACCCTTATTTACTCCCTGTCCACATTTTCTGCTCAGGCTTTTGTTGATTCAGGAGCAGCTATTAACCTGATGGATTTTGACTTTGCCAAACGTTGTGGGTTTCCCACGATACCCCTGCGGAAATCTATTCCCCTACTGGGCATTGATTCTACCCCTTTGGCGGAGAATAAACCCCAGTTTTCTACTCAGGTGATAATGAGGGTTGAACCATATCATCAGGAGAGTTGCAAATTTCTGGTGTTGTATAATCTGCATGACATTATTGTACTAGGTTTCCCTTGGTTACAGTCTCATAATCCTGTTTTGGATTGGAAATCTGTGTCTGTGACCAGTTGGGGCTGCCAATGTGTTAATGCCGACACTCCTGTTTTTTCTGCCTCTCCCCAGTTTCAGGATGTCCCTGACTTTTTGACTGATTTTTCGGATGTGTTTAGTGAAAGTAAATCCGCATCCTTGCCCCCTCACAGGAGCTACGATTGTGCTATTGAATTAGTGCCTGGTGGTAAATTTCCTAAAGGTCGCCTTTTTAACTTGTCTGTACCTGAACACGATGCTATGTGATCTTATATCAAGGAGTCATTGGAGAAGGGTCATATCAGACCATCCTCTTCACCCTTGGGTGCCGGTTTTTTCTTTGTGGCCAAAAAGGATGGTTCATTGAGGCCGTGTATTGATTATCGTCTCTTGAATAAGATCACTGTGAAGTATCAATATCCGTTACCCTTGATTTCTGACCTGTTTTCCAGGGTGAAAAGTGCGAGTTGGTTTACCAAGTTTGACCTCAGGGGGCATATAACGTTATTCGCATTAAGCACGGGGATGAGTCCTGAGGAGATCATTTGCATATTTCCAGTTCATTCTGGGATAAGTGAAGAGTCTCCGCGAGCTCCAAGAACACTGGGTTTTGGCTGTTGCAGCTGAAAGGAGGACATCGGTAAACCAGGGGAGGAGTCCTCAGGAGATCATTTGCATATTTCCAGTTCATTCTGGGATAAGTGAAGAGTCTCCGCGAGCTCCAAGAACACTGGGTTTTGGCTGTTGCAGCTGAAAGGAGGACATCGGTAAACCAGGGGAGGAGTCCTCAGGAGATCATTTGCATATTTCCAGTTCATTCTGGGATAAGTGAAGAGTCTCCGCGAGCTCCAAGAACACTAGGTTTTGGCTGTTGCAGCTGAAAGGAGGACATCGGTAAACCAGGGAGGAGTCCTGAGGAGATCATTTGCATATTTCCAGTTCATTCTGGGATAAGTGAAGAGTCTCCGCGAGCTCCAAGAACACTGGGTTTTGGCTGTTGCAGCTGAAAGGAGGACATCGGTAAACCAGGGGAGGAGTCCTCAGGAGATCATTTGCATATTTCCAGTTCATTCTGGGATAAGTGAAGAGTCTCTGCGAGCTCCAAGAACACTGGGTTTTGGCTGTTGCAGCTGAAAGGAGGACATCGGTAAACCAGGGGAGGAGTCCTCAGGAGATCATTTGCATATTTCCAGTTCATTCTGGGATAAGTGAAGAGTCTCCCGAGCTCCAAGAACACTGGGTTTTGGCTGTTGCAGCTGAAAGGAGGACATCGGTAAACCAGGGGAGGAGTCCTCAGGAGTAGAGTTGAGCGATACTTTCCGATATCCTAAAGTATCGGAATCGGAATGGTATCGCCGATATCACTAAAATATCGGCGATACCCGATACCGATACCGGAAGTCCCATGTAAGTCTATGGGAACAAAATATCGCAACTAAAAAAACCCCATTCTTTCCTTGTAAACACTAAATATACACACATAGAATACATATATATATATATATATACATGTCATTGTGACATATATATATACATATATGTATAGTTTATACACTTCTACATAGTAAAATATCCTCTCATTCAATTGCCGGGTAAAGCCGGCTTCAGTGAAAAGACAGAAGCACCCGACATGAAATGACACTTGGTGTACATAGGGTTAACCATGTCTTTTCATGTCGTTTGCTATCTGATTTGCACAAACAATTAAATCAGACTATGTGTGCAAAATTTCACACCTGTAGGGGTTAATTAAAGGTGTAAATTCGTTGTAAAAAAAACGGACTTTTTTGCTACGAATTTACACCTTTAATTAACCCCTACAGGTGTGAAATTTTGCACACATAGTCTGATTTAATTGTTTGTGCAAATCAGATAGCAAAGGACATGAAAAGACATGGTTAACCCTATGTACACCAAGTGTCATTTCATGTCGGGTTCTGCATTTTCACAAAAGCCGGCAATTGAATTAGCGGCTATTATACTATGTAGAAGTGTATGAACTACAAATATAAATATATATATATGTGTCACAAATTCAATGACATGTATATATATATATGAGGTGTAAAATTGCTGAAAAAAAATGCGTGGGCTCCCGCCCTATTTTCGCAACCAGACAGACAAAGCCAGTGAGTGGGGGCAGATAATAATAGCCCAGAGAGGGACCATTATTTTTGCCTCCCCCCCGGCTACTAACATCTGCCCCCAGACACCCCAGGAAAGACAAATCTATAATTAGATTCGCCCTTTCTGGCACTTTGCCCGTCTATTCCCATTGCCCTGTAGCGGTGGCGAATGGGTTAATATGGGGTTAAAGCCACCTTGCTATTGAAAGGTGACCTTAAGCCAGGTTAATAATTGAGAGCTGTCAATTAGACAACTATCAATTATTAATCCTATTGCATGAAATAAAAATAAAACACACACACTTTAATTAAAAATCATTTTAATGAAATAAAGACACATGTTTTTGACCATCTTTTATTTTACTGCAAAAACCATTTCCTGTAATAAAAATAAAATAAAAAAGCAAAATTATTCTTACCTATCCCATGCACAGTCAGGTCCCACGGTGTAATCCTTCAGAAAGGGTTAATGTTTACTGCAGGGACCGCAGCTAATGCTGCAGCCTCACAGTAAACCCCAAATGAATGAGTTCCTCTCCTGCCTGACAGGAGAGTAAAGGCTGGGTGTCACATAACGATACACCAGCGATCCCGACAACGATATGCACTTGTCAGGATCGCTGGTGTATCGCTACATGATCGCTGCTGAGCTGCCAAACAGGCAGCTCAGGCAGCGATCTGGGACAGCGACACTGCGGGTAACATCGCTTAAGGGCCCGTCTCACATAGCGATATCGCTACCGAGATCGCTGCTGAGTCACTAGTTTTGTGACGCAGCAGCGAGCTCACCAGCGATATCGCTGTGTGTGACATTCAGCGACGATCAGCCCCCCTGCCGGGTATCGCTGATCGTCGCAGAAATGTCAGGACCTTTTTTTGATCGCTGGTTTCCCTCTGACAGGCACGCATCACTGCGTGTGACAGGCGGGAGACCAGCGATCCGCTGGTAACCAAGGTACACAGCGGGTTTCCAGGCACCGCGCAGCGCTTGGAAACCCGCTGTGTACCTTGGATACCAGCTCCCTGCATCAGGGCGCTGGTATCCAAGGTACACAGCGGGTTTCTAGGCACAGCCCCGCGCCTGGAAACCCGCTGTGTACCTTGGTTACCAGCGGATCGCTGGTCTCCCGCCTGTCACACGCAGCGATGTGTGCCTGTCAGCGGGAAACCAGCGATCAAAAAAAGGTCCTGACATTTCAGCGACGATCAGCGATACCCGGCAGGGGGCTGATCGTCGCTGAATGTCACACACAGCGATATCGCTGGTGAGCTCGCTGCTGCGTCACAAAACTAGTGACTCAGCAGCGATCTCGGTAGCGATATCGCTCTGTGAGACGGGCCCTTAAGTGGAAAGCTTAATTGATTGCTTTCCACTTTCACTTCAGGTCAGCCAGGGACACAATCAGTGACGTCAGAGGGAACTGATTAACAAAAATAGGGGTTCCCTTCGAAAAAAAAATGGCGTGGGGTCCCCCCTATTTTTGTTAACCAGCCAGATGAAGCAGACCGCTGAGGCCTGGATTTTCAGGCTGTTAAGGAGCCAAGATCCATGGACCTTGCCAGCCTGATAATACTAGGCCACAGCAGTCTGCATATCTTGGCTGATTAACAAAAATAGGGGATCCCCTCGAAAAAAATTGGCGTGGGGTCCCCCCTATTTTTGTTAACCAGCCAGATGAAGCAGACCGCTGAGGCCTGGATTTTCAGGCTGTTAAGGAGCCAAGATCCATGGACCTTGCCAGCCTGATAATACCAGGCCACAGCAGTCTGCATATCTTGGCTGATTAACAAAAATAGGGGATCCCCTCGAAAAAAATTGGCGTGGGGTCCCCCCTATTTTTGTTAACCAGCCAGATGAAGCAGACCGCTGAGGCCTGGTTTTTCAGGCTGGTAAGGATCCAATATCCATGGACCTTGCCAGCCTGATAATACCAGGCCACAGCAGTCTGCTTAGCTTGGCTGGTTAACAAAAATAGGGGATCCCCTCGAAAAAAAAACGGCGTGGGGATCCCCCCTATTTTTGTTAACCAGCCAAGTAAAATGCAGACTGCTGCGGCCTGGTATTAAAAGACTGTCAAGGCCCATGGATTTTGGCCCTCAACAGCCTGATAATACCAGGCTACAGCAGCCCCACATTTGGCGCATCAAAAGATGTGCCAATTGTGGCACTTTACCCGGCTCTTCCCACTTGCCCTGTAGCGGTGGCAAGCGGGGTAATAAGGGGTTAATGTCACCGTTGATTGCACGGTGACAATAAGCCCGGTTAATAATGGAGAGGCGTCAATAAGACAACGATCCATTATTAATCCCAAAGTTATTAAATGTATAAAAAAAAGACAAAGCAAGAAAAAAGTATTTTAATGAAATAAAAGAGACAACACAGTTTTCATTAATTTTATTGTACACTCATTCCTGCGACGCCATCGATCTCCTGTAAAAAAAGAAAAAAAACAAACCAACAGTATACCACCTGTCCGACGCAGTCCATAGTAACGACAGTCCCACGACGATCCAACTCTGCTATATCGCAATGACAGGCAGAGCCTGTCATCTCGACGCAGCACAGCTGATTACCTGCTTCCCCGGCGGTGACGTCATCGGACTGACTGCTTTACGGCCGGGATTACCCAGCAGTCACTGCAGTTATCGCGAGAAACTGCATGTGACCGCCGGGGAAAGAAGATTGCGGCCATGAAGCAGTCCAGGACGTGACCGCCGGAGATCTTCTGCTGGGTAAGTGCCGCTGACTCCTGACAGACCCGACAGACGGACACTGACAGTGACAGTGACATCCCGATTCCGGTATCCGATAAGACGAAAATATCGGAACTCGGAATCGGAATTCCGATACAGCCAATATCGGCCGATACCCGATATTTGCAGTATCGGAATGCTCAACCCTACTCAGGAGATCATTTGCATATTTTCAGTTCATTCGGGGATAAGTGAAGAGTCTCCGCGAGCTCCAAGAACACTGGGTTTTGGCTGTTGCAGCTGAAAGGAGGACATCGGTAAGCCGCGCGCCTAGTGGCGCGCAAATTTTGGCACTTTTTTCACTGCTGTGATATCTCTTTGACAATAAGAGCATGGAAGAGGCTAGGAGCCATGTGGTGAGTTGCATTTCTTGCTACATGTTCACAGATTTACCAGTGGAAAAGCCAAACTTCACATGCCACAAATGCAAGCTTGTGTCCATGTTGGAGGAAAAGTTGCGAAATCTAGAAGAGAGATTAGCTACATTGAAAATCATTAAGGGAAGATGAAGAGTTCTTAGACAGAGCAGAATTATCTCTTCATGGTGCAGAAAGAGAAGAAATTAGAAGAGCACCCGAAGAAACAGAGGAATGGAAGCATGTGACCCAGAGAAGCAGGAGGATCGTGAGGCGGTCAGCACCCATACTGCTCAGGAACCAGTACCAGGCTCTCACACAAGAGAATGATGAAGGAATACATCAGGATAAGACTTTGCCCACAAAGAGCAATCTTGTAAGCCCTCAGAGTCCTCCTGAATGGAGAAAGAAAAATGTTGTGAAGAAGAAACGGAGAGTTGTGGTCATGGGGGATTCCCTGTTGAGAGGAACAGAGGCCGCTATCTGCAGACCGGATATAACCTCAAGAGAAATGTGCTGTCTTCCAGGTGCAAAAATTAAAGATGTGTCTGACAGGATATCAGGACTCTTCAGACCTAATGATGACTACCCATTCCTGCTGATACATGTGGGGACAAATGACACCACAAGAAGTGACCTGGAAACCATCTGCAGTGACTTTGAAAACTTAGGCAAGAAAGTGAAAGAACTGGGTGCGCAGGTGGTCTTCTCATCCATCCTCCCAGTGGATGGCCATGGAACAAGGAGGTGGAATAAGATTCTGCAGGTGAACAACTGGCTACGTCGATGGTGCCGTCAGCAAGGATTTGGTTTTCTGGATCACGGAGTGAATTACCTATACGATGGACTACTTGCTAGAGATGGGGTGCACCTTACGAAGACTGGAAAACATGTATTTGGAAATCGCCTTGCTACACTCATCAGGAGAGCTTTAAACTAGAACAATGTGGGAAGGGAAGCAAAACGCCAGAAAAAGCCATACACCTGACAAATACTATTGAGAACTCGGCTATTAGAAGTGGAAAGGAAGAACGAAGACAAAACAATCTAAATAATAAAAATATTGGTGGAAGAGAAACCAATCACAAGCTAAAATGTTTTTATACAAATGCACAAAGCATGGGCAACAAACAAGGAGAATTGGAACTACTAACGCAGGGGAAGAAGTATGATGTCATTGGAATCACTGAAACTTGGTGGGACGATACACATGATTGGAATACAAGGCTAGAAGGATACAACTTATTTGCAAGAAACAGACTTGATAAACGAGGAGGAGGTGTCGCATTGTATGTTAGAAAAGCGTATATCTGCACAGAGATTGACGCTTCAGAGACTGGGAGTTCTGTGGAAACTGTTTGGGTAAGAATACAAGGACAGAACAATGGAAAGGACACCATTGTAGGCATTTACTACAGGCCACCTATGCAAGCTGAAGATATGGATGAACTCTTTATGCATCAAATGGCCAAGTTCTCCAAAAAATATGACATAGTGGTCATGGGAGATTTCAACTATCCAGACATTTGTTGGGAATCTCTCTCAGGCAAAACTAACAGGTCAAGGAAAATCTTATCCTCTCTTGCTGACAACTTTATCTTTCAAAAGGTAGGGGAGAAAACAAGGGGATCTGCTACCTTGGATCTAATCCTTATAAACAGGGAGGAAATGGTTGAGGAGGTAAGAGTGGCTGGGACCCTAGGAGGTAGTGACCATGCTATTTTAGAATTTTGGATAACAAGAGGAGGAAGACCTGTGAAGACTCAGACATCAAGGTTAGATTTCAGAAAGGCAGATTTTAAGGGACTCAGAAAGAGAATTGGAGGGAACCAATGGCAGGATATCCTTAAGGACAAAAATGTCCAGGAAGGATGGGACATCTTGAAAAATGAGATTCTCAAAGCACAATCATTAACAATTCCGAAAAGAGGGAAAAATGGGAAGCATTTAAGGAAACCAGGATGGATGAACACAGAACTTAAACACATGCTAAAAAGAAAGAAAGAAATGTTTATCAAATGGAAAGAAGGAGGCATATCTAAAGAAGAATATAATGCCATCTGCAGAACCTGCAGGGCAAAAATCAGATTATCTAAAGCTGACAATGAATTAAGGCTTGCAAGAGATGTCAAAAGCAACAAAAAAGGATTTTGGGGATATGTCAAAAGTAAAAGAAAAGTCAAAGATGCTATAGGATTTTTACAGGATGAAAATGATGAAATGGTAAGACAGGATGTTGAGAAGGCTGAACTGTTAAATTCCTATTTTGCATCTGTTTTCTCTCAGAAAGGAAATGTAACATCAACTGATCTTCACTGTCCTATTAAAGGAATAGAAGAATCCAGGATATCTATAAACAGAAAGACAGTGAGGAAACACTTAGCTAACCTAAATGAATTCAAGTCTCCAGGTCCAGATGAATTACACCCCAGAATACTGAAGGAGATAGCAGAAGAAATTCTTGAACCACTGTCCATAATCTTTGAAAATTCTTGGAGAACAGGAGAAGTCCCAGAAGACTGGAGAAGAGCAAATGTTGTTCCTATCTTCAAAAAGGGGAAGAAGGTGGACCCAGGGAACTACAGGCCGGTGAGTCTGACTTCTATACCAGGAAAGATCTTTGAACAAATTATTAAAGAACATGTATGTAAGTACCTGCATAAGAATGAAGTGATTAAACAGAGTCAGCATGGGTTTGTAACTAATAAATCATGTCAGACTAACTTAATTTCCTTCTATGACAGAATCACTGACTGGGTGGATCAGGGAAATGCTGTAGATATAGTATATCTTGACTTCAGCAAAGCATTTGACAAAGTATCTCACACAATCCTTATTGAAAAAATGACTAAGTATGGAATGGACAAGGCAACTGTTAGGTGGATTCATAACTGGCTTAGTGATCGGAATCAAAGAGTGGTCATAAATGGCTGCACATCCAGTTGGAAGAATGTCTCAAGTGGGGTACCACAAGGCTCTGTTTTGGCCCTGTATTGTTCAACATCTTTATCAATGATTTAGATGAAGGAATTGAGGGTAAACTGATCAAATTTGCTGATGACACAAAGCTAGGAGGGGTAGCTAATACTAGAGAAGAGAGAGAGAGGATTCAAAAAGATATAAATAAACTGGAGCAGTGGGCAGCAACTAACAGAATGGTTTTTAACAGGGAAAAATGCAAAGTACTACATCTGGGCAATAAAAATGAAAAAAGCATATACAAAATGGGAGGAATAGGGCTAAGTAACAGCACATGTGAAAAAGACTTGGGTATACTAATTGATAACAGACTGAACATGAGTCAACAGTGTGATGCAGCAGCAAAAAAGGCAAATACAATTCTAGGATGTATCAACAGAAGCATACAGTCTAGATCACGTGAGGTCATTATTGCCCTCTACTCCTCTTTGGTCAGACCTCATCTGGAATACTGTGTCCAGTTTTGGGCACCACATTTTAAAAAAGACATCAACAAACTGGAGCAAGTTCAAAGAAGAGCCACCAGAATGGTGACCAGTCTGCAAACCATGTCCTATGAGGAATGGTTGCAGGATTTGGGAATGTTTAGCTTGCAAAAAAGAAGACTGAGAGGAGACTTAATAGCTGTCTACAAATATCTCAAGGGCTGTCACATTGTAGAAGGATCATCTTTATTCTCATTTGCACAAGGAAAGACTAGAAGCAATGGGATGAAACTGAATGGGAGGCGACACAGATTAGATATTAGAAAAAACTTTTTGACAGTTAGGGTGATCAAGGAGTGGAACAGGCTGCCACGAGAGGTGGTGAGTTCTCCTTCAATGGAAGTCTTCAAACAGAGGCTGGACAGACATCTGTCTGGGATGATTTAGAGAATCCTGCTTTGAGCAGGGGGTTGGACCAGATGGCCCAGGAGGTCCCTTCCAACTCTACCATTCTATGATTCTATGATTCTATGATTCTATGAATGGAAGACGGCGTTTAATACCCCAGAGGGGCATTTTGAGTACCTAGTGATGCCCTTTGGGCTCACTAATGCTCCTTCTGTCTTCCAATCCTTCATGAATGATATTTTCAGGATTTTGTGGATAAATTTCTGATTGTTTATTTGGATGATATCTTGATTTTTTCCAATGACTGGGACTCTCATGTGAAACATGTTCGGACTGTGTTCCAGATTTTGAGAGAGAATGCACTGTATGTGAAGGGATCAAAGTGTCTTTTTGGCGTACAGAAGGTCTCATTTCTGGGATTAATTTTGTCTCCGTCTGTTATTGAAAAGGACCCGGTCAAGGTTCAGGCCATCTGTGATTGGGTCCAACCGACTTCATTAAAGGCTCTTCAGAGATTTTTGGGTTTTGCCAATTTTCATCGTAAATTTATTGGTAATTTCTCCGGTATTGTTAAACCATTGACTGATTTGACCAAAAAGGGTTCTGATGTGGTGAATTGGCCTCCTGAGGCAGTATCTGCGTTTCAGGAACTTAAGCAGAGATTCACTTCTGCTCCTGTTCTACGGCAGCCTGATGTTTCTCTACCGTTTCAGGTGGAGGTTGATGCCTCTGAAATTGGGGCTGGTGCCGTTTTGTCCTAAAGAGATCCAGAGACCTCTAAGAGTAACCCTTGTGCCTTTTTCTCTCGAAAATTTTCTCCAACTGAACGTAATTATGACGTGGGTAATGGGGAGTTATTGGCCATGAAGTGGGCCTTTGAAGAGTGGAGACATTGGCTGGAAGGAGCCAAACATCAGGTGGTGGTCCTCACGGACCATAAGAATCTGGTTTATCTGGAATCAGCCAAGTGACTTAATCCTAGACAGGCCAGGTGGGCCTTGTTTTTCACACGTTTTAATTTTGTGGTTTCTTTTCTTCCTGGCACTAAGAATGTTAAGGCGGATGCCCTCTCGAGGAGTTTCTTTGCGGACTCTCCTGAGTTATCTGATCCTACTGTTATTTTGAAAGAGGGTGTAGTTCTTTCCGCCATCTCACTCAATTTGAGACTGGCTCTGGAAGGGTGTCAGGAGGATAAACCTGAGCGCTGCCCTATTGGGAAATTGTTTGTCCCAGACCAGTGGAAGAAGAGTGTGATGTCTGAGATTCATTGTTCCGCGTTGGCTGGTCATCCCGGGATTTTTGGTACCAGAGACTTGGTTAGTCGGTCCTTTTGGTGGCCTACTTTGTCTCGTGATGTCAGGGAATTTGTGCAGTCCTGTTGGACTTGCTCTCGCTCCAAGCCTTGCTCTCGCTCTAGTGGTTTGTTAATGCCATTACCTGTGCCCAAGAGGCCATGGACCCATATCTCTATGGATTTTATTTCCGACCTCCCTGTTTCTCAGAGAATGACCGTTATCTGGGTAATCTGTGATAGGTTTTCCAAGATGATACATCTTGTGCCATTACCTAAGTTACCTTCCTCCTCCAAATTGGTGCCTTTGTTCCTTCAGCACGTGGTTCGGTTACATGGCATTCTGGAGAACATTGTGTCTGACAGTGGAGTCCAGTTTGTTTCCAGATTTTGGAGGACATTTTGTTCTAAACTTGGTGTTCAGTTATCTTTCTCCTCTGCTTTTCATTATCAGACCAATGGACAAACCGAGAGAACAAACCAGACCTTGGAGACTTATTTGAGATGATTTGTGTCTGCTGATCAAGATGACTGGGTCTCTTTTTTGCCTTTGGCTGAGTTTGCCCTTAATAATAGGGCTAGCTCTGCCACCTTGATGTCTCCATTTTTCTGCAATTTTGGGTTTCACCCTCGATTTTCTTCGGGACAGGCGGAGGCTTCTGTCTGTCCGGGTGTTGACTCTGTTGTGGAGCGAATGCAGCAGATTTGGGACCAGGTAGTGTAGAGGTTGTCTCTCTCTCAGGAGAAGGCCCAACGGTTTGCCAACCGGCATAGGACTGATGGTCCTCGGTTTAAAGTGGGGGACTTGGTTTGGTTGTCCTCAAGAAATATCCTTATGAGGGTTGCATCTCCAAAGTTTAAGCCTAGGTTCATTGGACCTTATAAGATCATGGAGATTCTTAATCCTGTTTCCTTCCGTTTGCTTCTTCCAGGGACATTTAAGAGCCATAACGTGTTCCACAATTTCTTATTGAAGAGGTTAGTCGAGCCAGTGGTTCCTATGGCTGCGCCTCTTGATCCTGTTTTGGTTGAGGGCAATCTGGAGTATGTGCTTGAGAAAATATTGGATTCTCGTTTTTCTAGACAGAAACTCCAGTATTTGGTTAAGTGGAGAGGTTATGGTCAGGAGGACAATTCTTGGGTGTTTGCTTCGGACATCCATGCTAGGAGACTGATCCGTGCCTATCACCGAGCTCATCCTGATCGACCTGGTTGCACAAGTCAGGGTTCGGTGACCCCTCCTCAAGGGGGGGTACTGTTATGAATGTGCTAAAAATAGTTTCTGAGCAGAGCTCCCTCTGGTGGTTACTGACAGTACTGAACCTTTCAGCGAGGAGTGGCAATCTGGGATCACGGACTGGTCTGATATATGGGAGGTTCCCTCCCATGATGGTTGCCGGTGATCAATTGTTCTTGTCTCAATTGTGGTTCCTGGTTCATTTGGAAGCTTGCTGAGTCTTGCCTGCATCTTCTGCTATCAGATAAGATATTTTCTGCTTTTATTTTTGTGCTTGCTTTTTGCATTTTTCCCTGCACTTCTGTGGAGGTCAGCCAGGTCCCCTTCGGGGGGCTCGTGCTCCTCTCAGTTTATCTGGAGCCACTGTTGTTTGTTCATTTGCTTTTTCCTGTTTTTTCAGTAGCTGCGGCTTAGTTTTGTTACACCTGAGAACTGATTTAGGTGTTAGAGGTCGTGTGATCTCAGGTGTTTTTGCAATCAGTAGAGTTGGTATTTTTTAGGGGTTTTTTTTGGATTGAGTATCCTTTCCTGTACTTTTCTGTCTAGACAGATTGGGCCCCAGCGTTTGCTCATTCTATTTTCTGTCTGTGTCCGTGTTTCTTCTTGTCTAACCACCATTACATGTTTGGGGGCTTCCTATTTTCTTTGGGGATCTGCTCCGGGGCAGATAGCTTTCATCTTTCTGCCTTTAGGTGTAGTTATCTCTCAGGCTGTGACGAGGTGTCTAGGATCAACGTAGGAACGCTC